>JAMPIT010000433.1:27292500-28492500 GCA_026261815.1 Monarcha castaneiventris obscurior
ACACATTTCTTCCAAATTAACTATATAAGTTGGCAGTACTGAAAATGCTTTTACTTTTTTTTTTTTCTTTAAGCAGTTAATAGGCTGGTACCTTGTCATGGGTTAAACAATAGAAGTTAACTCAAATAACTTCCAGGTGAAAAATATTCAATCCTTTCAAGTACTGTGGGAAATTGAGAGAGATTCAGGTGGTCATCTATATCTCATCTTTACTGCATTCAACTACCTTCAGTTCTGTACTGGAAGGAGCTGGGCTAAATCCTTTGGTAGTCTAATACAGGCTCAGTTTTTTTCATGACTTTCCTCAAATGATTAATGAAAATGAAATGAGACTCACCCTACATAAAATGTGCTCTCCCTGCTGTGAAAAGAAAAAAGAATCAATATAGCTTGATGAAGAGACGACTGATTGGAATTGAACAAATGACGCCTTCTTTTCATACTAAGAAGAGACTGAAGGAGGAGTCAGTGCCAATGCCATTTTATCTTCTAAGATACACGTAAGCACAGTTGGAAGAACGGAAGAAAAAAATAACTGTTCTTCACTGGAACTCTACTGAGCCAGCTTTATCAATAGACAGTGTGCAGCTGCCTGTCCCTGCAAGAAGTCGTGGTCAGCAAAATGGAAAACTGACAAATATCAAACACTTGATTTGTTGGAGACTCTTACTCAAAAGTCATTACTCAGTCTAATTCTTGGGAACAGGATATTCAAGGGAGATCAAGTAAAGAAAAGAGAGACAGACAAATGATTTGGAAGAAAAAAAAAAAGACTGGAAAACAATCTTTGAAGATGCTAGTGTGAAAACAGCTATAAAAACACAGAAAAATGAGCAGATGTCCTTTAGAAGACCATTTTAACTCTACAAGTGATTCAGACTGGGATTTATAACTAGTTAGATATCTGTGGGTAAGGAGAAAGCCTAATAAATGAGCTGTGAGAAAGATTGGCATGATTCAATCAGTATGGTTGTAAAAAAATATGTGTAAAGAAAAGAAGAAGAATGCCAAAAAATCCCCCCAAAAAAACAGTAAAAGGGATATAGCTGTGGCTCAAGAAACAACAAATTTTGCAGCTAACAAAGAACTGGGAAAGAAGCCAAGTATTCACTCTTCAAATTGGCAAAAGTAAGCTAATTCTCTGCGTATTTTGGGAAGGCAGCTACCGCATCAGCAGAAAACACCTTTGCATATCCTAGAAACTATCTATGACTGTCAAAAAGCAGGAACTCTTACTGAGGACAATCCAGGAAATTAATGAAATTTCCAGAGTCAGCAAAGCCCCTCAGCAACACAAAAACAACAAAAAAGAGGAAAATATTATTTCTTCAATAATTTGCTTTTATCATGCTATCCCGCTTGTCTAATGAACAAATGAGAGCCTCCAGAGTATCCTTTAGATAAAATCTGTCAGATTAATACACCATGTTTGTTACTCTTCACCGTTAATTTGGCTACTGTAAGTTCACCAGTAATTAAGTCATTCATAGCCACTCTCACCAGAATCTCAACATGAATGATAATTTTTGTGAAAGAGACAAATTTCAGGAAGTATGGTGGAACCAGAATCTCCCATTTGACCTACTACCCACTCACTTTTGGATCAATGAATCAAACCTTCTAATCAGAAATGTTCAGACTAGATGCTGTCTAAATTTCGAGCTTGCAAACATCCAAATCAGCATACTGAAATTAATCCTTTACATTTCTGATAAAGAATATTTTCTACAAAGAATCCCTAGATTTCATATTTCCAATCAACCAACTTACTGATAGATGACATTAAAGCCTGAAAATAGAATTTTTTAACACTTATAGAAAATTCCTCAGGTATTGTTGCATTTTTCTTCATCAACAGTCATTTTTGGTGGACATATCTTATATCTTGGTATATTTTTTCTTCTTTATGCAAACTTCTAGTGATGCAGCCTTTGCAGACTTTTGCCTTCCAGACGTCAATGGACTTAGGATCTTGATTTAAGATTCTAGAGCCATTCCATGCTGAACTCCATCTCTGTGGAAAGCTAATTCCTCACTAGCTTCAGCCTATTATTGAGGTATAGCTATAAAGTTATAAAGACATTCCTTTATAAAAAATGACCTCATCATTGCAAGAAGACTACCCATTCCCTATTAATCCCTCCCCAGTCTGCTAAAGCAACAGGGCATGTTCCTTGAAACATAACTAGTACATTGAAAATAACAAATGCTTATAATTATTGTCTTTAATCAACTTCCTTAGTCAACTGATATAGAGGAAATACAAATCAAGCATAGGAAATACACATATTGGGAATTGCCTATCATATATACTGAGCTTTTGATGACCAACAGTCAAGTAGGCCTATGAAAATAAGCAACAACTAAATACTTCATTAATTTGGAGGTATTGTTTAGTAGAAGTTGTTCAAAAAATCAGGATCCTTTCACAGTATTTATTAACAGAGGAGAAAGAGGTTCAATGTAAAAAATTCACATATCTGTTTCAATTCTGTCTCAAAGAATAATTATTTTGTAATGAAATGCAAAATGGAAAATAAAAACTTGGTTCCATAAAACATTTGTACCTAAACATTTTGCAAAACCTAAACATTCTGCAAAACTAATTTCCAGTCGATTAGCTATCATACCATACAACAATATTTTTATGAACTGATTAATGTATTGTCTGATTGAATGCAGTAATTATGAGCCTCCTTTTGTTCAATATTTTCATTAAAAACTTCAGAGAATTGATACACAGCATCATTTATTCACAAAAACACCACTGAAGATTAAGAAATGGTATTCACAGAATTTTAAAATTTCTGGTATTATGAATACTAAAATAATCATACAGCAATCTTTTATTTCAAAATATGCAAGCTGATTCTCAGAAAGAAACTGAAAAGAAAAAGTCTGTTGTTAAGTGGGAAAAAAACTATTTTAGGAATCTTCAAAGAAACACAAGGCTGGTGGTGGACAGGAAAAAAAGGTAAGTAAAGCCAAGACTGTCTGGCTCACACAAGAATAGGGACCATTTTCAGAATTCATAGTCAGAAGTATCATATTGCAAAGGAGGGTAGTAACACTATTTCTGCACCCTAGGGAAGACAGAAATTCAAACACTGCATTCCTAATACTTCACAAAGAAGAAAAAAAGAAGAAAAACTACTGGGCAGAAAAAAGAAATAGTTATCTCTGGCTTTTTTAAATGCGTACTAAGACTCAACCACTCATGCTTACAGATATTAGCTCGTGATTCTAGCAATTGCCTGTCGCAGTTTCGGACACGAACACGCGGACTGAAACAGCAGGCTAGGAGCAGGTCAGCCACCCGGTAGAGCCAACAGGGCAAAAAGGGGCTGCCTGCCTTTATTATCCACTTTTATACCTCTTCTAACACAATCATACATTGGTGGATGAGGTTAACACCTCTAGCATTTTACAGGATAAGAACACAGTCTATCACCTTTCTCCGCCTTGGAGAAAGGAATAAACAACTATCAGAAAGTTCAGTAAACATTCTTAGCCGGTTAGAAAAACAAGAGCTATGTTTATAGAAAGAGCATGAGAACTTCTACTACAGTAGTAAAAACATGGAGCACTGTGAAAACCAGGGCGACAATTGCCCTATTCTCTTTTTAAATTCCCTAGAAGGACTTCACCTTACATGCTCATCACTAGAAACTGCTACTGGAGTAGCAAGGCATTGCACAGCTACTTGTTAGGCTGTCTGATAAAGTACGATTCCTCATGAAACCCTCCAAATGTATGTAATGCTTTCTTTGAGTTTTGCTGAAATAGTGTAGACTTCTTCCCCTTTGAAGCCTCAACCCCTGTAACCAGACACAAGCCCAGGAGCAAACTCTGAACACTTCCACATTTGTACACCAAGCATACACACATTCATCACCATCAGTACCTTCCTTTTGTTTTCACTAGGCTATCTTGGGAAAATGCAAGAAAGCATTTACAATAAGCACTACAAACGTACATAGGACAAAGAGAAATGTCAGATCCAAAGTACTGTTTTTCCCTGAGCCTGCAATGCCATTCATTATAAGAAAGGCAATACTGTATTGTAAATGTGTAAACTTATGTGTACAACCAGGATGGAAATAGCCACCTCCTCAGGATTCTATGATTGGGTAAGAGATTTTGTTTATTTATCTAAAAATACTAAAAAAGGATGGGTAATCATAACCTTTTTGGAATTATAAGTACTAAAATGCAATTAATTTGTCTACGTGAACTAAAGATATAAACTATTTTTCTATTTTTTTTTTTTAAGGATAGAATTACTTCTTTGTTTTAAAACAGGCATGGCTTTTGTAGTCAGTAAATATTTCAACCCAAAATTTTAGTGATGTTATGGCCTTCTAAATTAAATAAAATCTATGCATACTATGTTACGCTAGTCCCATTGATATATCTAGATTGAAATCAAACATTTATAGTGGACAAATCAATGTAGCAGATAAAAAAATCAGAGTAACCACTATCATTCATAATAAGTTTCCCTTAGAGAGCTTAGATTGATCTTCTTGTTTATGTACGAAACATCTCATTTTATCATACAGGCTTTTAAATTTCAGGCAGACCAAAAAAATTGAAACTGCTGTATTCCCCTGAGCCCTCTGAACAAGAGGATATTTCACCTAGTGAATACAAAATTTTTTCAGCTGGCACTTCATTATTGCTGGTTTTTGCTGGGGTAGATTTAATTTTCTCAATAGTAGTTTGTATGGGGCTATGTTTCAGATTTGTGCCAAAAACAGTGTTGATAATAGAGGGATGGTTTTTTCATTGCTGAGGAGCACTTGCACAGAGCCAAGGCCTTTTCTGCCTTTCACACCACCCCACCAGCGAGGTGGCTGGGGCTGCAAAAGGCTTTGGGAGGGAACACAGCCAGGTCAGCTGACCCCAACTGACCCCAGGGATATTCCACACCACATGGTGTCATGCTCAGTATATAAAGTGGGGAGAAGAAGAATGAAGAGGAGAGATGTTCAGAGTGATGGCAATTGTCTTTCCAAGTCACTGTTAGACGGGATGAGGCCCTGCTCTCCTGGAGACCCCTGCCCATGGGAAGACAGCAAACGAATTCCTTGTTTTGCTTTGCTTGTGTGTGCAGCTTTTGCTTTACCTATTAAACTGTTTTTATCTGAACTGACATGTTTTTTTACTTTTACCATTCTGAGTCTCACCCAATTCTGGTGGGTGGGAGAGTGAGCAAGAGGCTGTGTGGAGCTTAGTTGCTGGCTGGGGTTAAGCCATGACAGTGGTGAAGTCTCTGCATTATACTTGGTGTAGGAAAAAGGGAAGTACTGCAATTTAAGCTTATATCCATTTAATGATGAGGAGCATTTTTCCTGAGCAAGACTAACTTCTCTGAATTAATATGGATAAAAATTTACAAGAAAAAAAGTTTAAACATTTTTTGCTCAAATGAGACATTTCTTGCATCCTTTAATTATTAATAGCTTGGATTATGAGGTATCTATTGCCAAAAGAAAATGAAATAGAGTTCTACTTTACCTTATTAGAAAATACTACTGGAAGATTATTTCTGAATCACTGACAAAATTGGTTAGGAAGTAACTTTTATTCCTACTTCGTGTCTTATGCATTCAGCCCATAGAGAGTGAGTCATTCTTGCCTTAAAAGTCAAGTTTCTGGGACATCATCTCATGAGATCCACAGAAAATGTTTTCAAGGCAATCTGGCACATATACAGCTAAAACTGGGGCCTCTGCCCTAGACAGGGAATGAATTTAATACTACAGTTTAAATTTCTAGGTCAGGTGTATCTGGTCAGGTGTACTGATTATTAGACTCCTTGGAAACGGTTCGGTGTAAAGATAAAGACAACATTTTTATCTGAGAAATTCCCTTTTTTAAATGAGAATTCTTTTTATACTCTTTTCATAATGAAGCAGATTCTTCCAGAGGTAAAAATTATTATCTACAAAAATATATTTAGAGTTGCTTTTTATTTGTTGGTAAAGATTTCCTGGTGCAACTTTATTCACTATGCTGTTCATTTGAATAGCTTATCACTTTCTCAAGAATTTATTACTTTCTCAAGACTGGTAATAGAACCTTGCAATGGAAAAGAACTGAAAGGTATCTATAGCTTATGATGATTTGGAAGAAACAGAAGAATCAAGTCGCCCACCATATCACTATTTCATTTAAACAAAATCTTTATGTCCTGACCCTTTTCTAAAAGTTATTCCAAAACTAGGGGGAAAAAGGTGTAGATGCCAAAGAGGATACATCCTAAAATACGCACACAAACTCAGCTAATACCGAAAGCAACAAACCACTCTGAGGTCCTAGAGAAATCGCATATTTTCCTTAGTCATTCAAATTGCAAGTTCAGGGACATGAAGAACAATAATTAAGAGACTGAAATTACATGGTCAGACACCACTCTGGACACAATCCTTGTATGACATTTATGTGCTCCCTGCCAATCCAAAGGAGATAAAGACAGAAAGAAAAAAACAATGCTTCTGAGTAGAAAAGAGAGAAACCACGATTGGTTTCTGTCAAACTGCCTAATTCTTCCTATGGCACCACACATAGGAAAACCCTCATCAATGTATTTTCTACACTCCACAATGTAAAACACATTTCAGATCTATCTCAGTTATTGTGCATCAAATGAGTTACACATGCTATGAAAGTTAAAACACTGAACAAAAAGAAAGCAAAAGGAGAGGAAAAAAACCCAACATAATAGCAACATACCAAGGAACTTAATTTACAACAAATAGGAAACATTATAAGAAAAGAAGCAAGCTCTTTCTGTGCAAGAGCAGCAAAATGTGAAGAGATGCCTGAATTTAAAATCAATATGCAAGAGTGTTCTGGTATCATTCTCTGCAGTCAATAGTGTACTTATGGCACACTGACAATTGTTCTTTGACCTGTTTTTGTGCTGTTGGAGTTCTTGCTTTTTTTCCTGTGTGTCAGTACATTTCAGTAAAATATACTTTTATACGCCTGTCTGTATAAACATTTAAGAAGCACAAATATGGTATAAATTCAGAAGCCTCTAATAGCAATATTTCACTACAAAATACAGCTTTTGTGTGTTTATGATCCAGGAGGATAATAATATGAATAGATGTATTCAAAAGGGAGCTGTTAAAACTGTTATCACAGTTTTAGTAAGTATAAAAGTCAGTTTTCACATGAGATCAGTTGGTTTAAACAAGCACATTCAAATCAAAATTTCTGAGGTTAATTAGCTTAGAATCTATTGATTTTTCTCTTCATAAAAATTCCAAATTGACACAAGTATCTCAAAAGCATGACTACAGTAGTGTAACTGTGGATAAATCACCATCCTACAGTTTTCGAAAACTGCTCCTTGTAGGCATTTTTTCTGAGCTTAGAGCTAATGAATTGTTGCTGTTTGAAAAGTAGAAAAATTATCGATATTTTATGAAATAATTAAGTATTGTAACACTTTAAAATATAACCACAGTGTTGAAAGAAGTATTTAGCTTTGTCTTTTCATATATATGACCTTAAAATAAATTTTAAAAGTTTCTAAATGGGCCACCTAAAAGTATGGCTTATGTTGATAAAAGCTGTAATTCCCTGCACTGTCCAAGACTGGTGCAAAAACTGCCAGGTAAAACTAAAAATTTCCTGCTGATCCAGGAATAATTAGAAATAATTTACCTGGAAAAGTCCAAGATCAGTCTCAATACATTTTACTAGCAGAAGGACAGAAAGATCCTTAAGGTCCTAAACACATCAAGCCCACTCTAATTCCTTCTCATATAATTGTTCTGATCACTTGTAATTTGGACAAAAATTTCCACTTATTTTCAGAAAAACAAGGAGGCAGTGAAAACTAGGAGGCAAGGAGAAGAATAGGAGAGAACAATGTGCCCAAAATTAATTAATTAGCTGTCACATTTCATTTAGGATATATCTAACCCTAATAAGGTCTGCCAACCATGAATATAGTCTAAAATGGTCTGGAAATGAAAATCTAATCTCCATCTGCAGGCTCATTTCAGAGACATCAGCATCACTGCTTTTTTGGGGTTTTTTAAATCTGGTTTTGCATGAAAACTTCCAAATCTAGTGACCAGACCTCTCCAGAGTACATGCACATGCTTTAATAAATCTTTAATAAATAAAACTTACTCAAAACAAAGAAACAACAAAAAAAAGTGTTCCAGGAAAAAGTATGAGTTAATTAAATAAAACTATTTGTTTTGTCATATAGGAAAGTACTCACCAGAGAATACATTTACCTTCCTATACAGAGCTAAAACCTGATAAAATCTGTAATAAGACAAAAGTGATCCCGTTATTACTTGATGTGTCTCCAAAATGCACATTGTGTCAGAATTGTCCTGAATAGAAATTTTTAATTTAAAGAAAAGCACAATAGCATATCTACTCTTCAATATTAAAAGATGCACCACCAATCCATTGTAGAAAAAATGGGTGAAAACTTGAATACTAGTAGACAAGTTTTTAAAAAGCAATTCATTAAACCAACTTTTGTTCATGTAGTATTCTAGTCTACAGAGATTTTGGTAACACCTTGCTGAAAAAGAAACAAGAATGCTTTATACTGTCAGAAATAAGTGAAAGGGGGCAGAGGGGAGAGGAGAAAAAAAAAAGGAATTTGACACTACTTCTGTACGTGCTGTTGCAATAATAGCCTCTGCTCCTTATTTCAAAGGAAAAATTTGTTGACAACTTTTTGTTGTTTGGGTAAACCCTTCAACAGCATCACAATCATCCCTATAAAGCTCAGTGCAAGACATTGCCACATATTTTGAAAGTAATTTTGGAATATCTGGAACAGAGTTCTTTCATTAAAGAGCTTCTTTAAGGGAGTCAAGTTTGCAGTTTAACATATGCAATTCAACTCTGGAAGATTCCAAAGCAGGAAGTTTGTTTGCTTTTAAATTAAACTGCATTGTGAAATAATTTTCTTAAATAAATGTGCAAACAGGCACCTAGTGCCTGAAGTCACCAAAGAATGGAAAGCTGCTTTTAGCCATACAGATTGCTGATGCCATGGATTTTTTGGGATTTTTTTTTTGTTTGTTCAATAATTACTTGGAAACTTAATAAAGTTGATTAAGAAATAGGTGCTTATTTTCAACTGAAGCATTATCCAGAATGAGATTGTTTTTCATATGATGGTCTGACTAAGGAACTTCAGAATTTCAAGCAGTACATTCATGAAGAGCACTATTCATTTTCCCGTTATGTAATATTCATTGCATTCCAAATGTTTCTCCTTCCCATCTAAGTCTCCACAAGGAAACTTCAAAGAGAGACTTGAAAGCTGGTGCATTTCTTTCTAGCCATATTACTATTTCTTTACTTGAATTATTGTGTGGCTTTGTATTTGACAGCCAAATTACCTGTCATTAGTTATGACAAACCCTTTTAATTTATGCTCCATTTTCATTCTGCTAGTATTTCAGACAGATGTACGAGATGTTATGATGCTATACACCAGGTGCTGCATAGAGGAAAACAAAGCAATTTTTTTTTTTTTCTTCCACCTTGTCCTTTCTACAACTTGTAGCTCCAAAGGGAAATATGAAATGGTATTTAGAAGCATTTTACCCCACAAGGCCCTATGCTTACTTTCTCCTTAATATGATCACAGTTTAAAAAATAACCATCACATGGCTCTGGTTTTCTACAAGGGATCTATACAGTCCCACAGAACTGTATTCATCAATGGGAGTTTCTAGCCAGTTAGCACATATACCAACATATTAAATGCTTATTACTCCTCCTTGCAAAATCACAAACCAGCCCTAGGCAGAACCACAGATCTTGTGCAGGGTATCCCTTTAAACATTAGGCTTACACGACAAGCTTTAAAATATCTGAAAAAACTGCATCTATTCAAAGAGCTTCTGAAAGCTATCAAAGATTAAAATCCTCTTTATTAAACATCTATTAATTTTGCCATTAATAATTTCTTCATTTCCACTATCTAATTACTAACTACTAATCTTAAAAAGCTTTGGAACTTAAATGCCATGTAGAATTACAATGAATTAATGATCACAATGAAAAAATGTTATCTGCATTTTTTCCCTATAATTAAACAACTACTTTAAGGAAACAAAATTTAATATTTAACATCTGCGGTTCAATTTTCACTTAAGATCACTGAAGTGGCTTGGCACTTTCCATTAACCAATCAGTCATTTCCTTCTACTTTCCAAATAACCAATACCCATTGAAATTCACTCAATGAATTAGAGACACAACACACACACACAAAAAAAAATGGAATTAAATATGTTAAGATACAAACCTTTTACTTATGAAAAAAGGCAGGAAGCTGTATGTAGACTGACACATTCATCCAAGAGGAAAGTACATAAAACAGCGCTATTTCCAGCTTTAAAATGTCAAATATGACAAAAAAATTCCCTGAGCAGTAGTTCAATTTGAAGCTAATGAGTACTGGAGCACCACCCAAAATAACTTATTTCATCAACCTAAGCTGTCCATTTGACAAAGGTGAGTTTAACAATGCCAAAAAGATTAATAAGATAGGAACCTAATTGGCTATGTCAAAAATTCTGGACTTATCATAAAACAGTGGATAGAAAATCCAGCTCCAGTATATTCATATTTGTGCAGAATCACATATATTTTATCTTAACACATATCATATGGAATTGTTTCCAGATTAACAATGCTACTCAATGGTCTGGAAGATAACAAAGAACATGTAGTCCTAACACAGAGGAAAATTTTGGTGGGGAAAAAAAAGAGGAGACTGTCAGAGATTCAAAGGATACACTCTCATAAATGTCTTCACAATTCAATTTATACTATTTTCAAGCTCATATATTTTATATATTAAAGATTGGGTATTGTATATAAGTGTTAGCATTTTTCCTATAACTTTTCCATCTGTAAAGAGGACTAATTTCTTTCCAAAGTAATTTGAGGAACTACAGGCCACTGATTCTGACTTCCATTTCTGGCAATCACTTAAGACTCTGTAATGCAAAGCAATGTCACTGGGCACGTTGACAAACATGGTCTGCTGGAAAGAGCCACCACAACTTCTGCAGAATCAAACGATCATGATGATCTTCAGAGCTGATAATTGTAAGGTAATGTATCTGTAGAAATTATTCTAAGCCATGCCTACATAACCATGAACTCAGATTAAGGAGCAAAATGAAGGAAAGGGATCTAGCAGTCATTAGAAATGTTACTCTGAAATTATCAGCTCAATGAATAATAACAGTCATAATAAGCCAATAAAATGCTGGGAATGATTCAGGAAGGACATTGAAAATGTAGTGTCATCTTGACATGGCAGAAAACCCTCATTAATGTTTCTCTTCAGCCTCCTGTTTGCCTAAGATTTGCTGCATAAATTTAAAACAACAGCTGTTTTAAAGCAATCATGAGACATGTCCACATTAGGTTCTATAGGCTGACTCCACAAATGGAATAGTAAGTTCAAAAATCCACATTCATCACAGTAGTAAAAAAAGTGTCAGCTCTCAAACACTTAGCTAGTCTGAAGAATATCTCTATTGCTTCCTTTAAAGTAACTTTCTTCTTGTTATTAGTATTACTCAGTTTTACATTTTTTTAAAAAATAAGGGGAAATTGTCCAATTTTTGGTAATGGATATTTTAACTAATACAAAATTGCAAGTATTACAGTGTCAGATATCTTCAGGGGAAAATAACTGAAACTTGATTTAACATGCCCAATGAAATAATTTCCATTAGTAAAAAGATGAAGTCAAATATTATAACAGCTATCCAATTTTCTGAAATATCTAAGAAGTCACTTAAGGAAAGAACTACTGTGATAAGTGAGATGAGTGGTGCTATTCCAAGGAGAAAGAGATAAAAACCTGTGCAAATGGAATAAGACTATCAAAAATAGTAGATAAGTTTTACCAGATGAAAGAAGTTAAAAAGCAACTCTCACTAAAAATCAATATAAGAATAACTAACATTCTTTAATTTTATGTTACAGTCATCTTATTTAATTTTACACTGATTTCTAGAGGTGAATATTAAAAATAATGTACAAAATTAATGACGAGGAGACAAATTTGGAAAGGAAAAAGGTATAAGAGATAGATACAAACTTAGATACCACATTAATACTGAAATATTTTATGGGAAGATTTTTTCAGTTAATAGCCAAACTTAAACCCCTCCATCTCCAACTAAAAATTGCTCACAACATTTCATATAACCTCAGCCTGACACTTACTTTACTTTTATTGTATTCCAGCACACCACTTATATAAGTCCCATACTCTTTACAGAACACAGTAGTATCTAAATAAACAGACTTGTGCAAAGATTTGCAAACACCTTAAATTGCATTTATTTTCTGTACTTTCATATCAACACGTGTAGAGAGTCAGTGCTCAAATCACCAGAACCAGTTAAATTCTAAGGTTTACCGTTAATATATCTCTTTGTTTTGGGTTTTTTAGTCTTAATATACATCAGAGCATGAGTTCCTTCTCATTCTATGAGTAATAATTTACTTCCTTTTCTCCATCTAACAATAGTTATTGTTGCATGAATTATGGAGATCCAAGTCAACTAAGAACTAGAAATTCTCCCTTATCCATGCACTCAGAGAATTCTTCAAAAATTCTAGTGGACTGTATCCACAGAGCTCTTTTTACAAATACTGGACTTTTACTTGGTCTATTTTTTTCCATCCTGCTACTAATACTATTCTTTATTGTAACTTCTTCTAATGCATTTAAAGTTCTAAAGAAAACCATTTAAAATCTGTTACTTTAATAGTAATAGATTCCTGTAAGCAGACTCCCAGAACTTTGTAGTTTCCTGCCTCAGTTCTTGCTGAGGATTAGAACTCTACATCCATTTAAAAGATCTGCATAACAACTGCCACTCTCTCATCCCCAATGCAAAGACAACTTCAAAGCAGAGGTTATATATGCCGCTTAGTACCTCCTCTATCCATTGCTATGTTGCTTAAGAATTCTTAAGTAAAGAGTAACTAGTTTGCTACACTTGATTTTGTCGATTTTGGCTTCTTTCAACAACTGAAACAGATTTTCTAGCATGATGTGATTAAAGGTGGATCGGCAGAGAAGATGGATGTAAAAATATTGCTGCATCTTTCTTGAAAAATCTTACCTTTCAGAGGCTTTGCCTTCTGGACTGTACATTGCTCCTACAGGGTCTGAAAAATGTTTTACTTCTGAAACCAACAGAAAAACCAAAGGGATTTATCATTAGATTTTATAATTTCTCTTTCTAAAATATGTATCCTCACCACCAGTTCCCCTACACTAAACTTTCCTATATTCTCTGTACTATGGCATTGTAATTCTCTCCACTCTTCCTTCCACTAAACTTCTATCAGTTCAGTCATTATCCTCAGAAAAAGACAGTATTCGTCTTCCCCCTGATTTTGTTAATTCAACTGAAACAGTTTTGTTTCTTTCTTTTATTTCTGTCACCAGCCTGATTGGGACTTTCACCCTCCTGGCTGTTCCTTGTCATTTCAAAGTTGAATTTTGTCACTGCCTATCAATTGGTTGAAGAAAGAGAACTTATATATTATTTCATTTCTAAAACATATTATCCTCAGCCTCTTGTTCTTTCGTATGTATTATTTCCTACTGCATTTGTTAAGAAGCCCTATAAATAACTATGTAAATTAACCTGAATGTAATTCAGTTCCATTTACTTAAGAAATAAATCTCTTTCCTATGGCTTTTGATGATGATTCTCATCACTTTGGGAGCTCCTGCTGCTTCAGAAATTACCTCAATATTTATTGGATGTGAACTTCTTGATCCTGCATTTTCCTGCCAGCCACACACTAAGGCTTTGCCACTCAATCTGGTATTATGAACATTTTCAGACAGCCACCACCACTCTGTCTTCATCTGCACACTTCATTCTCAGACTCTTCCTCTAGAACTGCTCCTCACTCTTTCTTGAGTCCAGACAATGCATGGCCCTTTAATCCTCCACATCATTTTGTAATAGGCTCTTTTTAAGAAACTTTGTGAAGCCTGATACACAACACTGTGTAAGCTGTTTCATCCCATTCTATATGTAAGCAATATTTGTCTGAACTGTTTAGCAAAGTCAAAATGAAAAAATTAAATGCTATAAAAGTATTGCCAAGAAATTTAATATTTTAACCCAATACAATATGTACAATGCAGTTCTAAATTGAACATTTACTAAAATAACATCATAAAATATGACACATGAAAGATATTAAAAGAATGTATCTCTTCGAGAAGTTAGTAAAGTCTCCCCAGAAGCAACATAATTTTGGAACTCTCCAGATTTCAGAAGTAACTCTTCAGACTCTTTCCTTTCCAGAAAAAGTCTTTGTTATATTCATTTATTATTATCAGTAAGACCTCCAAGGCATTCTTTTTGCAGCCTCTCATATTCCAGAAAATACAATGCAGACCTCAAGATTTATGTAGACTCCTACCCTAATAAAAGTCCACTTCTGAAACAGCACACATCTATGAAGATGCTTGTAGTTGAATGGCAATATATCTCCCAGCTTCAACACTTTTCACAATGGCCTGAAATGAAGTGGCCTGTGTAGCAATCATTACACTTTTATAGGATTAAATTGATTCATAGGCTGATCTTTGGCTTCTCTCTTGCATCAGCAGACATTACAATCTGTATCAATTTTTTTTTTTTTTTTTTTTTTTTATTTTTACTTTCCCCTCCTCCTTGGATGGAATGGAAAGAGATAAAAAATAAATTATCTGTTACACTTGATTTAATATATTTCAAGCATGTTTGTTTTGTAGGCAAAGAAGTCCAAAATAAAGATTTTTTCTTTACTAAGAATACACACAATCCTTCAAATCACAAAATTTTAAAAATTATGTTTGAAGTAGGTTCTTCAGTGTTAAGTTTTACCTCAATGCATATTATATCTGGAGATATTAACCCTTCAAAATTCAAAATGAAATGGGGAAAAAACCCTACAAACTTACATAACTCTTCATTATGTGAGTGCTGCTGAAATAATAGTAATAATAATCATCATCATCCCCAAGTAATACAGGAAAAAGAAGCCAACGATTAAGGTAAATTCAAGAAATCTCTGTGCTTTTAGCTTCCCTGTATTTTATACCCTGTTTAACCAAATCAAAAGAAAATATACTAAATAATACATAAATTTCTGAAATTTTCAAAACAGCCCAACCACTTTTGGAGTTTCTTAGTCATGAATCAGTCTTGGCTGACTAACGGAGAGCAAAGGATTCAGCTTTGTCAATACCAACTTCTTGAGATGTGACCAAGTAGTTATAAATCATAAGTGCTTAAAACAAATAAAAAAAGTCAATGCTTGCTTTTGTCAATAAAAACTTAACATACGCAGCATGAAAATGTATTGACTTAAATAATTTGGTGACGCTTGCTTTTGTCAATAAAAACTTAACATACGCTGCATGAAAATGTATTGACTTAAATAATTTGGTGACAATTTTATTTCAGTCTTTTAAACAGCAACATTTTCTAGAATATTCTAGCTTTATTCCAATTACGTGGTGAATATTTCCAAGATAATTAAAAAAAAAAAAAAATTAGAACACCAGTTTAACAATTCCAAAGTTATGAAAACATTTTAAGGCTCCTCAAATATGTGATGAAGAGTTGAACATGAAACTGAAAAAAAGGGTGCTAGCAAATTTCAGTAATATTTTAGCCATAAAGCAGTGGCAAGTAATTAATTCACAACCATGAAGTAAAACTCTAATCTTACAGTGAATTTAGGAGACATTCAAGACAAACTAATCAGCACTCTGGGACACATTAAAGAACCACATACTCAGTTGTGATCTTATAGTCCTATTCCTTTGCATTACTTTTATCCTTGAACTGCAAGAGAAACATCAGTGAAAGAGGAGGATTGCCTGAATTCTGAGGTCTGGGTTATATTGAAATATCAAGATAGTTCAGACTAGTTACAGTAATTACCAAAAAAACTCCAACCAACCAAACATACAAACAAAAAGCCCCTGCAAACCTAACAAAAACCCCACCCTAACACAGCAAAACATATACAAGCTACCCAGGCTTTTTAAATCATGAATAAACAAGTTACCTAGGCTTTTTATATTTAGAAACATGTTTGCTTGTTTATATATGGAGCTGGTAACTAGCAGGAGATTTTACCATACTGTAAAGTAAACTAATAAAAATTTGACATAAAAACTACGCAGTGGAGAAAAGGGATTTTTTCAATCTTCTCACCAACCAACTACAAAAACTAGCATTTATTAGTTTTTACATTTCTCCACCATAAGGCTTTCAAAAGAACAGTTAACCTTAAATAAACAATATTCTTTTTAGGTGCAGTTGTGACTTTTATTTTGCATGTATGAAAAAAATTCCCTAAAGCCAAGCTGCATATGCATATTGACAGAAACAGTAAAGTTGTGATGATAAGATTATGCATAATTTAAAGTCCTGTGGGAAATGTGGGAGTTTTTTGCCACTGGATTTTGTGTGTGATTTTTTTTTTTTAATGTCATTCACGGATACTTTTAATTGGGTTTTGGTCTTCGAGCTAAGGAGATTCTAAAAATTACATTATTTCCCTTCCTTTTCATAAAATGTGTGCACTTCTGCTTAAAGGAGAAATTAATGAATCCCAAATGAAGAAAGGCAAAGAGAAACTGTTTAAGCTGTCTTCAACCAACCACAGCTTTGACAAGCAGCACACCAAATATCCTGTCATAATATCCTTCAACTATAAAATAATAACATATTATATTTCTTATATTGTACTCCTTTAACCTAGAAACCTCTTTTCCCCACTAACTATTCCAGTTTCCTATCTTTACTTTTACTTTGTAAAACACAATTGCTAGAAGAAACATTTTCTCTCTTCCCAGTCTTTCTACATTGCAAAGGATGACTAAAGTCCCTCATTGTCCAGTCTCAGTAAATCTCCAGCTAGAAGTGAATTAAGCAGAGATTGAATTACATCCAACTATAGTTCTAAATTTATTTCTTGTGACTGAGCATTTTTTCTCAATTCAGTAAAGAACTATCACATTTACAACCTTTTCCACTTACATTTCTTTATCCTATACATCAACAGATAATGAGCAGAATATATCAATGCTATGTACGCTTTCCTCTAAACTGCAGCCATGAATAAGGAGAATAAGCATGCTGCTCCTGATTAATCCTACAGCAAGAGCAAGGAAAAATCTCAATATCTGGTGTGAATATGCCCATGTTGTTTTCTAAATATGAATGGAGAAGAAATCATTTTAGAGTGAGTTTTTTTCCAACCTTGATGGAATTTTATTCCTTGGAATTTATGAGAATAAATGATAATGACAATCAAAGCTGAAATTGAAAAATTATCAGCATTTGGGACAGCAAAGAATGGTTATTTCTTCATGGGTGCAAGAACTAGCAGCATGGCCAATTCCTTTTTCCAATCACAAGACTCAATTTCGTTGCC
This sequence comes from Monarcha castaneiventris obscurior, assembly GCA_026261815.1. Classification (NCBI taxonomy): domain Eukaryota; kingdom Metazoa; phylum Chordata; class Aves; order Passeriformes; family Monarchidae; genus Monarcha; species Monarcha castaneiventris. The sequence continues at coordinate 27,309,997 of JAMPIT010000433.1, forward strand.
CAGATCTACATGCAAGCATGGATTTGACTACTGGATTGTGTTGAAGGCCACTATTTATCTATACCTACCAGGTCGTCAGTATTGGGGAACACATGTAGTGTGCCTCTGTATAGTGTTTGGTATAGCATAATTTGACTTTTAGACTTGGAAAGTCAAGAGTTCTCTCTCACTCAGAAAAAAAAATCTCAATCAAGCTGGGGAGTGGTGGACAATGTGCCCTCACCTAAATCACAGCTCCTTCCCTGGTTAGGAAAGGATATTCACTGTTACTGTACAATCTTCTAAATGCATGTTATTCATCATTTATCCTTCTGCCACAATACTGTTTTTCAGGGCTTTTAATTCCTTCTTTTTTTGTCCAATGAATTTTAAAAATACACTTCTTACTGCCTACTAGCATTACTGAACCTCAGATACATTTTTAGGGTGATATGAAGAGAGTATAAATTAGCCTGCTCTTTCACCACTCTTTACTCATTGAGTCAGTGCCAGAGCACTAAGTACTTTGCCAGCAAGAGTGGCACTAGGTTGTAAAACTAACATGAGACAAAAAAAAAAAAGTATTCCAAGAGCTAGAGAGAGACAATGAAACAATGAAAAGTAGACCACTTGGGAAGAGTCATAGCTTAGATATTCAACTGCACTCTTCAGCAGAATGGGAATAAAAAAAAATATTCAGCCATAAAAAGTTAATAAAACATTTAATAAAAAAACATAATATTAAAAAATCAGGAAAATAGATAATTGCTGTTTCTCAAGTAATATATTACAATATAATAGGATCCCCTAGAAGAAGAATATTGGCAGTAATATTTCAGTTCTACTACCCTGATCCACTGCACATTATATAAAGTCTCTTAAGACTACTGATACTTCTGTTCAATCTCATTAACTGCAAATATCTACAGAAAAGAAGTTATACAAATCCAGTTCCATTTGTTTTAAACACAATTGTGGAGATAGATTTGCAATTCTAAGCACAAAAAGATTACTAAATAAGTCTTCCGCAGTGGTGCTCATTTGCATAATTAAAAACTGGCAACTCTTCATTCAGTGTTCATTTCCTTTACCTACTTGTAATATTCAGTTTTCTCAGCGTACATAATTAAAAGGCAAATTTACTACTTATAAATAAATAATACTAATCACCAACTATCTAATTTAAAATACATCAATTACTACTGAATTTTCCATTGCTTTGTATTGCAGAGTTAGCTGCATTCCCATCTACACAGAAGCAACAAGCTAAGTTCAAAGTTCTAATAGGTGAAGGGTCTATATTTTCCTGCTATCCATGACACAAATAATTCTGATTTTTGCTAATCAGCCTGTGTAAGTATACCGAGCAGTATGTACAATAAATCATAAGCAGACCACTGCATGATGACCCAGACCTTTACAATATCTCTCCTAGGGGTAAAAAGCCAATTCCACCAAGAGAGAAAAAGCACTCCAGACCCACAGATACACACACATCAGCTGTACTCACATCTAGCTCAGCACTGCAATTCAGTCATTTCAATGAGTTCTCAAACTGGAAGCCTGTATATTGAAAGCTTTCTCTATTACAATAGCAAAAGATGAGTACCTTGACATGGTAAATCAGCTCTAAGTTGGGATGCATTGTGTTCTGGAATTGTCACTCAATGTCCAGGAATAAAATATGAACCATTCAGAGAAATTAAGCTTCTCTCAGCACATCATTCTGTGACAAAGACCTATATGCATTAGTACAAATACAATCGTACTAATGAAGTTCAATATTGGAGCAAACCAAAACAGCAGGAAAAAGATATTAGTAGCCCTAATACACCTCAAAATATGTCTAGTAAAAGATATTTTCCTCAGTTCTGAAGGAAAATACAAACATAATTTGTACTAAAATGTCAGTTTACACATAAATATACTGTATGCACAATATACTGTAAACAGTAAATGTTTTGAAACAATATAGAGACTATAGGAGTAAATAACCACTGCAATGTGGTTATAACTTTGAATTCATATTTACCAGCTGCTTTTCATTTGAATCATATCTGAGATCTTTACATTTCCATAATTTACAAGCCTTTTATAAAGGGATAAAATAACTTAAGGCAAAGCTAAAAGAGGAGTGCTTTCCCATCACTGTCCCACCTCTTTGCAGCTGTCATCAATGCAGGTTACAAGATTCAGTGACAACTACACCAGAACAGGTTCCCATATGCTCTTACAAGTTTGGGAATTTTCTTGATTTTTTCTAAACCTATCTAAACCTATTTATTTTCACACTTTTTTTTAGAAATCTCTAAGGAACTGTCATTATTCACTAAGACATTATCAAATGGTCTTTATCAGATCTTTGTAATGGACATCTTCCTGCCATAACAATCTTTTGCTTTCCCTTCAAATACCATTTTGAGTATTCTTCCATTTGTAAGCTTCATTTTCTTCACTCCATGCAGACTTTTCAACCCTTGCTTTAAGTTTCCATTTTTATTATTTGCAGCTCTCACTGACCAAATGTATCTTGCAGTCATGCCTCATTCAAACATTTTCTTGAAAACACACTCATTTTGAATCACCTATGAATCAAGCCGTATTAATTGAACACTGAATGCTTTTGGCACCCTAAGTACATGGTAAATTTTTCTGTTTCGAGTGATGTGACCTTATTGGTTTGTTACCAACAGCGGCATGATTAAAATTAGCAAGTCTTGCCAAGTTCTTCCAGCAAGAGTGTACTTGGTGGAAACTGATATTCCTTTCCAGGTTAACAATTCTACTTTCTAAAAACAGGTGAAAGCCGACAGAAATGCAGCACTGTAATTCACCAACAGAAATTTGGCAGCTTAAAGGGATCAGTTCCAGATGAGGCATTTTACTGGTAAAAGCATCCTTAAGTGCATAAGCAAATGAAGCTCTTAGAACAGAGGTTTATCCAAAAGACTTTCTATTAACTTCTGCAAGATTTTCGTTAGACATCTGAATAGAACCTAAAATGCTGACGTTTTCCTGAAAAGCCAATAAATACTTGGTTCCTAGACTTTGAGCAATGAGAACAGAATTACATTGTTGTAATTGAAAAAAGCAGGGATGAGCAGTAATTTGTTATTCTGCTGGTATGCAGTCCTCCTGTCGCATCTTTGTAAAGCTAAAGAATAACATCCGAACAAAAGAAAACTAAGTAGAAAACTAAATCAAAACCACATACCCTTCATTGTAAGCTACATATATATTTTTCACCAAATAAAAGAATGAGAATCATAAAATGAAATATGATTCATAGAAGTCAGACAATGATGTTGTAATATCTACTACATTTTCCATAACCTTTTCTACACCTATTTCATGATTCTTCCCTTGTGTACATGATGTCATTGCCCAGACCACAATTCAGAATATAAATTCAAACTTTTGTAACTATTTTGTAATTTCCTTAATTAGATAAAGATGAAGGAAAGGTGGAACTGAACAGGGAAATAAAAACTGCAATCTGCTTCATAGAAGCAAGCAATCAGGTCTTACATCTCCTGCCTAAGCACAAGTGAAGAGAAAGATTTTGTAGTCCAAGCAATCAACATTTATATACTTATGTCATTAAAGATAGACACTCAATTAAAAAACCTTGATCACATAAGCTAAAATTTTTACAAATATAACTTTAAAAAATTATAGCCATCTTGTCTGAAATGACACTAGAAGCATAATATCATTATGATATAGAAGAGACAAAGTATGTAAGAAATAGCAGCATGACATAAATATTCCCATGGTAAAGGGATATTAATCTCAGGAGTTTTTGCAAATTTATTGCAAATTATTGACACTTTACTGTTAAGTAAAATGTAAAAGTTTTAATGGACATTGATACAATTAAGGGAACTGTAATCAAAAAGATTGCAAGAAACTTCAAAACTTTAATACAGATTTTGAATAATTCTGACAATTCAGATGTGAAAGACTGGCTATTTTTGAAGAATGGGGGGAGGGAAGCCTAAAGATTAAACAAAAAAAAAAAGAAAGAGCAAATGATATGAGCAGATTGCATTGACATTTATGAGACTAATTGTGGGAAAGCAGCTGTCAGAGTAATCATGAAATCATTAAAGTGTAATATAACACAAACACATAATTTGTTACAACAAACAGCTGATATTTTATTCTGATGAAATTTAATTCATCATATAAACGGAATTAAAATTAAATATATCTAGGCTGTCCCACAGCTACTTGTTTGGCACTCCCACAAAAACTAAGAAATGTAGCTTGTATGAGTATCCCACATCATGCTCAGTGTCTAGGAGTGAACTGCCCCAGATCACACATTACCCATGCCTTGGTTCCAGCCCTAGGTTCCTTCCTCTCCTCTTGCTGTGGGGACATGGCAGGTAAGCCCTGACTTTGATTTCTAACATCAGTGGGAAAATTATTTGTATTATAGCACCTAACTGCAGGGCAAACGTGTCATGCATGGCATTGCAATTAAAAGAAAAGCCAGTATACTCCAGCAGTAGATCCATTGATTTCAAAACTAGTACCATATTTACATTACCTGTACTGAGCACAACTTTCCCTTCTGCTTTTCATGTTCATTTGTTAAAGAATGAACAAACAGTAGGCTGAATTTGCACTCTGATGAACAAAATTCCTGTCAGACATTTACAGTGTCTACCAACCCCAGAAATAAACTGAGAACCATAGAAATAAATTACCAAACAATTGTTATAATTCCTCTGACTTGTCAATAAAAAATTTCTATGGGTAACCCAGAGAGGACATGAAGTATCCCATTTCTGTGTAAGAATTATTCTCTCTCTCTCCCATGTTTTGATGATAAAATTCTCTATTCAAAGTACTGTAAGAGTCACATTGATCTGCTTTTAATTATACATAGATTTCCACCAAGAAAACTGAAGTGGCATTCAGCAGCTTAATTTTATCTGTTTTATTCAGTATGTGATTAGGCTACACTTCATTACACGGAAATTCTTGTAAAGTACAGATGGAGAAGAAAGAAAAAACATGTTATGAACTACATTGCATGTTAGGAAATCCAAGTGTCAGATACTAAATTTTGGGCTAGACTAACAAAACACTGAGTTGCACAAAACTACTTAATATGAAACCTCCTCCAAGATTAAAACTTTGAAGAAAAACTGCATATAACTCCAAGGATAGAAAGAGGTTTCACAATTGATGAAACTTAAAGTAAAGCTCGAAATTCACAAAAATATATTAAAATGGATTATTTAATCTTAGACATTACTTACTAAGGCAAGTATGAAGCATAACTAAATTTATTACTAGAGATTTGCTTCTATGCAAAAAATTCAACAGCCTTCATTAATCATACCCATGAATATTAGTGTTTGCATATTCTTCTTAACAAAAAATATTTTAAAACTTAAAAAATTAATAGGCTATCTCTGAAACTTTTATAATAAAAAACTAAAGTTACAAAGCTAGAATGAAGACTGCCATTTTTTTGACCACAAATTCCCTTGCTTCCTTTTGTCCTTACCTAGCAACCTAAAAGGTAGGTTTTTTGATTACAGAATCCAGTGCCAGATATTACTTCCAGTCACCCTAGAATGAGCTGAACATTAAATCCTATACAGAAAATTAGAAGTCAAATCCTGGATTAATTTTTTCTTTACTCAAATGAGTTATATCAGAGCTAAGTTCACGAGTAGAAGTAAATAGTAAATCATGATAATGAAGCTCTTAATGGTAAATCATAAAAGCAGAACTAAGCAGCAGTAACTCTCAGTAGCCTAAGCAATTTTAAAATTGTTATACAGGGTATAAACTAGGAACACGCTTTGAACTTAAGCAGATATGCTACCAGAATTAATGTTGATTGTATGGTAGCAATTGTATCAGGAATTATTTGGTGAAAACTCCCATGTTTTGTATAAAAATTATATGAGATTCACAGTATGGCTAATAATTCAAAAGAAAAATCTGGTGGAAGACATTAAAAATATATATTAGAATTATAAAGAATAATAATTATCAGTTCAAATATGTCTACATTCCCTATATTGTCCTGATTAAAATATAAAAAATATAAAAGAACATGGTCTACCTTTTTTATTTGTTTCCTTTTTCTATGCCCATCTCTGCATTCTACTGAAATTATTATCAGAAACCTGCATGTTTTCGCTCAGCTTCAACTTCCTCACTTGGGCTCTTCCAAGACATTCTGTACAGCTCCTGCTCTGACTAATTTAGAAAAAAAAAAATAGATATTCAAGAAGACAACATTGTGGAAATTTGTACAGTGTTAGGCTAATGTTGAGGCTCGGGTCACACAGTAACAAAAAGAATATGCCACAGCGTAGAAACTGAATTAGTTTATTTCAGAGCACAAAATAAAGGTTAGACCTATATTTCCTTTTCTAAATTCCTGCAGGAAGAAAAATGTGCAAGTTCCTAGAGACAAGTATGAAGTAGGAAAAATGGAAAATTCCAAAATGCTGTCTAAAAAGTGAGGGTAAAATACTGTCCTAGAGAACTTCTTTTTTTCCAAAGCAGAAAGTTATTTCCATTTGCTTAATGTTTTTCAGGTGTTCAAAATTTCCACAGATTTCTACAGCCTTTGTAAAGTTTAAAGGTTGCTTGGTTTTAAGTGAAACATATTGTCCAGTCACTAGCACATTTCTCTCTTCCCTAATTTTACAGTAAAAATAACCTCTTCTAATGTATTCTTCAGCATAATACAGATGTCTGCATGGACCAAATATAATTGTCTTGCTTGCAAATTTTTGGCAGCATCATGAAATGAGAGCAGTTGCTCTTAGACTTGTGAGATTGTAAATGGCCATTCCTCTGTTGAGCTCAACAGAATTGTTCCAATTTTTTGATTTTTCAGGATGTACCATCCATTCTTTCCTATGGTGAAGGTCACTCTTCAGGACATAACCAAATCTGAAGCCTTTATTTCAAGCAGAGGAATTTTTACAGTTATTTTGATATACTTGTATATATGGTGTTTTGATTACAAATGTGATGTTCTATGTGTTCCAGTCTGCATTGCTTAACATACTCAGTTATGATCACAAAATTCCTGCATCATTTTATAAAATAATTGATTTTGAGTAATCTACTCTAAAAGGCATCCATGTAAGTGTTAAAAAGAAAAGGAAAAAAGGGGAGTCTCCTACATAGTAGGTTAAAAATTTTCAAAGGATGCTAGAAGTCTTGATGTGACTTAGGCCAAAGAAAAGTAGTACCAAACTCTTGAAATTACATTAATATATAAAATGAACTAAACACGCCTAAGCTACAGAAAATTAGGGAGTGATATATTTGAGGAGTTAGTTTAATTAACACCCTAATTTTTGAATGAATCATTCCACATATTTCAATGTGTCATTAACACATAAGGTTTCTAATGATAATTTCTATATTACAATGTAATGTATTTACTGGCCTAACTGGAAAAATTAAGTCTCTTCCTCCAAGTATTTTTTTTTTAAATAATGTATTTTTACTGCATTATTCACTTATAAAACAAGTGAAGACTTTAGCAGATGACAGTATCATGTTGTAGCTTAATATTAGCCAAAGAGGAATCATTCACAGATAATAACTGCGTACTTTTTATACATATTTCTTGAATTAGCTAGAATTTGCCTTCCCATATGCTCTTAAGAAATTGGTAAAAATATGAACCATAGTAAGAAAAATATCTTCCTGGAACTCAGCTAAAATTCTGCTCCAAAAGTTTACAAGGAAAAAAGGCATGAACCAATGGGAAAAATATTAATCTTTTGCATGAAGTTTTTCCTATTTCCATGCCATTTTTTGAACATCTTCAGACAGATAAAATAGAAGGTTTACATAACAAACACACAGTTTCTACCTCTTTTTTACAGTGTTTGGATCCTAATTTTTCCTTCTAATTAACTGCAAAATCACAGTCATAAGACTTTTTTGAAAAGCCTGGACAGTGTGATTAAATGGTGGATGACATTTTTGTTGCAAATTCTGAGGTTTTCTTTTTAATTCCACATATCTAAGGGGGTTTTTTATTTGCCGAAAACAGAAGCAAACAACAAACAACAAGAAAACAAAAAAGCTGCACCCTGGAATGCCTAATTCTTGGTATTATTTGACTCTTGCATTTAACTCTTCCATATATTTTGATTTTTTTCTTCTATTACTAGCACTTAATTTATAAAGAATTTTATTGCACAAGTGACAAACAGCTCCCCCCCACCAAGTCAAAAACAACCCTCCAATTATATTCCAGATTTTTACAAATAAATTATATGACATAAATAAACTGGCTTTGGTGACAGAGTACTGATCATAAAATTTTGCTCACAATTTTCAAAGGCATTTTCAAAACAATTTTGTTAAAAAGTGATAGCAAAATAAAAGAAAATCTTTGCTCAAAAAGATTTCTGAATTCCAATTCCTGAAAAAATAAAAATAAAAGAAGTTTGACAATATTTTTTGAGACTCCAGGTTACCAAGGTAAGAAACTGAAACCGCATATTTCAGACATGTCAAAAGTTTTAGAAAACTAATCCTTGCCAGTGTAGTTAGGTGAATATTATAAATTCAGGAACAGTAAGAGTTAGGTATCATCACGTACCACTGGCTTTATTGGAGCTTCAAAATCTGTGACTGTTTAAATGAAAAGGCTATCAGAAGCTACCAGACTGGTACTAATGAGCAGAAAGGTAATAAGGTAAGGTTAAATAAATGAGCTGGAGGATATAAAACATATTTGTAACTTTTTTCCTTTTTTCAATTTTCCTTTCAGAAAGTACTTTTACTGGATATCTTCCTGTTCATAACTTCAGCACTGCTCATGCAAAGGCTTGCACAGTTGGAGAGCTGGGTCCTAACAGGACTAACAGTTTGCGAAAATATTCCTTTTTCTGTTTCTTTATATCACTAAACTATTTCAACAACATAGCACTTGCAGGACATGAAAAACATCATTTCTCTTCAAGTTCTGGAAACCTCACTCTGCTGCTGGACCAAATATTAATGCATACTCATTTCTTAAGTATTGTTTAGAAATTTTAGACCATTGCACCAAGTTTTTTATTTTTAATATTATTAAGAAGCATTCCAGCTAAATTTGCAACAATAAATAACATCTAATTGCAACTTATTTTAAAATGTCAAGCATATCTTGATCCAATTAAAAATGCATGCAAATATACAAAACTACTTGTATGTTTTTCAGATGTTCTTGCAGTCCAGTTATCTGGAGTTAGAAAAAGTTTAAGAGGTTAGTTGAATAATTTTAAACATATATTCACATCAATCTTTCAATTTCTCCATTCAGGAAATATTTACCTCCTTAAAAAAGAAAAGCTAAAAAATCTACTTATAACCTGCGAACTAGGACCTGCACCTGCAGAGTTATTTACAGAACCAAATATACTTTCACCCAGATGAAATATTTTATTATAATTATCCCATGTCTGTTTCCAACAGAAATTGGAATACTAAATTTGATAAAGATATGAAAACTTAAAACTGTATAACCTGTAGAAACTTATGCTGATTTCAATGAATGACACAAAATGAAAGACTATTGGCAGAGAAATCTGTAGAATGAATAAAAATTAATTATTTACTGTGAAGAAAAAGGTAGCAGCCTGCTGCTACATGGAAAGAAGGACAACATAACTCAAGGGTGAAATCATGACTGCTAGTGAGGTTGTTAAAACAATAAAAGACAAGATGAAATTTTTGTCAAACATTTGCGAGGAGAAGAGATGGGAGAAAAACAATTAAATGTAGCAGGATTTAGAAAGGTTTAGTCTGCAGGGCAGAGATACATGGTTCTGAATAGCTTTTATTATGTATTTCCTCGTTGCCCTCCACACTACTTAAACAAGACTCCTACACTTTAAAAATGGAGCTTTGAGTTACATGGCATCTATTGCTGGGACAATCAACTCTCTCAAAACTTCACCTGAGCAAGACATTAATATCCTAACACAAGCTGCAGCAGCTTATCACTATAGCCAAGGAGATTTTTTCCAAAAAGGTTTGAGAAACCTTAGTTGCACCTTTACTAACACACATTAATATGAGCAATTAAAAATTGGTCATGCTAAGAATTTCAGTTCCTCTAAATTTGGAGTTACTTCAAATAAATTCTCTTTCTGAATAAGGATTCTAAGCTTCAGATGCTAGGTAATCATATATGCATTACATGACTAGAAGGCAAATTTCAGTAAGGAACAAATGATAATGATTATACAAAAACTACAAAATATTATACACAAATTGCTGTCAAATGGAAGAGAATTTGGAAAAGAGAAAAGTTCTAATGTCTTCTTAACTTGTATTCATAGACATTTCAGATAACATCTGCACTCAAATCATATGTAACTCTTTCTGATAGAAATGGCTTCTAAGTATCTAGCAAAGATTTAAAGTGCTTTCACAATTCATTCATTTGTGCAAGAGTGATAACTTAAGAACTATAGGAATTGCCAAAATATGTTTCATTTAGGTTGCTTCCTAAATGTTGGAAGTTTTTATCCACTTTCACTTATATTTGAGGTTGGCTCAGATATACCTGCAAGCCATTTTCAAGTTTATAATTGTATTTATAAAATCTAATGCTTTTAGCTTCCAGTAAGCTGTGTGTTGCATTCAAAGCAGTGGCATGAACACAGTAAAAGCAATAATGTAATGTAAATGTATTATTTGAGCCATATCTTTTGAGATCCAATATTAATTAATAATATCTCATGGCCATCCTAATTTATTTTTCCAATGTTCTTTCTTCCATGACAAGCTTCCTATGAAAATATAAGTTAGTAATTAAAACCAAAAAAGTAAGAAAATTCATGCCTCTCAAAGACAATGAGTATGTTTATGTTCCCACTCTGAATTTCATACACATTAGAGTGGTCATTTTATTAAAACTGTGCTTATAATTTCAGAGTGCCACTTGGTTAATAAATTGAACTGGTCCAATCTACGCATTATCTCTTAGAAATTTCCTCATCCTCCAATGCCTTAATTAAGATTCATATTAAACTAAAGTGATTTACATTTCTACCCAAAGTTTTTTTAGATTAATGACACTGGGATGAATGCCAAGACAGGATATGCTGAAATTAGAAGGCATGCAGGTTGTGTCAATCCATTTTGCTGCTCTTCAGGAGGACACAAAGAAGGAGTAGCTAAAACAGCTGTAAAGGTAGATTTCCCTAGACAGCAAGTGTAATACTTCAAAATCTGTATCAGCAATTACCTTTTATTAAAAAAAAAAAAAAATCCAAAAATATTGAGAGATATCTGATAAAGGCATTGAGACAAGTCACATTACATAGGGCAAGGCATTGGAAGTTATTAGATAAAAATAGTATTTTTGAAATGTGTGTTGTTCCTGAGGTTTATCTGACTAGTCTAATTTCCCTTCTCTAGAAATTATTTAGTCTATCCTAAACAGGAGTGATCTTAATTTATACTGAAAAGTACATCTTTTTTTCTTTCCCTCTAGCACTTATGGTCTAAGATGAAGTTTATATTTCAAAATGAGTTCAAGAACTCATATTTCACCACAGAATCACTCAGCTAGCATTGCCTAGTCATACTAAAATACTTCCTCCACCCACAGAAAAAAACTGGAACAAAACAATAGGAAGATTTAGCAAAATATAATTCTGCAAGTGATCACAAATTTTAAGACGACACTACAAGCATTAAGTGTGCATGAATGTATACACACAGAACACAAATGCATAAAAGAACTGCAGAAGTAGTTTTCCCTTTTCCTGAAATCAATCCTTTGTAAACTTTCTGGTCACTTTTAAATTCCTTCCTTTCTTTAATCTTCCAACTTATGATTCCATTAACCTTTTAAATTGCTAAATTTATCACTGATCTTCTCAGAAGAAGGACTGGCTAATGACTGACAAAATTTTTAGTGCAGAAAGCTCTCGAATTTTTTTTTATAACTCAATTATATTATCATAAAGTAATGCCTTTACTTAATTTACTTAGAAACTCAAATATTAAAAAAAAATTTAGAATTTAATTTCCTCAGCCTTAGAAGAAAAGTTTTGACAGTTTTGATTCACAAACGTTAGACACTGAAACCACAATACAATAAGATTTTCTGGAGTTTGACTGAAATTACACATAGTAAATCTCTCATTTTTGAATTAAGTCAGCAATTAAACTCAAAATTTAATCTGAAGACTCCTAAACAAAACAGTCAAAACAAGGAATGGCTCAGCTTTTCCATAAGAAAAACAATGAATTTAGACTGGAAGTTAAGGTTAATTTCTAATTAGAAGCAGCATGTTCCAAAATTTCTAGTTTTCCTGGATAATAGGAATTGCTAGTTGGCATGTTTTTCATTACTTAGGATATACTCTTAGCATGGTTATTAATGATGTTTCCACTCCTTTACTAAGATTTGATGCAGATTGAAAAACAGTATTTCTTAAAATAGCCTGCATACTTCAAACTATTATGAAAAACAGTATTTCTTAAAATAGCCTGCATACTTCAAACTATTACAGAATGTTTTACAATCACTTCACCAAATGTTATTAAGGGTACTAAATATGACAGTGAAGCTGACTGTAGTGGTGTAGAATTGCCTACTATTGTAAAAATGGAAAAACAAAATGTAAATTTAAAAAAAAAAAGGCTTTGTGATTTACTAGAAGAGTAACATTTTTATCACTACCTGTGGTGCAGCAGCACATTGGGTCAATTCTAATCAAAGGTGGGGATGGACCAATGTTAGAAGATAATATAGAAAACAATGAATGAAAAAAAAGCTGTTAGAAAAAATGAAACAAATATTCTTGTACAACAGGCAATCAGAAACTATACCAGATTGAGAAAAAAAAGTCTTTATAGACATTGTCAGGTTTTCTCAAGCTTCTACTTCTTCGATAATGTCACTACTAATTAATACTTTTAAAGACTATAGTTTTCCAGAAATCAGTCCCAAATGAGCCACTATTTCCATTTCACTGCAGCCAGAATCTCCTCTGGGAAATATTTCCCCAAGGAACCATGCTCAAAAGCTTTCTGTGCTATCATTTCATAAAATATGGTATTTCACTCTACTGGTAACTATTTTAATGTGCAGGTAAGTCATGCTACCACACATCATGAAAATGTATTTTTATTTCTAGCTTATTTGGAGACAAGGGGAGGGCTTAGACTTGAGCTACCTTAGATTTGGTTCTCTAGCTTGTTTTCAGCAGTCCTGAGTAGACAACCGCAGTTAGATCTCCCCTTGTGATCCATGTAAACATAATTCCCTTCACGTTCCACTGTCTCTTCCAAGATTACAGCTCAATTTTCCTTGCCATCTCCAAACATCAATTGCTGCATAAATCCTGTTTAAAATTGGCTTACAATAACTTTATTGTCAATTTACAATTTCAGACTGAAGAAAAAGTAAACACACAGATGACTAAACAACCACAATTTTCACTAGAATGCACATAAAAGCAGACCGAAAAAGCAAAGATATAATTTTGAAAGAAGACAGAAAAATGAAAAATAGCATGTAAAAGGCTTTCATTTTACTTATGTGTTTCCTTTTTCTTTAACCGAACCCCAGTATAGAGACACAAAATCCTAGCAGAAGGGATTTTGTCTTTTGATAAGTTAAAGATGAAACAATCACGGATAGCAATTTCTTCATTTGTACCATGTTAATTGGTTTTAATCTCAAATAGCATGTCTGTCATCATCACACTGTGACTATGCCAGACTACAGATAAATCTAAAATAGCTGTTAGCATTCTCTCTGTGACACCAAATAACTCAAATCAAAACAAACTGTTCAACTATTCTAGTTCTGCTTCTTGGGCAAGCTTGTGTTTTGGGATACCATAATTAGGCTTCTTTTTGCTCTAGATGCCTAAAGAAAGCCTTATGCACATATTGTAGCAGTGTGCTGTAATACAGTCAGCTTTTCTCCTTACTTCCACCTCTAAATACATGCCTTAAAGTAAGCTCTCCTTATTGATCTCTCCCATTTCTGTTTTTTCCACACAGAGATGGGCTGTGGTGTCTTCAAAATGTGTTATTTTCCAGAGAAAACAGGAACTTTTTTCTGTGGCATGTCAACATTAAAAGGAAAAAGACCTCCAACTTACATTCCAACTGAATGAAATGTGTCTTTTATTCAGTAGAAACTATTATTACATCCATTCATAGTCATGTCAGATAAAAAAAATAATACTGTCAGATAAAAGTGTTTTTAGGCCATCTACCAGTACATCAGTTGGGAGAAGGATGCCACCATAAAACACTAGATCTATTAAATTTTATATGCCACCTCTTCAGACATCAACCCCCTTTGTGGTTATCATTGAAGTCACAAATGAAGATTCATTTTACTCACTTTAGCACAGATAAGCAGCACCAACCAATTCCACCCACAAGTAAAATCATGATTATCACTTGATTTCCTGTCTTAGTCAAGTCTTTTATATTTCAAAAGTTTTCAATATGTATTCTTAGATTACTGCAGAGACTGAACCAGGACACAGGTACCCTATTTACTCCCATTAATAAACAAAATCTATTTTGCATATCTTAACAACACTGACTTTTGAGATTCTTTCCTGCCTTATTTATTAGTACTTTGGGTTCATCAGGACATGCAACATCATAACAGTATCTGGGAAAACATGACACCTATCTCCTTTGTGTTTGCAAATAATGATTGCCCCCTGATATGCACACAGATGTAGAACAGCTTCTCAACACAGACAGAAAGAAAGGGAGGGTGACTCCACAGTAAAAAAAAAGTAGAACAAACTAGTGAAAAGATCCAACATTGCATTTAATTACTTTTTAGTGCCAAATGTACTAGGAAGTACTAATCTTCATTTAATATAGAAAATATTAATCTCACTGGTAATGCAGTTGCAACATTCTCTAAGATAAAGGATAAATTTGATATATGTCTTTCTCCTGGTTTGTGGCAACCAGAGAGAAGCACAAAAGCAAAACAAACCCCAAACAAACAAACAAACAAACAAAACAAACATTACTTCTGGTATCCCAGGTCCTGCTGGACATTCAGCTGGTGCGGGAGGAATGGGAAGGATGGAGAGTTAGGGACACAAACAACCTGAAAATGTGTTTATATACATTATGATTAAAAATAAGTCTCTATTCTCCAGTGACAGCCCATCACCACAATTTTGAAGAACTTGGGCTTACTAATTAAGTTTTCCTATTCCTGAAGCAATCTCAGAGGTAAGCCTGAAAAATATTGATTGCCTTGTAAGTTTGATACATATTTGGGCTGTCATTATTGAAGTTATGCTATACTTCAGAGCCCTTCCTGTTGATTAGTGACTTTCAAAAAAAGAAAACCAAAAAAAAAAAAAAAAAAAAAAACAAACCAGGTTAAATGCTACACACATCTGACTCACTTTTTTAATCTACAACATACACCTTTTACTAACTGTCTCTGTGTAATCTAATAAACTTTTTTAATCGGTATTTTAATTTGGAGATAATTAAATAGCAAAGATGGGTACTTCCAAGATACACAAAAAGATTTTTTTATCAATAATAAAAAGATTCTCAGCTCACTGAAGGCACTGGGAATACCAATTTAAGGCAAAATGAATACTGCTTAATAACAAGCTGCACAGCACTGCTCTCAATCCAAGAAATGTGAATATATGTTATTCACACCTTAAATAAATAGGATGCAAATAAAAACCTGCTTTGGATTTGCAGGATAAAATACACATATCACCAATGTCCTTCTCTGGAAATGTGATTTATTTTTCCTCACTGTTTTTATTTGGTGGTACTCATTATGATAATCCACATAGTTTCTAATTTTTGCATTTAAAGATGTTTCTTTCTCTGTATCCCCATATATATATATATATAAAATTACTCATATATTCAGTACTTATATGTTAATTACAAAAGAAAAGCTTCTATAATAACCTGAACCTGTCATCTAAAATGAGAAAAAAAAGTACTTGTAATCCATAGTCTGTATTTAGTCTGCAGCTTCTAACATGTCATTTTAAAAGGCCACAGATATGAGGTCTAATGACCAACTCACTTCTGTTTATATAAAAAAAAGAAAACAAATCTAAATTTCTTTTGGTTAACTGCATGTATTTTCTCCTGTAGTGTGTAATAAACAGGACCTATAAAATTTCTAAAATATTCACTATAAGACAGTAATATCTTCTGAACCCAAATGCACACTGAAAAGGCAGATGCATGTATGGATAAAGTAATATTAATTAGATATTTTAGATCATAGTAAAAAAGAAATGGTCCATTTACAATGTTTAAAGTAACAAAAGTTAATCTGAAAAAACCAGAAACAGCATCTGACAGGAAAGGTAATGAATGCTAGATACTTACTTAATAATTAACTCACTTAATAATTTATGCACACGGACTTACATCAGGAGCTTGATACCCCATGACTCAATCAGCAGCAATGATGTCTGCTCTTGTGTCCTCCTGACCTGTAGTCAAATTCAAACTGTATGGGTTCTCATCTATCTGTGTACAATTACATATTGCCAAGACTGAGCATCCTTTGGCTTTCTTTTGGATCCCTACTCAAATTTTCCTTGTTGCTTCTTTGCCTGTCAACTTAACATTAGGGAAAATAATGTGGTTTATCAAAATATTTAGGCACAACTTTGGAAAAATTGAAATTTATTTTAAGATTTCCAAGTATTACCTGAACACTGTTAGCTATTCTACTGTCACAGCACTTGGAAAGTCTAGTCAGAGGACAAAGGTAGGCTGTAGTAAACGCAAGATAAACAGGCTCAAATAGTTTCTCTGTTCAAGCATGCAGCATGACTTCACACAGAACTGTGGGGAAATGTGCTCCCATATAAGCACTTCTGTGCTTTTATTCAGACATCATATCTGCAGTCAATAAGCTTTCACCTTTTGAAAAACAGATTCTGTGCTTTTCCTTCGTCACTCTACTTGATAGATATTTTGTGGCTATTTTTGTTTGGCATTCTTGTTAACTTGAATTGATCTAGGGTGGAATACATTGCAGTAGGCTTTGATGAAAACAAAACTTATGCTTTTATATTTTAATCAGAAAAGGCTGAGGCTCAGCTGTTGGTTATATGATACTCAAAATTATCTTCCATCATGATTTGGGCCAAATTTAATCTAAAGGAGGCAACACTCCAGAACTGCACTGCACTTGTAACTCATAAGAACAGAGGATGAAATTTGACCTTTAGAGTTCACTTCCAAGCACACTAATGGTCCACAGTTTCATTATAACAACTAAAAGAAATTACAATTTACCATGAAACCCACTTCAGACAGAAGTACTGACAGCTTTCTTAGCACATTCTGTTTTCTTTTTGCAGGCATAGGAAATCTGTTCCATGGATAGAAGTATCTCCAAAGCATAACAAAAAACCCAACAAAATCTCAAACCAATGAATCTAAACCAAAGAACTATACATAAAATCTTCCAATGTCTCTTATTAACACTATGAAATTTGATAAATGTTATGAACGGCTATATATGAACACTTGGCGATATAAGAACCTATTTCAGAGATTGGCAATTTACACAGATCAAGGTAGCTAGACAATTCCCTTCATTTTGTGATAAACATGCTATTTTTGGTTGTATACACTCCCCTAAAGGAAATAAGAACTTTTACTATCTTATCTGCTATCCCAGTAATTGTTTACCATGTGTGTATCCTACTAACAGAATTTGCCCTTTTGAATAATAATGTGGGCTGAACAAGCACCTGCCCTTCCACCTGCGCTGCCAGGAAACTGCAGCAGGACAGGGGAGATGGTGATCATGATGTCTGGGGTAGAGTTAATGTTCTTCACACTCACTGGTGTGGGGCTGCATTTCAGACTTTTGCTGATGATAACACAGATGTTTTCATTATTACTGAGCAGCAATTAGAGTCGAGGCCTTTTCTGCTCGCCACCCCACCCTACCAGTGAGGACGCTGGGAGTTCACGAGGATTTGTGAGGGGACACAGCCAGAACTGTTGACTGTCACTAATCAAAGGGATATTTCAGAACATTTGGCATCATGCTCAGCACACAGAGCTGGGGAAAGAAGGAGGAAAGGGGGTGGGGGGATGTTTGGAGCGATGGCATTTTTGTCCCCAAGTCACCATTACACATGATGAGGCCCTACTCTCCCGGGCATGACGCAACACTTGCCTGCCCATGGGAAGCGGTGAAAGATTGTCATTTTGCTTTGCATTTGTGCACAATTTTGCTTTATCTATTAAACTATCTTTATTTCATCTCATGACTTTTCACTTTCTTTTAATCTTCTGATTCTTCCTCATCACACCTTTGGAAGAGTCAACCAGTGGTTCCACGGGACTGAGTTGTCAGTTGGGGTGAAACCATGACAGAGGGTACCTCAGCTGCTGGCTCAATAGTATCCCTTGACAGTAAGCAAAATTAAGATACCCTCTTATACCAATCTTGTAATAACTGCCCCTTCTTTCCTCCCATCTTTGTAAGATAGTAACCTATTAAGTGCCAAACCAATTTTTTTCTCTCATAAATACCTATTGATACAAGGCTTCCTCCAAAATTATGAATGTGCTACCCCATAAACAAACCTCATTCAAACAGATTAAGTCCCTGGGTTCTCTGAAGGAGTCTATTTGAAGAAAAGGAAAACAAAATCTCCTCATTTTTCTTTGACACACTTACTGGACCACGTGTGATAAATTAAAGACTGTGCTTTGTTTTCTTTTCTTTTGTTTCACTTGCTATAAATTCATGCCTTGCATCACTCTTTAAAAGGCTGAGTATTCTGTCCTAGTATTTTTGTTCAGAATAACAGACCAGCTAGGAATGAATAATACCATAAGAGTGCATTAGAAAGAAACTTCTAAGGATAAAATCAAAAGGATCACAACAAGACTAAGCACACAGGAGAAATTACTTCAGTAGAATCATAAGACTCTTTAAAGCCATTTATGGGAAAAGAAAAAGAGAAAAGGAAAAAAATGTAAAAAAAAAAAAGAAAGGCTAAACCAGTGGTTCTGTGTCAATACTTCTACTCCTGACACTGCTACACTGCTACCATATAGAACAGTGGTTCATGAATATATCTTGTGGTGAATATTTTGAGTAAAAAAGTTGAAAAAAAGAGTGGCTAATATTAAAAAAAAAAAAAAAAAGAAGGCTAGATCTAAAAATCTAACTGAAAGTGAGAGTCCCCCAAATAATGCATAAATAGAATAGAATATTTCTGTTGGGACAGACCTTTAATGATCATCTGGCTCAACTGCTTGGCTGCTTCAGCAACTACGAAAAGTTTAAATATGTTATTGAGGGCATTTTCCAAATGCCTCTATAACACTGACAGGACTGGGGTATCAACCAGTTCTCTAGGAAGACTGTTCTAGTATTTGCCCAAACTCTCGATAAAGAAAAGCTTCCTAATGTCAAGTCTGAATCTCCTCCGAAAGTAATCAAAAATTTAAGATTCTCTCAGACTATGTCAAAATCCCACTTATTTATTTAAACAAAAATCTCTAGTAAGAGAATTTTTGACACCGACTATGAGGAAACAAATGTCACAATCTACTTGACCATAAAGCTCTTGAATAATTAATCTTCTACTGAAGTCACAGAATCATGGAATGGTTTGTGTTGGAAGGGACCTTAAAAATTATCTAGTTCCAATCCCTGTCCACAGACAGGGACTCCTCCCATTAGACCAGGTTGCCCTATCCAACCTGGTCTTGAACACTTCCAGGGATGTGGCATCCCCAGCTTCTCTGGGAAACCTGTTCCAGTGCCTCACCACTCTTGTAGCAAAGAATTTACTCCTACTATCTAATCTCATCCCACCTTTTTTCAGTATAAAGCCATTCCTCACTGCCCTATTACTACATACCCTCACAAAGTTCTTCAAGACTACGAAGCCTTGTAGCCAGTACGTACTGGAAGGCTGCTACAAGGTCTCCCTGGAACCTTCTCATGTCCAGGCTGAACAACCCCAACTCTTGTTTAAAATACTGAATGACGCATTAAAGAATTCAGAATGGCCACGCAGTCAAAGATTACTGGAAATTTGTTAACTGGTCAAATTAAAAAACATAATGAAATCAAAATGAAAAAAAAATCAACATCAAAACAAACACCATCATAAAAGCTATCTTTTCTTTGTCTAAATGCCAGGCTGAAATCTATGCTGATGAGTTATTTGATCTGAAAACATTGAACTAAATGGCATAAATAATCCTGAGATGACTAGAACCTAAAATCATCCTTTCCTTCTATCATATCAGCCCCAAAATGCAGTAGATATTGGAGAGGCAATCTAGCAGAAAATATCACATTTTTATGTCTCTATCATCATTAAGTCCCCATTTCCAGCTCTTTCTGAACTCTACCTGCATGCTGTGAAATGATGAGGACTACCTGAATTCCATTAGGGCATGCAATTAGGTGCTGCAAACTATCTTTCTGGTCACTGTAACTTTAGTTTAATAGATAGAAGAAGTTTCTTCTAAGAGTGATCTCAGTCAAACTACAGTTCAGGTTAATTTTGTCTAAAGCAGAGCAATGCTTGACTCATATTCTTTCAAAAATACTCATGTGACAGACTAGTTGCATACCAAGATCAACACATTTTTCATAAAGGTTGGAATTGCAACTATGTAAAAATGCTGACCATGTGGGAAAGGAGGTCCTTCAAGGGTTAGCTGCTCCATAGTAATCACATCTATCCCTAAGAAGTAGTATTACAAATTAGCTAGACTCACTTATTATTGTGTACAGGCATCCATGTTACTACAAGTGTTTTAATTAGTCACTTAGCCATACTTGAACTTGCATTGAAGATTTGTGTTGAAAAATAAATGTAATCTGACAGAGCAATACTCAGAATTGTATTTAGCAGTTCACATTATGGAATAGCATCAGTGAAGCACATGGTTTCACCTACTGATATTTTCTTCAACATAAAAGTGAAAAAAAATGCCTGTGATGTTAAAAACTGACATTGATGATGCTGGGGAGTTTCAGAAACAGACAAAATCAATCCGAGACCTAGGAAAGTGCTAGTACTTCATGAAAAGCATGTTTTGCTTCTCTGCAACTGAAAACAACACAAAGAGGAGCTATAGCAGAAGCAGGAGACATGAAGAGAGTATGTCTGTCACCCCCACCCAAAAAAAATCCACAACCAGTCTATGATACACAAGCTGGAAAAGCACATAAGTGTCAGTTGCTTTATTCTTAGATCTCATATCAGTGAAAAGAGACTACAGAGAGAACAGCAGTACAAGTGGTAAAATATGACACCTGAACCAGTGGAAATGCAAACATCTGACAAAGAGGAAAAAATTCAACCAACCAACCAAAACTAATCCTCGACCACCCAAAGAGCAGATGCTCTTAGGACTTCTATTCATGCAGGGCATTTATTATATCTAAGAGTTGATATTTTACTACCGTTTCTCTTCTCCCCAGATTCCCTGCAATGACACCTGAAACTTCTTCAGGCTATCTGCCGCTCTTTGTCTGGTGTAGTCCTACAGAACAGCCTTAGTGGGTCAATAAATTTAACTGCTATCTTAGGCACAGAGATATTACTATGGAATGTGCTCAGAAATTGTGCCATTAGAGGAGACATTCAGAGTATTACAAGGTACCACAGATCAGTCCTCCCTATCATTCTTAAAATACGCGTAAGAGCACAGTGCAATGGACACGAAAGCCTTCATTAATTAACAGGGCCATTTAAAAAGCATACAGGATGGCTACATCTTATGCTGATAGGTCCCCAAACACTTAGATTATGGGCATATGCCTAACACTAAAATGCTTTTTCTTAGTTTTTAAGGAAAAAAATATGTTTTGCTCCTGATAAGGAGCATATACTTAACTGATAAAAAATATTAACATGGTGTCCCACCCATCTTAAATATTGTTCCTTGATAACCTCCTGGAAGAGCCCTTGCTCTGTCCTGGAATTGTTTTTTAAATCACTCCTCAAGAACCTCATCCTGTGATATGCAAAATCAAAACAAGACTGAAGTACTTTATTATAAGAGATCTATGGCTAAAACATTCACCCAAGATGGGTGTGGTTCATTCTGTGCTAAAGCAGGATCCAACCCTTCCAAGAAGTAGTCTGAGATCAGCCCACAGCTGGCCTTTCTCGTCATTAGGAATTCAAAAATCACACACATGTGCAATAATACAGACAAACTCGACAGCTTTAGCAGCAGGAAGCACATACACCTTTATCAGCTGAATAAAGAGGAGAAGGAAAGGGAATTGTAGAAATCCGGAAAGCAAGCCGGATTATTCCTTTAATTTATGGTGTGTAATCTTTAAAATTAGAGTGAAGAGCACACCCCTTGACCTTACAAGCTTAAAGCACTTTTGTAAAGACGACAAGACACCTCTTGGCGTTGTTGTCACTCATTTCTAACAGCTGAAGACCCTCATTAATTTTTACAAATGAATGCATGTCAACACATGATGACAAATGAGAAGGCAAAAATAAAAAATGAACTCAGCATTTATTAGGAAACTTTCATATTATTACAACTGATGAGAATAAAAGCCCACAAGTTTCAAGTGTACAGCTTTAACCTTTTTTTTAAATATTTCAGGGAACACTACCATCAAACATGCCAAGGAAATATGTATTTTCTGCAATGAAAGAGTACAAAAACTAGATAACTCACTGTTTACTTTCTTACCTTCAGATAGTGTGAAGCCAAAAAAGGTAGAGAAGTCAGTCTGATAATCTACTGCTGAATATTGCAGCCATTTTTAAAGTACCTGGCTCCTGATATATTTGACATTTTAAAAAAAGAGTCATTTTGTTCTACTGCTGTCCTGATAAAGAAAAATTTCCATATTTCTTTTTAAGACTGTAAAGTGAACTTAATTAACTAACATGCTTTCCCATTTCATTAGCTGAAAATGCTATTTCCTATTCAGAGAAGGACAGGCAGAATTCTATAGAATCTGACCATAGTAATTTAGATGCAATTCCTGTCTTCCTTTTCCCACCTGCACAACTGTACTATCCTTAATAAAATGGGTCTTAAATTTCAATGCACAGCATGAATTACAGTCCTAGTTCTCACCATCGATTCAGTCTTTGCTCAAAAGAAGCTCTATTGTAATTTTAGCTGCATTATCAGGCAGTTTAACTCCAAATTTGCCAGTTTGAATTTTCCATGTCTTCAAACAATTTCCTTTAAACACTGGGTGCCAACTTTCCATACATTAAGTATATGAAGCATCCTCCTGAGTGCGAAATGTGGGGAACTTCATCCCTTTTCTTTTTAGATTATTCTAAATGTTGGTCATATTTGCATCTTTCTTTGGAATATTTTCAAGGGGTTTTTAGCCTCATTTTTTTAAAAAAGAAAGTAGAAACAGAGGTGTGCCCTTAGGAATACTGCCCAGAGACTTTCCAAAAAATATTTTTTGTTAGAATTGCAGGTCATTAGAACAAAAGGAAACACCAAGATGGTTTTCATACAACTAGTATTTTGTAGGCTGATACTCTGGCTTTCGGTTAACTGCAGCTGAGAAAGTCTCGCTTTACCCAAAATTCTGAACATATTTGTACTAGTTTTGAACTTTGTTATGAAAAGCGATTTTTCGAGGAAGAACTGTGCAGTGGACTACAGATACTTTTTTATTCTAATTTTCCTGACCAAGTCTGCAAAAAATTCTGTAAGTAACCTTTTCTTAGACTCATTTATGTGGCAAGTACATGGAATTAAGAAGAATAACAGTTCTAGCCATTTCTTAAAAAAAAAACTAAAGCAAAAAACCCCCACACAACTTAAATGCAATTTTCTTCAACATAGTTGCAACTAAAGACCACATGAAAATAGCTATCTAGTCTTTTAAGTATGGAAAGGTTGAAAGACCTTTTACGTAATACATTCAAAACTCTCAAGAAAGGTATCTTTCACTGTATGAAAGTCACTACAATTCTTCTCCTTTTTTTTTCTTTTTCTTTTGGGGGGTGGGGGGGAGGAGTGGTGAGAAGAGGGTGTCATTAAACAAATATGACACAAATCCTCCCTATGACCAAGGGAGGTCTATTAATCTTTCTATAGTAAAAGAATATTGTGGAGAAAAAATGTCTTCTCAATTTTTATCAGAAAAGTCATATTGATGGGTATGGCTGTTGTAGCAGCAGTAAGTATAAATTTGGCATGTTCCAAGTTCAGCAGCTTCATTGACTTTGCTAAGATGACAATGAATACGACTTTGTAAAATCTCTTCCCAGGAATACCATCAGCACGGCTTTGCGAAACACAGACAACTTTGGTATATCAGCTCATTTTCTGAGGGGAAATAGCACACATACAGCTCCAAAACATGCTAAAAGAACTAACTCATAAGTGGAAAAGTCAAGTTAAGATTTTAGCTAATGATTTTAGAAAGTCTCAGTCACTGATGTCTCTGGTATTCTTCTTAGCAGGCCCTCAGTTGCTTATTTTTACTAAAAAGTAATTAAGTACAATAAAATGGGCTTTAGCCTGTTAAGTTATTTTCATGGGAATTTAAATAAATTAGCTATAATTGGATCTAATGAAATCTCTAAGAGTTCTGGGTTTAACTGCAGAAATTATTCTATTGCCTATGACTACTACAGTATCAGAATAAGTTCAAAATATCCTTTACATGTGAGCTCTCAAATTAACATAAAGATCTAAAAGAAAGTTCAATATTTACTTTCTCTTACCATCCATTGTTCTTATATATTACTAAAATGTGTAACAAAAAGATCAAAACTAAGTAAAAAATATTGAGACAAAAAGGATTGTAATAGTAATTGTTGGAGAAAAGAAAAGAGGATAATAGACACAAGAAAGTGTCATTTAAGTTGAACTCCTAGAGAGACTGGTAAATTAAGTCAACAGAACTTTTTGCAGTACTTCTAAGTGGTTCAGTACTAATATTATATACAAGAAATGTGGAAATAAATTAAAAGCCTTGCTTGCAGTAAGAAAACAATCAGAAGACAACCAGCATTTTTGACAAAGTGAACATCTCCAAAACAGACAGAAGAACAAGGCAAGGAAACTTGCCTTTTTCACGTTTAGAATAAAAATGTCATCTTATATCAAAAGACAGCACAAACCACCAAGACTCCCTCTTAAAAGATTCTAGAGCTCCTAGAAAAGTAACAGATCTCTTCATGACTGCAGTTACTATTTATTGTAGTAATAACAAAACAGAAGCACATAAAGTCTTTTCTTTCATTCTGAAGCTGTCAGTACCTTTGTTTCTTTTGTTTTTTATTCACTTAAGTATACAGGCTTAATGTGTTAATAAAGGGGAGACAATAATGAAAACTTCATCCTTTTTCCTCTTCATGCTCCTTTTGTAACTTCACAGTTCTTACTCTTCTTGCCCTCAGTCCTTACAATCCGCAATCCTTTGGACTCTCAGATGTTCCAAAAACAGCCCATGTAGTGCTGCCTGAGAGTCTATAGTCTCTTCCTGGATTCGACCTCTTTATGGACAACAGTCCATAAAGATTGCATTATTGATGGCTTATTAACCATTCAGCCAGAGAGAATTTAAAAACAGATTTCAGTTTGGGACAAATTTCACTGTTATTATTTTTCTTATCTGAGTGGCTATCACTCATTTCTCAATCCAATTACTTTCTTACTAGTTATCATTATCACAACTGCTACTCAGGACCATTTGTGTTATACCTCAGCTGAGAATGTCCCCTGAATGATTAGCACAGTCAACTCTTGGTAAATGGCTGTAAGCCTAAATTCACTTTTTCCCTTGGAAAGACTACTCCCTTTCTGGTACTGTTTTACACATTGCTAAACTCATCTTGCTATTAGCATCCTCATCAGAAGTTTCTCCCATATGAGAAAGCCTCCTGCACTGGAAAGGCTGTTTAAACATATTGAATGTGTCACTGCTTTGTTACATTACAAATAGGCAAGTTCCCCAATCATCTTTGTGACAAAAGATTTCAGACCACTGAACACAGTGAGGAGGATCAGCATATCTGTGCTGAATTATCTTGAAAACTATTTTCCTTATCAGAAATTTCACATCATTATTTTGTGCAGTCAGAAGTTGTCAACAGATTTTGTCCATCCCATCATGTTTGTCATATATGATTTTTTAGCACAAAAAAGACTATTTTAATTTTCCAGAAATTATACATAGTTTTTCTAGGTATAAATTATAACAGGAAAAATTTGAAGAGGGTTTTGTTGCAGTAGGGCACAATGGCTGCTCACCCCCATCTTTAGCATCCACTGGTGGATCACAAATAGCAGGCGATTCCGAATTGATGTTTACCTTTAACACTATAAAGGATCTGTTTTTCACTGATCAGAAGAAAAGCCCAAACAGACTAGGTTTAAAAAGATTGAGAGGGACCGTAACACTGATAAAGAAGAACTATATTTTTCTAGTTTCAAGACAAAGAAAGGTATTAGTTAAAGGACAGGAGTTAGAAGTCAGCAGATCCAAGAAATTTTCTTCTTGGTTTTTATGATACACAGTGAAAACAATTTCTACACCACAGCTGTGTAAGTTTTCTGTAGAATCATCACTGCTTCCACAGTTTTCTCATCAGAGTCCCTCTTGTATTTACAAAGATATTTCAGAATTGGCTCAGCAGTTAACACATGATTAAGGTAGCAGGAGGAAAAAACTATCAAGAAATGCTTGCAAGCAAAAAATAAAAACAAACCTTTCATAATGTTCAGAAAATTATGATGGCTTTTTTTCTTCACTTAACTTGTTTTATTTTCTTACTCAGTGGTTCTATCTAAGTGACAGCTTCTTCAAAATCCCCACTGGTCCTTTTTTAATGCAGAATTTTTAAAGAGTATACAAAGTCTAATCCATAGTTATCAATTCTCTCAGGACACCAGTCACTACTCAAAAAAATGCTTAATTAAATTATCATAAAATTAATAGTGATTTTGATATAAATAGGCAATCAAACAAATGTGAAAAAAGCATACAATGGAAAAGGAGAAATAAAAAGCATCTTCACAAACCCCCAGATGCACTTACATTTCTTCAGCTGAAATCTATATTTTTGTTCCTCAATGGTTTAATCACAAAAATAGATTTCTAAATTGTCACACAGTTCTTCGAAAGCAACAGAACAGACTTTAAGTTTGCCTGTGAAAGCCTAAAAGCACAAATAAAGCCCTTGAGCAAATTGAGAAAAAAAGTACTGTAGCATTCAAACCCCAGCAATTTGGCCACCCACTATTTATGTCCAGGGATTACTAAAAACAGCTGATATTTTAAGCAATGTGATCACAGAATCACAGAATCACCAGTTTGGAAGAGACGTTCAAGATCATCGAGTCCAACCTCTGTCCTAACACTTCAACTAAACTAAACCATGGTACTGAGTGCCACATCCAATCTCTTTTTAAACACGTCCAGGGATGGTGATTCCACCACCTCCCCAGGTGGACCATTCCAATATTTTATCACTCTTTCTGTAAAAAAGTTTCTCCTAATATCTAACCTATATTTCCTTTGGCGCAACTTAAGACTGTGTCCTCTTGTTCTGTCAGTTGTTGCCTGGAAAAAGAGACCAACCCCCACCTCACTACAACCACCTTTCAAGAAGTTGTAGAGAGTGATAAGGTCACCTCTGAGTCTCCTTTTCTCCAGGCTAAACAACCCCAGCTCCCTCAGCCGTTCCTCATAGGGCTTGTGCTCCAAGCCCCTCACCAGCCTTGTCGCCCTCCTCTGGACACGCTCAAGTGTCTCCACGTCCTTCCTGAACTGAGGGGCCCAGAACTGGACACAGTACTCAAGGTGTGGCCTCACCAGTGCTGAGTATAGGGGAAGGATGACTTCCCTGCTCCTGCTGGCCACACTATTCCTGATACACGCAATACAGCAGCAGGTGATAGCTGCTAATTCTGCAATCCTCCTTTGACCACCAAAAAAACCCCCCTAAAAAAACAATCAAACAAAAAAATGCACAATTAAACCCAAACAGAATCCAAATGTACTCTGTATCTGTTAATCAATTACCAATAGATCACCTAATTAGTGTAGTTTAAAAGTCTCTCTCAGAAGGAAAGAGATCCAGTCTAAAGGAAACCTTATCCTTACAGCATTTGCTAGCATGCTCCTTTTAGAAGAAGAAAATTAACAGAAGAAAAAAAATCCTCACATTATTGCAATAATCTCTTTGTTATATGACCTTACATTACTCCCCCTTTCCTTGAAATTCTTTTCCCTTATAAATTTAAAGGCAGACATTTTATTTTACAACTTCTATGAAAAGGAGTCTCTGTATAACTGTCATTCATCAGTGACAGAAAAGACTATAATATGTCAAACCAGAGAGGTACCTACTCTAAAGAACGTGGACTAGACACACATTTTATATCCTGTGAAATGATGCAAAACATCTTCAGAGTAATGCTATAGTTTAACAGTCTGTAGAAAGCTCTAAGGATTTCATAGTCCCAAAAGGAAACATTTCAAACCAGCAGTGTTAACTCATTGCTTTCATATGCAGATATGTGACATTACAGCTGGTAGTTAGAGGAAACATGGTAATTCCTAAGTGCTGAAGTTCTAAGAACAAAATCATTTCTTTTGGTATTTTTGCAGTTGTGTATTTGGTTTCAACTACAAGAATGAAAAAAAGACCAACAGCTCCCTCTCAGAATATTATGACAGCTCACGCAGAAGGTCATGCTTGAGAGCATAGTTTATGTTGTACCCAAAGAATCAGACTAACCAAGCCAAAAAGACTAGTTTAGTTTCCAGTCCTCAAATATAACTAAGGTCACCATTTTTATTTGCAAAACACCAATAAAAGGCTCTGTAAGGTGATAATGAAGGTTTCCTAGTCATCAATAAGTTATGTTACCGCTAATAAACCCACAACGTTTAGAATGTTCCAAGTAGCTAAAATGAAAAATTGAAAAATTTAACTTCACAGAACACATAGTTAAAAAGAGTGCTTGTACATGATCCCCGCACAATGAAAACCATCACTCTCCAGTGAAAAACCAGTAAGAGAGATAACAAATCTTCCACCTTACACTATGAGGAGTAGCTGAGGTTTGTTTATCAGCTGGGATTTCTTAGTCTGGAGAAAAGTAGGATCAGGAGGGACTTTATCTACAGCTACCTAAAAGGAGGTTGGAATGAGAGGGTGTCAGTCTCCTCTCCCAGGTAACAAGTGGCAGGATGACAGTAAACAGCCTCAAGGTCTTCCAGGAGAGATTTAGATTAGATATTAGGGAAAAAAATATTTTGGAAAGTGTTTAAAAACATTGCAACAAACTGCTCTGGGAAGTGGTAAAGTCATCATCCCTGGCAGAGTTAAAAAAACCATGTGGATATAGCACTTGAGGACATAGTTAAGTGATGAACATGGTGGTGGGGCTGGGTTGACAGTTGGACTTGATGACCTTACAGGTCTTTTCAAACCTTAATGATTGTATGTTTATAATATTATACTAAACTATCCTGTAAAAGAAATATTGTCTAGATAACTATAATTGTTTGCATGAAAATTATGACCATTGTGTCTTTGAATTACGATATTAATTAAAATCATTTACATGGTCAGCCTTGAAATTGTTGTTGCTGAAAAATTCACTCAGTCATTAATAGATTAAAAATAGTTTATCTTTGTAGTGTACCCACAAAATTAGGTAGTACAGTCTTGCACAACAGCTCTTCAGATAATATCTACAAATGTGTTCCTAAATGTTTTGCACTTACCAAAATAAAGGCATAACCCATCTAACAAACAGTACAAAAATAATCTTTGTTGTAGCAGAAAAAAGTGTTTAAATGCTTCAAAACCACTAACATGAAAGTACTTTCTAGGGGCAAACTTTTCTTAAACAAAAAACCTAATATATGGCTTGTGTAAGGAGTATCTTTATTTTAAAATTTGGATTATTTGCATATACATTTTTTAGGATATGAATTAAAAGTGAAAGCTGTATTTTCAAACAATAAATTAGTTAAAATCTACCCATTCATGAACCAAACATTTAAACAGGTAGCACAGCTAACAAAATGCTCTGCTTTCCAAAATGTTTAAGCTACATATGACTAGTTGGTATTTCATAAACATGCCTAAGACAAAAACTGTTCTCTCAGGATCAATACTATGTTTTATTAATTGAAATAACTGTAACATTTCTCAAATTCATTGTCTTGAAACTGAGGCTTGTGAAAAACATTAAGGAATTCAGGCCAGAGTATTAAAGTAGGGTAGTTCATCTCATTAACTTCCGTAAATTTTACTTAAAAGATATTTATTCATATTGGTACATTTCCAAGCAATCCTCTAGACCTCAGAGCAATGCAATTGGCCTCAGTAATTTTGTAGTAAGTGCTAAACAAACATTTTAATCCAAATAATTTCTAAATAACACAAAGTTATTTGTGTAATTACAAGAATAAGTAAATACAGACAGAAACAATCTAGAAACACAACAAAAATATGGTAAGTGGAAAGCAATTTCTGTAGAGGATTATTTTTATTACATGTTTTCTATTATTTATAGGACTGTACCTGTATGAAAATGAATCAGAGAAACTTAAAAGCATCATGTTTGTGGGCTGATGAAAAAGATCCTTATGACTAATTTTCAGAAATAAGGATCCACTATTGCTTCAAAAAGCTGCAGTTTCACACATCCATGTGCACGCAATTAGATGTAATTTTACTTAAAATATAATTTCAAAATCAGTTGACAGCCTCACTTGGCTACAGTTAGTTAGTAAACTTCAATGGTTTTGACATGTAGAAAAGTAACAGTCTTGCCTTTCGAGACAGGTAGTGCTTTAAGCTAAACAGACGTCTTGTCTGGCTCTCTCTCCACTAATGTAGGACATCGTTTCCCTGAAGGCATTTTTGCAATTCATTAATCATCCTAACTGGAAAATTTCAAAGTTAAAGCTTTATGTTTATGCAAAGTTTATGTAGATCTAGGTACAGATATTGCTTTCAACTACTCAGAAATATATCTGGAGTAGATTCTAAGTAGTGACTTCCAAGATCTAGGGAGACTGACCCAAAGACAACAGAAATCATTGCAGTTTCTCATTGACCTCATATCCTACAAATCATGGATTATAAAATTTCTTATTCTGAAAACAAAAACTGACTTAAAATGTCAGAGTCAATAAGCACTGACTGTATTTTACATACATCAAAGTAAGCAGACTTACTTAAAGTTTCTTATTTTAAATACTGACATAGGACTCTGATGTTTCTTTAGCTTTCAGAGAGTCTCTGAGATAACAATGATAAAAATAATTTATCACAGTTAAATTATACTTCAGTATATGTAATTCTATAAATGAAAGAAAAATGCTTATGGTAGAACTTCCATTTTACCACCAGGAAAATAACTGGAATACACAGGGGCCACCAAAGTGGCTAGTATCAAAGTGTGATACAAATGCTCCTGTTTCCATTGCACAAAATCAAATTTAATAATTCCTTTTTAAATTTATAAACCAAACTGGTTTATCTATATTCTTTCTGTACCTTCACATTAAAATGGAACTAAAAATCTACCTAACAAGCAGACGGAAATCATTCAATTACCTTCTTCCAAGAAAACTCTTTCTCAATTTTAAAGACTTCTTTTACTGAATATTTCTACTGGTCACTGAGAAGATACAGATTCTTGGCCCTTTCTCAAAATCATTTCTGTAGAGAGAACAAATTTTTATATGGGTGGGCAGAACTTGCACAGCCCAAATTCAAGCAAATATCCTAGAATTTACCTCTTTCTGATAGCTCCTAAGAAATCATGGATTTAAGGCAGAGTTTATGAAAAAAAAAAAAAACCCTCAGCAGTTTTATGATGTTTTTGCAACTTCAGAACAAGGAGTACTTTCTAGTTTTCCTGCAGCCAGTGCTCACTGGAATTTCACATAATACAGAACACAATTTAAAACAGAAATCTATTAACAATCGCAATAAAAAAAGAGTAGTAAGATTTTGTGCTCTGATTTCTACCATTAGGGCCAAAAGTAACGGGTTTGCTTTTGTTGGTTATTAAAGCAAAACAATTAGAAATCAAAGTGACTAGAGAGTGAAAGAAACACTGAATATGAACAACAGCCAGTAATTGTGAAACCAAAGAAACAGATTCTGGATCAGATACATTGTTTAGGTATTGTACTGAGAAAATAGGCACATTGATATTAAACTTTCAATTACATCAAAAACTGCCTAGATGGGATATTAAATTTTTTTGCCTGACCTGTATTCATTCCTGTTCCAAATGCATGTTACCTGAAAATACAAAATAATGAGAAAAATTTTGTTAATTATAATATTTAGCTAGTTAGAACCTCTACAGATTTCCTTAAATAACCTAAACATGGTCAGTAAAGAAAGAAAACATGGTAGAATAAAGAGGATGAGAAGAGCTGCTGTGATTTTGAACTTACTTCTGTCATAGTGAAAATTTACATTTCAATTGATTCATACCAGTGCTGTAATCTATTCACAGCTTTTAAAACCATTGAGACTTTCTTCCTTTTACATTTTGCATTGAAATACCTTGATTAACTCAAAATTCCACAATTACTTTACAGAAAAGTCTTCACATTAGTACTGCATAAATAAAAGGCTAGCAAAATCAATATGATAACATCAATGACAGAGTATATGCTTTTTATTTATACTTCAAAGCTGAGATTTTAATAAATTAAATGCATGTCAGAATTTGTAAAAATCTCTGCATCAACATGATTGTATTTCTCCTTCTCTTCCATCCTTTTTGCCTCCAAATATCTGCTTCTATCTACTTCCTGATTGACAAATTCTTTTCATTATAATGTTAATGTATTATATCAGAGTTGATAGCATATGCATGGAGGAGAAAGATAAGTGATGTATCTTGGTACCTTTTCCTGTGAAATTACATTAGCCTTCTGGGATACAGGATAGGATGAAGCTGCAGATTCGATGATCATTACACTGCTTATAACCCTTTGTACTTATCTTCAGTGCTGCTAAAACTTTACAGAAAATCTAATTTCTCTGAAGCTGCATTAATGTCAAACCACCACCTTTTGTATGCCAGATTTCATTCCAACTGGCAGGTAACACACAAAAGGATCTAATATCAGTCACAGGGAATTATATAAAAGCTAAAGGTTTGGCATATTTGGCAAAGAATTCAACCAGTGTTCTACTTCTAAATTATTATGGGATCTTTGCTCTTCTATTCCGTTTGCGTTTTATTAAGCAGAAAGATGAAGTGATGAGCAATGCAGTCAAGGTTGTGCTTAATCTTTCCTCATTTTCTTGCCACCTGGGAGGTCTTTTATGACTAATATAGGTAACTTTTTCAACCTCAGAAACAGTCACTTTAGAGAAAATGTACAGGGCATGCCTAAAGAAGGAAAAAAAATCCAGGGACCAGCTAATCCTCTGGTCAAAACAAAGCAGAAAAGAGAGTCTTTCTCTCCATTTTTTAAAACTGCAGCAAAACCCCACAGCAACAGTACAGTGAATGAAAACTGTCTTCTCATTGATCTAGTCCAGTGACTGACTGCTATGTCAATAATTAGCTTAAGATTTCAATTATAAACATAAAAAATGTACATATTTGTATTATATAAAAGTACCAAAGACAGGCCATGCCCTTTAGAATGGTTTCCCCTTTTTTTAATGGAAATGGTTAGAAATAACATGAAATTTCATAAGAATTTTACTTTTTTTACCTCCATATCTTTCTTCTGATGATACTAAATAATTGCAGATCTTAAGATTCTCTTCTGAGCAGAATAATACTCAAGTGGCATTTTACACCCTGTTCCAAAAAGAGGGAGTCCAGCTTTCAATCAAAACAAGAGGCTTTTAGCATAACCAGGTGTCTTCAATAGAAAGAACACTGCAAAGTGCAACAAGGACAATAAAAATCACAGAAAATTTGGGCTGGAAGAGACCTTTAACAATCATCTAGTCTACCAGGCCCTGCCACAGACTGGGATATTCTTCACTTGACCATGTTGATCGAAGTCCCATTCACTTTGAACTTTTAACACTTCCAGGGATAGGTCACCCACAATTTCCCTGGACAACCTGTTCCAGTGTCTCAACACCATTACTGTAAAACATGACTTCCTTAAGTTCAACCTAAATCAATCCTCTTGTAGTTCAAGACCGTTATCCCTGGTCTTACCACTACAGGGTCTCCATCTTTCTTATAGGAACTATTTAGTACTGAAAAACTGAAATTACATCTTTCTGCCATGTTCTCTTCTTCAGGATGAAGAACTCCAACTCTATTAATCTTTCCTCATAGGAAAGATGTTCTATCCCTCTGAACAGTTAATTATTTTTGACCTAAGTTTTATCCATCCTAAACTGGCTATCTTTTATCTCAGTTACTCAGTGATGATAATGATGAGCCAATCTTGAACCGATATGGTTTTCTCCGTAAAAACACTTTCACCATAGAGTTTTAGCTTCTCTTATTAATGCTTGATATATTCTTTCTTGAAGCAAGAGATATCTTTAACAGATGAAACTTGACCTATTGCATGAACATGTACGTGTAAGCTACTCTAAGCTAACCTCAGCAAAAGAAAGACAAGTTATTAAAGAGGTAGAGTTTATCTATAGTAGATTTGTGAAGCAGTTCAGATGAAGCATATATATGTGGCACTTAGGGACATGATTAATGGTGGACGGTTGGAGCCTATGACCTCAGCTGTCATCTCTATCCTAAAGGATCCTATGATTCTACAATTTCCTGTTTCCCTTTGCTGAGTTCAAGTAAGTGTCAAGCTCACTAGTTTTCAGATATTCACAGAGCAAAGTCAATGGACTATAGATATAAAATACAAAACAGGAAAATCTGACTAGGTACAAGGAAAAAAAATTTTCAGGAGAATGGTCAAATAGTGGAGAATTAAAGAATTTGAATCCTTATGAACATTTGAAATTTGATGGGGGCTAGACCTACAGAGGCAGATCTAACTGGACCTGCTCTGAGCAAGGGGTTGGACAAGAGGACCTCCCTCCCACTCCAAGTAAGTCTATGATTCAATTTGCAATGCAAATTACAGAAAAAGCTAGTACAAGCATTAGCTGGCAACATTTCTCACAAGCCTGAATATACATCAAAGCAAAACTTCAAAATAAAGATCAAGGAATATTAAGCAGTTCTGTGACTGTTTCTTTCCAAGTGTCGGGTTATTTTCTTTCAAGTCAAATGACTCATTTATGACTGATATGTGTATGTCACGTCACCTATATCAAGCACTGAAAAAGCTCAAGTCTCTTCATTAACCTACTTTTAAAATGGATTTTTTCAAATTAATATGTAAAACATACACAAATAAAACCACATAATGAAAACTGATAAATTCAGTTTGTTGGAAGAATTGGTTACTTTAGTTACCACAGAGTCAGTTTATAACCCTTTCTGTACTGCAACAAGTATTGAATTTTTTTGTTTCTGTACTTTCTTTTACTTCTGCATTTCAGCAGAAGAAACAAACCAAAATACTTTAGTAAATGTTCAGGTAAAACTTTTGGGATGTCAGACACTAATACTGGTATCTTTCCACAAACAAAACAAGGGAATTTGAATTAGACCAAGGGATCTAATGTACAGAAATGCTCTACCTGGAACTAAAGTCAAGCGAGCTGTGCTTGAACACACTGAAATTACATGCTGATAACTGTTTGTAAATATTCACTGTTCCTGAAGGATTTATCTTTAGTTGATACTTCAGATTTAAAATCCACCATTCGTACTCTGTCACTTACTATGAGAAAGGATGGAAATGAGAATTTCACCTTTCATGTTGTTATAAAAATAAATTTAGGATTGTGAATCTTTTGGGAACCATAAAAATAATTGTTATTAAAGAAAGGTAAGGCAACATAAGAATTCTATATTCAGAGCACAACACAATACTTAAAAATGAATGAGGAATCAGTCATGTACAGAGTAATCAAAAGAAAAAAAAAACCATAACTAGCACTTACTCTCTGAACTTTGCACATACCACAAAGTGAGAGTTTCAAAAAAACACCAAAACCAACAAGTCTCCATGGAAATACTACATACATACAGAATAACATATTAAATATAAATGCAAGGGGAAAAGATGTGATATAAGTGATATACAGCTAGAATTATTTCCAATATTTCCTAACTCTGAAATCCTTACATATATTATTTTGTTATCAGGGTGGTTAAAAAGATTCTATTACTCTATTTCACTAATACCGTTTACCTAGAGAAATATCTTCCATAACATGACGTTTCAGCACCACCTATTTTGCTTAACTTTTACCACTGATTCTCTACTACCTGGGATTATTTTCATTGTGAGAACTCCTAAATAATTAATATGCAGACAGTAGGCAGAACTTATATTAGTATTGCTTCTCATTTTCTTACAATTGCTGACTAATATTATCCTCCTTCTTTTCAATCCTCACAGTTGGAATTAATACTAATTACAAACTGGCCCGCAATTCATTCACAAATATTTAAGGACTCAGATCCAAGCCTTGAATTCTGACAGATGAAAACTTCAGTAATCCTCTGCAGTATCTTCTACAAACCTGCAAGCAGTTGACAACATCCTTTATTCTTTCCCATATTGTTTTCTTATAACTTAATTAAGGAATAATCTAGAGGTGGGTCAACTAAGCATATAAGAATAGACTTAAATTATAATGTCTCCAAAATATGACTTTACTTTGTAAATGAACTTGTTAAAATTTTAGATTAACCAAAATATTTATATTTTCTATAAAATCACTTCTGAGTAAATTATTTTTATAAAATCTACAATCTGTTTTCAATTCTAAACGATTTTTTATAAATTATTAACCATAACATGTATTAGAACTGTTTATACAAAAACAATATAGCTTTCAATAATGCTTTAAAACATTATACTTCTAAAATGAATATTTATGATAGACAGTTATAACTTAAAATTAATTCTCTATCATGGAAAATTTAATTAATGAAAAAAATAGAATTCTCATAAAGCAAATTACAACCCTGTCATATATATATTTTTAAAAAGCCTTTAGAAACACCGGGAGTTTGAGCAAAAGAAGGCTGTAAGCTTCAAAAACATCTCTACAGTGGATACAGAAAATTAAAAAAATATCCCACTGGAAATATCTGCCAAAATAGGTAAGAAGCAGATAAAGAAATGAAGACACTTTCTGAAATTGTTTTAATCTAATCTGCAGAAATACTGCAATCTCACAAGTGTGATTATGTTGCTAGTGAATAGTACTAAAAAAAGATCAGAATTAAGGTTATTTGACTGTCTTAAAAACAGCTTCATCTAAATATATTCAAATGTTACATTTAAACATATCAGTTAATCTTCCTTAATAGTCGGCTTGATATCTCTCTAAAACCTCTTTATCCTATATTACTAATACCATATCAACTCATCTTTCATGTTCATACAGTTAATATTTTGAATATTTACAAACTCACAAATATTCACTCACAAATGTAAGCTTCAGATTAATGGTATAATCATCCAAACGCCAAACGTTATTTTATGTAATCCCAATTATTTTCAGAGGTTTTCATCTTCAAATTTGTATTAATTTTTTCAATTTCCAGCCAAAATTATAATTTTTTTAATAATGTGACAATGTACTTTTCCACTCAAATCTTGGTTGCAAAATGCTGGGATCAAGTGCGTGGGGAGAAGGGGGAAAGAAGGTGGAGAGAGAAGGGAAATATACATCTTGACAGAAAAATAAATGGCCTATATGTGTAAGTGGTAGGCAATCCCAGTAAAGTTTAGGGAAAATTCCCTTGCAGTTTATACAACACTGTGGGCAAATAAATATACCTTAAAATACTTCTGTATTCAACATAGTAAATAAGAGCCAAAGTGCCATGAGAGGCTGGCTAGAAAACATGGTCTTGGCACCTACATTCCAGAGATTGTCAAGCACAAAAAAAAAGTTCATGTGTGAAAATTAGTTATGCGTACAGTGATATAACAAGCTATCTGAATAATGATTCTACTGTAGGAAAATTACACAGGGAGTATATAGGTAAAACATTTGTCCAAAGAATATATTTAGAAGTTATATATTTTTTTGAGTATCATACATATGCACAATCAATTTTTGTTTCCATTATTAAGGTTCCAAAAAGATAGTCTTTTTGCCCAGAAATGCATGAGGAATAAAATTTACAAGGCCAGGTAAAGATTTTAGAAATCTGCCATATTAAATTTATAGAACCTCTCCTCAGTGGTGTGCTTTCTTTTAAAAGATCTAAAGCCTTTACTATGTTGGCTAAATTATTCCTAAAAGATCATTTGTTTTACCAAAAGCACACAGAACTCTATAAAAACAAAAGACAATTAGCTAATTTATTAACCACTGAATGAAATCTGTTATTTATATAAATCTTGTAGAAAAATATTTAGTATGCATTCCCTGAAGAAAGAGGAGACCACAGAGCTTCAAAATTAATAGAAAATCTTGTAAAAGAAATAATGAAATAGCTGGATTTCAATTCCCACACATGATAAAGCAGGTACAATTTTCTGTTCATGACAACTTATTTTTAGAGCAAATACAAAATCCTTAAAATAGATTCTACTCTTAAAAAAAAAAGTTTACACTATGTTCTTACAATTCCTATTTAATAACATTAAAAAAACCACCTTTATCTATTTTATCCACTGAAGCATAGCAATATTTCTTAAAGTCACACATGAAACAGGTTTTATTTTTACTTACATAATGGGAAGACATGATTGCCATTTCTGAGTATGCAAATTCATTAACTTTTAGGATTTCCTGGCCAAGAAAATATTTGCTAAATTATATTTTCAAGTCAATGAAACAAAATTGTAATAAGTAGTTGAGGAAGACAAACCTCTGCAGTTTTTTACTGTTTTATTACTGTACATGTTGAAAAAAATAAGATGTAGATTGACCTAATTTTCAGCACTGCTCAAATCATCTGACTTCATGTTCATACATGTGATTTACAGAGGAATGCTGAAACAATCCATTGATGTCTACTTCTGGAGAATATTGTTTAGGATTGAAACAAGCTCATAGACACATTCAAACAACAGTTTCCATGTTTTGTTGAACAGGAAATCTAATTTCCAGATATGATTTTTTGCAAATGATATCTAGCCTTATTAATTTATCATTCCTTCTATTTAATTACCATGCATCATTTGAACTGAACTATAATAAAGATAACAAGATTCTACCCTGTGTAATGAATCCTTTCAAGTTTTACCTACTGTCCTAGCAAAGCCTATCTGGAAGATGACAAGACTTCTCTACAGAAACTGAAGAGGGACAGCTCTTGTGCACTGCAATCAGAGGAAAAGTTACAGTTTTTGTCACTAGTTGTTTCTTATCTAGCAAAGTGCATAAAAGTCAGAACGGTAGCCTTAAAAGCAATAAATTGCAATTATCTAAATCAATGTTACCACTTTCACAGAACATCCCTCTGCGATGGACTCCAACCTACTCCTCCCAGGAGCTGAAAGCCATAAAACGAACAATAGGTCACTGCAGGTTGTGAAAGGGGTTTGAGTAGAATATTGTGGTGTTTGGATAGACAGGCAGGGTGCCTCTGCCTGATGCAAGTCCATGAAACATGCCTTCATAGGAAGAAACTAGAAGATATTTTACAAAAGCAATTTTTAAAAAGAGGTAAGATCACATATTATGGAATTGTAATTACTTTTCTGCTAAACAGGATAGATTGACATTATTTTTCAGAGGCTATCTTACAAATTATGTGCATTTTTTTTTTCTTCCATTCTTATTCTGAGGAATCCTACTACTCCTGATTCAACACAGTGCATTTCTGAGCAAGTATTTCAGTTCTCAGTTTTAAGAACTTTTGTGGGAGTATTCACAGTTTAATGTTAGATTTTAAAATTGAAACTTACAAACAGTGCTAAACATCTACAGATCATTGTTGTTTGGACAGCTTGGCGCTTTAGGAGAGAAAGTAAAAAGGGCTCGCTCTCAACTGATACAGGTCACAGCTTGTCAGGCAGTAGTGCTGATTAAACCAAAAAGTAATTTTTAAAGCAGAAATTCTGCAAAAAATAATCCATCCAAAATTTTCAGCCTTCTGAAGGAGTAGGAGAATACACCTTTCAATTCAACTAAGGATTTACTTATGCTTTCATACTCAGCTTTTTAATGAACTTGAATTGTTAATATTTAAATGATTGTAAGTGAGAAGACAATACAGAACTTGTGTAAGGTTGCTTCTTTAGGTCTTTCTTCCCATGATGTTCTGTCTGCATTTTTGCTCCTAAATTCCAGCCAGGAACTAAAATTTAATCCTCTAGCCTCTACAGTAAACCTGATCCAGGAGAAAAACCAAAAAACACAAACAAAACCAAAACCAGCCAAAAAAGAAAACTCCAACAAACTCTACAGCTTGGAGGTGAGAGTATTTACAATACAACTTTCCTTCCACATTCATTAAATTCACACTTGGAATACATACAGATTTCCTTTATACTGAGATATACACACATCCAGGGATTCTGAATAGAGGTCCCTCTCTTACTTTTCCACATTACAATTTTTCTACCTGTCTATGAAGGCACAGGAGAGATATAGAAAGGGGCAAATACTATGATATGGATACTATGATGGATACAATGCAACTTAACTTTTTAACACCAGAATGAATTTTTATTTTATGGCCTATTAGTAGACCAAAATATTCAAACATATGAAAACACCTATCTGAAAAATAATACTTAAAGTGTTCAGTTTCTTCTGTATAAAAGATAGGATCTTTTTACTGCCTAGTGTAAGTCAAGTCAAAATGGTTTTTATTACTTTGTTATCATACACACACTTTCAAACTATTTAAAAAAAACAGAATTCAAAAATTTTTGTGACAGGCAGCATTTCAAGTGTGTCTTTAATCAAGGTAGCTATGTTTATTTCAATCTAGAGAACAACTTTTATACAGGTACAATACACTGTTTTCTTGTAAGTGCTTACTCGCATTTATTATTTGCTAATGTAAAAATCTTCCCTTACCTCCCTCTCCTTTGACACATGAATAGAACACTTTATTCTTAATTGAAAACTGCAGTCAGAAAAGAAATCAAACTGACTTGTTTAATAACATGAGCTTTTCCTAAAGCATCCTTATAAACTAAATTGAAAGTGCATTTGTCCTAAATATGAAATCTGCTATTGTTATTCCACGTGAACTGTTCCTCAAATGGGTTTAGGAAAAAAAAAAAAGTCAGCTTAAATGTGGTTATTTGTGGATGTCTGGACACATACATATCAGATCTAAAGCATATATTTGAGATCTATTATTGTTATAAGTTTTATTTCCCTCATTAAATCATTAATACAAGCCTGAGAGAAAACAGGGTTCCTCTCTTGTCTAGAAGTGTATTTTCACGGACGGGAAACTAATAGCAACTATTTTAATGAAGTAATTTGTATTGAATTTAAAGTTCTTTATACAAGCATCATGCAAAAAAACCCTTACTTTCATACAAAGATAAAAATTATACTCCATCTTCATTTCACATCTCATAAAACAGGCTGAAACAGAGACATTACAATTTGCCATATTTAGGAAGAGAAAATATCTTGGGATGAGCTACATATCTAAAATGTTATGCAACAATAATCTGTCACTATCTATTGTAAGTGTACAGTACTTCCTACCACGATAGCACCTAAATCCAAACCAAAATATTTCAGCATCATATTTTATCACATTAAGATCTTGACTAAATTCTACATAAATCCAAGAAAGTATCCCAAAATATTAAATAAAAATCTGTCTCTAAGTATAAATCTCTCTTCTTCCTATGCAAACTTTTTTTACGTCAAAAATTTAGTTATATAACTCTTTTGATGTTATGTTTGATTTGGTATACCCCAGTAGAAAGCTTCACCTTTTCAATAGCATAATCAGTGTTGCTTTATCTTCAGTGCCCAGCATTCCAAGTACCTCTTGAAGAAACTCTGGACTCTTGAACTCTTGTTATTCAGCTAATATGAATGCTGAAGGTTAAAATTCAGTTTAAACTGTGAGACTGACTAAACTTATCTCTGGGTATAATCTATAGTAAAATTAAAAAATCAACATAAAATAAATAAATCACTGCATTTTGCCATGAGGGAGTAATTGTCAGCGAAATCCATGACCTCTTAATATGAAAACACCTGCAAGATTTGGTTTTAAGGCTTCATGCAAAAGCCAGAGCAGTGCAATAAGAACTGATTTGGGAACCAATTCACCTTCTTCAGTGAAAGGAGACAAAACAGGAAAACATTACATGGCATTATACAGTAAACAATTCATTATTCATTGTCCTTAAAGAGTGTGATAGAGGAAGGATGGGTGTCTGAAAGAGATGCATAGGATTTAAAAATCCTTTCTTCTAGACATTAGTGTTAGCAAAAATAAAGGGCTTTCCTTCTTGAGAAAAGGAGGGTGAGGGGGGAAAACAACACATTATCTTTTATGGTTATTCTTCCGGCTAGAGCAGCATCTTCTATTGACTATTTTTCAAACATTTGACTATTTAAAAAACTCTAAACCATAAACAAAGATTTTATGTAAGATAAACTTCACACAGTGACAAACATTATACATCCAGCATACATTGGAAAACATTACAATTTCAATGCAAAATTATCAAAGAAAGTACTCTGCAGAGTTGATAGTAAGTTATGAATAATGCTTATTGACTAGAGAAGGCTTGCATTTCATAAATTTTTAAAATAAACTTTGTGTTAGCAAATGAGACCAGCACAGAACCTATCACCATTGCTCATTTACACTCAGTTGTAGAAGACCTAACCTGTGGATCAAAGAAGAAATAAAAAGCTATTGTTGAAGCCCATACTGTAACAATTATAAAAGTGTATGAAAGACACTGACAATATAGGGGCACTGTGATTTTCTACTGCTCTTTGTAAGAGATCAAGTGTGGTCACAACCTGAAATTTGAAGAAGAGTGACCCAGCAGCCAGAGATCAAAAGACTTTTATATGTTCAAGATTCTTACTTGCAATTAGTTACCAAAGGAGCAATTTTCATATGGTTTTTCCTACAGGGGCATATCACTGGGACAATCTTACATCTCTTTTTCTACAGTATTTTTACTTTTCTGAATATTTCTATGACATCTGACATACAGATCCTTAACATAATGTTAGGGTTTTTTACTGAGGTACACAATACCAAGAAAATGCAAAATAAAGCAATAAGGAGCAGTTCATCCCACAGCCTTATGTCTATACATTATCTTGTAAACGTTTGTGGACTTTTCCTTATCTTTAGATTATTGACCATTTTT
The DNA here is from genome assembly GCA_026261815.1 of Monarcha castaneiventris obscurior. Lineage (NCBI taxonomy): Eukaryota > Metazoa > Chordata > Aves > Passeriformes > Monarchidae > Monarcha > Monarcha castaneiventris. The sequence continues at coordinate 27,353,333 of JAMPIT010000433.1, forward strand.
GTACAATGGTTTCATTACATCTAATTCCATAATCAGTGTGAATTCAAGTAGCCAATAAATGAGAATATTTAATTACCTATGATTTATTGAATTACAAAGCACGACAGCCTCTAGATGAGAAACAGGCTCAGCAATGCATCTTGTTAAGGAAGCTTTCCTGTCTGACCATCCAGGAGCCACTCCAGGATTCATACTCCCAACACCTGAAACTTTAACTACTGAGACTGAAGCCCCTTCACAGCAGGGCAGCTCCAGTGATGCAAGGGGGGCTCCACTTGACTCTCTACATAAGCCCCACTCAGTCTCAGATATTTTCCTTAACAGTTTGGAACAGATCTGACAAATGCACTTTCTTGTCTGACGATAAGGTAGTAGTGAAGTAGTAGTGAAGTAGTGAATATACAGAAAGGCGATAGATTTCTGCAACAGAAGAAAGTTAGGGAGATGTACAAGACAGGAGATATGGGCACCTTTCTCTCTACTGTCTGTATAGACTTCTGTGAAATAAAACACCTAAACACGTTAAAAATAAAACTAAGCCAAAACAAAATAAAAACAAATAAACAAACAAACTAAACAACAAAAAAAAATCAAAACCCAAAGAAAATCCTCTATAAAATCCCAAATATATTGAACGAGAAACAAGTATGCCCCATGCATGAGGCATATTCCATTTTAAGTTTTATCACTGCTCTTTCATAACATCTATTCCTCCCCATCCTTCCAAAACCAGCTTCCTGTCATTCTATCCATCTTGTCATGCTCAGTCACAGTTGGAGAATAAAAAGAAAAACAAAAAAAAACCCCAAGAAACACCTTACAAATATTTTTGTTTCAATAGAAGCATGAATGTAATTTTTATGCTCTCCATAGAGCTTTCCTACAAAAAGACACAGTAGAGAAGCTATGGGTGTTTTCACCCATAAAAGAAAAATGTTAAGATCTGAGAAACATTATTCTTTATATATGTTATTCACTGTGGGTTTTGAATCTCAAGAGAAATTTGAGTGCAGCAGTCCCTAAAGACTCAGACATTTCTGAAGAATGAACTAATTTCTGAGCATTAAGCCACAGTGCTTCATTTCATTATGTACTGTCTTTCTACAAGACAAAAATATATCTGTGGCAGATCAGATTTCTTATACATAGGTATTGTTGCTATTGCTTACCATGACATGAGCTTCTCTTTGACTGAAGATTAGCTCATGTAAACTTGAATGACTAAGTACAGTATGCAGTGCCACTGATTTTTCCCCCACCTTATAAAACAAACCTTTTCTGATAATTAGACTAGTCTACCTTGTTTGAAAAGCTTTCAAAACAATGACACAACTATTTTGCTTGCTAGACTCAAAATCAATCACATTTTTCTATTTTCAAACTTTTACCTATATTTAAATGTTCTTCTGCTTGCACCAATTACAACTCCATTCAATCACTTTTCTGGTTCTCGGTTTTGTGACTGTCAGAAAGTCAGCCATCAAATAGTCATATTTTTCAGTCCTAAATCAAGACAAATTCACAATAATAATATGGATACAGACAATACTCGTTGTTCCTAATGGCTTTGTGTAATACATTCCTTTCCAGAACAACCAAAGAGTGAATTTTCCTTATATCGTATCACTCAAGTGTAGTTATGTGCATATTTACCTACATTTCGACAATTCTGAAGGGAAAAAAAATAGTAATATTGGGATATATAAAAGTTTCCCCACATTTAAATTAATACTGAGTAGTTTTGCTTCAGTAATATGATGCAGTCATAGAATCATTTAGGTTGGAAAAGATCCAGTCTTTCATACTATTCATAACTAGATTATACATTGTCAGCCTGAATTTGAAGGAAGAATTGACATATAAAACTACATGTCCTTGGGAATAAAAGAGTGGCTTGTATTATAGAGAACATGATAGAGGATCCAGTTTCATCATTTAAGTACAATTTGATTTTACTTACATTTAGGTACCTTATACCAAATAATTGGTTACTAATATATTCCATCCAGTTCAACAAAAAGTTCTTGACATCATATATTCCTGGATATTGTTAACACATGTGGGGAGGAAAGTGTTAAAACTAGAATACTGGGGAGGAGAAAGAGTTGTTTTCAGAATTGTTTTCTCTCAAGATGACCTTGCAGCTGGGGGAGTGCTAAGAATATCCAGTCTGGGAAAGTTCACGGTTTCTACCTATCTTGAGAAGTCATGTGACAGAATGCTGTAAAAGACCTAAGAAGTGTTTTTCACAGGCCTAATAAGGGGAGAAGGGAGATAAGAAGCATGGAGATCATAAAACACAGCCTTGTGAAGGACTGTGCCTGTGCCAGACCTTTTTGATATGTGAGCCAGGAAACAGCCTGAGCGGTTTTTGCCCCTGCTAAGATGACATAAGCTTAGCAGTGTGGGTGTCCCTGTTTTGCCAGCAAAATAATGGAATAAATCTTTTCTTCACACTTCGGCTGTGGATCATGGCCATCTTCGTGTTACCTATATATATTTGGTTCACACAATACATCCCAGTCAAAACCAAAAATATATCAGCCGAGAATTTAAATAAAACATTAAAAGATTAGATTCTGAAAAACTATCACAGTATAAGAAGTAAGTAAAGATTCTCTGCAAAACCTTAAGAAAAATTTTAAATAAAATTCACAGATACAGCTTTTGATATTCTTTATTAACCCTGTAAACCAGTCTATCATCCTCTTTTCTGTGACATCCTGCTTTGCAAAAGCTTTTACTTCCTTCTATCATTTTTTTTGGATTCAAGCTTTTGATAACCTACCAAATGAAATTAAAAACTCCACCATTTGCCCTCAACCTGACATTAAACAGTTTTGGTGTTTTCATGTATCAGTTTATATATACAAACATCAACATATTCAGAGAGACAAAGATTCAAGATGACCTGAATCTGAAATGCCTAGATTTTGGCACTTGCTGAAAACCGACAGCTTTACTTGATGAAATTTAGTAAATTTTTTTCACCATTACATGAAAGCAATAACAAAAGGCAGTTATAAGCTACACATATTAATGAAATAATGCATAAACTTTGAAATACACTTAGTAGAAAAAAATAAAACAAACAAACCTACTCTAAAGACATACATATGGTGTTATGTTCATGTGACCAAAATTTAGAGTTCTGATTAAGGCACTGGCATTATTTTATGCTTTATTTTATTCATTACAGTTAGGAAAAAGATTCTGCCTTATGCACACTTTAAGTTTTCAGTTAATAAAAAAGGCAGATGTACATGTCAAACTACGAACTATTAATAGAGCCAGGAGATAAAAAATGATTGATCAAAAAGACAACATAATTTTAACATGATTTTACAGCGTTGGGTAGTTTAGATGAGAAGGTATTAGAGAAGGGTATGCATACATAAATACAAAAAATACATATATATTTATGTGTAAATATTTCAGTACACACAAATGTGCACGTCATTGTAAATTAGAGATGTGTGCATAAGCAATCAAACACACATAGCCAGATTTCTTGAATTTCCACAGTAACATTCAGCTTTTCAAGTTAGCAGAAAACTGATGAAACATGGACAGTTCAGTTGACTCAGTTCTTATAGACACATAGAAACAAAGCTAGAAAAAGTTATTTGAGGAATATTAGGCATAGACTTTTACTTTTCTGGTAGAACAATGAAAGGAGAAACATAAAAAAACAAAAGAGATTTTGCTTTCAATCCAGGTGTACATTCATGTGTATCAATATAGCACATAGCCTTGGCTGTAGAGCAAAGTACAAAGTGAGAAATATCAGTCATGATGTCTCACAAGTCAAGATTAAAGCTTCTTTTATGAAGCAGAGAACATTGCTCTGGATAAAACTCATTTCAAGGGGCACAGAGTCTTTAAGATCTGTGGCAAAAGATGTCTTGGCAAAATGCTGCTAACTTGCTATTATTTCTTTTGTCTCTATTATTCATAGTTACTCAATCTTTGGATATTTTTCAATTATGACAATGAAAACTCATAATGGCATTAAGTTACTACAATATTCACTTGAATATAAGTAGTTGATAAGAAATAGAAAAATAAGTTTTATAAAACTCAGGTTTTATAAAATTTATAAAAATTTTTAAATAACAATTTTTAGTGAACTAAATTTTAATCAAGAAATATATAAATACATCATAGAGAGAATTAAAACTAAAGCAGAGCCTACAGTCTAGTGTTACAAGATCCTAAATTTAAGAACTGAATATACAAAATGGGTTGCAGGACTTTTATTCTCCATCCCATTTTTTTCTGGAGTTCCTTTCACTTTTTTTTTTTTTTAATCACCCATAATTGTTTGCAATTTCTTAGTAATATCATCAGTTAGGGACAGATAACTCAAGATGGTGAGGGACATTGCTATTCATAAATGAAACATCATGCACTATGTGTTAGTAAGGAAAGGATATTGTCCAGTGATCAAGTCCTCAGTCTTAGATGCAAGAAATCCACAGACTGATTATATTATAGTCTTTCAAGACGTACATGTATAACATAAGATTTATCTATAGCATGAGAAACACTATTACAATACTATTAACAGAAATAATAGTAAAAAAGATATAATAGTGATATGGTCTTCAGCTGGCTAGCTAGCTAAAAAGCATTCTGCCCTATTTGGGTTGTTAGCATGCCTTGAATTATATAACACTTTATCTTACTACTGTTACTCACTGCTAATATGTCCAACATACCTTCCTTTGCTGACTACATCTGTCCACAAACTTCAGCAAGCAAAAATAGTATCCTCGGACTAGAAGAGGTGTGGTGAAGATGAATAAAACAAACCCAAGGAATTGATCAAGCTGGTGAGGATGGAAAGAGAGAGATGTGGCAGGTGAAAGAAGAAAAGACGGGTCTTGTAACTGATTACAAATAAATGTAAAGGAGCCCAAAATTCTTACCACCACAAGAATTTTCAATTTTTCAAGTGTAATCATGGCTATGAAATATGCGGGATACAAAATAAAACTGATTTGTTTCATTTAAAAGCTGTATTAAATGTAAACCTTAAGATCAACGTCATTATGCTATTTTCACATTCCAATTACTCTCAATATAATCACATATATTTATGCATTTAAAAACACAGTACCATGCTTAACATTTAATTCATTAATCTATTCTTTGAACTTGCAACTCCTACAGTTTTGTAGTGGGTTTTTGAAGTATTCTTCTCCTTTATAGTTCTATTTGATATGGTATATAAGGACTGGACTGTATAAAACTATTGTAAAAAAGCAGTGGGATTTACCGAATGTCAACTCTTGATATAAAGACCCATAATTACATCGCCTGCACAAAACTTATTCCTAAGACTTATGCAGGAATGTATGTACCCCCTCCCACTCACTGCAAATTCAAAGTGATATTTGATGAATCTGTTCAATCAAAATCATAGTTTTAGGCTGCTTTTTATGTTTCCTCAGTTCTGGTGATTAGCAGCCATTTCCACTGTTACACATAAGTTTGAGCAACTGAGGATAAACACCAGAAGAGAACCTGCTTTAACATAAAGCTGAATGAGCTATCTCCTAACCACAGTTGTGGAGACCACAGCTGTACAAAACACAAAGGGTGTTCCAGCCACACTATTCCCAAAGCAAGCTAACAATGTTCAAAATCAAATGCCAGCAGCTATTCAAAATGTATTTAATCATATAATTTTATTTTAGGATTTTGTGATATCTATGAGAAATAATTTCTAATAATACTTAAGAGACATACAAAATCTGGCAAAACACTGCCTTGATACAGCTTGGTTGTTACATATAAACGACAAGAATTCAGCTCCCTGGTGGCAATATTGTTTTGTTTTGCAACCTTCATAAATAAATTTCTCATAAAAATCTGAACTGCTAGATGAAAAAATGCTTGTGTATTTAAGTATTCCTGAATTTATCCACTGCCTCTATAAAAGTGTTAGTTAAGAGTTTATCAAGGGACTTAGCTTTTCCTGAAGATATACTATGCTTTTTAGACAAAAGAAATTAGATTTTTCTTTTAATGATATTCAATGATTTTTTTTTTTTTGTCAATTCATGGCAAACTTGTTTGTTTTCATATGTCAGACATTGCCTGACAACAGACATGCTGAGTACAGATTCACCTGGCACAGTGGAGCATCTTGCAGCACAAATCACTGCCTTCCCCACTCTTCCCAGACCACTAAGAGCATTTGGGTTTCAGTGGAGCTTCAGAACCCAAAACCTTTGAGTGCTAAGACATGGTGCTGGTAGTAGGGGCAGACAAGGATCATGGCAGGAATTTAAAGTTTTCTACCTGAAAATGCACCAAGCCAAACTGGCTGTTTACCTGTCTTGGTTTGCACTCCTGGCCTAGAGAGAGCATTTCACTCACAGTGGGTACAGTGGCACAACCTGGTGCTCTAAGTTACTGTCTAGCTTTTCTACACAGAGTTGCAACAGAATATAGAAATGAAGTCTGTGAGAAGTGGGGAAATTCAGCTTTTAGTAGCCATTTTCATTAGAAATGTAGAAATGACCTTTTGTATTGCAGCTTCTCTCCCTTCTAATGTACTATAATGATGATCCTCAAACAGCTCAGGACAAACACTAATTCTTATTAAGAGTCATCACGTAGGACATTGTTTGCAGTTCACTACAGACCAGCAGAATATTACATATACTACTCTGGTTTTGAGGTCCAACGTCACTAATCCCTGTGATGCTGCAGTGGCAAGTTAGAATGAACTGTTTTGAACTACCAAAAAGTTACCTCTCTGGGATACTTTCTATCAAAATTAAGCAATAATGAATGCAAGAACATGGGTTTTATTTCAGAAATGCAAATTGGTTGGCTAAGTCAGTTTTACCAATGGCTTTACAATGCAGCTTCATACTCAGGTTCTTGAAAAAGCAGAAAAAAAATGCAAATAATGCAATTTTGGTCCTGAAAAGAAAGTGTTGAAATATGCTTTGTGCTATGAAAGAGTGAAGACAGCAATCAATAGAAAAATAAAGTTGTTTTGGATGGCTAAATGGTTGTTTTACACAGCCCCTGGATTTGGAGGAATAGTATTGTCACTGCATTCAAAGTGGGAGAGGAGGAAGAGTGAGAGAGAAATTTTATATTTACTGGCCAGCCAGGACACAAAGAAATAGGAAGATTACTAATAAAAATCTGAGACCTACACATAAGCAAACAAAATTACAAAAATTTATTTTATTCATAGAAAAATCAAAAGATAGCATTTTTCACTAAAAGAATTAAAATTAAAAGCAGTGCAAGTCCTTAAATATGTCATGGGATTATACCTCCTCTCAAACAATCATATTAAAAAACACATGTGTAACAGTTAGAAAAGTGAGTGGCTTGTGAAATCCACAGTTCAAAATGTTTAAATGTTAAAATCACCACAGTCCACCCTCTCCTTATACATCAAAATAAACATCACAGTCTTGTGGCCAACCAGTAGGTGCCAGCTAGTCACCTGCTTCACAGTCATTTTCTCTTCCCCAGCCACTAAGGAAAAACCTACCTGATGCTGGACCCTGGTCACCTCAAGTTCATCTTCCTTCTCCCTAAAAGCAGTCTTTATAAATAGACTTTCATCAAAGCAAAGACCTGTGTCATTCATTTGACTGAAACTTCCCAATGATGATAAGCTTAGGCTTTCATTGAAATGAGAAGCTGTGAAGCCTTAGCTAAGAATGTTGACAGGTAATGTCACTTTTTCCTTCAGTGGATGAAAAAATAACTTTTCTGCCTCTTGCCTGCAAACAGTTAGGGTTTCCTCCTCCCCACTTTGCTGAAGCTGGGCAAAATCTTCACTGTGACCATGTACAGCAGATATGTTACAGAAGAGTATCATAGCAATGCAAAAACTAGTTCTCCTCCCACCCTACTGTAAGCTGTTCCCTAAAGAGCTGCTCTAAGAAATTATGGAATCACCTAAATTGAAACCATTCACAAAACTCAACTTCTCTATACTTCTCTATATCCACCCACACTTAAAAAATAGTGTTAGGAATCCATGCTCTCCTTTCCTCATCTCCATTATTTCTATTTCAGAATCTGTTCTTGTCTCTATTTTATTTCTATATACCTTACAAAAGAAAAAGCAAGTGTGTATTTGAAAGCAAAATACCTGGTACTACAGATGTCACCCATGATGGCAAGTAAAATACATCCTTTCTGACTGTAACCTATATTCACCTGCTCCTGTCAGAAACCACACAGTAGTGGTGTCATCAAATATTTCCAGTCGGATTTCTCCATCCTTTAAACAAAGCCACTATAGTCTCTCAGGTTACAGTTTGATGGTTTGTTTCTGTTTTGGTTTTTTTTTTTTTTTTTACATTACCATGGAGCTGCCCTTAAAAATGGCTTCACTTAAAACTTTTGAAGCAGCAAGCAGCTTTCTAAACAGCTGTTTTAAAAGAGAGCTGTACAGTGTGCCAATTGGAAACCTACTGAGAGAAGCAATTGGTCCATTCTCGTTTTCCCTGGTATGCACTTCTGTACATTCTGCATGACAGCTCATTCAGGAAATTGATTTTATGGAATTAGCTTGCAAGGTAGAGAAATTTTATTATTTGTTTCAACTCTGCATATGTAATTGCATACGATTACTGATTTTAAAACCTGTTTGTCAAAACTTGGCTGGCAAAATCTCAACCATGAACCTACAGAAAATTAGTACTTCAAAAAACAAGCTGACAAAAGAAGCTAGGATGTCTCTTACCATTAATGATGGATAACAACAGTACATAGAAATTTTTTTCATACCTCCAAAAAATAACTTATTTTTGCAGAAGCTACACTTATTTGGTAAAAACTCAAATGCATGTCATGAGACAAGGGACTTACTATAGTACATTGCAGAAATTGCTTTAGGTCTGAAAAGAAGGTATTTAATCCTATCAACCCACTGCCTATTCACCCCACTGAACTTATTCACGGTTTGAAAGAATTTTAACCTTATACTTTTCTAATACACACATCATTATTGATGCTTTTAGTTAGTTAAAGTTAAATAAACTGATGTTTAGTAGCTTTTAAAGTTTTTAATTAATTAAAAAACATCAAATAATTTCTAAATCAAGGTCTCTTTGACATACTAATTTAAACAAAATATCTCTGAGATGTCTACAGTCTTTTATATAAGAGATTAGGTCAAAAAATCAAATGGATCCCTAGTGATATATTTTACCATTCAAAAACAAAAAAGTCACTATAAATTTTAAGAATGGTCCTGATACAACTTGAATTTTAAAACAGCAGTGTTATCCCTGTATTCAGGAGGTCTTAAATGTGCAAAGGCTTACAAAACTAATTCAACCTTCTTGTAGGTAAAACCAAAATTAATTAAATTGCATGAAATTCCTAAACCACTATTCTTGGAATGCACATAAACATCTCAGAAGTTTGAGATATTCTCCACCAAGTAAGCCAGGAAAATACAGTAACTATGCAAAATATTATTCCTCAGTGGTGTGGGATATTTTTAGTATTTTAATATGCATGGCTGTTTATACTGACCGTATAACATGTAGAAGACAATATCCAGCATTATTACAAAACTTTCATACAGAAGTTTTACAGAGTTTATCTTTGAAATGATGCAGTGCATTAAAAGTACTGAGCTGGCACCTGGCATCATAGGAACAGAAATGCAATACACCATATCCTTGTAAACATAAGGAAATAAACCATCCAAACTCATTTGAGCTAACTACACTTCAGAGGGCGAGTATTTAGCCTCCCCAGTCTCTATGAATGGTTTGTTTTTTTCTTAAGTATTCCACATAAGCATAAAAAGAGGCTCAATCACCACTACGTAGCAACTTGATGAGGGAACACTCCTTGTTTGTGAAGGTGGTTCAGTGGGGCAGCCCCTAGAACAGCTGCCCCAGAGAGCACTAAACTCTGTGAGATGCTTCTCTTCTGAAAGGAACAAAAGTCAGGGACATCAGAACAATGGGACCTAAGTCACTGCAAATTGAATGTTAACTTCTCTTTCTCTCACTATTATTAAAATAAATAAAATATATATACATATTTAAAAAAGCACCTAAACCCCATAACTTACTGAGCCCTGGTCTCAGCTGCTCCCCTCCTTTCATGGATGCCTTGCCTGCTGCCCACAGAGGGCTGTGCAGCCTAGTGCCTCTTTCCACCCATGCACCGAAGCACCAGCAGCCCCACCAGTGCCAGCAGGCAGAGCAGGAAGCATAGCAGTGGAAAAAGGTTCAGGAGTATGACCAGGATTTGGAAAACAGGGACCTGGTGTGCCCAGCCAGTCACCAGACCATGCTAACTCACTGGCTGTGAAAAGTACAGCTCCCCCAGTTCGCTTCCCTGACTGACCACCCTGCCACAGAAAGCTTCTGTCCTTGGAGTGTGAGGGAGAGCAGCCAGAGCAATAGGGAGGGTTTCACTAGGGCTGATGAGGTGGGAGGGGAGAGGAGGGAAAGCTGCATTGGCTGTACCTGTGCCATGAGGGACCATAGTCCCCCAGCTTAGCAGAACCTTCAAGAGCCAGAGAGGCAGCAGGTCCCCAGGAGTGGCCACTAGGCTGGCTTGCCCCATGGGAAGAGGTGTGGGTAGGCTGGGTCTTTCTGGAAATGGACTAAAGGCCTGTCCTCATGAAATAAAAAGGGATTGGAAGAATTTTGTGCTTAGTGAGTGTCAGAGTTGATGGAGTAGAAGCTCACAGCAAAGGACTTGCCCCTGCAAGGACACGGGTAGCAAGGGAAAATGGGTTTGCAAACTTGCTTATTTTTATTCCATCTTACCCAGCAGATCTAAGGTTCTCCTATTTTACAGGTCACTTAGGTCTAATAAAAATCAGATTTAAAAATTATAAAGCCTTGGAGTTTTGGAAAGGAGTGTGGCTTGGCTATTGTGTCTGTGAGATTAACACAAGCCCTACTTCCTGTATCAGTTTACTTAGCAAAATGGATTTGGGCAGAAAATCAATAAAGCAGCAACAACTTTCAAAATTACTCAGTCTGATCTGAAAAAGCATAGACTCCCAGAAGGGACAAGCCCCAAAACATTATGTGCAATGTATTGTTCTAGGGAATCAAAACAAGCATAGAAAAAAGAAAATCAATAGGCTTTCAGCCACATGTAATTTTGTAGTATCAAATATGTGCAAATATTTGTGGCAAATGCTACTGTTTTCATAGCAGATTGGTCAGTTCAAAGTGTTTGGAGCTGATGGTCTAGAAAGTTTGTTGTTTATTGCTGTAGGTTGTTGCTTCACTCTACAGATACTACCCAGCACGAATACAAATAGAGTATGAGCCTTTTTCTACTGACTCCTGCACGGCATAATGCTCCCCAGGATACTACCAAGTTTTGAAGATAAGTTCACCCTCTGGAGCTGAAATGGGAAGAAATTTAGAGAGACCGTATTTCTGACTGTTGGATTCTCTCAACATGTCTGAAGCTTTAGAAGACTTAAAGGAAAATTTGCTATGCAGTCACAGGGCTGGTTAAATGAAAAAGCAGATCTGCTGTAGGAAGTCTCCTTGCTCACCCTGTTGAATGTACAAAGACAGCAAGACAAGTCTGCCATTTTTCCTGTTGTTCCCATTCTGCAAGGCGGCTCTTTGCTGGTGACCGTGAGAGATTTAGTGCATCACGTAACTGCAGCAGTGTAAATTCAGGCAAGTGTCCCTCTCTGAGACATGTCACAATCCTGCCACACTGCCTTCTTTTGGACATTTGGATGTTCTGCATCCTTTCATGAAGGTGCAGAGAAATCATTATGATCTGCACTTTAGAACCATAGACTAAGCGATGCACTCTCTATGTTGTAGCAAGCCTTCAAATTGCATACACTAGTTAGGGTAAAACTGAGATGCATTTTAATGTAACACCAGATCTCTTCGTATCAGTCCCAACTTTAAAAGGGATCAGAAATATAACATCGACATAACAATGGAAATTTTAACTACTTTATTTGTTAAACCTTTTGTGGGAACCAGTTTGATACAACAGCATTAGCATTCGCAGCAAATGAGTGTCACAAATCTCCTAATTTGTTTAATATAGAAGTGTCTTGGGGTGCCTTTATGATGTGTAAAGCAATTTTCATTTTGTGGAGAGGAGAGAAGATGAAGGCAAAATAAAATGTTAGAAAAATACATTGCAGGCAAAGGCACCTTGCACATAATTCACTTTTTAAGGAGTGGATGAAAAAAACCACAAGGAAACCAGACCATCAGTCATGCCATCGCATACTACAAAGCCTTCGGACTACCATGAGTCAGATGCTTGACTAGGTGGGATGCCCTGGTGCTGCTTGCAGAAGCCTGACATGCTCTCTGCTAGCAGTCTTGGATCTTAATGGCTTTCTTCCTAGAGCAACATTAAAGAGCAGGTGAGTTTTTTGGAAGCTTAGATGGTGTCTGTATGCAAATGCAAAATACCCAGAGGAGAGAAGCCTTTGGAGAATGGTCCCACAGTTCTCATCATCACAGAAATCTCTACATTTTGTTCCAGTCCCACTAATTCTGATTGTATCATTTACTCCTTTTATCATGCCTGAAAGGAGAAGGCGATCAGAGAGTACTATCAGAGAGAGGCTAGAAAATATGTTCAGAGGCTATAGACCCATTAACAAAGACTGATTTTTAAATGGATCACAGAGAAAGCAATAAAGAAAAAAAATATAATTTAAATAAAAGGACACTTCTTGGACAAGATTACTTTTATAATGAAAAAGGCAGCAAATCCACTATGTTTTACTAGATGAAAAAAAAGGCAAATTGACAGCAGGGAAGCCTCACAAGAGAGCCTAAGGAATTGCCAACATCATTTAAGGCTGGGAAGAATTGAGAGAGGCATGTCAAAGTATAATTATATTTCCCTACAGGAATGGGACAGAGAAAGAAAACTACTGAGTGAAAGGAAGACTGCTTTGAAATGAAAGAACAATAATTAAAAAGGAAAACTTTTTCTCTTTATGTAAATAACTCATTAGAATTGCTGATACTGAAGCTGTGAAATACCACAATGTTATAAGGGGGGCAGGGACAGAGGAGTGGGTTGATTATTTTTGTGTTTCTTTGGGGGTTTTTATTTGTTTTTAACAAACTTCAAGAGTATTTGGAATCAATGCTAAAATAAAGGTTTCCTTATTCCTTATCCAGGGGGATAAGGGAACTACTTCAGTACTGACCAAGTGATATTTCTAGAACTGTTCTAGAACATGAGAAATGATGTATGGTCAGAAATATTATAAATTGTGATGAAAATTTTGTTATCAGTCTTGGCTTTTTCAAAAGAGGGCACTGGAAGCAGGAAGATGTAGTACACACAAATTTTATGATTTTCAGTGGGGTGCAATAGATGCTTTCCTGGACATGTCTTTCTCAGCTTGTTTAAAAGCAGCAGACAAGAGAAAGATTCAGATTCTTAGCATAGTAATATTTTATTTTGTAAGCACTTACCTATTCCCCTCCTCCTTTCTTACTAACACTCTAAGCTCCTGAGCCTTAGGCTCCTCATATGAATGTTGCTCTGTCCCACAACTTGGTTCTTTTTGCCTATTCTGCAACAGCTTTTTATCTTTGTAGGTTCAAATACAGAGAAAGAGCATTAAAATTTGCCATTCCCGCTAGAAACTTATACTCTTATCTATATCTAAATGTGTTCATTGAGGCATGGATAATGTGCTGTGAGATTTGGTTTCTTGCATTTCAGCCATGATAAATTTCAGTAGCATTCAGAACACTTAGTTCCTGCTTACCTAAAAAACTGCTGTAAACAGTTAGTTACAGGTGAAAGACTTCCTCAGGTACTAGAGAGTACAACTGATCTGAGTGTAAATCATTGTCTGTTGGTATCCAGTTTCAACAATGGTTTCCAAGAGTTCCTATCAAAACTAGAATGAATAGAAACAGCTCTGTGACAAATTGCAACACAGTTTAATCAATTAAATTTTTTTTAAAGCATGCGGGGGTTTTGTTTGGTGGGTTTTAGCTAATAGGAACAAATATTAACATGAAATAACAGCTTGATATTGTTCCTTTCTCCTTAAATTCGATTAAAATAAGTCTTAGTGGACTCTAGCCAAGCTTTTGAAAGCACTGTGCCTTGGCACGCATGATCTGTACTGGGTTTGGCAAAAAAGACATTTTGTTCTCACATTCAACAGACATATTCAGCTTCCTTTCTCTTCCAATGAAGTGTGGATGCCAGATGCTTAGATGTGGCTGTTTCCATTTCCAAAAATGCATAGCTGAATTTTGTACAGAATTTCTGGTTTTTTTCTAAGAAACACTCTGAAATATTTTGTTTAATGTTGGAATTAATCCTGTGATCCACACTGTTATGTATTATGGGCATTCAAGGCATTGGGTTTTCTTCCCAATTTCCCAATTCAGGTAGTGTATTGCCTAGATTTCTTTACTTTAACAGTCTATTTCCCTTTGTTTAATAATTTGTAAGTAATCTGTAGTCGGCACAGAGAAATGGCCTTGGCATAAAAATGAGGGTCCTTCTAGACACCTTTTAGTCAGTAAGTCATGCTCTTAAGTACATATTCTTTTAAAATTTCGGTGAAACAGTGCTACAACTTGGAAAAAGATAACAGCCATGTTTTTTCTCTATTTGATTTATCACCACTGGTAAGATCTCAATTTCTATACACATTTTTTGCTGATTATAGGGAAGAACACTTCATATTTGAAAAGAATGGTCTTCAATTCTGCAGTCAGAGAATATTTTTTCAACTTGAGACACAATCTGTTGAGCAGTGTTAAATTGAAACTTGGGTCCCAGCTTTCTAGAAAATCAGAATAACATGAACTCAAGCTAAACTGGTTTTGGCTTTTTGGGTTTTTTTTAAAATATTCAGTAATGTCATTCTATGTTTCCCTTGCATCTGTAATTAATGTGTATGCAGAGAACTGGAAACACTACAGCAGTATTTAAAACAATACATCTACTAAACAATAATAGTTAAAGAAAAACAAAATCCATGCTTTTTACATCCCAGAGTAAAGGTCTTCAAACAGACATGACAGTAGTAGACTAATGACCTCAGAGAGTAGTGCAACCATCAGTATGATTGTTTTCATGGCTGAAAAAACATGGTATTCAAGAGTTGATACCTATGCCATGAAAGACATATGGCCAGCTCTGAAAGATTGGCGGATGGGAATGAAGGGGACTCTCACTTGCTTCCTAAACTTTCAGTTCCATTCTTGGTTTTAAACTCTGTTCAAGCACAATTCAGCTGAATACAAATGGGCTAAGACACCAGAGGAGGGCATAATTTGCATTCACAGTCCTTTCCAGTCAGAGGTATGACTGATGCACACAAGCTCTTGTGTTCCAGAAGGTGATGCACAACTTTTTACATAGTTTTCTTATGTACCCCATAGTTTGTCACATCACTACTCTTAAGATATTACTGTTAAAACTAGCTAGGAAGAAAGTTACCAACGTGGAATCTCCAGGGCCACACATCTATCAGAACATTAGTAACACCGGCCTCTGTATCTCCCTGTCTCAGACAATACAGGAAATTACAGGTTCCTTATTTCAAAATTGTTGTTTGGACTGACTAAAAATGAAATTCTGCTTTGACATCCTATATCAAAGTCCTTATTTCACAGAAACTGACATAGACTTATGTTTATCATAAAATTCTAGTCTCTAAACTATGAAATCAAATAACTTGAAAATATATTTGATCAATTATTTTCTATGAATAGCTGACCTGAGTAAAATAAGAATGGAGCTCCCTTCCTTGTCCTAACAGCTGAACTTACAGTAGTGTCTTCGTTTATTTTAAAAACAAAAACAAACCCCCTCAGAATGCAATTCTGAGGAAGAGATAAAAGTTGCCCACCATAAAAAAGTATACCTCAAATTATCCTTACTATGCTGCTTGAAACATAAAAAACCCACTAATTTTTAGGAGATGGTATTTGGCTATTTTAGGTGCTTTGTTTTTTTTAATAGAATTCCTACATGGAACAATCATGCATTTTATTTTAATTTGAGACTAAGTGTATGTTTAAATCTTAAAATAGTCTTTGGTGTATGTATCCCTTTTGTAGTTCTACTAATGAAGAAGCACACAGATTGGACACAGAATCATCAGAAGTTTTGTTTCCCTCATTTCACATAGTTTGTCATATCAACAGGTCAAAGGAAAAAGAAGAAACAACAACCATACAATCCACACCCCCACACACACACTCCCCCCCAATTCTATCTGGTCATAGTCATGCACAAAACACCAACTATCTCCACCACGACTTATCAGAGCCTGGGTTTTGACCAGTTTGGTGCCCATTCACTTCCTCATCTTCTGCACCAGACAGACAGTTTCGTTTTACTGCCAGACCACAATTTCCAGTACTCCTGGGCAGAATCTCAACTGCGCTGAAGTCAAGCTTGCTGTGCATGTAGTGACAGATGGCCACTGAATACATTCTGAACCTTTCTAAAATCTGTATGACACTGTCTCAGAGAATCCCTCCTTGGCACTGGCAAATGCATAGAACCAGTAATATATGGCATACAAAAGTATTTGGAAGCCCTAAAAATGACCAAATGGGCTATTATTCTATATTCAGCATAATAGAAAAGTGTACTTTGAAAAGGACACCCTTATAATGTGAATAATAAAATGTAAGAAACCACAAAAAGCAAGTTACTTAAACTGAAGCATAAGAACATAAATGAAGTAGCCGCTTTTCCCCTAAAGCATTGTGATCAGAACTCGTCTTCCCCTTTCTTTGTTCAGATATTAAATATGTATATTTTATCTTTCTAAATGAGACAAGAGGAATCTATTTCCTGTAAACAATAGGAAAAGTACAGAAGTAAATTCTGTAATTACCAAGGATGATACTGAACATTTCTGGTATCAAAAACATCCCACCAATAAAAATTAAATTATCTTGGATACCAAGGCTATCCTGTAGCAAATATGACAAATAAAAGATTAATGGGGTGAATCCAACACACATATTCAGGCTACTTCTAATTTCTTGGCTCAGATCCTTGTGACAACAAACAGTAATTTTAGCATGGGCTGTAAAATCTAAAGTAGTTCTCAGTAGACAGAGCTCTTTCATTAATATCCCATTAGATTGGTGGAGCCTGAGCTAGGTGAAGGTGAGTCTGCAAAAGTGCAGCAATGTATCCACATTCTTCAGAATAAAAGTACAGAGTAATAATAGTATCACTCCATCTCCAGACCAGGTTCAGTTACTCAGGTAAACATGCACTGGTAATGTTTTGAGAGCAAATGCATTCCCAAACAAGGATTGAAGTAGAGATTTCTGTTAATCACAATATGCACTTTGTGTAAAATATTCCAAGTTCTTGATTTAGAAGTAGAAATTAGATGCGAAAATGTGTCCATTTGAGTCACATTGGAATAAATTTTTCCAGGACAAAGTACAACAAATGCAGCTTCAGAAGTTTGAGATTACTCTCAGTTTTAACGAGGAGCTTTTTGAGGACTAAAAGACTGAGGTTAAAGTTGTGTCACAGCATTTTTTGGGTGAAGGCAATGTTAATGAAAACCAAAGGGAAGTTATAATGAGTAGCTCCCATTTTTCCTATTCTAATATTTATAATTTCCAAATACTGTATGAATAATTTTGTAGGTCAGTATCTTTTTAGTTCTCTTCTATGAAACTAACACACCTACTCATCTTTCTAGATACATAAAAAGGACTTTCAAATAATAAAGTGTGCACTTGGAAATATTTTTTTTGTCTTTTCTATTTCTGTATTCTTTAACATTCCTCTTAAATATCTTTAAAATATTTCTCTGAGCAAGCAGAAGGTACTTGTCACAGACAAAGGTGTATCTAAGTCATATGCTTATATTAGTGCAAAGGGGATTTAAAACACCATTCTAAACAATTAAAATACTTTTAATCAAATATTAACAATTTTTTTAGTATCTTGATAGCCATATAAGCTGAATTCTCCAAGCACATTAACCAAAATTTTGAGTAATTATTTTCACAAAATATTTCTCATTTTTGCAACATTACCTCAACTAGCATTTATAATAATTCTTATGGCATTCTAAGACTTTGTAAGACCCAGTGAAATCCCCAACCTTATATAATAATGTAATAATTAGGAAATTATTCAAAAATCAAATCCATTGATGTTTCTTTAAAACCTGTGCTGTCCAATTAATGACTCTGAAATCAGGTTTTCATTATATATTTCCACATACAGCTTCATGTGAAACAAGTTTTGGCTTACATGTGAGCACCCTGAAGTTGGTACTGTAAACCTAGTCAAATATGTAAGATGATCTCTAAAATATTACTATCATACCTACAGAAATCTAGTATAAATTATGGATTGATAGTGTAGGAAAAGTAAACATAAATACAAATCAATATTAGTTAGCAAGCAAAAATTGATGCAATGGAATGTAGAAATTATAGAACTATTCTTTGCTTGCCTTGTGTTTTAAACATCCAAATGATTATAGTATTTTCAGTTAAGCTAAACAATTTAAAAATATAAATTCATACCATGCACTGTCATGAACAACTCTTCCAAAACACTTATACAAAAAGAAATAAAGTATTTAAGAATTCAGCTACTTGCTACACTTGGAGTAAGTGTGTGATCGTAGCTTACCACAGTTAAACAAATAAAGCATAGGTGCATAATCAAACATAGCAGACACAGAGTACATGCATATTTAGAGCTACATTTTATTTTATTCAGATTTTCTCTTTTACTGAAGTTAATTGAAAAGAATTTTCTTCCTGGTTGGTCTACTGCTGCACACATACGCTGTATTTTCCCCAAGAAATACAAGCCAAAATAGTACTGTTACTAATAATACAAGAAATACTACTGATTAAGAACTTGTCTTCGCTTTTTCCTGTACCTTGCGACTGGTTGTATTTAGAACAAACAAGTATATTTCTTAGCTTGGTTTCCTAAGCAAGTGATATGCTGAGACCTTTCTCTATCTGTATTTCAGATGCTTTCAAGGAAAGAGAAAATCCTACCATTTTTTAAAGTCATTGTCCATATCCAACCAAATTTGACATTGGTAAGAAACTCTAGACTCACTGAATTTTCACTTATTTAATTAGAACAGCAGTAAGACAGATTCAAGTGACCCTGTTATTACCCCACTGAAGGAACATCTAAAGCACACACAACAGTTACTGGACGTGAGATCATTCTTGCAGAGAAGAACCAATATGTTAACCATGGTGGGATCTTAACGCTTCATTTTTCAGTTTGTTTATTCAGAGGGAGCTCTGTTTTCTCCAGAACGTCCATGCTTCACAGTATTGAGACATATAGCTTCATCAAGTAAAACAGGTAAGTATTTGAACATATTCACAGTGTTACTGATGAACTGAACTTGCTTCCTTTATTAAGAATGCTGTTTCACTGCTGCTTAACAGCAGAGTGACACATCTGCATCACAAAAGAAAGTGAATCATGGGACTAGGCAGTATTTAGGGAGATATTTAATTAAGACTACTTTTTCTGAAACATTGTTGGCTGATGATCCAAACAAAAGCCCTATGGCCTAGGCAGGCCATATAATTTCATCATTTTCTAAATCTATTCATTTACAGTCTTACTGCCCTCAGATATCCTTGAAGAACAGAGTATTTTCATGCAGTACAATCACAATGATCTTTAGGCTCCAATTACAGTCTGAAGCAAACATGGTACATGTTTTTATTCCATACAGACTATAGTATTGCTCTTCCAAAGCACTATGTTCATTCTTAGTGTTTCAAAGCATCCACATAATTCTTTATTTCTGTAAGAAAAATTAAATAGATTTCAGCTCCATAAAAGCTTAATTTGTTCACACTTAAGAAGAAACCACATTACAGTATTCCCTACTGAGCATGCCTTTGTTTTTAATTGCAGAAGTGATTAGAGGTGTAACTTTGAGAACATAATTTCCTGTCATAGGGCAAAGTACAAGAAATGCCAGCTGTCACAGAGGCTGGCATTCTATTCCTCACAGGTATTATCGATATTGTGCTCCTGGATTCTTCTGAAGAGAAGTTATGATAAATTACACAGATTATATGGAAAGGCAGTTTGTGATGTGGTGTCCACAGGGAAGCAACAGCACTCTCTTCCAGGTGTCAAACATTAGCACTTCATGAGGACCAAGATCTTCAAGATGTAAAAGGCTAGTACACTTGCTCTTTCTGACCAGGCAGTGCTGTGGCTGCTTAATATTTACTCAAAGCCACAATCACCTTCTGATCTGAGGAGCAGGTGACTTGGCAATTCTCTTCCATCCTGATTGCTATGCAGAGACAGTCATGAAAAGGTAGAGTATAAAAGATTAAGCAGATTCTAGTAACCCAGACAGTTTACTTTGCCCTTTTGAGAATTGGTCCAATGCATCATCATCTGTCATAAATGGATGATAATATGATAGTGCTGGATCTTTATCTCTGCTCCAGTGCTAAATAAGAAAGATAAATCTGCAGAAATACTCAGAGTAATTGTAGTCAATGATAAAGGGCTGTTTTCCTTTCCTAATAGGCATCCAAGCCTCAAAGTCCAACAGTGCACATTAATCTTGTGCTTCAGTGAATGAAACATCTGTCCTGAGCTACTAAGAGCAGACCAACAAAGGGATATTGTGCAAATGTCTGTTTCAAATATATAGGCATTGCCTGCTGCTGAAATAAAGTTAACAGACAAAAAATAACATTTTGGTCAGGCATTACACTGTATGTTTGAAAATTAATAAGGTGCAATCTTACATTTGCATACTTCTATAAAAGCAACTTCTTTATTCTCCAATATCCAGTACCAAAATATAAAGTTAGGATTTTTCTAATAACATTAGATTAAAATGGCAAAGAATGTCAGATTTGTGTCTGCTGTAAGACACAAGATATTTGCTTATATACTCTTTAAAAAAAAAACAAAAACAATGGATATCATTAGAGAGCATCTCCCATACTCTGTTTTGCATCTGCTATAAAAATATTGACAGAAATATTGAATAACTTTAGCTGCTTATACTGAATAAATTTAGCTACTTTTTTTTTTTAAATAAGTCTACATTTTAAGACCATATTCCAGATTTATATGATCAAACTAAGGAATAATTACCTTCTTCTGAGATTTATTAATTCCTCTTTTCATCAGTGCATATTTCTCTTCCTTCTAGGAGTACAAACATTTTCTAATCATGGCTCGAATTAAAATAAACCCTCACAATAAAGGTATCTCCTGGCCTATCGATCCCAAGACAAACCTGGTAAACGAAAAGTCTTTGCCAGTGCAGAAAAACTGCCTGGTGCAGAAAAATTAACAAAACTACTAAAAGGAAATGCATGGTTGAGGTTGTAGTGGCAGCTCCGGAATTTTTCTCACTTTTTAAGATCAGAAAAGATAGATAGCTAGATAGCTAGATAGATAGAACCAGTAATAAAATACTGAATATGAAATTAGTCAGATAAAGAGACTGGCCAAAAAAAAAGTCCTTGATATACATGACGAGGAGGCCAAATTCTCAGGGGTAGTAGCAATTTGAAATGCAGAAATATATGCAACCACGTTGAGTGTATAACAGCAATCTATCCCTTCATAGCAATTTAAGGTGCTGAACATTTACCACGTGTGAAAATAATTATAGTAACAGAGCATTTGTGGGAAAAAAGCTCTTGAAGTAACAGCAAACCATCAAAACAAAGTAAGATGTAGAAAAGCTTTAAAAATACCCTAACAATTCAAAATATAGCATTTGTTTTTTAAAAAGTAGGAGTTTTTAATGTTTTATTTTTAACCTTCCTTCAAAATCTAGCTCTTTTCAGGTTGAATTATGAACTTTAATTGAATGCAAAGCTTGCCTACATTACTCCCTATGCAACATTTCAAATGAGTAAGATTCAATGTCTTCACTGAGGCTAGGAGATGGAAATAGGCACAGGTGACCATCTATAAAGAAATTCGCCACTAATTACTATATTACTAAATAAATAAGAAATATAACCTGCACCATCACAAAAAGAATATAAATCTGATGGAAGTATTTTAGTGCCACCATTCCTGTGCTACAGTAATTAGAGGCACCTTTCTCAAGGCAAAAGGCCCATTTACTGAACATTAATTTGTCCAAATACAAGCTGATAATGAATACAGAACTGGACACTTGGAATTTACACCACAATCACTTTCGTAGCATATAAATTATATTGCTGCTGAGTTATACAATATTAAATATTTAACTGGCAGTAATGTGCTGCTGTTTCCAAAAAGTAGATGGATGCTGACACAAATGGTATTGAAGTGCTTAGACGTGAGCTGCTGGACTTAAATAAATTCAAATCCAAGCCCTTGTTTTCACTGTTATTGAATGGCAAAATGCACACCTCTCAGGGAAAGCCTCACAGGAGGCACATCCCATACCTACCATTTGGGAATAACAATTGCTGTTTCTGAAATTCATTCCACCCAGCTCAAGCACCTGACTCAAAAGTTAGAGACCTGTGATAAAGTGAATTAA
The DNA here is from genome assembly GCA_026261815.1 of Monarcha castaneiventris obscurior. NCBI lineage: Eukaryota > Metazoa > Chordata > Aves > Passeriformes > Monarchidae > Monarcha > Monarcha castaneiventris. The sequence goes on from JAMPIT010000433.1 coordinate 27,375,849, forward strand.
TCATCAATATGTCTAATTGTTTCTTAATTCCAGCACAACTGTTGCTTTTGAAGATGCAGGGCGAATGAAGAAGTCATCACTCCCTTTTGCTTTGAAACCAAGTGGTTAAATTATTCAGTGAGTGGGAGACCAATTTGCCCTGCTCATCTGAAGAAAGTCCAATCTACTTTTCCTTCACCTCAAACAACCCTAGTCATAAAGATGAAAGATGAGTGGTTTAAGAAAAGATTTTGCAGAGTGAATCATAGAGAACAATATATACTATAGAGAACCAATTAAATGGGAAATGGCAGAATAGTTTTAAAACAATTAAAGATATAACATCAATAGAGGGACCTTGAATTAGATACTAGACACAGCATTTAGCAATTCACCGTAAGTTTTATTCAAGTTGGCTAAATCAGCTAAAAACATGTCCTTTACATGAACTTTGCTCATTATAATGTGAAAAACACACCCTTAAATCTTAGGCTGCCTACCTCCAAATAAAGCTCTCTATGTGCTGAACATGGAGGCTAAATTTAAAATGCGCTGTAACTTTAAATCAAAGCGACCCTGTGCAGTGGCTATTAAGTAGGCATATGTTTAGAAATTAGATAAGCATGTCCTGATGCATTTTGAAACTATAAATATGCTGCTTGGCTGTAACTGGGTTACTGGCTGTAACTGGTTACTGGCTGTAACTGGGTGTGTTAGCCTTGTGCATTTACCTCCTAGCACCTATCTCTGCACAGACATAAAAAATAAACAAATGTCTCCAGTTATTATGGGGCTCAGCTTCTTGGACACTAGGAGAAAGAATCCATTTTTGGCACAATAGGCCTGTAGGTTACTTTGAGGAAAAAGCAAAGCTATCCTGTCTCTAAACAAGAGAGAAATATGATTGCAGTCTAGGTGTTAGCCCACTGTTTTAGGAACCAGGGGAACCAGGCTCTGGTTCTTCTCCATGCTCTCTGGAATAGCCCCTCTCCCTAACTCCTCTGACTATTTGAAAGCTGCAGGTCATGAAGTGGTCATAGACACTAATTGTTTCATTACCAATAAACCCATGGCATGGAAAAAGGACTTTGATAGAGACAGCTTCAAATATCTGTGCTTGGTTGTAGAACATAGTCATGCAGTTGCCTGATGTATTTAACAAAATTGCTGTGGAGAACAACTTGGTAAAAATGAGAGCAGTATGACTAAGCTTTCTGAAGGGTAATTGGTAGGCTCAGTGTGAAAACTCCAAGCTTCAGTTGAAGTATGTAGTCTAACTCAAAATTTCAAGTTAATTTTCTTTAATTACTGAAACCAGAGTTTCCTGTGGAATTTTTAATCAGTTGCTATAGAAATGCTTACCTGCATAGCTCTGCACCCCAGCTGTGAAGACAGTCTCAAAGCAGTATCCCTGTTGCCATATGTTATTGTTAAACTGAATGCCAAGATTTACTTGGTCCTGTAAGTTCAGAAGCTACTTCACCAAATATATTTTGCCCTATAACAGAAAGGTTTTGTAGAAGTGCCTGTGGACTTTTTCACACTCTAGTATGAGTAAGCTCATTCAATGTACAGACAAAAATTGCATTAAATAATTAGCAAAAACAAGTGTTCATGTTTATATTCTTAATCTTCTGTTTCCAGTATCTTTCACTGACTAAAATTTATTTCTCCAAAGGAAAGATAAATAATGAAATTATGATTGTATGTATTGAGCAAGAAAGGAAATACTCTGGTAGAGTGTAATTCAGGGAAAGAGATTAAATAAATTCTGATAGAACAGATTTGGAGCACTACAGCATACTTAGCACAGTATGAGGGAAAATATTAATATTAATGTATAGAAGTGTGTTTAGAACAACCTCATATATCAGAACTGCAATATCTCTCCTTAAACAAAACCAAACCCAAAACCCCATAATTATAAGCACCAATTTTCAAAGGAAGGTTGAAGATCACAAAGAAAGCACAAGCTATGTCCACATCAGTTCTGATAGAGAGTGAAGACTCAAACTAATACTGAGCCATCAAGCTACTCACCACCAAAGTGTGGTTTATTAACGAGCTAAGAGTTGCCAAAGTTTTAGCTTTGATTTTTACTAATATGTGACTATTTTAAGTAGTTCCTTGATGAAAATGTGGCTTTGTACCAACCAAAATAGCAGATGATAACAATAAAGCTTGAAAGTTTAATTGATGTAGGTTTTCCAGACTAAGCTGCTTTTGCAATGTAAAATTGGAATTTCCACATTTAAGTAGAATAAAAACAAAAAGTACACAAACACAAAGTAAAAGTCACATTTCACCTTATCCAAAACATATCACACAATAATAATATTTTTAAAAAATAATAAAAAAATCTTCTTCCTTTATAGGAGTCAATATACAGGCATAACAGCAGTTGAGTATTTGAGAAGTAAATTATGAAAGCTGCAGCAAATCTGCCTACTGAGGATAGATAATTTCATACAACTGGTACCTGATACTTTTGTATTATCTATAGGAATATGTGTGTATATTTATAATGCTTTTTATAGATGATAGATTATGATTTTGAGCAGAAAATTGGACTAAAAAAATCACATTAATTTTATAGGTGCAAAAATGAGATATGTTTTAATGGCAAATGTTTGATATAATTAACTGGTTAATAAATATAATAAACAAAAAAACTCAAAAAGAAAACCAAAATTCTTTCCAATTTGGATATTCACATTAATTCTAGCTCTCTATATGGCAATTTATTAGGATTTTCTCATTGCATGTCCTTGTTGTAGAAGAGTATGGAACTGATATAGCTTGACTTTTATGACACTAGAATGAAAGACATTATCATATTCATGGCACGAACAGTTTATTATTTCATATTCTTCTGTAGTATATATTGAGGCGTCTTATTTTCTTGAATGGAAGGTGTTGAGAAAAACTGAAGAGTTTAAATTCAAAGGTTCTTGAAAAGCCATGGCAATTTTTAAGACAGACTGCACCAAATTTTTCGATTACAATCCAGTATTTCTGTTATTAGACCTGAAAATGTGCATATGGAAACATGCATATAAGTGCATGATGATATCCTCCCTTAGCAGCTATTGTTCCTATTACTGCTGGTCATTTATTTTTACTCAATTCTGACGATATCTTTGGGTCCACACTGTTTGGGGTTTTTCCTGCATTTTCTTACTTCATCTGTTTATACTTAAACAATGAACACAAGAAAGATAGTGTTATTTTTTTCCCATGGTCATATTTTGTGGCTCCTGAATCTTAAGAAATATTTTTTTTTGCTCCAGAAAAGATTTATTCTTACTAGAATTCTGTGATCAGTAGAATATCTGCTAAGTTCATTGTAAAAAGCATTTTTACAGCAGTGTTTAAAATTAAATTTCCTCTTATTGATTTGGTTAGAGACACATAAATTTGAAATAAACATTTTATTGAAACTTGTCAATTAATCAGAGCAGATCATTTGCTTTGCTATTTTACCACAGTTCACCTGGGGAGCTGCAAATATACGTAAACACAATGTGTGTTTACTGCACATGCAGGAAAATATCATGTTCTGCATCACATAGAATAAATTGGTTTCCTCAGTTCTTAAAACATTTATGTGCAAGGCCTCTGGGCTGTCTTTGCTGGCTGGCCCAGGAGTCTGTAAGGGAATAGTGTCAAATGGTAGGATTCCTGGTTTCCTCAGCTACCAAGGTCACATTTTGAAAAACTAGGTGGAAACAAAGCAAAAACACTTGAGTTTTATCAAAATTTTGAAATGAAATAATTTCTGTGAATCTCATGACAGATGAGAGCTCCTATTTATATGCACTGTCAAACACAAGTGCTTTAAGCTGTTAGGGAGCTCTGGGAAGAAAATACACTCTTCATTTTGTTTCATGTTTCTCTAGTCTTCCTGTGAACTTGCAGATGAAAAGAAAATTTCTTCTTGATCCCTCCTTCATGTAATATAGTAGCAAATATTTCCTCTTACTTCAGAGGTAGAATTAAATATAACACCACTTGAAACTAAATGGTGACCGAAAGCATAAGAAATTTCAAACTCTTACAAAAAGTAATGTGAACAACCTTGACAAATCAAAACATGCAGTGGTAAGCTTCTGCTTGCTCATTTAGGCGAAGAGTATAAAGGAATCAAGAGATCAAATCTGTCTAGGTTTGCTTAGAAGAAATTAAAACCAAAAGTAAACAGAGAAGGAAAAGAGGAGAATCAAGCAGTAAGAAGTTCTTCTAGGATGCAGCTGCCTAGTCTGTAAATCCCTATTCTACCTAAAAGAGTCTATGTGGCTGTTCACAGACCCAGTAATACCTCATTTAAAAAAACTGGCTTATTTCATAAAAGAAAATCAAACAAGCTTTGCAAAACATGGAGGCTTTTTTCCCTTAAATACTTTTGCCAAAGCAAAATCCTACATAAGAAATCAGTACATGAGTTCTATACTAAACGAAAATCAAAATATTCTGTGATTTGTTTGCAGATACTGTTTTTTAAGTAGAAAAGCAATGAATAATGCAGTAATTGACTTTCACTTCAGGTTCAGATATTATATTTTAAAAAATACACAACAATTTCAGAGCTTTAGTGTTATAACAATGCTAAAACATTTTCTGAACATACATGGAAATTTCTTAACATGTCCAGTCTCCTGTATGAACACACAGCCAGAAGGATGTTACAGGGTTAACAAGACAACATTCTTGTGGCAAGCGTGCTTATTAGATTTACAACTCTCTCAGCTGTTTCTCCAGAAATACATAAGTTATCAATTCTTACAACAGTACTTGGCAGGAGAGTAGTCATGTATTTGAATGAGAAATTCCAGACCTGATCTAATCACTTAAACCAATCGAAGTTATCTGATGCACATACCTCATGAATGCCCTACCCACTTAACATACAAAGACACTAATTATCATGCATTTTTCAGTCATGCTGGATGGCTCTCAAAGGCCATACTACCTTGTATCTATCAATATAAAGCAGAAATCGGTACTTGGAGACATTTAACTAAGCTGAAATTCCAAGCCTCTTAGCTGTAGCCTGTGTGACCACCTAAAGCCAGATGCAGCTTAATTAAGTTTTTCTATTACATGCACCACAGAGATATGGAACAACACTAAAATGTTACAGTGCTGCAGGCAAATGGAAGCACACAGTTTTGCCACTCAAGATTAAAGTAAAGGATAAATTAGGATGGTAACAATTCGTCTTCATATAATTCTATTCCAAACAGGCATGAGTTTACCTTGCATAAGTAATTACTGAATAAAAGAAGAACAAGGTTGAGCAGAAATACTGATCAGGAGTTTTACAGTGATTATGTCTATCTTTGTTCTCATGTTTCTGTAACCCTTTTCTCTCCACTAGCAGCTCCCATATCACTGTTAAGACTGTATGCATAGGTGAACTGACCATCTGGTGCTCATACATTCTTTCCATCAGTAAATTTTTCAGTAGATCACATGCATTAGAAGTGGGTTAGATAAACTAGTCATTACATTATCAGAACAAGAGTAAAAACATTTGAATATATTTAGTTTTCATTTAAGTAAATTCCCTTAATCTCTTTCATTTTTTAACTCCAGGTCCAGTATTTTTCATACTCTTTTCAATATTACCAAATAAAACAATCACATGCTTTAGTGCACACAGACTTTAAATGGTCATGTGTAATGTTACTGTATAAGGATATTGTTACAGAGCTTTTTTGAGTGCATATACTGTGTCTGTGGGAAAATGCCGGTAAAACCAGAACATTGGGAAATGATATTCCCATTCTAACAGAAGTTATAATAGTATGGATATTATAAGGTGAAATACAGCTGCTACTTCCTGAATGGGATGTGGTTGACATGCACAAAATCTATTCCAGGATGATTCTCCACGTACACAGCCTGCAACCTTCAGCACACAGTGAGGGACAAACAGAGGGTGCAGCAGAGTGGAAACGCTGCAGCCAGGCTCTGTTGTAGTCCGTGTAGAGATGGGACTGTGATGCTGTCATGGACCTGATGCACCACACAGCAGCTGTCAGCCAAGGGGGTGTCTTGCTGCTGAACCAGCAACTGTGGGGATATCACTCTTTTCAGATTAATTCAGCTCATTATTATCTAATTGTAACCCTAACTCACACCTCCACCCCTGCCCCCAAGTTACCTGCCCCCACGGTATGATCTCCTCTCACCAAGCATGCACTCTATATTTTATTTGCTATATCTTTTAAGAGCAAAGCGAGAGAATTTTACACCAATCAGCTACAAAGGTGTATATGACTAGAGTCACTCAGGCTCCACCTAAATATAAAGAAACAGTATAAAAGTGAGTTAAGAATGGGGAGAAGTTAGGAAAGACTCCATAGTAACTTCTGGGAGCAGTTGACTGGTTGAACCTCTTCTCTTCCATAGAGACATCTATTGGGTAAGAACCTTCCTCTCTGAGCACTAAATGATTTACTCAAGTTGGCTTTCATTGGTGATTAGACCTTGCCTGTATGTTGCTTCAAATTTGCTTTTGCAGTCAGTTACTATCATCAGCAATCTTCAAAACTTGACCTGTCACAATTTTTCTATCATTAGTATGTTTATTAATAAATCATGTTATACTGTAACATCTGTGTGATGAGTGTGGATTTAAATGATAATTCTTAAATACGTGATTCACAGGGGCGAGGGAAACAACTTGGCATTGCAATTGCCTGTGTTACACTGGATGTTCAAAGGAACACATCAACACATCACACAACCAGTGCTACATGGAATAAGTGGGTAGCCTTGATTACACAAGAGCCTGACTAGGGAAACCAAATTGCCCAGGAATCCTAGAAGAGATTATGGACTGGCCAGAAGCAGGGATTTTGGAGCATTGCCTGAGAAGGTGATTTGTGCCTAAAATGCACCACCACATACTGAATTATCAGAAGATGAAAGAGGCTATGCTGTATTTACTGATGGATCCTGCCATGGTAGGAAACCATCAGAGGTGGAAAGCTGCTGTGTGGAGTCCCACAAGACAAGTCACGGAGACTACTAAAGCAGAAGGTGAGTCAAGCCAATTTGCAGAACAGAAGGCCATCTAACTGGCCCTAGAGATTGCTGAAGGAGAAAAGTGGCCTGCAATTTATACTGACTCCTGGATGGCGGCTAATGCCTAAAGTGGGGGGCTACAGCAATGGAAAAACAGCAATTGGCAACACAGGGGTAAACTCATTTGGGCCCCTGCATTGTGGCAGGACTTCAGTTCAGGGGTAGAAAATGTGAACACTTGTTATTCACAATGCCTTCTGGAGCAACCACTATGCAAGCTGAAGCCCTGCTTCCTGGGAGGTGGCTGAATGTCCCTCACTGATGCGAAGTGAGAAAAAACCTTTTTTTCTATTTGCTTGTACACATGTAAGCTTTTGCTTTAGTAAATTGTCATTTTCCATATTATTTCCTGACCCCCGTGTAGCTGGGAAGGGGAGCAATAAAGCAGCTTGGTGGGCACCTGCAATTCCGCCAAGGTCAACCCAACACTGTGCTTTTTGGCACCCAGTGTGGGCTTATCTGTCTGTGACTATACGCTATGTCTTTTATTTTAGTTCCATATCTCTAAGGTGCTGTACTTGTGAAGATGGTAACATCATGCATGGCTTCAAATAAACCAGGGAGCAATAGCATACCTTGGATAAGTGTGGATCTCTGTGCATGAGGTAAAAATGAAATAAATTTGGGAGTTAGTATGTATATAACATTTTAGAAAAAGAAATATTTGCAAAGAGAAACTAACAAAATTAGGGACATACCAGTTTGTTGGGTTGCATTTTTTTTAAAGAGAAGTAATTTGAAAGGGAATGAAGTTCGCTTTGAGGTAGCGAAAATTTCCTAAATTAATAGAATCAAAGTCATTAGAAGAAAGGAGTCATTCATGCTTATAAAAATGAGATGTGAGAAATTCACACTGTTCATCACATACCCATGATTTTGTTTCAACCTTTTTCCTCCACTCCTCAAAAAGTTCAGGTATACTTCAGTTTCAAAGGAAAATAACCACAGGATTTTATTAATTTAAAAAGTATTGACCACTACAGTGAAGTTAATTCTGCTCATCACTTTCATTAGACATCTTTTGAAGCACATATTTAAATATATGCTTTCATTTTCTCAAAATTAATTCCTATTCTGAAAAGAAAATATTGACTGACAATGCTATTGACTCAAAGAAAAAATCATGGTCTCATTTTTCATTACACAGAAAAGAAAAATAACCCCACAACAACACAACAACAAATTTTGTCCTTCTAGTTAGTGTCAGAAAAAAATGGGTAGGGATTTGTGAAGGTGCACTCACCCAGAGCCTTGGCTTCATGTCAGACTGGAGTACCATACATGGATGTGAATGAATCAATGAGTCGACTGGGAGAAGGATAAAGCAGATGATCTGAGATACATCAGTGTTATCTAACCTTCCACGCTATTTGTGCACTTATATATTTTTTATTAATGTGGTTTAGGCTGTGGACAAAATGCACAGTTTCATAATTATTTATGTGTACAGGTAGATTAATGATAAACCAGCATTTACAAAGTAATGTAGTCAACAGAAGAGGTATTGTTGGGAGGGGTATATAAATTTAATTGCTTTCCATCACGAGGGTCTGTCCCAAATAAACTAATTCCACCCCTTTCCAGGATCAATTGATGTCCACTGCCATTTGTACTAGTATGTTTCTTAACCTTCTCAGAGCAAGATACATATCTATAGATATATATATATAGCTAGTTAGCTAGATAGATGTAGATAGATATGAAAAAGATGACAAGAGCTTATTGATAGATATAAAAAAACCTCTCAGGCTTACAGAAAATGAAATGCCTAACTTGTGACAGTTGATTAAACAGAATAATCTGTCAGTCAAGTTCAGAACAGAATCACCCTGCTGGCTCGGTGCAAAGTGTCAGAGTACAGGGGAAATGTTGGAAAAGGGTTTAATATTAGAAAATATCTCTTCATTCCACACCCACTCCCTTAAGAGGAAAAATGGTGTGAGCATTCAAAACTTATTGAGACTTTTTTTAAATTTTACATATAAAATAAAATAAAATAAAAAAAATATTAAACAAATAAAAATACAAAAAAATTAAATTTGGTACAGATTAAGTCTGGGGTTTTTTTCTGCTTGTTAATCTTTAGGTGCGTATAGCGAATGTTTTAAAGTGCATAAGAGTTACATTGCTATAGTTAGGAGCACAGAAAAGCTAAATAATAAGAAAAAACAATAAGAAATATATTTAACTACCTGTGACTTCCCTCTAGAAAGCCCTTGTGTTAGAGCAAACCATTCATATATATGCAGCTTCAGCTTTTCAAGAAATAGTCCACAGGACAGATGCAGATCTCCTAGATAATGTGAACAATTGAGTTTAACACTGAATGGTCTGAAGAAAAAGGATGTAAGTGTATTTATTTTAGTATGGAATAAGAGTAACTACTTCTGACTGAAGGAGAATCATCTCTTAGTAAGTCATATTTTCCCAAAAAGATTATTTTCCCTACCAGTCTTTCCATAAAAAATCATTAGCAATTTCACTTGAACTGTATTACTGTGCGTTCAGTAAGCAGAGCCTCCATAGAAGAGATAATAGTTCTGCTTCACATTTCTGTAATAGAAATAGGTAAGAATTGGATTCCACCTTGGATGATAGCCCTGACACATCTTTCATTTCTCTTTGCTGTGAGAACTACATAATTTGTTCCAGTCAAAAGGGAAATTTGTTGCATGGAAATGGAAGAAATATCATAGCTCCTAAACAAGAAGCCTCCACTCAATTTCATTTGAAAGAACTTTGGGGCTGTACCAATGCCCCTGGCAACAACACAGAAGGAGATAACAGCATTTGATTCTGTTTGGCATTAGCACAGCTGCCACCCTAGGCAGCCTGCTAAACCTCCTCCAGTCTCACAGCTGCAAAGACCATGGAGAAGCCAGGCACAGGTACATGGTACTGGCTTGTGTGGCAAGGTTTTTAAAGGGGCTGGGGTGGAACAGAGACTACCGGGGTGGCTTCTGTGACAAGCTTCCTCCATGTCCAACAGAGTCGATGCCAGCCAGCTTCAAGACACGCCTGCTACTGGACAAGGCCAAGCCCATCAGCAATGGTGGTAGCGCTCCTGGGATAACATATTTAATCAGGGGAAGAAAAAGAACAACCAGCTGCACAGCAGCAGCAAGAGGAGAGAGGAGCAAGACTTCCCCTGAGGAAGAAGCAGCAATAGAGACGACCAACTGCAATCCCCATTCCCATCTTTCTTTTGTTCTATATTCTCTCCCTGTCCAGCTGAGGAGTGGAGTCTTAAAATGGCTTTGGTGGGCACCTGGCATTCAGCCAGAGTCAACCTATTACAGTGAGATAACAGGGCACAGGGCTACTTTCAGAGAGTACTCCATCAAAACATCACTTTCCTCTTTTTTCTGATCAGTTTTGCTAATATATGGCTTTTCTCAGCACCCCAACAGATTATCATGGCAGATCTGAGAGGATGCAACATAGAAAATGTGATTTAGGAAACAGAAAATGAGAGAGCAGGTGGTATTTCCAGCATTTCCCTTTCATACCACACACTAGTCAAGTCACTTTAAATTACTGTGGTGGCAGTGCATTGTTATTTTTATTTAAAAATAAGTAAATCAGAAGAGAGAAGCAACCAGAACCCTGAAGACTAAAATCATACCAAAGAGCACAATGAAAACCTAGGAGAAGAAGCCACTGGGGAAATTGTATCTTCATGAGGCAAACACCTTGTTTTTCCTGCAAACATACGTTTAGAGAACTGCTGCTAAGTCAGACAGATATAGGAAGAGGTATGTTGTCCATTCTGGAAAAAGGCAAATAACAGCTTTCCTTCTTTGTTTACTTTCAACTGATTAACCAAATGGTTGTTGCAGCTGCTAGACATTTGTACAGCAGTTATCAGTGCACTTACAGATAGTTAGCAAGGAACAAAATAACCTGATCAAATACAAGCTGATCTTTGTCACTTGTTTGGGTGTGGATTTTTTTAGCAACCATCCACGGATATACAACTGAAGTATTGGCCTTTTCAAATAAGTACTAAGGCAAATTACAAATGCACACAGAATTAGATTTCCAGAGAGGTGTCAAGAATATTAAGTTTCTACCCATATAAGAAGAAAACAGAGCCTTACATTTATATAAGCACTGCAAAATAATAGCTACAAATAAAAATCCAAGAGAAACCTGTTAGTATAATATCACAGAAAATTCTAAAGTATTTTTTCCTTTTTCTCTTCCCAGTAAAAGGAACTTTTTCCACCATGATAAGAATATATTTCCATGAAATTGGTAAATTCTCTCCTAGGGCAAATTCACAAATATTATTTTTGCCAGACTCTGACCAGCATACATGAGTCTGTTAATATCACTTTTATCTTACAAAAAACTAAGGAGGTTTTGCTTGATAGAAAGGTATGAGTTCTGCAGAAACATCAACACATGTTCTGATAGGGTTATTTGCAATAACATTCCCATCAGATTGATTTATGCCAGGAAATTGAAGATATTTTTGTCCCATCTTAAGGCACGACCACAGAGGATTTTCAAAATGTCTCTAGGTAACAATCTGCGAATCAGGCTGTAGAAGAAACGCAGCATAACAGCTTGCTGTCAGCTTGTAACTAACTCAGAACTTCTGTGTAAACTTTTTGGTTCAATAAATACATGGAATAAAAGAAGGTGATATTTATGAGAAAAAGCAAGAGTCTCATATTCAATTTTCACTCCATTGCTCTTTAAAACTAACAGCAGCACTAATATATTTAGCTCAGATGCTACCTATTAGGGCATTAGGAATCCAGGAGGATGGAACAACAGTATATTGACTGTTTCTTTTGTACCTTGTTACAGCTCACGGGAATCAAGAACTGACTGGGCTATGAGGACAGGCACAGTGATGAGAGTCCCTGTCTGGACAGCTTGGAATGGGAAGGACAGCTTGAAGAGAAATCTGACAAGGGATCACACAAGAGTCTTCAAACACAGAGAAACCTACTAGGAGAAACCAGTCCTTGTCAATGCTCAGATCAGACAGTAAAAGAAAGGGATCATACTTGAACTTAGGTTAGGCATTAGGGAAATATTTTTAAAGAAGAGATAAAAAACTAAGAGAATATATTGCACAAATGGATTGTGGAATCTCTATCTTTGCAGGGTTTGTCTTTGGTTGTTTTTTGGTGTTTTGTTTCTTAAATAAAGGGTAGCTATCTCAGAAAAATAAAAAGTTGGTCCTTACTTGGACAGGTGTTCAAGAATGATATTATTAACTTTTGTCTGATTTTCAAATTCTGAACTTACATCTCTAAATCCACCTATGCAGTTACTATGTCAATGCTGAATATTTGAAATACATAGTTACAGCAAGAGGGCAAGCTCATAGCAAGAGCTTAGCAGTGCTTCATTAAATTTTTAGAACTAAAAATTCTAACTGTAAAAGGTACTGTAAGAATATGTGTCACTGTTTAATGGTGTTGATTATTCCTCTGGACACACATGATATTATGCAACTCTATGAAATGGTATTAATCTCTTTGGAAAAGGCCCCAGTAAAAAGCTGTTTCCTTCTTTCTGACACATCTTACAAAGAACAGAATTACTGCCTTCAACTGAATACAGAGATAGAAGATAAATATAATCTAACTTTGGTTTTGCCCACCCCTGGCAATGGTCTGTACTTTGTATGTAACCAGAGATGATCTCACTTTGAAAGGGATTGTCAGCTTTCCACAGTCACAGAAATATCCAAGAGTGAAGTACATCATCAGAACTGCAGGCAACAAAGGATTCACAGCTCAGAAAAGACTAGGAAATACTATTTTCGGAGGTGCCAAGAATTTCAGAGCAGAGAACACAATTCAAACAAGAACTGAACCTCATCTGCTAACAACAGACATAGAATAGGAAGGCTTAAAGATTTTTCTTGGCAAGCAGCCAGAAGAATTTCTTAAGCTATTTGTTTCTAAATTCTTAGCTGTGGAATATACTTTTTCCTGGATTTTTAAAATACTTTTTGCAAAGATGCAAAGCAAGCAAACCAAAGTAACTTATGTAGCAATTTTTCTGGACCTCAGAATTATGATAGATGGAAATAACTCTTTCATTGTGCTTCTAGTCTGCGTAAGACTTTTGCCTAGCTCTCTCTATCAGAATATGACAACACTGCCTTATGTTGAATTCTTTTTAAACAGGCTTGCTATATATTTTTCCCTAAACTGTTGTGGCCTCATTTTCAGCACGAGGAAATACCTAAAACTAGATATAGAGAATACCTAAAACTTGAGCTGTCTTTATTAGGATCAGTGGATATTTTGTACCTATGGAAATCATCCTGCTCCAAATTTAAATAAAAGATAACTGCATTATCATTCAGGACGATAAGGTGAATTATCGTCTCTGCAGATTCATTGATTAAATATCCCTGTATTAAGCTAACTCAGGGCAAAAGGAAAAGCTCTGACACTAGCAACTGTGGCATGTTTTCTTCTTTGTGAAATATGGCTTCACTTCAACAGAAAAATAGATAAATTTAGAAATTTCTATTTTCTTGGCAATGTCCTTTAAATCCTGCTGAGCAAAACCAGTTCTCTGCTTGAATATTTTTAATGGATGTAAGATATCTCAGGCAGACAGTTCTGTTTCACAGGGAGTTTCAGACTGCATCTTTCCTAACAGAAAGCAAGACCATGCTGAGAGTCAGAAGAAATAAAAAAGTTAGAGTAAGCATGCTCTTTCTTTCAGTTATTCAATTAATAATTTTTTTAAATCCTGTTACCATGTTGGGTAGCAGCTGCAGTAAGTACATCACTGTTTTAAATGCTGTTGTTTCTTATTCAGATTCTAGTACTTACTGTCTAGCTGTGGAGTAAACTCATACTTGCTGAAAGTCATTCAGCAGATTTGCCATGGAGATGGCAATGAAAGTACTTCAGTGATGTCTAAGGCACATTTTTTTTCAAATTCTTTCGTTTACTGAAATCTCTGCAAGATGAAATCAAGCATCAATATAACATTAAAAAGGAAACTTGAACTAGACAAACAAGTGAAGGCAGTGGGGGGAAGAATATTTATAATTCCTGTGTAAAAATTCTGCACATGGAGTTAGAATTTACTATGATGAAATAAGTTATTTAGGATCCTAAGGGATCTGAATATATCTTTCTGTTTTGAAAGAGTAAAATTACTTTTAACTAATAGAAATATGTTTAGAAACAGTCAAAACTCCATTTCTTACCTTTATAAGTATAATATCTAAAATGAAAGAGCAAATTATTTTTACATTGAAAACTTGCTCCCCCATGTTTTTATTTTAACACTTTCATCTTGCATAGAGAGCAAAAAAGAGTAAAAAAATTAGATAAACCTACTCTCACTTTTTGTTAGTCTCCTTAGAAACTAGGACCATGGCAGAAGCTTTTATCATGGTAGTTTAACCCAACTTGTACATGTGTGTTTTGGTTTATGGTCTTAACCTTCCCTATTTTTGAACCAATATTGTTTTAGCTGATATCTCCATGAATACTTGACACAATAGGTTGTAAGAAACTGAAAATAAAAGTCAAAGAAGAACTGAGTATTTTGTCTCTATAAAAAAAACCCCAGGAAACACTGTCATGGTTTTCACCCTAAGTAAGAACCTGTTCACTTCCTTCACATCTGCCTTTTAACTCATGAGGCAAATTTACCCACTATGAGCTTTTCAAAAGCAGATGATAATGAAAATTAGTTTTAAAACTTGTGACCACAAAAAAAGCAGTAAGAGGCAAGTATTTCAGAGTGGTCCTCTCCCTACAGCTTTATTTTATTGTTGCAAAAATTTATTTAAAGTGGGGGAGTTTTTGCTGTTTGGATTACATGAAAGGCCTCTTTTTTCTTCTTTTTTCCTTTTTTTTTTTCCTTTTTTTTCCTTTTTATTTTTTAATACTCAAATTTCTTTTCTGTTGGGAAATATTTTGCAATGTGAAAGCTGTTTGTTATCATCATCAGTTGTTACTGAGATAGGAACTAGCGAAAAACTTGTCCCATGAATCCTGTTCTTAATCAAAATACAAGTGCTCAGATTCAACTGTTTGGTAGCAGTTTTTTTATATTTATTTATCTTGACCTCAGAGAAAAAGCAGATAAAGCCAGCTTCACTACCTATAAATCTAAACAGCAACACCCACCACAGGGATGTCAGGACATGTGCAAATCATGGTGGGATACCTTGGCTGCTCAGGCACTCACAGTTATATAAACTAGAGTACAGTGATCACAATCTGAATTCAAGATTCACAAGTTTGCACACAGCATTTTGACTCACTATAAACTGTGTCATCTGCAAGATCAAGTTTCCAGCAGGAACAAAAAGAAAACAAGAAAAGGTTTATGCTATGAGCAAAAGTTAAGAAAAAAATCTAGAAAAACGATACACATTGTGAGAAAAGTTGGGCTGGAGGTGGTAAATGAAGTCTATATACAAAAAGGCATTATTTTTCTGAACTAGGATGAGTTAGGAAGGAAAAAACTTGTTTCTTGTTTAAAATTGTGCTATTAGGCTTAGTTTCTACTAACCTATTAAATATATTTTGAGCAAACGATGAAAAGTTATGCTGTTCTGACAGCATAACTGAGATTTCAAGAACCAGCATCATCCTGAATAACATATTGCATGGAGATTTTTAAATCCCTACAGAAGGGGATCCAAGTGGCATTGGGCTGAAATACAAATTTCCCTGGCTACAATG
Source organism: Monarcha castaneiventris obscurior (assembly GCA_026261815.1). NCBI lineage: Eukaryota > Metazoa > Chordata > Aves > Passeriformes > Monarchidae > Monarcha > Monarcha castaneiventris. Next base: position 27,391,610 of record JAMPIT010000433.1, read on the forward strand.
TAAAAAAAAAAATTATAAGTGACTTAAAATGAAATTAATAAACTCCAGAGAGAAAACTGGAGACTGAGACTGTACACAAATTGCACCAGCCAAGAACATGGCAGCTAAAAGTATTGTTCACTAATGAGATATTTCTCTTCAGTAAAGTAGGAAAATGTTGATACTTCTCCATATTTGTCACTGCACTTTTCCACAGCCATTTATGAAGGATAATAGAGAACCATAAGTACACATACTTTTAAAGATGTACAGTTTCATACCCAAAAAAAAACCTAAAAGTATTTCTTAAAACTTACTAGCATCTATGTCTAGCTATAGAATGATAAAAATCTTACTTAACCAGTTTCTGCTATGAAGTAGTCCAAGAGAGAAGTACATAAAGGAAAAGCTTTACAAAAATGCTCACAATAGAAGGTTTATCTATGGAGATATATTACTAAATTTTCAAGTCTTTACAAGCTTTGCAATCGCTGAATGAGGTATAATATTGCACTAGAAAATGTCTGAACCGATTACTTAGAAAGCATTTCTAAGTGAAAAAATAAAAAAATCAGCCAAAAGCTTTAAATGAAAACAAAATCTTTGTGTGAACATGTGTATACAACTCCTCTGTTCTTCTTTCCAGTCATCTTTTCTGCAGTGTCAGCCAAACATATTCTGTATAACACATTTCGTGCAAGCAATTCACAATATATCATAATTTAGCTCTTTTTTTCTACCACTGCAAATCCTATAGCAAATGTATAATTATCAGATGAAATTGTAACATATACAAGTGAAAGAAAAGTTTGCGCATAGGTAAATAATATATTGTTCAAAGTATATACACATACTGCACTTTTGGTTTTATAAACAAATAAACCACTTACAGACCTCTACACGGCTATAATTCAATTTTTCTGCACTGTTTACTTGCCACAGAGAGCATACAGAAAGAAAGGAACTCTTGAATTCTGCAGCAAGGGTATGAAGAGGGAAGAAACAGAACATAATATGGATTTTTGAAAGGTCAGACTTGTAGGTGTTACAGCCTGTAGAAGAATATCTGTCTCTATCCTCAAAAAGTAGTAATGCTGGGTTAGAGTGAAGTAGTGAGCTGGGTTAGAGAGAAGGAACAGATCAGAAAGAAGACTGATGCAAGTCAGACAACAAAAATAACCAGGTTGAAAAGGAGAAAGGCAGCTAGAGCTGTTGAAAGAAGGATGAGAAAGACAGAAGCATTAGAGGTAAAATATGTAAGAAACACTGAAGGCATCCAAGACTGCATGGGCTGCCTGACTGCTACAAGCCTCCAATTCTGAGCTGCCATCATCTGGAAGCAGTGCTACAAACATGTAACAGCTCATTAGCTTATATTCTGAAAACAGAATTTCTGTGGTATAATGAAGTTTCATGGTTTGAAGACCAAGAAAAATTAGATTGGCACAAGATTATCTGCAGATACAGTAGTACAAGCTGGTGATTGAGTAACTCCAACTCAGGCAAATTGGAACAGTTTAAGGAATGAACAGTATGTCACTTAAATATGCGAGTTTCCAAGTTTCTGAATCATTATTTCATACAAAGGTTCACAATTATTAACTAGTTGTTAGTTCAAATAAAAAAAAAAATTCTCTGATAAGTTTACTATTTGAGCCAGTAGTTATTGAGTTGAACTGTGAATTCATCTTAGCAGTTGATCTTCCTTGACTGGACTGTCAGAATGTCTATCAGATCCATTAGTTAAGAGATGTGCTGGTTTATTCCAGAGTGACAGCAGAAAAAATTGGCCAATCAAGAATGCTACCAAGCAAATATCACTTCTTCCAAACCATCATTCATCAGCTTCATGGGAAAAGCAAAAAGATGTATAGGCAAACTACAAAACAAGATTACTTAGAAATTGTCTGCAATGTTAATGTTTGGAGGTACTGGTTATCATCTGCATACATGAGCTATGGACTTCCCCAATTTGACTTTCTCTGCTGTGGCTTGGTTATTAACACTAGTATCTTAATTACTTTAACTTGCTGCCTGCACCCATGGTGTATTGTGATTCTTTGTAGCAGAGAATCAGGGAAGTACCAATGTCTGGCCACACGTTGCAGACCTATGTGGCCACAACTATGATGCAACAGCAATGCTGCTATGTGCCAACACTCAATTTTGATCATTGTGTTATTATCCCAAAAAACATTCTCTATTTCGATTTATGAGACTTAGCTCTCAGACTACTTAGGATAGCAGGTTTTTGCACATCACCACAAGATAAAATGGATTTGCTGACACAATGTGCAGCTGATAAGGATTAATTAAACTTTTCTATCTCAAGACAAAAAACTGAGGGCTAACCACTTCATGGGTTTTTCTGTTTTCTTCCTCTGAAATTCATTGTCTTTATCACTAAGAGTACTGGAACAATTTTTTTTTTACCTTTAATGACTGACATTTACCATAAATAGTGACAGCTGGTGTCAGTGAAATAAGTGACCTAGTAAAATCAGTTGCAACTGTGCCAGTATGATTGCTTGTAACTAACAGATATTATCTCAGGGCAAGAGAAGAAAGATGAAAAATTAAAGGAGTATATAAAAAGAAAAAAATACAAAGAAATTCTCTTTGGGAAAGCAAAGAAATAAATAAAAAATGTAGTTCCTCTGTGCCAGCATTGTCTCCACAGAATCACTGTTGTTTTTTTCCCTTTCCAGTCTGAAAGTGAGCCAATGACACCAGTTAAAATTTCTTAAGTGCTTATATCAGCCACGAAAGATGAGATTAACACATTTCTCTAGGAATACTCTTCAATACTTCCTCATTCTGAACATCTTATATTAATATAGTGTTAGGAGCACAAGTAGTCTTTTATCCAAGATTCCTCAGTGCATGAGTACATTATTATTATTATTATTAAGAAATTAAAATACAAAGTTTGACTTTGGTTGGACATCAAGATGATTTTCCGGGAAAAAAAAAAAATAGAATATTAGGATATATCTAACAAATTGTTTTGCTTTCTAAACATATCTGATTTTGTTTGGTTCATCTTATAAGAAGCTTTAGGTCCTAATATTTTAACTTAAAGAAAAACATAAAACCCACCACAAGTATCAATCTGATTTCTAAGACAGAAATACTTAACACGCATATGGGTTGTCAAGGTTAAGCAACAGGAATAAGTTGCTTAAGCAACAGACAGTAAACTACAGATCTGCCCAGGTGTTTTTGGTGTGTTGGCCAGGCACTACACCCTGTCACTACAAAAACAGCAGAGACACCCTGACTGAATTGTTGACTTTAAGCAACCTCCATCACTATATACAATTCTTTCTAAATGTGCTGTATAGGCTTGGATAACAACCACAAAAAACAACTAGATACTTCAGCTCCCATAATCTAATCACATGATGCAAACCCCACCCCAAGAAATTAAAAATAAAAACCAAAAATCACTATGATTTACAACACAGAAATCTCTGACAACTTTCTTTCCACACCAGTATTTTTCCAAACCCATCTGTCTTGAAATATACCCTGAGAAACAGCAAGCCAGCCGGAGAAACTACATAAAATCAAAGAAAATCTCGACAGCTTCTTGATTTGTTTCTTGAAATCAAAGGACATGAAAAGGAAAAGGAATAGTCAAAGAGCAGAATTTGTGCTTCCTCACCATGGTGCACGTCCTGATACTCAGGTTAAAAAAACCAGCAGCAGATACTACAGCCAGTGAAGAGATAAAAGACATGAAATGCAAATTAACAATAATGTAATGGCTTCATGGGAACACACCATATTTTTCTATTTTCTAAAATATCATCTTGGAGATCAGCTGTCTCTCAGATTAGGCAGAAAGTAGAACTTGCTTGCTTCGTTTTCCAGCTATCATCTTTGAATTACAGCAAATGCAACAGCCAAGAAACAAGCAGCCAGCCCACAGCAGAGAGTTTTATCTTTGGGGTGCAATTCTTGCTGATAGGTGTGACTTCACTGAGATATTCAAGAAACAACAAATGCTTTTTGTATTAGTAGTTAACTTCCCTCACTCTGTCAATCCCTTTACAAGTGGCCGCTATCAGGTTATCAATTTCCTTCATCATCAATTGGTGACAATTAGAGATCTTGGTAGTTTGGAAGCAAAGTTAACACACAGGCAGGCACCTTAAGAACACACAGAAATGTGAGAGCATAAAAACAACATCTGGTAGCTTGTAGTAGACCACAATGTGTTTGGATTAAAGCCTAGAACTAACCCTAAATACACAAAAATCTCCTATCAAAAGCAATTTCTCTTGAAAATATCATCTATGTTACATTATAATCCATCACATCCTTGTCTTTGTAGTTCACATCTGTGATTAGAAGTATTTGGATTTCAATGAGTTTTCCCTAGAAATTAGAAAGGGTCTGTGTTTGAGCATACAAAATAGGGCTATCCAATTTCCAAAAAGTGATTAGCAATATTGCACATTTCTGGTTCTCAGTGTTCATGGTCAGGATTAAACAACTGGGAAATAGTGTGAAAGATATACTCTATTTTTAAAGTAGACTCTGGTTTTATCTTTTCTTTTTTCCTCTAGAGAAACAATTGTAAAATTAAAGATTGGTATCTCAGAAAGTTAGCTTTTCTCCAGATTATTCATTTTCCTGCCAAGTACCATTTTCTGTGCTCTCCCAAAGTACAAAAACTTGATCTGCAGAGATGCATTAGCTCTGTGTCAGTGGAAGGGTGTACATTTCATGAGACAATTGTGTATATCCTGGGTATAGAGGTCTAAGAAGATGAGAAAGATGAATCAAAGTTAAAAACAGAAGAATTCCAAATCTTTGTGTTGAACAGACTCTCCCTTCTTTGAATCTGCTTGCGTCTCCAAAACTATGTTTGTCCATTTGACTTCTCCATGTCCTGCAAGGTCTAATTAGATAATTTCCTCCCAAGTAAAGGGTGTTTACAGCACTCTTCATAAAACCGTATAAACATCCCTACAGTGTTTGCATGATACAGCATATAAATCTATGCAGTAACATCCCAGAAATGCACATTTTGCTTAATGCTGCTAGTTTGATGTGACTTTCTAATATTTACATTTGTATTTACTAAACTGTTGTTTGCATTTATAGGCTTTGTTTTTTTCTGGCTCCTTTGACCAACGAGCTTGTCATTACAACATGAAACCAAGCTAAAAAGAAAAATACTTCAAACTTCTTAATCTCTCTTTTTCCAGCTTTCATTCAAATAGAACTCTGCTTGACTTCAATCTTTTGGGAACTGGCTAAGCTATAGATAAGCAGATCCTCACCAGAGAACACCAATGGAATTAAAAGGCTGGTATTCCTTCAACATATTCCTCTTTAGCAGAATAAACCAAGACTATTAGTTTTGTATATGTAGTTCATAGAACATCCACTGATTAGATGTACTGTTGCCATTAAAACAGTTGTTTTCATATTTTAAAATTGTAAAGCAAAATTGTGCTTTAGAGCCTAATTGATATTTTCAACTGAAAAAATAGTCAACCAAAATTGATGGCTTACTGAGAATGAACAAATCTAAAAATTTAATTTTCAGGGCATTTCTGTAATGATTTCTACATGAAATTTAGGTGTATGAACATTAGCAGACAGAACAATGTGAACAATCCAGTCTTTTGTATAGTCAGCAACAGAAACTAGTCTAACAGGTCCATGCCGACTTACATCTTTCACTGAACACTACTCATTCTCTTCCTACCATGAGATTTCTTAATGATGTTATTCAAGTGCAAATATTAAATGTTTACAAAATCAGAAGATATGCTGTACTTGAAATTTACCATGAAAAATGCAAAAAGAGACAAGATCTGTGGAGCATTCACAAATCTTAATTATATAACTTCATAATGCATATCTTTGGCTAGATAAATCTGTTGGAACAAAGACTCTTCCTATGTATTCTAAAGAAATGTAGACTACTATATAATTTCACAAAAGAATACTTTTAGTCATACAGGTAATTCCTATGGAGTTTTCAGAAGAGATCTTTTGTTGTCCAGTACTAAAATGTAAGACTGATAATGAAGGGTTACATATTCACCTGCTGAAAAAAAAGGTAATATATTTGGCATTCTTTAATACCTTCCTATTCTTAGGATTAACATCCATCACTAAAACTATAATGTGTATGATTAAGTCCTCAAAAGGTGTGTATGTACTTATGGTAATAAGTAACTAGTTAGTATTCAGTCTGTAGATTTAGACCTGAGGGAAAGTCAATTTACAACTTATTTGGTTACCAGTATTCCCAAGAGGTTTGCAGTAGTTATGTGATTCCTTTTCTGAAACCAACATATGCCTTTCAAATGAAGGACAACACTACAAGAAACTGGAGTCTGATCAAAGCTTCAGATGCATCATCTTCTTTGAGCTATGGTTATGTCCAACATTAGGACCTGTTTTGTATTCCCTTCAGTACGGCTTAGTCACAGAAAGAAAGATGAAACAGGCTATTTCCTGAGCCTTTTCATCCCTTTTTTCTTTAAATCTTAGTCATACAGATGTTAAACACTTACACAGGCCTTCATTTTTCTAATATCTTTTAACCTTTCTCAGGAACCATGGCTAGATCATCAAACAATCCATTAACTAGTCTAGCTACATATTCAGCTCCAAAAAGTTTAAATTTTATGCTGTGATTCAGATGCCTTTTTTCCAGCAGATTTTACTGTTGTAACGTGGACAATGTATTAATTGTGAAAACTATGTGGCAGGTGTCATAGAGGAAAGCAATATGGGCTATTTAAATGTTCTGTTAAATCCTCCACACTTCTAAAAACAGAACAAAGGGAAAAGTTTTGAGCAGAAAAAGTTTTTTCCTTCTTTTTTTTTTTTTTTTTTGGCACTTTGATTCTGCAGGCAAAACCTCACAGGCTTGGACAATTAGTTTGACCAAAACCATTCCATGACATTCCAGAAGGCAACACATGCTGCAGAAGACCTTTTGCCTTTTATCAAGGATATGACACCTTCAAAAGTTAAATAACTTGTTGGGGATTTGACAGAAACCAGAAATTGCTGAAACAACCAAGTCATCAATAACAGGCACAGCAAGATTAGAGAACTTCCGAAGCCAAAGGACTTGTGTTTCTCTGGGCTCTGATTTAGCCTATAGCTAAACCGTGGCTGTCACAGTTGGGCAGCAAAATGACAAGACCATCATTGCCTACAGCCTTCTGCATGTCTTGCAAAAAGGAGAAAAGTTCAGTTTGTATCAAATACTGCAGAATAAAGTTGGTATTGTACAGGCTCAGTCATAGAGAAGAAATTTTCTATTTCAGGCCAACTCTCATAAACAGCAGAACTACATAGACTCCAAAGAAACAATATAGAACATCAGGAAGAGTGTCACAAAAAGAAGACCACATAGTACCAGGCTAGTTGCAACAATCAAGGGGAACTGCTATATTCTGTCCCTTAAGGCAGAAGAAAATACGGCGATAATTTGTACAAGAGAAAGCTAATGTACTTCTTGTTCATAATTCGAAGCATTTAATATGGGTAAATCGATCCAAACCTGTCCCCAGGAGTGTTCTTTTGCTGGTAATAGCTAGTAATAAAATGTGCATACCTACATTTTAGTCCAATCAGAATTAATAATTTCAGAGAAACAGGGGAGCAACTCTTTTCATAATAGCACTGTGGATAGTGAAAAGATGTCTCCATCTCTTCCCTCTGTACTTTTCACCAGTTCTACATCTATGTGTTCTATGCAAATAGCTCATAACCTTTGCAACTTTCGGCTGTCAAGTCCATTAATTAGCAAGTTAGTCATTCTCTCACTTTAGACCTGTCTCCCATATTCCTAAGAAGTACGTTTAAAATACATTGTCAGATGTAGAGCACAACAAAGAATACTAAATTGAACATGGTAAAAATTTGGAAAAGGACAAGCTCCTTAACTGTATGTCATAGTAGAACCTAGAAAAGATAAGGGAGTGTTTTCTCCTTTTAAAGAAATTTTCATTTAATCAGTCCTGATTTATTCTTACTTTTCCAAATATCATAGTGTACAATCACTTCATCTAATTTATATTGCAGCTAATCCCTAAACCTCACTTCCAATCCTCCAAAGCTCCTCTCCTTTATCTATCTTCTGGACTATTTCTTTTAGGTGTGCCTGTGTATGCATACATCACAGACAAAACAGATTTGTTGTAATAGAAAAAAACAGTTCAGCTTCTTATGGCCTGGTATAATGTTTCTTACATGCATGTTTCTTAGATATTTACATTAGTCTTTAATTAAACACTTTACACAAAAAATTATAATAGCATTGCAGTAAATAGCAACAAGAAAATAAACCTTTGTTTTTTTTTTACTTTAAAAAGTAGATTTTTCCAATTATTCGATTTAAGCTACCTTAAGCAATTGCTGAGGACAGTCTTTGGGCCTGCAATGATTCTTAACTCTGAATTCTTTATTCAGTATTGATGCACAATTCTTAATTCATAAAGGGCTTCTAGCTAATTGCTACAAATAAAGGCCACCTTGTTCCTATATACTGTAGTTATCTGTTTTGCCTTTTGGTACAGTTAAGGATGCTTCCTGAATAATAAGTTGTAACTTCTCAAAGACATTTGCATTGAAACCAAAAGAGGCAACTGTGTTAGGGATTCGTGCAAAAATGGAAATGCAATTATATGCCAAATATATCTAGGTTTTGTTGATACATTAAAACTATGTGTGCCAAAGGTTGTCACAGTAATCTATAAATAAGGAACAAATTTACTCATATGGAAAATAGCAATAAGATGTGCCTACTCCATTAAGATTATTTCTAATCCACACTTGTTTATGTGTATGATTTTTGTGTAGCGTCTTTTAAAAGAAATGTGACAGTTTTCAGAAAATTGGACCTACTTCACACTAATTAATGGTATATGGTCTAGAAAATGTTACAGTCCTTGCTTAAGTAAACAAATTTTTAATTTTAAATGCCATTTTAATCTTTTTTTTCCTAGTATAACCAGTTTTTTAAAATAATTAAGGATTGAGATTCTTTTAAATTGGGCAATGGCCATGCTGCAATTTTTGCACTTCAACAGCAGAAATGTTTTCCTACAGGATTCCTTTATATCAAAGAAAAAACCAAAGTAAATCAGCATTGCTATAAAGGATAAAAATTAAAGTAATAGTTGTTGTAGAAAATAGGTGACGAATTAGACTAAAACTCTGCATTAGTTTAAAAATAAAATGCCTAAGCCATAATAATAAAAAGTTTATTTTTTATCCAGGAAGTTCTGATATCTTTTGGTACTGCTTCTGAATATATCATACATGTCTGAGAGGAACAGTACTAGTAAGAGATCACATATTCACTAGCATTGCAGATGAGGAAAAAGTCTGAATTACTGCTGAACTGCAAAATATTACTTTGATTTTCATTCTTTAAATATTAAATTCAGAAGTGTTGAGAACAAAACCACCTTCTTAGGTGTCTTGCTTGGTTTTGTCTGGGATAGTGTTAATATTCTTCATACTAGCTGGTACTGTGTTTTGGATTTAGGATGAGAACAATATCGACAATGCACTGATGTTTTAGTTACTGCTAAGTCAAGGACATTTCAGCTCCTCAGCCAACCCCGCCCCACTGCTGAGGAGGCTGGGTGTGCACAAGAAGTTGGAAGGGCATGCTCTCACTGATGCAAGAAGAATTCCATACCCTATGTCACTGTGCTGAACTATAAAACCAGGAGGAGTTGGCCAAGGGTTGTTAGCCTGGTGCTCAAGGACAGGCTGGGGACTGGTCAGCAGGTAGTGAGCAATTGCATTGTGCATCACTTGCTTTGAATACTCTTTTATCATCATTATTATTACTGTCTTCCTTTTCTGTTCTTTTAAACTGTCTTTATCTCAGCCCACAAATTTTTACCTTTTTTTCCAAGTCCTTCACCCATCCCACTGGGGAGTTGAGTGAGTGAGTGAGTGAGTGAGTGAGTGAGTGAGTGAGTGAGTGAGTGTGCGGCTGTGTGGTGTTCAGCTGCCTGCCAGGTTAAAGCACAACAGTACCTTACCTGAAAAAAATGTCTTTTCCCCTGTTAGGTGCATTTAACATCTTTCATCTGATTCCTTATGGAAGAGCTTGAACAAGATTTTTCTAAAACGTTTTGCAGGGCCTCATTGATCTTAGTACTGATAAAAGTTTCCCATGGATCTAAACTCTCCTTGGAAATCTTCTATTCCATTACTCTGGAAGAGGTTTACTCATCACAGAGGACACTTTCATATCAAGTGGAACCCAACGAGTCATCAAGCTGATCACTCTCTAAGAAGTTCTCTCCTACAGGTTTTCTTCAGTATCTAAATTGTCGATACCTTTAACTAACCAGCTAACATCATGTTATGAATTATATATATAATAAATATCTTAATGTATCGATGTCTTCCTGACCAGAGGTCAATCAGAACCTAAACTGGGTACAGTTACTGCCATTCTTAGTGTAATTTGTGCGTCTTTTTAAGTTTCTTTTTAAATTCTGACTTAATTCTGTCCATATAGATTTAATCATTTGGAACAAAGAGGCACTGATTTCTGAATGAATCTATGTTAAAGCATATTTACAATGGAAAAATTATAAGAAAAACTTGTCATATTCAGAGTTTCTCCTACTCTTTAAATATCAAAGATGTTTTGTTTAACATATAAATCTGAGATTATTCAATATTTTATTATTAGTTTTTATATTTCTGAAATGATTTGTGATACAGCAGGCAGTATTTTCTCTTCTAGTGACTCCCTACAGGAGATTTTAGAGGAATATTTTATTCAGCTGAAAGCTTTGATAATATTTCTTCTTTGTAACTGAATGAATGAACAAAATCCACATGAGCAAACATACATTTAAAATTTAATTGCACAAGTATTCACAGCAGAAGTTAGCTTTGAAATCTGATTCCTAACCTTAACTCAGACAGAATTTTAAGTACCAGGAATAAATAGTGTGTTTCACCTCTCAAAACACTTTTACCAATAGAAACTCCTTATTGCTGAATTCACTACTCACAGCAGATATTTCATGCACAAATTTAACTTTGAAGACAAATGACTGTGGAGTATATTTCAGCACTTAGATGTCAGGTACAACACAAAGTGTCATCTGAAAATCATTTTTGTGGGTGCTGAGATTGGCTCAGTTGGTTAGAGCATGGTGCTGATAACACCAAGGTCATTGGTTCAACCCCTGGATAGGCCCATCCAACTTAAGAGTTGGACTCTCAATTGCATTACTTCCATCATCCTTATGGGTTCCTTCAAACTCAGAATATCCTGTGATCTGGAAATACTGCCTTTCCAAGAAAAAGAAAGGTTAGTCCTGGAATAATTCAAAACTTTCATTCTATAATAAAGTCATGGGGAAGTAACAGAAATTCTTCCCCATGTTTTTTATATTTGTATTGCCTATCAGTTTGGAACTTCTTGCCAGGGGTTTCAAAGCATGTTCCTTTAGGTGTGCCAGAGTTCCTCAGGCTATGTTAACTATCTTTTGTGGTGAAGAGAATGTCCAAAAGCAAATTTTCACAGAAGAGCCCTGGGACTTCTGTGTCTTTCATCTGTACCACTGTTTTTTTGCTTAGGATCAAAGTGTTCACACTGCCTGCAGGTAGAGTTCAACATACACTAACATTTTATGGACCACTGCATCACACACTGAAATTCTTTACCCTCCCCACTCCACTTGGCCCAAACTAAATTGCTGGGAACTTGGGTCTGAATTAATTCAACCTCCAGCCCAGGCTGCGGGGAATGCTGGGCTGGAGGTTGAATTAATTTGTCCTAAGCCAGTTCTTGACTTGTTTCCATGAGTATTGATTTTATAGTATGCTGGAATCAGCACAAACTCACTTGTCCCTTCGGAAAGTGACATTACGTATTTTTCCCAGGCAGAAGTTTGGAGCAGGCATGTTTATTGTATACAGGTTGATACAAAGCAGAAAGCATCAGAGAAGACATTTTACACCAAAAGGTGTACTCTCTACTCAACACTGCAGAGAAAATATTGTATTACCTCTTGAGCAAAACTGCAAGGGTTCAGTGGTTGGTCAGGGAAGTATCTGAGATGACATGTGCCATTGTGAAAGCTGAATAGCTGAGTGCATGGCAGCATCACACCGGTGAGTTTCAAGGAAACTGAAGTTTGGGAAGCTGGCAGGGAAAGAGATGGAGCAGACTGTCAGAGTCCAGACTGCAGCTCAGGGGTTCCACTTTGAAGATGGTTCTGGTGACACATTTTGAGCCCTGTGAATCAGCATCTACAGATGAAATGTTCACTGGAACATTTAAAGCCAGCTGTAGTAATGGGATTATTGTGGAGTCATTAATCATCATTATCACACAGCCCTGAAGCAGTGCTCTGGACCAAACCAAGGCTGCAATAGTGCCCTGAGGAAAAACAGCACTTATCTCCACAAGTTTACAGTTAGAGTAGATAATTCTGATAATGGTTATAGGAAACAGACACGAAATGCAAAAGCAGATTAATAAGTTCCACAGACATTGCCAGAGACTTCATCAGGAAAGGGACAGACTAGTATAAGGCAAGAGCAATGAAAGCTCTTGAAATCAAGATGGGGTGCCAAAGAGATGAGTGGTGAGGGAGGGGTGTACAACATAGTACCAAAAAATCCATCAGAACTCCAAACCTGAGTGCCCCTGCAGGGATTTGATTCCAACAAAGCAAAGTGGGATGGGGGAAAAGCTTTCTCCTCTCTAAACTTCCACTTTTTAAAGCAATGTTCTGCAAGATGAAGCAATTAGGCTCTTAGATAAAAATTTAATATTTCTAACTGTTGTCATGAATTCTGTTACTTCCCTAATGATACTTTTAACTTTTATATCTTACAGCTATAGAAATAAACCATTTTTACATCATATCAATGCATATTTTACCTGAATTTATTACAAGCACATAACACTGTCTAAGAGAAAAGGACATAATTTTCTCATGAATACCTATCAAATGTATGCAGATACTTATCTGATAGATCTGGTAAGGACTTATTATTTGAGGGGAAGCTGTTTGATTAAAAGGATCAAAATATTCTACTACAGACATGACAATAGAACAGAGCAAAAAGTTGTGAACCAAATAATTCTGTCTCTAAGTTATTAGTAAAAGCTAAGTAATTCCTCAGTTTAATTGTGTAAGAAAATATTGAGTTGGATACTGCATTAAACTGCCAGCCACTAAGTTAGAGAGGTGTTGAATCAGGCTCTGGTTTGGCACAGAAAGGTTACATAAACAAGAAAATAAGCTCTGCATCATTACTGTGCTCGACTAGCTATTGTTGTTCACGCATCTTAAGATCTTCCTCTTGTTTTTCATGCTGAGGTTAGAATTATTAAGCCTGAGGTACAGGTAATGGAGAACAGAGCTTTCCAGAAAACAGCAAGAAATTACTTATATAATGATCTTGACCATGCTCTCCTGAACAAAGAAAGAGAAACTGATTAAATCAAAAGCAACGGCTAATATAGATCTGTATATCTTGTATGATGTTTTCAGAAGCAGTAAATACAATTTGGAACTTATCTTAAGGAAGTTTCCAGGAATAAATCAGTATCCACTTAAACCAACTACGATATTTGCATTCCAGTATGCAACTAAATTGTATGCAGTAAGAGTTGCAAATGAAAACATAGTCACTGAATCCTTGCCTTTATTCTTCCTAAAAGGGAAAACTTGCTTCCTAGCCTCCATTCCACCTCTACCATTACTGCAATCCTTGGGCTTGGATTTTTTGCCAATTCCAGTTTATCAATGCAGACAGATACATGCGAATAAGGTATGGGAACTTTTCTCATCAACTTTCCATTTGGCATTTTAAAAAATTGCAAAGGGATAAACCCCTCCCAGTTCTCAACAGGAACTGGGCTTCAAAACTGGGGATCACAAATATCAGCTACCACAAAAAAAAATGCCGTAATGTCATAGACCAGGACTTAAAAAATGAGAAAACAACTTTTGCATAGGTTTCAACAGGAAAGTTTAGGGTGGAGTTCAGAATATGTAGTATACTGTAGCTGGCTTGACAGTAATATTTAAGCCATTAAATGCAAGTCTTACAAGAAAGAAATCTATCAGACTGCCAATACTTTAAGAGATTAAAAAAAACAAGCACAGAAAAATTAAATAACTGAGGATATTAGCTACAGAAGCTCTAAAAACCTGGAGGGAATGAGAAAATCTTAAAATATTGTGTATTTCGAAACTTTCTCTGTCATCAAGTCATTCTATAATAATCTCTGTGCGGTACTTGTACCTTCTTTTTGCACATCTTCTATTGTCAGCCATTGCATGCTGGAATCAACATATCACTGGGCTTGCTTCTCAGCTCTTATCTGATCAGCACAAAGTATAGATCATGAAAAAAATCAAACACATCACTAAAAGCTAAGAGGGAATCAGAATCTACTCACTGCATTGACCTACTCCTCAACTAGAAGGGAATGTCAGGGCAGAATTAGAAATTAGAGTACTTTAGCTATAACACTGCTTGGAATGAATATACATCACAGATCCTCACAAGCATTCATAAAAAAAAAGAAATTTTTAATGGCAGAGAAAATCAGGACATCCCTCTGAGGTTTTAAACTAGTGTTTACATTCTTCTATCCTCTACTTAATTTACAGTGATTATTTCTAAAAATAGATGAGCTTTTTGCTTTTATTTAGTTTTTCCACAGGAAACAAAAAGTTAATTGACTACTAGTGACTAATCCGGGTATGATGCCAAGACATTTTGATAGTAACCTGAAGATATATTTAAATTCAATTACACTTCTAATATGAATAAATATTAGCCTAAACTATCAGTTAATACATTCAAATTAATTCATAAATATATACATACGTATGTTATAACTGAAATGGTTTTTAAAACCAGTTTTTAAATTGAGGCATATTCTAATACCTCACTTGGAGAAGGACCTGGAGGCTTTAAAAGTAGTTTAGGTGCAGAGAATCAAGCTTTAAGACCTTCACTCTTCAACATAAAGTAGCCGGAGAAAAATTGCCTTCCTGAGCCCCTGCCCTAAATAGAAAATTTCCTATTTAGAAAACCATCCTGGAAGGGAATTTGCAGCACACCTGTCAGCTGGGACCGCCATTTTGGATGGCTACAGGTCCCCAGGAGTGCCAAGTACCTCCACTTCCAGCTTCTCCCTTTCCGGCTACCCCCCAGACAGGACAGTCACCCTCCCAGAAGAGAGAAGGAGCACGCCTACAACATTAAATAAAGAGACACCTTCAAATTTGTGATTGCTGTTCCTGAGTGATAACTAATTCACCAGAATGACATGCATTCATTAACAGCAGTATCATAAATTTATACAATGAAGTACTCCAAGAAAACTTAAATACCATGAGGCTTATTACCACCCATAATCTCTTTACCACAAGAGAGTCAAGATAAAGCTTAGCTTGTCTCAGATGTACAGTAATTGTTTTCCTGGTCACAAAACAGATTAGAGGAGGGAGAACTGCACTGCATACAGGGGAGGTGGGGGGAGAAGGATGTTGAGGAAACCAAGCAATGATTCCAGTCAGTACCTGCAAAAAGGGGTGGCCAGGTTTACCCACATTCTTCCTTGAACAAACCCTTCCACAGGAAACACATTGCCTGCTTTCTCCCCAGCTGATGCCACAGTCACGCTAAGCTAACTGCTTGCTCCTTCCATGCGCCACCCAGCTTCATTTCTTCTGGAATTTTCAAGAACCAGGACCTGGTGTCCACTTATGATAATTTTTTTCCATTAGCCCTCCAAAAACAAATCAGGAAAAAAAAGAATGGATGAATGCATGGAACCCCTTCCTTGGACTACCTGGTAGTAATAATTATTTGTTTTGGTCAGAGAAATTAGTGTGAAAGGTTAGGAATTTCAGGATCACTATTTTAGCAAAATTTTTCAATAAAGACTAAGGGAAGGTAATGTTAAAATTAAGACTTTTGACTTAGGCATTTTTGAGTAGCAGCAATAATAATAATAATAGTACATGACAATAATAACAACAATTTTTTGTGACAGGTATTGGTAGTGTTGGCAGTTCTTGAAGCATGAAATAACAAAGACTGAATCAAGCTTTATATCTGAGGACGTATTTTCCATCTAATTAAGGCTGTCCCATATTGTTTGGAGATGTTGAGCAGACTTTTGTTTTGTTTTCCATAGTAAAAACATTTTGTGTCCAGCAAGAAAAACTAATAAATCTCCTTCCCCCACCTTCCATTAGTATCAAAAATAGAATTATTTCCACACTGCTGCCTATGACAGTAACATATAGTGCCTGTCAATATGCACCATTTGTTACAAGACCTGCACTATGTACAATTTCTACACTTTAAAATCCCTTTGAAATATTTAATAGAAATTATTATTGAAAGCACTGCTTGACTTAGTTTAAAAAAATCTCATCAGTTAGCCAAAAAAAGGGAAATCAGATGAATAATCTACAATACCAGCAAATCTCCTGACAGTTTTGACTCAAGATGACATCTTTTAAATGACACATTTTCTAGCAGAATCAGAAAGTTTGTATTTGCTTTCTTCTGCAATAAAACAAAGAATATGAAGTGTCATGTCTCCTAGTGTATTCTTGGAGGACTTTAAAACATCTATCATTAAACATATGCAGGCTAAGTGATCACTTTAAAAGTTCTCAGAATAGTATTATTCTTTGCACAGATCCCTCTTACAGAAAAGTTAGGATTTTACTAAAGCACAGATTCACTCACCTCATAATTAGGTAATACTGCAGTAATAACCAGCAATTACTGCCCATCTTGTCTGTATAGCTGCTCATTTCATATCATATGGAATATGATATACAAATATGATATATATATATATATAAATTAAGGGAGAAGAGATTGTGGAATGACAGTTTCCTTATGGATTCAATTAATCCTTCTCTGTAAAGGTATTCATGTTCACTTTTTTTTTTTAATTCGTATAATTTGCAAGCTAATTCAGTGCATCTCAAAATAGTTCCAAGATAATTATCAAGTTGACCCAACACATATTTTTGATTAATTCCATCTGCAGCAAGATCAATACATTTACACATTTTCAGTTACAGGGCATATGTGGAGCTGTGGATATTTTCCTCAGTAAGCTCAGTTTCCCAGAATGAACAAAAAAACCCAGGGAGCTATGCACTTGCAACTAATACTAGGTAATAACCTCGATACTTTTCCATCCACTGGAAAAATCTTTCCACTGAGAATTCCTTTACATTTTTTTGAAAAATAACATGATAGCTACTTGTATTGTTTAAGTAGGCATGATCATAAATATTTCTCTCCATCTACAAAATATGGACCGTTAGATGTTCCACAAGAGTTTTTTATTCCTTTTTTCATCATTCCATTTAGCAAGAAACATGAAAATGCAAGAAGATGATAATAACAGCTCTGATACTGTAATAAACTACATAAGTTGTTTAGTTGTTATGACTGGATTGATTTACTCGATAAGTGTTTGTCTACAAAATATGTATCCATCTTACCTTGCTTAGAAATCAGTTAGAATTGGAACAATTAGGTGAATTGTTTGGATTTGTCTTCAAGTGGAATGAAGATTAGTCATTCAGCTGATTACAATAATAGCAATCATTTGGAAATAAATTAAAGACATCAAACACCTACATTTCTATATTGTCTATGACTTGAGAAACCTGACAAAAGAAATGTATTCAAAAAATGTAATTAAGAACTACTTCTTTGCAAGCATAGAAAGGACGATATTGAACAAAGGGGTATGAAGTAGGGATAAAACAATAATTGAAAAGACTCAGTGAATATAAAATTTGATCTCTTCCTCACTGAAACTACATCTAAGATTATAGTTGAATGGGACATAAGAAAGAGACTTAACTGTAAATTAAAACATGACAGGTAATAAAACCTGTTGCATTTTCTTCAAAAATCTCTAATATGCACTCCAAAATAAATCAAATCAGTGTTTTGCATTTTACGTTAAAAGTAGCAAGACAATAAATCAGTAATAGAATGGCAAATTCCCAAAGAAAATAGTTTTGTGATATTACTATGTGTGAAACTACCTCAGTTACAGAAAAGAGACAAGATGTAAAATAATGCATTCATAAAGAAGCAAAAACCTGTGAAGAGCCTGCTATCAGATTTTTATAGTGATTTGAAAAATTATTGAATGCTTGCATCATATTGCATGGAAGGATCACATGAGGAGACGAAATTTTTAAGTGTGCAGGGGGAATAAAACACTGCATTATTGCTAGACCCAAGAAAAGACGTCTGGAAGTAACACAGGACAATAATCTGAAACAATGAGGCATCATCCAAAGATTTTGACAAAGATGTAAAGCAAATAGCAGCATTTGGTTTATCTTTAACAGAAAAATAACAATTGATTAATTTCATTTGCTTTTAGTAAGAGTAGAGCTATTGGCTGGTGGCAGAAACCCAGTGGCTGTTGTTGAATATGAAATCAAACTAACTATAATGTGTACAGAGGCCAGATCCTCTTCTTGATTATGTTTCCAGAGAAATCAAGAGCCTGGTTTTCATTAAGGAGAATTGTGAGGTTGGGAACATAACATTGATGTGACAGAGATTGAAGCAAAGAAGCTTGCAGAGAATCTGAATTTATGCTTCCTTGTAGCATATGCTTTCTGTGTTGCTTTCTTTGCTGCCAAAATATATAGCTCTCTGAGATATGAGGCAAAAGAAAAGCTTAGAACCCTCAACCAAAACAAAAGATGAAGTTCATTCCTCAATAAAATAGTATAAGATAAGGAATAGTGGCAAAGAGAAAACATGATTGTGTAGTGGCAACTGAAAGGAAAAATATTTACTGACAAACAGAAAGATAAATATGAAAGACAACACATTTTAAGAGAAATAAGGCATTATTTGAACAAACTGGAACTAAATATTAAGCTGGTGTGCAAATTCAGAAGTTTTACCTCTCTTTTTTTTTCAGAATCTGAATTAGATTTCCTTCAAATATCAGTTGTTATTGAAAAATCCAAGTTCTAGACTGTTTTGACTTTGCAAATACAGCAAATTACCCGTGAAATAAACACTAACATTCTCAAATGTGTTTTATATCTACCAATGACTGACTCTGCCTCATAAGAGATACAGGGTGCTTTGTGGTAGAGATTGGGAGGCAACATTTCATTGAAGGGACAAGAGAAAGGAGTTTGGATAGTAGGATATCTTTTAAGGAAGAAATTAAAAGCTTCTGAAAGGATAAAGAGAAAGGGTTTAAGTTTTTGTCAGCTTTCCTTACTGGTTTTCCTACTCTTGACAGAGAGGGGGCGAAGCATCAGGGCCGTCACTAATGCCTCCTCCCTCTCTTTGCCTTATCTAACTTATTGACTGATGCAATTGAAGATAGGCAACAAGGAAGAGAGTGGAAAAAACATGAACTTTATTGAGTTCAAAGACAGAAAGTCCTTCACGTGCAATAGATTAGCCTGTACCATATCACAGAACTAGCTAGTTCACTGGTATCTCTGAAAAAACACAAAAAACCTTAAATCCCCCAAAGACTTAAATCCCCCAAACCGACCAAGCAAAATCAAACCGAAACAGAAAAAAACACAACTTGAACCTTAGCCAACAGTGGAGATGGGGTGTGGAGATGTGTGCCATTCTGTTTGCCAATTTTTTTGTCCCACCAGCACAAAACACACAGAGCTTGCTAGGGCAGCAAATCATCCCCCAAAACTGCAGTAAGAATTTGCATACTGGGGACATATCTCCTAGTCACATTTTGATCCAAAAAGTGGTTCCTGAATTAACACTTAGAATACACCTGGCACAGTCAATAGGGCTGCAAGATTTTCTAGATATGTAAGGTATTCTGGTACATGTTTCGGGCTAAGAGTAATGGAGTTTCTACTTATTATACTGGGAGAAAATTATTTTAAAAATAATGTTTCATTAAAAAAAAAAAAGAGAGCACTTCTAAACTTTGGAAAGTAAATACTGCTTGAACAACTAATTATATCCTCTTATCTGCTCAAGCACTGCTGCTCTTCCAAGCAATAATAAAATGCAGAACAAGGTACATGATTCTACTTTGCAAATATATTTACTGTCAGATCCCCATGTGAGGATCCTCAAAACCTTAGAAAAATCAGGTCAACACTTTATCTAGAAAACTTCTGATCAAGAAGCCTTTATTAAGCTGATAAATGTCAAGAAAAAATAGTATTCTGTTGAGTGGCCTTGAGAAGCATTTATTAGACTTCTCACATGATACTATATTCCTTTACTATATTCCATTCCAGATCTACTTATAGCTCCTTAATGAATTTCTTGTCCTTAATGGGAAAATCTTTCACATACCTCTTTGATCTTCAAGTAATTTCAGGTAAAATACTTGAATGCCATTTTATGTAATTCCTGTTAGGAAATGAAGACTGTAAGAATCTTAAACTTTAGAGCATCCACCTTCTAATAGGAATCCATCTAGTTAAAGAGTCTGCTCAAACCTCATATGAAAAGAATTACATACTGTTTCTTCAACTTCTGTCAAAATCATTGCCTATTTTGACAGAAATAAATTTTAATAGATATAAAAATGCATCGTGGTTCCTTAGAGTGGAAAATGTGTTTGAAACTTCTACATTTAAGAGATTAATGTCCAGTTTTGTACTTGATTTTTAATAATTTAAACCTTATTTGCTTTTTTGCTATATTTTCCGTTAAGAAGAAAACTGTCTTGTAAGTCTGCCAAGCTGCAAGATGGATTAACAATTTGTGTGTCTCCCTTTTTTCTGCTTAGAACCGCAGCTTCCTTAAAAACATCTATTCCTTCTCTCAGTATAGGTAGGCATCATTTTTATACTCTGCATACTTTGATAAGCAATTCTACTTTCCCATTTTTTTGCAGTACTTGATACAGTAGGGATTCCATAGAACATCACACACTACCAAATGTGGCTAGTTTTGACTGTATCAAATATTGCAGATGGTGATTTTTCAAATGCCTAGAGAAAAATTAAATATGACAATGGTAGTTAATTTGTTTTCTTATATGAACTAAACTTGAAGAGGTACTTGAGTTTAAAAATGCACACATTTAACTGTTATCAGTTTCAACATACTCCACTTCCTTAAATGGCAAGAAAATGCAAGTGAGATGAACAGTAACCTTTGCATTTGGGAGCTGGATTTCTCCAACAAGAGAACACAGTACATTCCTCCAGGGAGGGAAGGCAGCTTGAGCTGGGCCTCATCTTCCTTAGGAGAGCTCGAATACCCTGTTCTAAGATCCTAGATGATGAAAAGCAGGTACCTGACATTTTAAATATCACCCAGTGCCCACTTTCCGCATCAGAAGGGTATAGGTATGTGATATGTCATATCTGAACTCAGAACTGCAACTTAGAATTGCCAGAAGCCTGACCTGTCAGGGACTTCCTCAAGAAGACAGAGATGCCAGCTAAATACATCATAGTACCAGAGTGCTTATAGAAACAAGGACTTGTGAGACCTATTTGATAAGAAAAACAAAAAAATTGCCAATATTCCCCATGATAAATAATTTCATCTCATCTGTACTAAAAACAGTCTGTAGAAATTCAAATGCAGCAATGCAAATGTTTTCTCCTAGAAGTAAAAGCACATTCATGAAAAGAAGAAAAATCTCTAATAATTAGAATGCTCATTAGAGACACTATCTACATCTAAACTGAGTACAGCTACAAGGCTTGTAGTTTCTTGCAAGGTTTTTTCTTCCCCGCCTGGATCAACAACAAAAGACATTTCTTATTCGTTTGTATTATGGTGGTTTTAAGTCTAAGCTATGGAGTTGAAAAGCTATGAGGATCTTTATTTGTTCTTCACTCCCTTCCCCATGAAATAAGAATCTATATTTTGAAAAGAAAAAAGGTGAATTTATATGTCTCTTTTTTAGGTCAGCACACCATTTCTATTTTCTTGGTTTAAAGGCCATGTCATCTGATTTTTTTTTTTTTGAGTGGGGCAGTGGTTTTTTGAGGAGGATTATTAAAGCTGCAATGATCACCATTAACACTTTATCAAAAACTTACTAATAAGTGAGAATAAATACATTGCTTATTTTCCCATAGGAAAAAATGGCTATAGAGTGTTTTCACTGATAGAGGACAACCAAAATTTGAGCACCCACAAACACAAAATCAAAGCCTAGTTTGTAATTTCTGCCATTTTCTGAGGTTATTTATATCAATTTAAAACAAACGTCAAACAAAGTATGATGAAATGTGAATTGAGTTTAACACCCAGCTTTGATTATTTTGAATACTTATGCACAAGGTCTGGACAATAATAAAGTAGATATTCAAACGCAGTAGCATCAAAATTAGACATATGCAGTAGAGTTTTACAGGACACCTCATTTCTTTAAAAGAATTTCTGAAGCTGTTAAAAGATACTACTTTTTAAAATATAGATATGCAGAAATTTCTGAAATATCACAGAGTTCACTACCACATACCCATGAGGGCACTCTGACTCATACCAGAAGGACTCCATACACACCCACTGCTCCTCGTCATTCTCACCTCAGACACAGGCTGTCATGTCACAGCCATAAAACACAATTCTCCCTTGTTCCCTTCTACCCCCTTCCACTAGCAGCAGGACTTTGAAGTTTTCTTCTGTCACAGCACTGCTATTCTATAATAGAATGGCACACAATTCCATAATAGAATGGTTTTAGGCAGGAAAAAATGGAGGTCATAGCAGGACAGCAATTGATTGCCCCGTATTCCTTCAAGGAACATTGCTTATAACCAACTGTCTGATTAACAAAATTGTAGCCATGAGGCAACCCAGACTGGCAAGTATAGAACTCATGTCACTAATTTGATTAATTTCATTTTATTTGTTGTCAAATGCAATACCTTTAATTATTATTTGTTACAAAGATCCAAAAATACAGCTTTGCAAGCCCTTAAATCCCACTATGTAGAAACTGTAAACAAGTCTTCCGGCTTCTGAAAACTTTTCTTCTACAACAGACTCTAGACTACTTTTCAAATACAAATGTGTTTGATTACTTATCTATTCAGAAAATTAATACATACCTTGGATTGTGAAACTGTCTTATCTGGAGGTTACAAGTTAGTGGTGGGTTACAGCGTGAAGAAATTGAAAAAAATTCATACTATTCAAAGACCCTGCAAATATTTGTTGAGTAGCTGCTGAAGACCCAAGAAATGAGCATATGATTAGATCAAGCAGAATGTAAGTTACATCTATCAGTATGGCTCATTGTCAATCTGGCCTCAGAAATGTTGAAGCCTTCTATTTACAGCCCACTTCTCCCTGGCCCCTCCCAAGGCTGTCCAGCACAGTGGCAAATCCTGGTCATTTTACTACTCCTTGGAGCAAAACAGTCCACCTGGGATCAGCTTCCTTCAGCAGCTGCGTGCATTGATTAACATCAATATCCAAGTAACTTGCTCCAAGCCAACATTTATAAGTTTCTTAGAGATCTAGTTCACTAGATCTCTCGTCTCTGGCCAAACATGTTTAGACAACCACTAAGAATGTCTGACTGATCCCAGGTGCTGCCTTTATTCTGCACTGATTACTGGACACTAAACTTGTCTCCAAGCCAAAGGGGGAGAAATGCACCAGAAAAATGTCCTGACAAGAAGTTTCAAATTTGGCCTTTCTCAAAAAAGATGTGTCAAATTCTTTCAAGTCTGGACACAGGGAGAAGTCCAAAGCAGTTTTTGGCTTAAATGTTTGTTGTCAGTGTTTGTGTATTTCCATGTCATTTACAAATAGTGGTACTTCATCACAGACACATTGCAGCTTGAGTGCGTTAGCCTCAGTTCAAATATCAGACCTATAAGCTCAAAAAATAATACATCAAACAACTGAGTTTGCTACCAGGTTGTAAAATATTTCTGAATTTGTCTGAAGTTCCTTAACATGACATTACTCATGACTGGACCCTGCAGTAGTCTCTGCTAGAGATACATTATAGTTCTATGCATTATATTAATAAACACTGATTAGAACACGATTGTTTCAGCATTTTTTTAAAAAAAACTTTCTTATATGCAGATAAGCTATTTAACAAATTGTTTTAATTAAAGAATTTATTTTTTTATCAGAACCCTATCCATGTTCTGCCTTGAGAAATAATGGTTGCCCTTTAGTGGCTGATTCCCCTCTTTTCCTGTTTCCCATGTCTATACTGCCTGTCTATATGCACTACTACAGGAACAAATATTAAGGAGCCACAAGAGGGAGTCTACTCAGACAGGATGAGTATGAGTGCAGCCAAGAGTGCTTCCTGGATCTGCCATTCTGAGAGCAACACATCACATGTCCTGCTTCAGTGCTTGAAAAAAAATCTTAAGGGTTTTCACAGCACAAGATATTTTACTGCACCTTGCATTCTTTTGCAGCTCTGACAGCACACCTACATCAGTTTACCCTGGCTGCAAACGAACCTCTACTTTCACTTAGTGTCAAGAATAGTGGCGCTCAGCAGCTGTGTATACTCTTAAGATTTCTCCAAAGCCCCCGCTATAATGTAATAGCACACTGCTGTTAGCTTCCACGAGTTATTTGGAGGGGAGTACCAAGCAGAGTCTTTTTGATGCTAAGATTTACTCTGCTACCCACATCAGAACACTGGTACTGGTAACAGAGCACACAGACTTTTAACCTCAACAGAAAGGCCAGTGAATATTTGGCTAACATGGCTGATATACAGATCCATAACTAGATCGGACAAGAACAGTGAAAAATGCTGGTGGGTCAGAGTTCTCTTATCTTCCAAGGCTCTGGCTAATATTAAGTGCATCTCATGTGTGAAAGTGTACTATTCAATCTAAGAAGCCATGAATCTCAAGAGGATGATTTATCAGTATTTTCAGGAAGCTGACACAGAAATATGATGTTCTGTATACTTTTTTACTATAAAGCTAGTGTCTGTGCTCACACTAAAGGATTCAATTACACTCATGTGTTGCTTCCCTTACAGCAAGTTCCATCAATATTTCCTCAAGTGGTTTGATGTGCTCTGCTACCAGAATGACTTTTATTTTGTTCCTATAAATATGCTGATATAGTTACACTCATTATCTGGTAATTTGGGGAGGAAACAAGGCTTTCTAAAAAATATATATTTTTTTTTTCTGTTGGAGAAGTATTAAAAAAAAATAAAAAACAAAGAGTAAGGTTAGCTAAGCAACAATCAAGGTTGAAATAAATTTGCTTAGATATGCTGACTCAGATCCAATGATACCCACCTGCAAGATTTCTGGATGACAATACATGTACATTAGAAGTAGTCAAATATTAAATTTGAGCAGTTGTTAAGAGTAATAATAACTCATGCCCTGATTGACTTGGGTTTTGGAGCTCTGGTTTGGATTACCTACATGCATCTATGAATTCAATCATAATAAAATCATGAAGAATATGTTGGAAGGGACCCATATGGATCATTCAGTACAATACTGGCCCTGAGGAGGACACCCCTTGAATCACACCATGTGCCTGAGGCCATTGGCAAATGCTTCTTGAACTTAGACAGGCTTGGTGCTGTGACCACTTTCCTGGGGAGCCTGTTCAGGGTCCAACCACCCTCTGGATGAAGAATCTTTTCTGGATATCTATCCTGAACCTCCCCTGACTCAGCTTCAGGCCCTTCCCATGAGTCCTGTCACTGGTCACAAGAGTGAAGAGATCAGTGCCTGCCTTTCCTCTTCCCCTCACAAGGAAGTTGCAAACTGCAATGAGGTCTCCCCTCAGTCTCCGTTTCTCAAGTTTGAAAAGAACAAGGGATCTCAGCCGCTCACCATGGCTTCTACTCCAAACCCTTCACCATCTTTGTGGCCCTCCTTGGGACACTCTCCAATACCTTAATATCCTTCTGTTATTACAGTGACCAAAACTGTACACAGGACTCGAGGTGAGGTTGTCCTAGTGCAGAGCCAAGTGGGACAATCCCCTCCCTTGCCTGGCTGGTGATGCTGTGCCTGATGCCCCGCAGGACACACTGGCCCTCCTGCCTGCCAGGGCACTGCTGGCTCATGTTCAACTTGCCATCGAGCAGGACCCCCAGATCCCTTTCCACAGCTCTTCTCTGCAGCCTCTCATTCCCTGATCCATACACACAGCCAGGGTTGCCCTGTCGCAGGTGCAGAATGTGGCACTTGACCCTGTTAAACTTCTTATGGTTGGTGATTGCGCAGACCTCTAATTTGTCTAAGTCTCTCTGCAGGGCCTCTCTGCCCTTGAGGGAATCATCAGCAAACTTACTTAGTATACCTTTGAGTCCTGCATCCATTTATGAACGTGTTGAGGAGAACTGGGCTGAATATGGAGCCCTGCAGAACCCAACTAGCAACCAGTAGCCAGCCTGATGTGAAACTGGGTGTTTTTGTGGCAGTTTCTCCCAGTTTAGGGTGCCTTGAAGGGCATGTTCCCCTGCTGCACAGGAATAAGGCTTCAAGTGACATGGAAATATGTAAACAGAGTATGCTATTGAGCTAACAAACTGGCCTGAAATGAGTGCTACAGCATACTTGCAGTTCTACTGGCTAGGCAGAAATATATCTCCAGCATCCTAGGCATAGTGGGGAAAAAGCTACTGGCTCATTTAAGCTCCTATTAGCACCAGCATTTCATATCAGCTTGAATTAATATACTGAAACACACCAATGTGTCATTCTGAGCCACCAAACCAGTCTCATAAGTATGGAAAGAGTCTGAAGCCTGTTACTAAAACATTTTCTTGGAGGACTTCATAGGAATACTATTTTGTTTTATAGGCTAGAAAAAATTATGCTCTGAGTCATCAATTCAAAGGTCATTCAGTGTGGAATTACAAGTGAAATGGAGTGATTTGTCTTACATTCTGACCAGAGGAAAATATGCTACTTCAAGGAGGGAAGAAAAGCTTCAGAAGTTCCATCAGCCTCTTATCTCTTTTGCAGAATCTAAAGATATTTCTTACATATTCATCTCATTTAGAAACTATTTAACCACTGTTGAAAAATATTGAACATAGTGGAAGAAAGCCTGTTTTATAATGAATTGTATTATTTTACAATAGTCTTTGCACACCACATTATCTTATTTTGGCCTTATTTATCCTCAATATATTAAATCCTTGCAAGAGACAGAGAAAAGAAAAAATTGTCCCTTGTGAACTACTACATTCTAACTAAAAATTTCATGGGGTACCATCACAATGACCAATGAGTATCAAACTCAGTCACTGTGTGCTTTGGCTTACATTAAATGTCATTAGGTATTGAATTCATCAAATACAAATTGGACAAGTATTTCCTTTCATAGTCATTTTTATAAACTACTAGTGAAGAGACTCATCTCTGCTGTTGTGGAAGGCAAAATTCAAGACTAACTTGACCATGAACCACAAGGCAATTGCAGCCATTACATGCAGTTGGACAGAAACATTACATGGTGACCAAAGTGACAGTGAGGAGTCTTCCTAGTGTTCCCACATCTGACATACTTTTTGTCATACTCTGATATATAAATGTAGAGTAGGGTTGGATTGTTTTTATGATAAAGTTATCCTGGTGGTATTTTACTTAAAAATCAACAGGTTTTCATATTGATTTGTCATTGATTTGATGATTTCAACACCTCCCAGCAGGGGTATATGACAAAAAGTCTTGATTACCAGAAATCCAGCTTCTGATTTTTGTTCCAAAACGCTTCATCAATATGGCAGTAAGAGTGCTAAACAAGGACTGTAAGGAAAACACTCCTGTCCCACGGAAAACCCATCAGTAAACTTTTTGCCATGCCCAAGTGCTTTTGAAATGATAATTGCACAAATGATTTAGTTAACATGGTGTTCCACACACTGACATCATGTTCCTGGGTATGAATCATTACATAGTTGTTTGCAGTATTTGAACAGTGTTTTCAGATCCTTTCTGTGGTTGCTTGGGGTAACATGAAGGTAGTAATCCAGCATCATAAGCTCCAGTTTCTAAGTCACTTTCCAGATGATTTTGGACAAGATCACAACAGGTTCAGAAAACACATAAATAGTGTCTTTAAATATACGATTTGCAATTATAGTAGAATTGATTCATACTGCTTTTGGGACCTAAGAGGAAAACCAGGCTTACAATTATTAACATATGTGATCACAAAGCTTAAATAAATCTTTAACAAAGAAAAACTTTTGTTGGACATCCCTATTGAGTCACCTTGATAGCTTCACTGAAAATAACTTTTCCTCAGTTTCATTCAGAAAGTAGGAAATTTCAGGTGTACTTCTAATAGAACTATTTATCTTTCAGTAGTTTGATCATTTGACATATTTTACCCTTTTTACCAAATATTCATTTGATTCATTGGCTGTTCTTTAGAATCTATTCATATATCTTTATTATATAGCTGGCCTCTCGAGTAACAGACCTTTAATGAAATAAAAAACAATGGTCAGATACAAGGAAAAATAATGTCTTAGGTTCATTATGCCCATCCTCCATGGATTTACAGACAGTCATGGACATGAGTGTCACATTCTGTGATGTTTATTAGCAAATTTGTTGAAAAAAAATAAAGAATAGCCATTCATCACTCTAAAGATTTTCCAACAAAAGGCACCATGTCCAGTGAAGATCCTACTGGACAAGTTTGCTCCTTTGCATAGCAGATGTCTGATCATATTCATATTCCCCTGCAGCCATTTTGTCTAGACTCTGGGAATCATAGAAATATCATATTTGTGCCTAAACTATCCCACACCAACTCCATTCCTTGTTAATGTTCAAGTAACGTGGAACATACTGGGCTTTGCTCTTCTATAATGACCAAATTTCACAAAATCATGAGCAGACATTTTGTAAAGACTGCTCATAATAAAAGTTTCACAGTATAGGGGAGATTGAACCCATGTCCTTTATTTCAATAAACTAGCAAGTATTTTTTTCTTTTTTCTCCTCTGTCTTGAATGTGTGTTGACTGTCACCAAGATATTTAACAAAATGTAATCTAAGGCATCTTATATGCAATAAATTCAAAGGGCTTCACATCAGAAACTAAAGTTTTATAGAGCTGAAAAAAAAAAAAAAAGGGATGGGGAAGCTGCTACTTGTCTAGTTCTACTATGGGAGGTAAAGCTTCCTCTGCACATCTGCTCTGAGGAGAAGTTACTGTTTTTTACCAAGGGTGTCCAGTGCAAGTAAGGCCATTGATGTTTAGAAAAAACAATTGCGTCTAGCTCCTGTTTTCAATTTCTATAGTTCGAGTGCCCACACTGCACTTTCTTTCATCTTTTGACAAGCTTTCACCAGTCACATTTTACCCAAGCCTCTCAAACATCCTTCAGTTTCTTTGGTTTTTGGTTGGTTTTTTTTGTTTCTTTGGATGGTTTTTGTGTGGTTGATTTTTTTTTTAAATGAACAATGATTGGATTTGCATTTTGAAGCTTTCTATTCAGTGTTATAGATGAAACATGTCAAAGCTTTTACTTCCACTTACCACCAAATAGATATGAAAGTAAATACACAAGCAATAAATGAGCTCCTTTTTAGTGGAAATACACTGCAGATGGAATGTAGAATTGATGAATACTCAGTATCAGCAATAAAAAAATTCTATTTCATGTTTAGCACAACAAAACTGAGAAAGATCTTCTATCCAACTAGTGTTCTCACTGACACCTGCAATATAATTGTACAGATATCTGTTCCTACTATGCTTTATATTTACATTCCCCCTACCCTTCACTCTTCCTACTGCTCTGCTTTATTTGTTTATTTTAAATAATTCTGAATAATGCACAAATGATAATACATAAATTCACCATTTTTTCAGTTTCCCTTCCCATCCCAGCATTATTTTTCACTTTAATACAACAGGAACTGTACAGTCTAGTATTGCAATAGAAAACAGTCAGTTCAATCCTAGTAGGAGTCAAAATCAAACTTAAATGAAAAATCTCTACTATTTCAATTGCTTGATCACAGCATTTTTCTCTTTCCATTCCAAACACCACTAGATGACAACATGAAAGAAATACTTATTTTGTACATCAATCTGTATATCAATAGCTTTCAAGTAACAGTTGTTCCTTCTGCCCACTAGCTCCTAAAGACCACATCTTAAATAAACATGATTGATCTTCATATTCTAAGCTTTTCCTAAACTTTGTTTAGATGCTATGCTCTGCTTTTCATCATTTTTCAGTACATGCCTCTCATTCAGACAACGTTCCAGAGTGCATGCAACTCCTTCACAGTTTCTTTGTACTAAAGTTTGGCTTGCTGGCTTTCCCACTAATGTCGATTTCTCTTCTACTAATCTCCTCACAGCAGAAGATGCTTATTGATGAGGATGGTCAGTTTCCAATCAACCTTAAAGCATCTATTCTTAAAGAAGTAGTTTACTTGCATATGGCAAGTGTACTAAGCATATCTATCTATAGTTATTTTTTTCCACTACTGAGTTAAGAGCATACAAAGGGAAAGTCTGTTTCAATTATACCAGTCACACCCAGAACAGAGACATTCCTTTTTAATTACAAGCTGGAAATACATTCCTTAGGCGATACAATTTTTAGGGTAAGGGTGTTTATTGAGACGATGGTTTTGGAGCATCACAAAGGTATGCACAGAGACACCTGCTTAGAACTGAAAGCCTAAAGAAAACTCATGCTGTGCTAAGGCATTGGATACAATGCACTTAGGAGACCAAATATTGAAGAAGTCCATCTACCCAAGATTAATAGGCCTACCAGAAATACTGTGGGGTCTTTACTACTGATTGCAAGGAGGATTTAGATGAAGATCTGACTTCCTTTAAGTATTTTGCATTCTCTAAAATGTTCATGAATGCAAACAAAGATTTACACATTTTTGTTTTAAAGCTTTATTGGCTGTCTCTGTATAACTGTATTTAAATAATCAGACAAGAAAAAGTATGAAAAGCAGCTCCAGTGAAAGCTAGTTCTGAAAACATGTCACAGAAGAGTGGCTTCCCAACAGACTACATTGATATCCACAAGTCAAACAAGTTCAAATGCTATAGAGGATAGAATGTTTCGTACTTGGAATATTTATGAGTTCATTCACATAAATCCATCTTCTTGATATTTACAAACAATCCTTGAAAATTAATTGGAAAAATTACTTGGGGATTGTTACATTTTTGTATTTCAAGCTTAGAACACTGAGTACATAACTTATACTTAACTAAAAAGGTTTTCATTTACTTATTTTAAAAGATTGGAGTTTTCGTTTGGTTGGTTTTGCTGTGAGGTTTTTTGCTATAGTTTTGGGGGTCAGGATTTTTATATTATAGGTGGAATTCCTTCAGCTAAAACCAAATTTTAAAACCTTTTTGTTAATAAACAGGAGGGTCATACACAAAGCTTGTCCCAGAATAGAATTCCAGTTTGCTGCCTCCAACCCCCAACTTCTTTTTGTTATTTACTCAAATAAAACAGCAATATTTAGGTTCTCTCAGGTTCTCTACCTCCAGTCTCTCTTCTACAGACATCTACCAATCCTATATAGTTGTGAAAACTTAGACAACCCAGATAATATAACATCCTCATGGATAATATGTTTTTTAAATAAATCAAATTAAGTTTTGTTTGTACATACAGTATTCATAGTACAGCACCATATAAAATCAGAGCAGGGGGAGAGAGTGTGAGTGAAAGTGTGTGAGTGTGTGTGTATGTAGGCGATGGTGGAAATCAGCCATTTAGTTTTGTGCAACAGGATTCAAATATTCATGCAGTTCAAAAGCCAGAAAAGATATTGCCATTTCCATCGATAAGCAGATTTACACTTCCAGATTTGTTTTGGTGAATGCTAATTCCAGAAAGCAAGCAGTTCAACCTTTCTGTAACAGTAAAATTTTTCATTCATTCTGAACCTGGGAGATATAAATAGTCTGTGCAAAGCTTACATTAGAAAGGAGAACTCTTACCATAGGATGGATATTATTCAGCAGTGATTTTTCTTTCTGTAGCTCCATGCTGAGTCTCCAGGCAGTAAGCATGTAAACAACAGTTGCTATTTACATTCCACCGAGAGATGTAGAAACCACATTTGTTATTTATAATATTTATGAAATTAAAGCAACAAGTTCAGACTGTATGTGCAAATATCTGCAGTAAATTGATTCTCTAGCACTTCCATTTTAAAAAGTGGCACCTGCTATCTCTCCTTCATGTACATTAGTTCTCTTTCAATTACAAAGACCGAAAACATTTTTAGTCCTCAATTTGCACAAGACTTCTGAACATTGAGATAGAGTTCAATGTGCTCATTGATTAAATTAGAGCACTCTACTTGATGTGTACAACTCACAGTCTAAAACAATCACAGATGAAGTATTGTGACAGCTGCTAATAAAAACAATCAGTCCTTCCATTATTTGCTGTAAGTACTTCAGCTAGTTTGATATTTTTCAAGCCTTTAAAATGGTTTTGAGATTACTGTAAGACAATTTTGAGAAATAAATTAGGCAAAAAGTCAAATAAATATATAGTAAGAATACTGATACTAGTAACATAACACCAGTTTATGCATAAAACAAAAGTTCTTGATATTATTGGTGCTTATAATGACTGAGAATTAGTGGGGTTTTTTTTCGATTTAGGATGACTAGAGTACGATTTTTATTACATTTTAGAGCATTAGCAGAACTTGAGTTCCCCTTTGTCACACTTTTATGCAAAGCCACAGGAAACAAATTTTTCAGCAAGAGAACCAATCAGCATAAATAATCTATTTTACAGAAACTCATTATATGGGGAGAAGAGCATAATGAATCCTTTCACTTTGTTTAGTAAATCAAACTCAGTCATGTGTCCATAAAAATACACCAGTTAAGAAACCACTTTACTGAAAAAATCAGCAGTTTTATTAACCTAAACTGATAATTTAATCTGAAGTCTGCTAACAATTCCAAAAAAAACTACCTAAATATTTGCTGCAGTGATCAGTACAGAATAATGCAAAATCAGAAACATTATTTGAAAAATCTTGAAAGTATCACATATTTTATATCCTTAGGGCTGCCCTTCAAACTTGAGAAATAGTTAATAAAAATTTATATCAAATATATTATTGAACAATACTATCTGTTTAATATTTTCTTTATCTAAATATGTCAAATTGCTATATGCTAATGTTCTATGTGGTACACAGAAACCAATTTAAAAAAAAAGTCCTACCTAGCTATTCTCAGAGTAATTAACATGCCTGTGAAAATGCCACGGTTTAACCCAGTAGATAGATAAAAACCAAATAGCCACTTGCTCACTCCACTGCCATCAGGACAGGGGAGGGAATTGGAAAAAAATGAATTCAAATGTATGGGTTGAGATAAAGACAGTTTAATAAGACAGAAACTGAAGAGAAAATAATAAAGATAAAAGAATTAGAATATAAAAAAACAGTGATACACAATGCAATCACTCACTATCTCTCAGTGGATGCCCATTCAGCTCCCGAGCAGTGGCCCCCAGTCAATTTCCCTCCTATAGGCTGAGCATGATGCCACATGGTGTAGAATATCCCTTGGGCCAGCTGGGGTCCTGGCTGTGTCCCCTCCTAACTCCTTGAGCACACCCAGCCTCCTCACAGGTGGGGTGAGCACCAGCAAAGCCCATAACTCGGTGTAAGCACCGCTCAGCAATAGCCAAAAGGTCAAGGGTTGGACTCAATGACCTTGGAGGCCTTTTTCAACCTTAATGATTTTATGATTCTAAAACACCACCATGTTATCAATATCATTCTTATCCTAAATGTAAAACATGGCACTATACCATCTCTTAGGAAGAGAGCCAACTCCATCCCAGCCAATACCAGGAGTGAAATCTAACACAGAACTACTAAAAAGGAGTGTGCAGGTGTACATAAACAACCCCCTACATTGTTTTATAGTTTGTACCTTTACTCTGATCTTGAGAGTTTTCCTCTGCTCAGTTACACACAAAATTCCTGGTGTTACCCACTAGTGGTTACACAGCTGTAGGCAGGCCAGTCTAACTGCTCATACAATATTTATAATTCCAATGGCTGCTCAAAGATGAATGTTATCAAAGTGCTCTTTCTGAGCATACCTAAATGTATCTCCTGGTGTCTCAGCTTCTTATGTTTGTCCATTGAAATTTCCAAATGAAACATAACGAGGGGAAGGTGCTGCAATGAATTAAGATATCAATGAACACAGAATACTCATGGATTATTTTGTCAAATAGCCTATGTTCATAAATAATTATGAAAATAAATATTAATTTTGATTCTAATTAATTTTTGTATTGAGAATTAGAATTACCTTACTTGCACAGAATCTCAATTTAATTAAATTAAATGTACTATTAAAGTATTGAGTTATCAGGTAAAATAAATTAAATATAGAGCATGAATTAACGCTGATAAAATTTGAGTAGTGCTACAGTACTTTGCCTTGTCTTTATAAGAGCCTTGTTAGAAATCAGCTACATCTCAAGGACATTTTACAGTTGATAAAGACAGTGCAATTGAAAAATTACTATAGTTACATCCATTATCATTACATAGTAATCATACATTAGTTAAGAATTTCAGGAATGCAAATGCGTTGATATGGGTTTTCAAATATTAATTTCATAGAATCACAGAATTTGCTAAGTTGAAAGGGACACATATAGATCATTGAGGCCAAGTACTGACTCTGCACAGGACACCCCTAGAATCACACCATGTGCCTGAGACCATTGTCCAAATGCTTCTTGAACTCACACAGGCTTGGTGCTGTGACCACGCCCCTGGGGAGCCTGTTCCAGGGCTCAGTCACCCCCTAGGTGGAAACCTTTTCCAGGTATCTACCCTAAACCTCCCCTGACTCAGCTTCATGGCATTTCCATTAGCCCTGTGACTGGTCAGGGTGAAGAGATCAGTACCTGGCCCTCTCACTTCTCCTTGTGAGGATGCAGTGAGGTCACCCCTCAGTCTCCTCTTCTCCAGGCTGAACAAATGACCTCAGCCACTCCTCATACAGCTTCCCCTCAAGGCCCTTCACCATCCTGGTGGCCCTCCTTTAGACACTCTCCAATAGCTTAATGTCCTTTTTTATATTATGGTACCCAAAACTGCCCCCAGCACTTGAGGTGAGGCTGCCCCAGTGCAAAGCAGAGTGGGACAATCCCCTCCCTTGCCTAGCTGGGGATGCTCTGCCTGATGCCCCCCAGGATACTGTTGTCCTCTTGGCTGCTAGGGCCCTGCTGACTCATGTTCAGCTTGCCATAAACCAGGACCCCCAAGTCCCTTTCTTCAGCTCTGCTTTCCAGCATCATCATTCCCCAGTTTGTCTGGACATCCAGGATTGCCCCATCCCAGGTGCAGAATCTGGCACTTTCCCTTGTTGAACTTCATATTGGTGGTGACTGCCCATATGTCTAATTTGACTCAGTCTCTCTGCCTTCCAAGGAATCAACAACTCCTCCCAGTTTTATATCGTCTGCAAACTTGCTCCGTATGCATTTCAGTCCTGTGTCCAAGTCATTAATGGATATGTTGAAGGGCACAGGTTCTAAGATGGAGCCCTGCAGTGCCCCACTAGGGCTCCTTCTACCAACCAGCCATGTCTTGCCTACAAGTGTAGGTCACCACTGCACTCCTACCATTCTCACGCATACTCTCGGCACTGCCTGTACAAACCAACAGCTCCATGTTTGCACCACTTGGACTTCCACAAACTTCCAGTACTACAGACAGGACTTACAGATGAGCCTGGCAAACACTACTGTCATCAAGCAGTCTATTGCAAGTGAACTTGGTACCAGTTAAGACAACAAATTTAGGGCTCCCTCTGCTCCAGGAGTGGTGATTCCTTGGCATAGCTCTAAACAGCAAAACTAATTCTAATGTATATTAAGAACACAGTAGTCCCAGTACCTACCTAACCCTCAGACAAATCTGTTAAATAACAAAGCAAAAAAATGCATGAAACTATATTTGAGTAGTTACTCTACACAAGAGTAGTAATGACTGCCTGAGCAGCAACAGAATCCTGAACTGCATATTGTGGCAGGTAGGGGAAAAAACATGTTGACTTTCTTTTTCATCTACTGCACAGATAAAAGATTATAGTTTTATTAGTTTACAGTCTGAGACAGATTGTATATTTTTTCCTGTCATCTTTTCCTCAGAAAAATCTCTGTAGGGTGACCTTCCGCTCCCCACATACCCTATCTAACCCTTACTTTTTGAAGTATTCGTAATCTATTCTGTGCTTTTCTTTATCTTTAAAATGCTCCCTATAAGAACTCAAATGCCATGTTTCTATAGTAAAATGGTACTATGTTGCAATGATTGATTTGACCACCTTTAAAACCTTAGGAAAAAAAAAAATTTAAAATCACAAGAATGAAAAAAGCGTCCTAAAATATTCCATCAACAGCACAGTTCTATTCTTGCCAACAAAAGGTTTTTCATTTTATCCCTAAAAGATTGAGAAAAAATCCAAACTGAAATTATAGAAAAAAAAATGGAATTACCTCCATCAAGACAAATGAGATCCAATTCCAAACCCACTATTTTTAACATACCAAGAAGTTTCAGGGTGGAGTGTGACAGATTGGCTCGCTATACACTGTGCTAGCAGTTCTATCTCCAGCAATTTCTATTACAAGTACAGCTCACAAGTACTCAGTGAGCATATTCACTTGTACAGTGTCCCAGTTATTTCATAAGACACATTATCTGGCAGAAACATCTTCAGAACACACTACAAAAATTACAAAAATATCAAAACCAAGACTGTTTATGGCTCTTATGTGCCAAGGAGTAGGAAAGAGAAATCATGCACAATCAATTCTGTTTCCTAAATCTGCAGCATAACTCCTAAATAGCTGAGTTGTTCTGCTAAAATTAGTGTTTTACAAAAAGAGACTGCTAGATAAGTGAATGTGATGGGTCATTTAGCTGAGGGTGCTATGTAATGAAACTATACAGAGTACCAGATTATTCAGTTTTGTTTTCAGAAAATTTAGATTCAAGGTCAGATCAAAAAAAGAACAAAGCCCATTCTACTGCAGATATTTTGAACATTGCACTTGTCTGCATGAATCTTTAGCCTCAAAATATTAAAGAGCTGACCTCCAGCTATTCTACTGTTAAAATATCTGTTAAGATTGCTTGCACTATGTTAACAGAATATTATAGAAAGTAAGCACGCAGCTTAGCCAATGTGCTACTGCTGACAAAGTAAGGGGCACATTAAGATGCTAGAGGTGTTCTACAATGCAGACATTTACACAAAGATTACAGAAGCCAGTTAAAAGGTTTCCAGTTAAAATTACTTTTATCATTAATAGAGAACTTCTAGTCAACAACAGCAGGTCTATATTATTTTCTTAGCTACTGAGAAAATCAGTACAAAAATGGTCACACATATATTTCAAATATATTTTTTAAATTTACTTTTGCATATATTTTTTTTTTTTCTAGATCAACTTAAAACTGTAGTTTCAGGATACAGGCCATTGCCAAACTGGTGAACTACCGCAGTTGTACAACATACAGCATCAGGAGAACGTCAAACATGTACATTATGGTGGCATACAACTAATTTATGCTGATTGGAAAGTTTTCCAGCTACTGAGCAAAATAATGATGGGGGAGTTAGTATCCTGTCTTCCATAGATGAGGCTTTTTATTTTGTTACCTTCATCCTTCCCATAAAAACTAAAGCCTATTACAAAAAAGAAGTTTCTTTTAACAAAAATTAATTTTCACAGTAGTCCTCAAGTATGAGCAGCAGAGGATCTCATCTGAATAAATGTAACAAGATGTTCTTTCAGATGTGTTTTTTCCCCTGTTCCTGAATCTGCCACATACATTTTACTGCTTTTTGACAAATTGCACCATAGCATAAAACATACACAACTTTCAGATACATGAGTCTGTTCCTACAGAAATTTCTAACTGGAAGCCTTCTTCCTCCTTTGTTTCTTTCAACATTCCCAGTTGTTATCCTAAAACAATGCACAAGTCTGAATGACAACATTGTTCAGAGTTTTTGTTTTAGTAGAATTGCTTTTAGTCTAAGTCTACTAATATGTACTGCTGTATAAAAGCTTTTGCTAGCCTGTCATCTGTAGGTAAAAATGTGACAGCAGACATCCATAACTGGAGCCTTTTACATGGAGCAGTCAAAGTGATCTTTCATTAGAGAGACAAACATCTATCTCTTAGCAACTAGATAGCATTCACTTTCAAGGACAATTTCTTTAAAATTCACTGTGGAATGTCTATTGCTGCTTGGGGAAAACAAAAATGAAAGTGTAGAGTGGATATGTGTTCAGTAAAATAAAGGCACAGGGAAGTCTCAATTACTTAGTCTAATTTCCTTTGTTACTTTCAGCTTTTGTTTTTCTGGCTAATACTTTATGACTAAAGTATGAGATCTGCCATTATCATTAAAACTTGATTAGTTTAAATTTGCACCTTCTGTGACCTGATGCTATATTAAAACTTGGATATATTTTATTACACAAGTCAAAGCATACACTGAGAACTGTAAGTGACCTGTTTGCTGAAGTACATCAATACCTTAAGATCCTGGGCCAGACCATAGATGTTTCTCAGTTGCCAGACTGCCCAGGGTATGACACAGATTCAGAGCAGTGCTAAAAGGATTAAAACAGCCTGATATAGAACAGATATTTTTAGCTTGCAAGAAATTATTCAGCAGCAGAAGCTATAGTAGAAGAGGGGGCAGAGGTGCTTGATTACAGAATTTTATCTACTCTACAAGCTAGTACCCATAAGACTGTGAAAAGAGTTTAAGAAAGTACATAAGCCTCCTCAAGCAGCACACTGGAACCCCCAGAACATCATCCAGCTGTGTGGGCAGGAAAACATTTCAGCTGGGTTGTCATATTAAGTGTTATTGATACAAAACAGTTGAGCCATGTTCCTGCTATCACACTGAGAAATAGGTTGAAATAGAGGAAAACCACAAGCTATGAAAGTCATAACTGCAAGGAAATGAAAAGCCTCCCAAAACTGCAGAGTTTCAGTTCAGTGCTCAGTAGAAAACACCCCTCTCTACAGGTGAACAGCTGCTGCACACTTCCCTGTGGCATAAAACACAGCTATTAAGTAAATGCAATTTGGCAGAGGCATCCACTGAGGCTCCCACTAGTTTGCACATGCTGAGACACTCAAATCATTTGTGTTTCATTAGAAGGCTTTTAAGCTGGTTTTGGCATTCACATGGAGTTACAGTCACAGCAACCCTGCTCTGGACAGTACAGGCAGCATGTGACAGGTCAGTAGATTTCAGTACGAATGGCAGTCAGGCTGGTATCCTGAAACAGTATGCACAACAGTAAGGCTCTCCAGATGCTCAGAGGAGGGTAAGAATGTCAGGTAAAAAAATTTTCATTAAAAATATGCCATTATTTGGTACCCTCAGGTTAGATCCAAAGCTACTGACATTAAAAAAAAAAAAAAAAAGTTGAAATAAATATGTATCTTACCAGGCCCTATCATTCAATCACTGCTGCAGAAAGGTTTTCCAGCCAGAAATATTCACCCAAATGGCAGTATGTAATTAAAGGTGCAGATGTCAAGACAAGGTGGTCCTCATCCTCTTGCACCTCCACATTGCTTGAATGTGAAAAAGTTATTCTATAAAGAAATAAGACTCAAAGAAAAATTACTTGTTCTTCATTGAAAGTTTGATTGTACTTAGAAAAGAGAATGTTCTTTTATTAATTCTAGAAAGATGAACTACTGATAGATGAGTTGACTCAAGATGACTTAACAGCTGCTTACTGGTTAGAGATGGAATAGCATCTACATGCATGACAGAGGTTGTTAATGAGTTACATCCCTGAAAAAAGAATTCACGAGCCAGATGTTCAGAAAACACTACTTGTATTATAAGGACTTAAACAAGGACTTTTAAAGCACTCTTCTTTACACTTCCTTACTGCTTGTTTTTTAAGAGTTACAAGGTTTCATTTTTGTTTTACAACTTGAGAGAGAAAAAACATTTCCTTATTTCCCTTGCTAATTATTCTGTGATGCTATAGACCGTATCAGTCAGAGCAAAGTCAGTAGCAAAGGAACATTTAATGACATGCATGACCTCTGAATGCACATGGTTCTGTATGTAGATGGTGTGGCACAAAAAGTACTTAATAAGTGGAAAAAAAAAAAAAAAAAAAAAAAAAGAAGCCAGAGTAGCTGTTGCAAAGGTACTTCAAATTCAAAGAAGTGTTTGCATTTGCTTTCAATGAACACCTTTTGGAAAAGATACCTTATCTAAAAGGACACCTTTGCCTATTCTTTGACCTAGTTACACAAAGCAAAAGCTTTCCTCAGTGGGAAAAAACACAGAGGAAATAAGTTTGAAAACATTTTCTTCGAATTATGTTGAGTAAGTCTTTGGTTTAATCACTTTTTTAAATTATGAAATATCCAATGAGCGTGATTGTTATGGCAAACATCTATGCTTCTTTAATTTCTAAAAGGATTCAAAGCTCCTGACCAACTAATCTTTTGGGATATGTGGGAGATCACAGGGGGTGGGACAAAAATGACTGGGGGAGAGAATATTTCCTTGGAAATTACCCTGGAGTTTCAGTTTGATGTGAATCCAATTAATGTTCAGTATCAAACAACAGCTAATTTTTTAGTAACTAATTAAAGGGAAGGTATTATTGTGTACCGCACTCAGAAATATTTGTCCTCATCTTCTTTATAAGACAACTACATAATGACAGAAAATATTATAAGCAAAATAAATTAAGATACAAACAAAAAAATAAAGAGTAAAGAAAAATAAAGCTTTAAGTTAAAATATAAACCAACTTTGAATGAATGAAAATTAAATGGCTTTGAATGAAATTATAAGATGTACACTTCTGAATTCAGTGTAAATCTTCTTTCTGAATGAGGGAGACAACAGAAAGAGCTTACAGAAAGAGGAGAAGACAACCAGCCCAATAATTAACTGCATTTCCCATTATGCACTTGAACACATGTAGCTTATTGGAGAAGATCAATAATGAACATGAATTGAGCATCAGTACTAGATATAATATACGGATTTTCAGTATTTCTTTGTTCAGGGGTGGCATTTTGTGTTTTCTGAACCTGAATATTTAATGCCAAGGCATTATTAAAAAAAAAAAATCTATAAATCACCCATCTGAAAGAACCACAGTGCTATCAGCCCCACCCTAGCTGACAGCTGACTGTCAGCTTTATGACTCTCCTTTACTCGTCTTTCTTCACCTAAAAAAGCAGAAGACTTAGAACTCATTTAATTATGACATAGGTTAATTAAGGCAATTAACATGAGGATACACTTGATTGTGAAGACACTGTAGCATCCAGTCTGACAGAAACTAG
The DNA here is from genome assembly GCA_026261815.1 of Monarcha castaneiventris obscurior. Taxonomy (NCBI): domain Eukaryota; kingdom Metazoa; phylum Chordata; class Aves; order Passeriformes; family Monarchidae; genus Monarcha; species Monarcha castaneiventris. The sequence continues at coordinate 27,432,979 of JAMPIT010000433.1, forward strand.
CATCTGTTGCATTAATCCATTGTAAATTACATCCTTGGGATAAAAGAAGAGGTTAGATCATCATCATAAAAATCCCCCTTCTCTTTTAATTACTAGTGGTATATTTCCATACATCCATTCCAGATGCACATATGTAGAGACATAAATACATATATAATATATATGTCTATACATATTTATGCATACACATATGCATATTTATGTACACTGAGTAAAGATAACTTGTCCTTTCATTTGTAGATGGTTTTAAGTTTTTGCATGCTCTAACTTCAGAGTTTTAGTTATATTGCAATATTTGCATGGTGACATTCAAGAATGGCCCATCTTAGGAATCAATAACAGAAATGTTTTGTGCACTCACTCAGAGTCAATGCAAGGTCACTAGCACGCTCCAGTTAGCTGGCTCCTTATCTGCACAACAGACTATGAAATTGAGCAAATTTGGTTTGGCAGATGTAATGAAACTGTCTTAACACATTTTGGTTTGTGTTTTGGTTGGCTCAGTTTTTGGTTTGGTTTTTTTTGTTGTTGTTTTTTTTTTGGGGGGGGTGGTGTTTATTGTTGCTGGTGGTTTTTTTTCTAATAATGATAGCTCCTGTAGAAAGTGCTGGCTTTGTTGCATTCAATGTTTATTTTCAAATGAGAAATTAGGTGATTGATAAAGAACCTATTCTAAGTCAAAGTGCATATGAGCTCTCTATTTCTCCATCTGTTCCTAGAAGAAAAACTTAGTAATTCTTCCAATATCATCTTAATAGATCCATTATCACATGATTTTCAACAAAGCTGCAGTTTTGAAAGCCTTTCCAAATACTTTTCAGAGGCTACTCATACTTTCTTCTTCTCTCATACAGCTTTCTTCTTGGTAACACTTTCAAGTGCTTGTATGAAATGTCAGTCCACAGTTTTTGTACATGGTTATATCACCAAATAAGGTATTTCCAAATGAGAAGTGTCACCTGTCAGTTGCATAGGCTGTTTTGTTAGCTCAAGTCCCAGGAGCCTGAGACAATGAACCATCCATTTTAATGACACCCCACAATATTCTACCACATGCAATTATAGGGCTCTTTCTGACAAGGCCCCAGGGCATCAAAGCAATCATTAGTAACTTCCCAGATTTCATAATATTACTAGAGAATTATCCCATGTAACAGGTATAAGTACAAACAAATCCAGGTGGTTGCTGGGATGAAATCTGCCTTTCAGGTTCCAAGAGCAGTTTGCATTATAGATCTAGTGCTGGGTGCCAGGTGGATGTTTTGACCTGTATGCATTGCCATACCTGGAGGCCTTACATTTGGTTAAAACAAAAATTACCCTGCACCAGGCATTTTATGCTTTACATGTACAATGATTGTTGGTTCATTGCACAGGCAAGAACTCAATTGGCTCAATACCAGCTGTATTCCACATACTAAGTCACATTTCACTAGTGGCATAAGATGTTTTATCTGAGAAGAAATACAGCAAAATCACTGGCCAAACTGCATCACAGTGGTTTGTAGCCTAGAATATACCTAAATAAACAAACCAACTAGAACAAAAGAGCTGGCTTCATCATAACCTTCATGTATATATCATTGCACAAATCAGGTCTGGAGTGGACATCACTGCAACAGCAGTATTCCCTTCTATATGCGATGTATAGTACTATGCACAACTGCAAGCAGATTTAAGGTTATACTGACAGCTAGAACTAAGATTTCCCCCACTGTAGATAACCAGTCTAAGACAGACATTAATTTAAAATACTTGGTATGCAGAGCATATGTGTTGTGTAGTATGCATATATATAAAAGCACACTGAAGCTTATACTTTGATATAAAATAATGATGAGAGAATTTTGTGCTTTTTGATGATCTTGATATGAAGGTATTTCATGATTAGATAATCTGCATCTTTGTTCAAAATGTTGATTTGCCAATGATTCTAAAAAACAGTGGTTTGGCAGTATTTTTCAAGTACCTTCTTAAAATTCTGCTGATAAATTTCTTCCCTGAAGTGAATGGTTTATTCGCTCAAGTGGGCAATGAAACTAGTAGCTGTAGGATAAAGGACTTTAGTCCCATTAGCAAAAGAGATCCTGCTTTAATGATTGTGGGGGGGAAAGCTACTGCTATAAGATGCCTTCATCCATAAAATAAGGAAGTAGAATAGGTGTACCTTTTTCCATTAAAATGTAAACTAACACTGCATAGTAATTATGCTTGAGGTTTGCAATGAGATAGCTGGGTTTTAAATAAGATTGTAAGATTAAGAATAAATTTTACAATAATATTAACAGAACAGCAATTGAATAGCTACAATTCAACTATAGAAACCACCCGCTGGCCTCCAAAGAAGACAAAATTGACCATAGCAAGGAGAAACCTGTGAGAAGGGAGCCTTGATTATCCAAGCACACACTGGCCATCTGATCATAGATACTGGCAATATGTAGTGCAATTATTTGGATAATCATAGTATTGGTTGCTGCCATATGTTTCATTAAACAAACCTTTGGCTTGTGAACAGGCTGTAAGCAAACCTGTCAGAACTGAAATGGAGCTACCTGAACTCTTAAAAGGGGTGGCAAAACTTAATGAAAGAGAATTAGTGGCAACACATAAGCCCAAGTACCAGTTAAATCAGAAAGGCCCTTGATAGCTTAGCCTCCAAAAGACACAAGGTGAAGCCAAACCAATGCAGGCAATTCAGCAAAGTGGCATCTTTTGAAATTCAGCAGTGGACTAAACTTTTTTTAAAAGAACAGTATAACATTTATGAAATAAAACAGGGTTCCTTCTTTTTAAATCTTTCTTAAGAAGGGAAAACTCAAGAACATTTAGAATCATGTCTATTGTCTCAGAAATTGAGTGAGTTAATTAAATATCTCAGATAATAGGTGTTTAAGTAAAATTCTCAGCAGAATGAGCTGTGCATGTTATCTTCACTCAACTGTATTTAGCATTGGTGGTAATTGTTGATTTAACTGAGCAGAGAAGACATTACTTCAGTGAAATTATCTCACTGTTTCTTTTTCTTTGTAAAGGTACCATTTACACATTTTGGTAAGCATGTTTTACATAGACATTTTGCATCTGGACTAAAGCATTCACCTGTCCCTTCCCTCCTATTATGGAAACAGAGTGTAAGTTAAAATAGTAGAACCTGTGTGAATTAGTCAGCCTCTAAATTCTGGATCAGTATTGTCTTGTTTTCCTGGAACACATTCTCTTTATGCCCCAAATAATTTTACCAAGTTTGGGCACACAGAGGTTCTTCTCTGGACTTTCCACCAGCAACATTTTATTCCAGGATATAGTTTTCAAATTAAACTGTTTGGAATATTTGTGCAGAGAAGCCTTTATGCTATATTAGTCCACTTTCTTCAAGACACTATTCCTACAATAAAAGAAGCTTATCTGCAGTTTTGCTAAAAAAAACCACAATAACGTCCAGAAGTGATTACATAAATTACTGAATTAGTGCCTATATAGACATATTGATAGCACTGCCAATAAGTGTAATGTACATGTAGGAATAATTTTTTGTAGATAATCAAAAAGTAGCCTTCAAATGGTCTGGGATTCATTTTAGAGGAGTACAGATCCTACAGAAATAAAAAGCAGTCTATCTAATTTTGCTGAATGGATTGACAATATAAATTGAAAGAAATACAGCACTTTTGCATGCTTAAACAGTTTGTTGTGGCAACCTGAAATGTTTTGACATTTTTAGCTCATGGTTCTCGAATTGCTTTATCATCAGATGAGGTACAGCCGCAAATTCAGAGGGATCTACCACTGCATCAGCCATTATGGACTCCAGCCATGTGCTCCTATGCCAAATTGGTAGTCAAACACTCCCTACTGGCTGGATATGACAGTTACCACTTGATCCAAATGATCTTTAATTGTCACGTTGCAACACATTGATCATGCAAAACTTGCTGGAGTGCTCTAACTTGTCATTGTGTTTGGCATGAAGCACTGTTATTATAGTTCGTTACTATTCAAATATGGTATCAGGTGTCATTTTTATTTTCTTCCAAGAAGCTGATGAGCCTGGGCACCAAAGCTGCCTGGGCACCAGCATGGCCTGCTGTACAGACCATCAGCATCTGCTGCTATCCCAGTGTCCTATGGCACAGAGGATTTCCCCAAATTAATCCCTTTTGTAAACCTTTGTTTTCTTTCAGATTTTAGTAAAGAGCAGCTAAGCTGTTTGCCTTTATATGAAGGTCTAATATCATTACTGTGACAAACTAAACAAGTAGCTGTTTTTATGACTCAAATGCTTGCCAGAAATTTTCTTCCTGTGCCTGACAGGGGGGAGAAGTATACCAGGCAAGTATCAAGAAAAGCTGCTCCTTAAGACTCCCTTGTTACCTTGCCATCACAGGTAGGTTTGCCCTGGTGCTCTAGATTTTGCCACTTTTACTGGATTCTGGGTTTACCAATGAAACCACAGATTTTAGCAGCTTTGAATCAAGCTTCCATTGTGAAAAGAACAGTTAAATAGCTCTAATAATCCATGTTACTATTACCAGCATGTTGTGAAATCTCATTCTTATAAGATACACTGATCTTTTTAAAATATAACAGTTCATGAATAGCTCTTTAAAAAGTGACTTGTCAAAACATTTTTTCCTCTTAGATGGCTGAAATTAATAACACCACACAGCTCATAATGGTTATATCAAAACATTACAAAGTTTAACTGAAATATCTTCCTAACCATCCTGCATTCTAATGCATCCCTTGATGACTTCCTTACCCCTAGCATTTGGCAATAAGCAGTTAAGTATTTTGTTATATCAAAAACAAGTACTCCACAGCTCAGAAAGTTGCAATCTTACACTAAGTATAAAAAAAAGAACCTTCCTTACAAAGACATTATTTGAATTAGTATTTCAAACTAAGTTTCCAACATCTAACTATTAATATTTCAGATAAGGATGTCTAAAAAGCATAAAGTCAGAAGGCCAAGAGTCAAGTACTGCTGCTAGTTAGATCCAGGAAACAGTCTCTAAATATAGCACCTAGAATTCATTTAGTGCCTCCTGTCATGTCACCAGCCCTTTATGTTGGAAATTACTATTCTAGGGAAGAAAGTTTGCCAAATAGTCTCTTCCTTTTTTTTTTTTTTAATAGCCCTTGTTACTATTTCACACAAAAATCCCATGTTTTTTCTTTCAAGATCACACATTTAGCTACAATTTACTAAACTCCCTGTAAAGGGTACAGGCTTACATGAACATCAAATAAGAATCCACTTTTTTCCATCACATATTGCTGAATGAATGGAAAGTGCCCACAGCACTTTAGGATTAGAGCTATTTTATTTTGACCACTAAGGGGCCATTTGTGCTTTCGCCTGCTCCTCCTTCTTACTCCTCTCCTGTTGTTACTCCTCCAGGAGTGCCTGGTCAGACAGAGCCATGGCAGTCCTGGGGGCAAAGAAAGTGAGAGTAAAGTGGTTCCTTGTTTTAAATATGCTGACACTCTCTGATCCAAGACTTAAAAATAAATAGCAGCTTTTCAGAAACTGCTGTAATAAGTGCTAAACAAGAGTGCAGATAGCCCTTATCAAATCAAGATAATAGTGAAACACCCGTGGTCACAGTGAATTGGAGGGGATGCTCATGGGTGAAGACACTTACTCTTGAGTAGCACAATAAAATAAAATCTGATTTGACAGTTATGTCTGCTTTTCACAGAACTGCTAAAATACCCTGAAGATAAAAGACTTCACCTGAACAACTGCTTGCATCTAAAGCTACTGAAGTAAAATCTTAAGCAAAAAAAACCCCTCTCACACACTCCTTACCCAAAAACAACAGGAAGAAAATCCACCCAACTAGGTAGAGTTTAGATTCCACTGACTGCTGCAATTCCCATATAACCTTAATCTAGCTACTGCTTTTCTTTTTTTCTAAAGACACTGAATGAAACAGAAGTCACATCAGAGAAAACTGTTACTGTTTTGTCAGCACCCAAGCTTAAAGAAAGAGGCAGTTTCTCATGTTAATTAATTTTTTTCCCCCCCCAACTTCCTAGTACATCATAAGGTCACAGAGAGGAGGCAAAACAAAAATGAGAGTGCTGTTTGTATAACAGCTACCTGAATAATCTTACAGAGAACAAATGCTTCCATCAATAGCATTGAGCAGCCACTCTAGACCATCTGGGAGTCAAAGAAATCATTCCAGCAGACAAGAACTTCAAGTTAGGGATGTTACTCACCTCTTTGTGAGTTTTGCTGACTAAGCCAGGTCATGCCTTTCTTTAAATACAGGCATTTACATAAGGAAGCCAACAGAGAGGACTGTGCATTTTCTTTGTTCAAGGCTCTTTGATATACTGACTTTTCCCCTAAAAATTAAGACCTAAATTCAGAAGTAACTGTTAAACACAAAATTATTCAGAGTGACAGAGAAAATTCATCCTCAAAGAAAGTGACTAAAACAAGTGAGAAAATATAAACCTTCTCCACTATTAGTAAAAATTGGCATTTTCTTTACTATCAAGTGCTGACACAATTATGGAAAAATCAAAAGCAGCAACTGAGGCTTAATAGGGAACTTTGGCTTGCTTGAAGACCAGTAGCTGACAGCATACCAAATATAGCCTGTACACAGCAGATACTGTAACAGAAGCTTGTGCATTTTAGTATTGACAGCAAACAACCTAATATTCCCCCCCATACACTAAAGCTTTACCTTCAAGCAGATTCAAGCACTGCTAAAATACCAGAAGTTACAAACACTTAGTCTTTCACAGCTCTCAGTAGAAGTCTAATGCCCATATCTTACCCAGGTGTTTAATCCTCAAAAGGATGAAGGCAGCTGTAGGGTACAGTCAGATACTCTGAAGATCACTAGAGAGAAAGATGTAACTATCACTGCAGCTGCTTTGGGCAGGAGTCTAAAGCCGACACGTTTCTTGTGACGGGGATGTAAAGAGATTTTCGGGTATTTGCAACCTCACTTGTACTGGAGAGTCCTGCATCAACAAGCATAATTCATCTGCATAATCACTACAAGTCCAGTATTTCAGCTCAATCACACAGGCAGCAATTCTAAGAAAGACTCAGCTGCTGCATCTGCATAGCTCAATTATACACGAGCTGTACAGACAGCAGGCTTCACAAGTGCTGCTTGGCTTCACAGTGGCTGAGTGCCACAAAGCTAGTTGGGGGAAGGGGGAACATACACACATAATACTGAGAAGAAAACTGTCTCAAGTACAAAAAAATCCAGGTTCATGCTAGTAAATGAACACTCTAATTTCAGGGACATAGCTATAACATAAATTTATGTTAAGAAAGAGGACAGGCTACTCGGCTGTCCTTATATCACTTAACATGTTTAGACCTCATCCACAAATTAAAAGCACTTTAACTTCCTTACCAGAGCCTTGTACTTCATAGTTTGTGAAACTGTTGACAAAGAATTAGTCCTTGAACTACCTTTCATTAAAAAAAACAAACAAACAAAAACTCCACACCACAAAAACCTTAGTTCTTTTTAATGCAGTAACTTGATCTCGCCCACTAAATTAGTTCCTTGCTTTGCTCTCCAACACCCTCCAGGAAGCTACCTCCCCTAAACAGCTTTTAAATAACACACCAACTCACAATTTCACCTTCATTTGAAACTGGTGAAATTAATAAGAGTCAAGGAGGTTAATTAGAATCAGATGCTGAAATTTCCTCTTTTGGCTTGTTTCTGTCATCACAGCAATGTAAGAGTGAAGTCATATTTGTAAAGAAAATTTGGACTGATCAGTATCTCCTCTAATGTCTCCTCTACCCATATATAACTAAAGCATGGAAATATTGAAAATAAAAAAGCTTGGAAAAAAATGATCCAGCTGAACAACAAGTTGGCCATGAGCCAGCAACATGCCCCTCTGAAAAATGTGGCAAACCGCCTCCTGGGCTGCTGAATATTGCTAATAGGTCAAAGTGGGTATCCTTCTCCTCTACTCAGCCCTGGTAAGACACATCTAGAGTGCTGGGTCTAGTGCTGGACTCCCTGACACTGGAAGTAATTGGACATACTGGAGAAAAATGCAACAAAGGGCCACGGAGATGATTAAGGGACTGAAACATCTCTCATATGAGGCTCAGGTTGAGGGAGCTTGGAGTGCTCAGCCTGGAGAAGAGAAGGCTCGGGGGGATCTCATCATGTATATAAAAATCTGACAGGGAAAGGTAAAAAAAGATGAAGGGGCACTCTTTTCTGCATTGCCCAGTGACAGTAATAGGCACAAATTAAAATAGGCACAAAATATAATAGGCACAAAGCGGTAATAGGCACAAATTAAAATGCATATAATTAATTTTAAATGTAATAAAATATTTTTCTAGTGAGGGTGGTCAAATACCAGCACAAGTTACCCAGAGAACTAGTGGAGTCTCCAACCTCACAGATATTCAAACCCTAACAAGGCATGGGTCCTCACCTACTCTAACTGACCCTGCTTTGAGCAGGGAAAGATAAATTAGATGATATAATGAGGTCCTGGCCAACCTCCCTTGTTTTGTGATAGCTCTGTAATGTGGTAGGGTAACTTTGAAAAAACTCTTTCTACAAAAACATAATAAATGTGAAATATTCCAAATATAACAAATCTTTATAGCTGCCAAAAAAAAAAAAATGTTTCTGCATACAGAGAACTGCTCTTTGAAGTATTTTTGTACCTTTTAAGGTAGAGAAGTCAAACAAGCATGATTTTAAAGGAAATGACAGAAAAATGTCTATTTTCAAGCTTGTAAGGGAATATTAAATTAGCAGTCATATAATGAAACAAAGCTGTTTAACTAATAATCTTCTGTGAGTGTTGCAAACCAAGTTCACTCTTCCATGAAATTCAACTCTGCAAGGATGATTCAGTGTGAAAATGCATTTAAACTTGCAATGCAAATATTCTTAAATATTCCTCTGAAGGGTTCTCTCAGGGTATTTCTGTGGTTGGGTTCCACTCTCTCCTCTGTCCTATACCCTGTATAAGCCAATTCTATTAATTACAGAAGGTAAAATATCAGCCAGTTGCACGTTTAACCAGAGAAAAAGAAAAGGCTTGAAGAAACAAACATGTTCAATGTTACAGCTAGATTGTAAGATTATGAGATATGATTGAAGTTATTCTGGTTTTCACTTCATGATAGCCATTAAAAGTAGAACCATCCTGGGAAGCTGTGTCTTTTCAGAAATATATAAATAATCCCCTTGTACTACTACTGCTGTTGAATATTGATGTCTGAAAAAATAGTTTACTTCAGGAGAGAGCAATTCATAGTGTCCATGACTCTAAGTAGCAGAGTCTAGTTAAGTTTTCTCATTGAAAATACAGTCTGAACATTTGAAAATAAACACTAAAATAAGAAGAGGATGAAACTACCTATTCACAGACTTGTCAAGCTTTCATGTGTTTCAGCAGCGGAGGATAAATGGCTTATTCCTGCCTCTGTTGAGGTTACTGGCAAATTTCCCATTACCTTCAGTGAAAAAAGGGACTGTCACTGTGGGTCTCTGAGGATGAGAGTGATTCATAACAATAAAGCAATATGGATCACTGTGCAAAAAGACCAAAGGAGTTGCATCAAGAACACACAGCGAGACGCTTTGGTGTTCATTTCTCTCTGAAACCCTGTGTTGTTCACTGTCCCTTTTCCATGGAAGCCAGTCTTCTTCAAAGCCTGAACGATACCTCACAGACACACAATCCAAGATTCAAATATTTTGAGGAGATGTCTGATGTCTTTCTTCTTTCCCTTTTCAAAAGAAATTAGCCGTATCCAAATAAATAGCACTTGTATATGGCCTCTAATTAAATTCATGCTTCACAGTAACCCTGTTGCCATGATGTTGTGTGCATTATCTTCCCACAGCCACTCTCCCAAAAACATTGCTGTGCACGGTGAGAAAGCAGACAGTGGCTCAACTAATTGCAATCCTGGTTTTACAGTTACTGAGGCTGAGGCAGTGCAGTTTGTTCTTTTGGAAAGCTCTGAAGACTGTGTCCCACTAACATTTCTGATATTTGCTTCTATCCAGGAAGATAAAATGCTTCCTTCTAGTGCCATTAGCCTACCAGCTTCACAAAATCTAGGAGCCTGATACAATGCCAGCATCATAAACTGCTATAAGGCATTTACAACAGAAGCAGACACATGCTGTAGAGTTTTATATTGTTTTCCACATCAGACATTTATGTTGAAATGCCAATGAAAGCCTACACGTACCACCTTCTGAAAGTACCCCGGTAAATACTTATACCCACTGTTTAAAGGAGGGCACAAACTCAGAATTCATTAACTGGCAACACTTCTGTTTGCGTGTTTGATTTGAGAAAACATAGAATTTCAAGTAGTGAGTTAATCTCCCTGAAGATAATTTGAGGTTATTTTAAAATTTAAATTACTAAGAGATAAACAAAATTCAGACTCAGCTATTTGTTTCCTTTTTTTTTCTCTTATGTAGGGCTCAAATATGGAGGGTCAATCAAAAAATTTTAAAATTACACATTTATATCAGGTTCTTTCCTGTGTTATATATCAAATCAGCATCAAAATTTGCTCATGCAGTTCTTGGAAGTGTTATTCCATGAAGGTTTTACTCTTGAAAGCTTTCTAAAAGGTATTTGGTGGGGAGGGGGAAAGGGATGACAACAATTAAGAGAGAACCCTACACAAGATCTGTGATGACGTTGCAGGGTAAGCCAGAAGGTTGTACCTGCACAAGGCAGACACGCCTCAAGAGCACTTGCTGTCAGGGCAGGTCTCCAGCTGATTGCTATCAGCAGTGTAAAAGAGGGTGATTTCTTCATCACCCATCCTGACCAAGAAACACTTCACCTTTTCTTCAGGGCAGTTTCTCTGCAGATGTGCACCAGGCAACTGTGCAAGTAAGATTAAACGTGGCTGCTGTGCAAAAACTATTTTGGAGCTTAAATAGGAATATTTAGGCCTATCATCACTTAGAAAGTATCTTTGCTGAGGAAATGCTTAGTAGCAATTCAGATATTGCCACAATAGAAATAAAGTTTCATTTGTTAAACTATGGCACTCAGTAATTAGCTTTTAAATCTTTCAAGGCTAAAATTTCCTTATTGCAATGCAATTACTATAGTTGTTATGTTATCCTCATTATAATGGAATTTCATTAACAATATCATCTAAAGCAGAAATTGTCTTACCACTTAAAGGTCAGTTAGTTCCAAATTTGCATGTTCCATATAAAAAAAAAGATAATTTGAGGCCTGTTACAATTCCAGTTTTTAAAATATCTTAAGGTTCTGTGAAACTTAATTAATGAACAACTGGTTGTTTGCTTTGGGTAGATGTACTGAACAAGAGTAAGAGACAATTTAATAGAAAATAGTTGATTTGTGTTTACTGCAGTTTATATTTGGCATGTTCATAAGCATGGTTTATACCTGGTAGAAGACAGCACTAGACCAGAACTCTAACAGGTATCTTTATACGATTAGCATGCATTAGCATTAAATACATGTAGTAACTACATCTGTTAGTGCAAAAACTGAACTGTGAAGATGTTTTTTTGCTCCAGCTACCTCATTTTGCATTTTTTTTCAGTCCGGAAGTTAGAAAATTCAAGCTAAATTTTAAGACAATCTTCTTAGCAAAGAAGTTCATATATCTGTTTTAAATCTTTAGATTGCTATGAAAATATATCATGGTATGATTTACCGAGTCTTAATTTCTTTCCTTCCCCCCCACCCTCTTTATTTCATTCCTCCTTTTAGCAACTTTTGTTTTGCTTACTACAGAATGAAGTTCATGCAAGCAACTGTCAGAAGATTAAAAGGTGAAAGATTTTATTCAAGCTTTCACAACTCTTTTTTCATTATTGTTATTTGATTCCTTGTAACTTATGAAATTTAGCTTCATTCTGAACAATTTATCAGCATACTGAAATGTAAAAGATTATCTGTTAAATTAAAATGCCAAAAATCCCTTTATTTACTATCTGATAAAGTATTAGAAATTTAATTAATTTCACAGAGATATGCAGGAGTGCATTATGCTCCCTTAATGGCTTGGGGGGCATTTAGAAAAGATTTTAAACAATTGGTGACTGAAAGAACCAAGAATATGGTCATTGCATATTGAAAACAAAGTTTGAAAAGAAAGATTCATTAAGTTGGGTAAAAAACATTTTTTAAAGCTGAACTACTTAGTTCCATTTCGCCCCTTCGAACTGCTTGTATGAAAAACAGACTTTCTAAACAAAGGAAATTTTCAAGACATCTAGAAGCCAAAATATTTTGTTTCCAAAGTTCTGGAGGAGCCTATATGAAACCAAAGAACTTACTGAAACAAACACAAATTTGATAAATATATTGTGTTAATAAATATTCCTTTTGCAAAAAAAATATTGTGTTGTGCAAATCTAGTTCTGCTTGTTAGTTCCATTGAACATAAGAATTTGTGTCACTAATTACCTGCTCTGCAGTTTTATTTGAAGCAGTAAGGAGAAGCATATTGCGTTCCTTCCAAAAATTTAAGTGAGTGTAGACCTAATGCCTTTATTAATTTGGCAACTCATCCTGAATTATTTTTGATTACTTTTTATCTGTGAGCAACAGCTAACACACAAACCAGTTTCAAAACCTGGCAAAGTGAGAATAGTACTACATTTATCCTAATGTTCTCTCTTAGAAGAATTGCAGAAACAATTCGCAAGAAGTGGAACCATTACTGAAAACTGTATTTCATTATTCTTCTTCCCTCTGCCTAATTCTTTGCTTTGAGGACAGCCTTAGAAATTAATTGAATAAATTTACAAGCTCAAAAATCATTAATAAAACTGCACATTATTTCTCCAAAACCACACAGATTGGTGGAAATGCTAATATCTCATAATATATGTCATTGGTCTATTTAATTCTCTATAGAAATCAATTATCTGATGTGACAAGTGGTCACATTATTTTGTTGTTATTGTTGTTGTGAAAACAGCAACAATACTTGTAACAGAAGTAGATATACCAGTCTCACTGCCTTTTTATAGAATGTCCTAAAAGATGGACATGATATCTTTGCGGAAAATACCATAGCAAAAATAGTTTATTTTTCAATTAACTCCTGTTTCATGTCAATATGACATAACAGTCAAGGATGGAAGTGGTCTTTAGACGTTTCTGCAGCCCGGAGTTTATTTCTAGAGATTTTCTTCTAAATAATGGGCTGTAGCTAAGACCTGTTGTTTGCTGTTAACAATCACACTATTCTTGTTAAATGGGGAGGAAATAAGGATGAGGCAGGCTGAGGGCCAGAGAGGCTTGCAGGATCCTTCAAGGTAGGAATTCCTACTCTTCTGCATGAGAGGCACACAAGATGTAGGAATAGCTCCAGAGAGTGGAACAAGAGTAATGGGGTCAAAAGCTGCTTTCCCTTGGTGAATACTTCCTATATAAAGATAGGAGATATTGTTATTCTTTTCTTGTGGCTGAAGAACATAATTGCTCCATAACCTCCAAGATTTTATTACAAATTGGTGATACTTTTACCTATTCCATAGATCTCTTTCTGTTACAATTCAAATAACTCAAATCCTTTGAGTGCCTTTATACACAAAATCAATGAATTTCAGTACACAATTTTTAGAAATTTTATCATACTTTGAAACCCTGTTTTTGCTTTGATGGAATCAATTTCTTTACAAAAAGGCTTACACTGTTAACTTGAACCTTTGTAAGCTTTCAACATTGTTCCTATGATTGTCTTGAAAACATGGCACAGTAGAAAAGAAGTTGTTCTCATGCAGCCTAGGTTTTAGGAGACAGAAGTGTGACTTATTATTAGTTTGAAATGGCAAATGAGAAAAAAACCTAATCTCCACATCAGTCTCCACACCTTTTCTTTTTCTCTGCAGCAAATGGAGATGTGCCCAGCCCGAAGAGACTGCAGCCTTGCTCTGCAAACAGCTGAAGGCTTACTGCAGTGACAGCCTCTTGAGGGATGGAAGGATGTTGCTACTCATCCATTTATTCCATTGTGTTTGTTTCAGCACAAAGTCAGGGGGAGTGGAAAGTTTGTTATAACTACTCAGGCACAAACTCCTAAACTCTGAATGGGTGCCAGTAGCAGGCATTGGGTTGGAGCAGAAGGTACATGTGGAGGGTACATTACATATGCCCAGAGGCACAAACATTCAGTGTTATCAAAATTATATGTCTCTAAAATTGAAAGAAAATATTCTCTGATTACCAGCTGCCCTCAACCCCACACAGAAAATTTGCTCAGTGTAACTTGTCAGATGACAAAATGCAGCAAGTGCAGCTTCTTTCCTTATTTGTTCACTGAAACTACACTTAGATGCAAAATCCTAAAAGGGTTAAGGACCCAGTTTGAGAGAAAATCAGTGTTTTTCCTAGGGCTTGCAGTTTCAGAAATTAGTTCATCAGAATTAGATCAACTCCTTATAGCCTGATCTGATCAGAAACTTGCCTATTTTAAAGGAGCCATTTTAATTTTTGAGGCCAACATTAATTATATACCAAGTACTCTCTGTGCAATATTTTCAAATAAGCAATAAAGCAGAAAGCACACCTCATGCTACTGAATGAAATGTAGGAAGATCATAACTGTAAACTAACTCAAGACAATAACAAAGTTGCATTCTGGAAAGAAGTGATTGTCATGTGCATCAAATGACAGTTAAGCTATCACGTCCATATTCTTAATTGCAATATTATGCAATATCAAGTAAGCTCTAAAATCTACATATATTCACATTTTTCATAGTATTTGTAGACAACTGAAAGTAAAAGTGGTTTAGCTTTTGGTCTAATCTACACGGCTATGATCCAGGTTAATTTAAGCACATACAACCAGACTGATTAAAGAAAAAAGATGCTAAGGAAGAATTTGATTCTGTATTGTGTGAATTTCATAATAAAGCAACCTTTTATAATAAATTTTCCTAACACTTCTTTAAAAATGAAAAATGAGCTCTCTCTTTTGGCAATATAAGATAATGAAATTGACAGAATTCTAGTTTAATTATTTAAGCTCATAATTGTTTAGTTCTTTCATTATTTCATAAGCTTTATTTAAAGACTTGAAATAAATGAAGGAAGAAAGAAAAGCTGCTTCTAAAATCTTTCTTGATCACTACATTTTTGCAAAAACAGTTTTTTCACCTTACTTGTGGTTCCATATTGTGAGATCAGGCGAAAAATTACCAGAAGTAATTCTTATTTTATATTCAAATACACCAGTAAGGACTCTTACCTATAAATTATTTCAAAGTATGCTCTGACAGGGCTGTTGTACTTACTTTAAAGTCTTGAAAGGCAATTATAACATTCGTACTTTCTGAAAAGTAGTAAAATCACACAATATTTAGGTTAAGGTTACCTTCCCTATAAAACTGACTCTTCTGCTTTTTAAAGAATTGATTACTTTTATTTTCCATCAAAAATATGGACTCATGAAGGCATAATATTTATTATTTATGTTAAATAAAATTGCACAACTACCACTAAGCAATGTACTTAGCACTTAAGCATTAGCATGGTATATTTTTATATTTAGAAGGCATAGATTGATTTATATATAATTCCTGTCTTTTCAATAATACTCTAGAGATTTTATGGTTTCTACTAGCTACACATGTTATTTCTCTTGCCACTAGAGACAATTATTTCATGCCAAGAATAGCTGACATTTTATGGTTTTCTTTGTTTTATTGCTTTCATCTTATAACATTATCATTGCCTTCTACCCTAATTTGAATGCAAAATCAATTTTTGGACAACATGAGTAAAAAATATTCAAGTTTTCAAATGCCAAAGTGTGTAAATAATCACTACAGAAATTTAAGGGATGTTTTTTGCTAGAGGAATGCATGCTTCTTTCATTTTCTATTCTCTTTCATCCTCGTAGCTTTTGCTTTGAAAATCCATGTTTCCAGGCAATAACAAGGACATAAAGTTATTTTCTGCAAATTGTGCAGTTCTAGCAATCTTTGTTTCTCTTAAGCCTCTCTACCAAAATCATTGCATAAGCATTTTCCAATTACACATCGAAGTGTTAAGCAGTTCCAATACATGCAAAGGCCACAATGCTGGGTACACTTATGCCAGGTCTTCTCCATCAGCTTCTTGTTTGACCCACACCCTTTTAGCAAGGTTAGAAGAGGAGCAAGAAACCCTCTTAGTAGTAAACAGGCAGGTACAAAACAGAGAAGAAAAAAATACCCAAAAAATGGAAGAAAAGGGGAAGCATTTTAGTTTTTAAGTAACACTTACAGCTGTTTATAGCAAGCCCACAGTTCTGCTCTCTGTGCAGCACAGCTCTTATAGCTGCTGGAGTAAAAGGCTGCATTTGCCTCTCTCACTTTTCCTTCCTTCCTTCAAACGGGCTTTCCACAATTCTCCTGAGCCTCAATGCCCAAAAAAGATGGGATCTCTATGTAAAAGGACTTCTAGTATTTTTGAAAATTCCCCTTCCTTTTGCAGCCTCCATTTCTCATGTCCTCACAAAGACAACCTTGCATTTCAGTAATACCTGCAGGATAAATTGCCTAATGCTTTTGGGTTGAATTTCCTCTTCTGTTTGATCAAAGAGGGAGGAAAGGTGGTTGTGGGTCAGGTTGAGCTGTGACCAAAGCAGTTCCTTCAGAGGCAGTTCCTGGAGCTTCTTGGACCCAACTTGTAAAAGAAGCGGCAGCCAGTTCTGCTGTGCCCCAGGAACAATCTCACAACTTCCCACTCATAAAAGACTTTACCTTTTACCCATTTGGTGCAGCATGAATGGATGGAACAGCTGGTATCTTTACTGCACAGCTAGTCAATTTGAATCATATTCCTATAACTAGGCACACCAAAACAGTATTCCAAAAGGGCAGGTGCAGCCAGATTGCATGTTAAAACATGATATGATGTAAGAGGAGTCAATGCAATACCTCAGTACGTAGACTGTCCTCCTCTCCCACTGTACTTACTTAGCAAATGGAAAACTTCTGTGAGAAAAATCAGTTAGTTTGAGAAAAATTGTTAGTTTACACAATCCAAAGAAAGTTGTTTAATCAGCCTTTGAGAAACTACTGCTCTTAACCCATAAGTTTCTCTTTCTGAAAATGAAGAAAGAAAAAGAAAAGAAGAAAAATAATATGTTGACTTTTAGAAATATGTCATGCCGGTGGCTTTCTTTTCACCCTTTAAATACTTATCTATAACTCTACATATTTTAACTATAGTTCTCTACTTTCCCACTTTTAAACTTGCCTTTCATGTCCTTGGAGAAAATCTCATCACTCTCTCAGCTCACAAGAGAGTGTTCTGAAGCCAATGACAACCAGACTGATTTCCTTGACAACTGATAAGCCTGTCAGTTTTACTAGATATTTCAGAATTTATAGCATAGATTGCATCTTCATAAATTAAGAATTCAAAAATACATTTGTGCATTTTCCTATCAGCTGATGACCTTCCGTTTTGTTTGTCCTCAGTACATAGTCTGTCTGTAGCAAGGAGTACAGTCAGGGAAAGCTGCTGAATTGATGTTCTTGATTTTATGTTCTACATCTCTGCTAGTTTTGGCTAGGGTAGAGTTAATATTTTTTGACGGTAGCTGGTATGCAGTGATATTTTGGTTTTGTGATGAAAACAGTGTTGATAACACAGGGATATTTCTGTTATTTCTGAGCAGTGCTTGCACAGAGTCAATGCCTTTTCCATTCCTCACCCCACCCCACCTCTGAGGGGCCTGGGGGTGCACAACGAGTTGGGAGGGGAAATAGCCAGGACAGCTGACCCTAACTGACCCAAGGGATATTCTAGATCATATGGTATCATGTTGAGTACGTAATGTGGAGGGAAGAAGAAGGAAGGTGGGGAGGGCATTTGGAGCCATGTCATTTGTCTTCTGCTACGTGTGATGGAGCCCTGCTTCCCTGGAGACGGCTGAACACCTGAGTGCCCATTGGAAGAGGTGATTGAATTCCTCGTTCTGCTTTGCTTGTGTACACAGCTTTTGCTTTCCCTATTAGACTGTCTTTATCTCAACCTATGAGTTTTCTCATTTTTCCCTTCTAGTTCTTCCCCCCCATCCCATCAGGGGATTGAGCAACTGGCTCTGTGGGGCTCAGTTGCGCGCTGGGGTTAAACCAGGACATCACAAATAAATTCACAATGAAGGAAAAGATTTGCAGAGCAAATATTTGCAGAGTGAGTATTTCACAGCACACACACAAGACAAACAGAGCAGACACAGAAATCAGAAAGTGCCTTTCAGTCCAACAAGAGGAACAAGGTCCTGAGCCCATACCATTTTGTGAAAAACAGAAGTAGCTCATCAGTATAATTTTGCAGACATAAATTTATCAGGGTCTGGGAAACAAGACAGTCCCAGTCACCTGATACATAATGCAAATACATGTAGCCAGATTAGACATATCCTCTTCCTTTTAAAAGGTGGGGTTTTTCATTTAACTTGAAATATAAATTAACTGATAAAACGACATTATTTTATCCTTTGGTTTGCTATGGACACATAACCATCGTACATATCTAAACCATTCCCAGTGATACAATAACATCAAGTTTAAATAAATTACTTTACCTGAAAAGTGGAATATTTTTTATAAATGCTTTATGTATTTAATAATATTTTTCTAATTGTTTGTTTTACATTTATTTGTATTGTGTATTACACAAAATTAAGACCTATAAGAGAAGTAACGTTATGAGAAACAAAACATACTTCAAACAAATGTAACAGCAGTTAAAGAAATCGAATAAAGTATCATTTGATTTTACTCTTTCCTGTATTAGTTTGTTTTCTCTTTTCCTCTTGACATTTATGTTTTCAGTATTGTCCTTCTGCCTCTTTGTCTTTCTTTAGTTACCTCTTTCTTCCCTCAGTCTTTTCTCTTATTTCTTGCCACACTATTCTTTCCTACTATTTTTAGTTACTTTGCTCCTGTGCCTTTTTCAACCATCATTTGGGCTCAGCAAGAGAGCAAAACCATCTCACACAGAGTTGTACGGAAAAGAACAATTTTTTTTCTCAGTCTTCCCTAATGAATCTGTGGCTTTTTCAAGTGAAAATACTTGAAGAAATGATTTGCTGAAATTCACTAGTTTAATAGGGAAAAGTTGCA
Source organism: Monarcha castaneiventris obscurior (assembly GCA_026261815.1). Taxonomy (NCBI): domain Eukaryota; kingdom Metazoa; phylum Chordata; class Aves; order Passeriformes; family Monarchidae; genus Monarcha; species Monarcha castaneiventris. Next base: position 27,452,106 of record JAMPIT010000433.1, read on the forward strand.
TCTATCTGCCATTTAAGCAGTAATGTGCTTTAGAAATAATTCAGTCAGGCAGCACAATTATGGTGGCCACACTTGTGAAAGTGATATTGAAATTGTAATTTATGGCAGTCTCTGGCAGACAGAGACTACCTCTGGTTTGTTAAAGATTTTTTAATTCTTTCTTGGGGGCATATTCTTATTGCTTCTCAGAGTTGCAAATTCCAAAGGACATACACATAAATGCAAAAAGTTAGTAAATTCTTCTTGATCACAACTTACAACTATTAGTTACATGTTGGACTAAACCAGTGACAAAACATTGTAGTAGATATACTACCTATAAAAAAGTAGGATGAAGTTTCAGGAGATATTATATGTTATCATTAATTTATTACATGCCCTGTTTTTTATGTACTACACAGTTTAAAATAAAAGCATTTTGTTATAGAAAAAGTTTTCTTAGACCAACTTCACATCAAAGGATAGGTTCAGAATGTTACAAATGCAGAAATATGTCATTCCAGTTTGGATAATATTAAAAAAAAAAAAATGAATGTCCCCCTTACCTACTCCAAAGCTGTACTTTCAACATAACCTTTCAGCTTCATAAGAAAAGTAATTCTGAGAAAATCAAGCAGCAAATATTTTGAAAACTTTATTTTTAATAATTGTATTGTTCTTAATACCCAGCAGTTTGGAAAAATGTTGGAATCCCTTTTGCATATGTACTGCATTATCAGACAGAAAAGAGTTTCTGCCCTCGGTGGAGGATAGGGCACTTAGATGAAAACAGTCTCTGGGCAGGAGATAAAGTCAGGAACAGTACAGTGTCTTTAGAATACCCGAATTTAACAACTTGAAACTATCTTCAAGCAGCATTGACATTTAAGTTTCCAAGTGTATAAACACTTATTGCTTATACCATTCAGTATAAGCACATACTTGGAGAAATGCAAATTCATTCATTATTTTAAACAGGATTATTTTTCTGTATCCTGGAAAAGGATATGAATTTCATGCACTTTAATGTGACAAGATAATTATCATTTTAAAGAGTTCTTAATGCTGGTATTTCAGTATTCAGTAAGGTCTATGGGAGCTGTGGAATAACCATTTTACATATAAAGTTTCTCTGTGAAATTCAGAAATAATGAAAAAATCATTCCAAAGGAGATAAATGCAGGAAATGTTTTCTGTTCTATTTCACAGAAGAAGATATTTGAACCTTAAGACATTTATAAAATAATCAACTTCCATTTTTCTCTGTATTTCTGAGCTGAGAGACAGGATACCATCCAGAAGGATGAGGACAAGTTTGAGAAATGGGCCCATGGGAACCTCATAATGTTTAACAAGACCAAGTGCAAGGTGCTGCACCTGGATTAGGGCAAACCTTGGTATCAACACAGGCTGGGGATGAACAGATCCAGAGCAGCCCTGCCCAGAAGGACCCGGGGGGTGCTGGTGGATGAGAGGCTGGACATGACCCAGCCGTGGGCACTCACAGCCCAGAGAGCCAAACGTGTCCTGGGCTGCATCCAGAGCTCCGTGGGCAGCAGGGCCGGGGAGGGGATTCTGCCCTTCTGCTCTCCTGAGGTGCCACCTGGAGCGCTGCATCCAGCTCTGAGGCCCCCACCCAAGGGAGGACATTGACTTGTTGAAACATTCCAGAGGAGGCCACAAAGATGATCAGAGGGATGGAGCACCTCTGCTATGAGGAAAGCCTGATTGATTTGAGTTTGCTCAGCCCGGAGAAGAGAAGGATCTCAGGGGACCTTACTGAGGCCTTTCAGGACTTAAAAGGGGCTTATACAAAACATGGAAACAGACTTTTCAGTACATCTTGTTGCAATTGGACTAGGGGTAATGGCTTTAAAATAAAGGCAGAATCAGACTGTAAGGAAGAAATTGTTTACTATCAGGGCGGTGAGACACTGGAGCAGGTTGCCCAGAGAGGTGGTAGAAGCCCGACCTGTGGAAACATTCAAGCTCAGGTTGGAAGGGGCCCTTAGCTACATGATCTAGTTCAAGATGTCTCTGCTCATTGAAGGGGGATAGGACTAGATGACCTTCAAAAGTCCCTTTCAACCCAAACCATTCTATGATTTTAATAAACAAACTCCAACATATTTCATAAATGAAATAAAATAGAAAATTGCTTATAATGGCATATGTTTAAAGATATGGTCCATTTCTAGACTTCTGAGAATCATAATCAAGTGCACTTCAGTGGTAATTTAATGGAATAGTTTTAACTGTGAGCTATATGGTATATTTCTATGTATTAGATAACTGAGCCCAGTGTATTCAGAAACATACATGTTATTTTTTTCTCAGTAAATAAGTCCAAGCATCTCTCTGAGGAGGATTATAACTGGCATCTACATCACCAGCAATTATATTACATCTGACTGGAAATCATAGCAAAACTCATTTAGAGAGCATCAAGCACACTGGCATGTGACCTAAAAGCATATAGGGAATTTCTCCTTAAGAAGTTAGGATTATGACCCTCAAGTTAAAAAAAAAAAACCACATTTTTTGAATTAAAAAAAAATTCAAAAATAACATTTTTGAATAACAAAATTCAGACATTACACTCCTAGGAACTTGTCTATGACTTCAAGTCAGAGGCAAGTATCAGTATTTGTTCCATAAAAACTAATTTTCATCTTTAACCTCCAGGAAGCATTGTTCAAGTTTAATTAGAGAAAAACATTAATATGCTGTTGCAGCCATATAGAAATGATAATCAGACATTTACTCTTTTGGTATGTATAATGATGACTTCTCAAAAGAATAATCTTTCATTTTCCCACAAGAACACACTGGGGGGAAGATTTTCCAGTTTTCATAGTCTATTTATAGATGGAATTTGTATTTTCATTTTTCTCTTCTGCAAAGAAAGGAGTATTATTCCAACAAAATGCAAGCTATATGTCTGTCTTCCAGCAATAACAACGGAATAAGCAGAAGCCAAAAATTTAAATGTTGCAATGCTGTCAGACTGGTCACTGTAAATGCAAAGACTGTGTTTCTTTGCTCATGTCATGATTTAAGCCCAACTGTCAACTAAGGATGCAGCCCTCACTGGCCTCCTCATCAAGTGGAATGGGGAGGAGAAATAGAAGTAAAAACCTGTAAGTTAGGAAAAGTTTAACAACTGTAACAAAGTAAAATTTAATAATAATATTACATAACAGCAATAGTAATAACAATAATAATGAATAAAACCCAAGAAAAAAAGTGATGCACAATACAGTTGCTCATCACTCCCTGACCAATGCCAAAGCCCATCCCCCTTTCAGGTAACTCCCCTGTTTATATTCTGGGCATGATGTTGTATGTTTTGGAATATCCCTCTGGCCAGTTTAGGTCCTTGCTGTGTCCTCGCTATGCTTCCCCCACCTTTTTGTGCATGTCCTCAATGGCAGAACGAGACTGAAAAAAAATACAGTCCTTGGCATAGGGCAAGTACTACTGAGCTACAACCAAAACATCCATGTGTTGTCAACATTATTCTCATAATAAATCCAAAATGCAACACTGTACCAGCTACTGTGAAGAAACTAACTCTATCCCAGCCAAAACCAGGACAGCTTTCTTATAACTAATTAATGAATTAAAGCACCACAGTGTCTTGTTGCTTAATCTGTTTATTTTCCTTATTCAGTTGCCAGTTTTAGTGGTGTATGCATCTTGAGTTAAATCTGAGCACTACTTATTAGTCAAAGACTTTTCCCAGTTGACAGAACTGTGAAAAATGCAATTATACAAAGCAGATAGATTATTTATTTTAAGAAGCAGAAACTGTCACATTTATTCAACCTGCATGTAGAAGCCTGCACACAATTATGTCAAAATATGAAGATTCATGGACAGCCATTTGAGAAAATATTTTCAGGTTTTTACTGTGTCCAGATTCTGCCTATATAAACAATATAGCTTAGAAAGCATTACAAAAGAATAATGCATTCAAAGAGAATATATTCACTTCTCTTCTTAAAAAGGACTGTAATGAAGTTTCTCTGTTTAATTGATGGATGTTACTTTTAAGTGTTATCTTTATGGTCTCATCTTTCTCTTCCCTCAACAAAAAAAGATGGTAATACATACACTGAGAAGACTAAAAAGGAAGCAGGGGGAACATGGGATGACCCACATAAAAAAAAACTACCGAAGTTGATAAGAGCTTAAGTCTCTGCAAAATTTCCTTTTTTTTCGCTTCTCCACTTCTACCAGGTGCAACACAAAGGAGAGAGCATGACCTTTACAAATCAAGTGACCTCATAACTGCTAAAGCTCTTTAAAAAGATACAAGCTCTCTCTTATAATGAAAGTGTCCCACAGAAAGATGAAACACTTGTCTACTCACAAGGCAGAGTAGGGCTTCTTTCCAGCCACAGAGTAAACTGAACTTCCAGTCTCTGAGTTTGAAAACTTGAACCTGAAAATAGGAATGAACAGTCTCATAATGTCCCAGGATAATATGATTTATTCTGCTGCCAGGTGACTCTCTCCTAACTGATCTCAAAAACCAACCTCTATGTAATTAAAAGCTAAAGAAAAATCTCTTACTTATAATTTAATATAATAGAAGATGCTGTAATGATGGAATCTATAAATCCATTTATACATGTATATATGCAGAGAGAATATATTTGAATGTAAACTAAAAAATTAACATTTGAGATGGAAAATACAACACACAGGTGTATTTTTTTCTTAAAGCCAATTCTTAAATTAAAGCCATGCTAAAGCCATGCTAAACTGCTACAGGAAATATTATGCAAAATAAGTTTTCATTATTCTGAACTTGCTTTAGACATCTTAATCTTAGGTTAGATTTTCAGTCTTGGGGGTGGAAGTCAATGTTTGCTTGTTTTGTTTCCAGAGCTAAATAAATTTGGAAATATGTAATTAATATGTAATTAATATTTGTATCAAAAAGCAATACAAAGGTAGTTTAAAGGTACAACTGCAGAAAGTTTAAACTGAAAACTCAAGACCTGAACTTGAATATTTCTGCAGAGCTATTAGTGTAACATTCTGGCTAATATCTATATCAGTTAGATAGAAAAGTAGATATTCTTAACATGTACTTAATAGAAAGTCTTTAATTGTTGTCACAGAAAAGACCCCAGAGAGAATAAAATTACACATTTTCCCTTTTTGATGGCTAAAAACTTTCAATGGTTGCAGAATGATTCCACTGTAATAGGTGGAGATTATCTAAAGCCCTAGTAAGTGTCTCTGTTTGTCCTTTCAATTCATGTGCAGGTGTGTTCTTACAGTGCCAGAGGCCTCATTTGGAAGTTTCCTGAGCTACTAGATTAAAATTTTGATATAACTTGTCACATTGGTGAGACCCCATGGCAATGAACAAACCCAAAAGATGAAGTTACTTACTGGGTAGACATGAAGCCTTGGATTTTTTAAAAAATGCATTTATTTTTAAAAGGCACAGCACATTTGGAGCAGCATGAGAATATAAATGAAATTCCAGCAAACTTCTATTAACTTCAACCAAGCAAGAGTTTCACACATTCATACTGACATAGGCTAACACACAAAACCTTGGACAAAGACTAAAACCAGCTGCTTGAGATGCGAAAGATGCCATAAATAAAATCATCAGAGCAAAATTTGCCCAGTTTGCAATTCAGAAATTAAAATAACATTCCATCTATAGCATTTTTTGAGATGCCCGCAGAACTTGGCACCAGAACTGAAGCATTAAAATCTATTTCAAAGCTGTTGCATGAGTAGAGAGAGGATTCTCTAGAAATGCCAAGATATCATCACAGAATAGCACAGGAGGTGGAACAAGCAACATTCATTGACAGCCTTCAAAGATAGCCTCCAAAGAACAGAAAAGTATTAGCTTTCAAACTTTCTATTGGCAGTCCTCTCCAGAGCCACCAGAATTAGTCTCCCCATTGCATCCTACTTTTTTCCCAGGCTCAGCTCAAGACCTCACAGCTCTCTCAGTGTGTACAAGACCTCCTCACAGTTGTCTCAATGTGATTCAGCTTTTCTAAGCAGGACTGCCACCATTTCTCTATCTCACCTCATCTCTGTCTCTAGTTATTTCGTATTATTTCTTCTTGCCATCATCCAAATTTTTTTCACAAGGCTTTTCTTTGCCTTTGTAGGGTGAACTTGTAAGGTGAATCAGAACTGAAAATCCATGTTTTTTGCACATTTCATATCTAGTTTCACTGCTGAGGCAAGTATGTGATTCCAAATTAAGTCAGGTACCTCCGGAGGTGAAATCTGTAATCTTCCCTTCATTTGGGTTTTCTATAATGCAAAGCAGTAATTTACCATGAAGTGGTTTTGACTAGAGAGCACACCACTAGCAAGTTACACTGAAATTATGTTCTATTGCATTCTTTTTGAAATGCATTTTACTATTTGTTCCATGGGGTTTCTTTATTTCTCAGAAGCACAGTAAGATGTTTGCCACTCCCAAAGTCAAGAACTGCCTGAGAAAAACACCAGTTGTGACTTTATGAGCATTTTTATGTGGGAAACAGGTCTAAGGTAACAAATTATTTAAATAAAAACAGTAAATGTTTTTTAAAATTACATACAGAGAAAATTCCATTGTATTTGCTCATAGAGTATTTACACATACAAAAAAAGTAGGTCAGTATTAGCTTATGATTCCAGCTCAGTTTCATTCTTAAATGTCTGTCACTGGAAATGTGTCTCCTTTTGTGTCCCTGTCAGACCCTTCCCATTTCAGCCTTATAGAAATAAAACCTACAAAAACCAACAAACAAACAAACAACAACCACAAAATCTCTTCTCCCACTCTTCAGTTTAATCAATTTCCCCTCTCTGCCTACTGCAATCTCTTTGCTCACTCTCCAGTAGCCTTCATATCTCCACAGCAACACTGTTCTTTCCTTTCCTATGCAAGTTCCTCAACAAAAGATTATGAAGGAAAATAAGCACATTACAGATTAAGGAGGTTACCACAGTTCCCTCTGACTGTTATGTTTAAGCAAATTTATAATAAAGAAAGGACAAATCTCACATCCCTCCCTCCATACATCATGGGAGACATTCACATGTAAAGTTTTGAGAAAGTCTGGATTGTAATTTTCATATATCATACCATATGTGTATAATTTGAAGCCTGATATGCTCAGATATCTGTAAGGCTTTGCATTTTATATTCCAAATAACAGCACTAATTGTTCAAAACCTTTGGATTCTAAGCCTAACAAGAGTGAAATAAGAAATTTTGTTTAGTAAATACATATTTTTCTCCTGAAAATCAACAAATCTCCAGAAGTACATGAATGGACTTATATAGCTGAATGATCTGTCCATCATATCTTAAGACATGCAGTGGTTATATTATATTATCTATGTTACATTGATTCAAATGCTCATTTTCAAGAAGAAAATCTGAAAATTGTACTGATTTTCTCCAACACATGTGCCCTTTTCCTACTTTTTCTTTTATACCTGTGTAATTAAACAAATCATGCATTACATATGCACTATGGATTCCCAGGAAGCTAGAAGTTTGGAAGAGATGTTTATGTCAACTTGCAACACCTATAAAGAAGATGAGGCCCTTTCATCCTGTGTTGCAGAAATATAATTTTCAGCTAATGATTCTGCTAATTTTCATCAAAAATTATGAACATGCTTTATTTGCACATTTTGTAAAGGCTAGAACATTTATTTATATATTTTCCAGAGAATACAAAAAAAATATATACCCATTTCCTGTTTTGACATTTGGGCAACTTATCAATTCAAAAAAGTTTTTGAGAACTAAGTAAAATGAGTTCAAATGGGAAAAAAAAACAAACTAACAACACCATCACCTAAAAAAACGCCAACCAAATGAAAAAAAACCACCTAAACTAGATGCGGCTACCTAAGCATTCCTCAGCCTGTTCTTCCATTACAGATTGCTGCAGAAAGGTGAGAAGAATGTCGGGTGAGAGCTTACCAGGGTACAAACCCCACATTTTTCTCTAAATTTTGGTGATAAAACATATCACTCAGACCTCCAGAAGATTTTGAAAGAGGGTGTTTCACTGCTGCTCAGCTACTTTTTGCATATACATACTAACGTGTACACACACACACACTCACACCTTTATTCCCACCCTCCTCCCATACATTTAAAACAACCAACCACTGAGAAGTATTTAAGCAGAACTTAACACAACAACCACTGCTACAAATCCACTGGAAAGTACTTAAGCATTACTTCAAAGTTATGTGGTTACACATTCAAGAGTCAGGGAGGCAGAGCAAAGTAAAGGCTAAACTTTTGGGTTCATAGTAGTGGCCATCTCAGCATTGCTCTTTGTGGTCCCATACAGATACAATGGAACTTATACCTTTCAGCAGTTTGGAGTCAAAGGAATAATTAAATATTTCTAAATCTACTTCATTTTTAAATCTTATTACATTAAAATTAAGATAGTTAATAGGATAATAAAACCGAGGTAATTAACAGTTTGACAAGGAACTCCAGATCAGTGCTATCCAAGGTACCTCAATGAACTGTATGGGGAAAAAAGAAAAAAAAAAATTCTTATTTTTTTACATATAATAATTCTATATAAATTGACTGTGATGAATGCTGGTAATGAAGTGAGTGAGATTTAAATGCTAGTCTCAGCAATTAAACTAAAAACAGTTAAATAGCTGTTCTAAAGTTACTGAAGCATAACTCAAGTAAGTAATTAGGCAAGGCATAAAAATGCTACTTCAAATTTATTATATACACAGCTCACATCTACAGGAATATGTTCTTTTGGGATCCTTTTTTCCCAGTTCTGTTTCTTGGACAAGGATGAGCATAAGAAAAATTAATAATATTTTCCTTCTTTGTTCTGCAGTGATAAACCAAACTGTCAACTACATATTGCACCGCTTGTTCAGAATGCAAAATCTGCAAGATTTGGGGTCCTAACCCTGCATAAATCTGCCCTTCCTTCCATTCCATCTGATGTTCAAGTGAATGTAGAAGGGTTTCTGTTAATATTTAAAAGACCATTTTAAAGGAGGGAGGTGTCATTATAATGGAGCAGTGGTTTTTTATGGGTTTAAGTTTTCTCCTCACTCAGCTGCATCTCATCTTTTTCCTGTTTTTATGTTAAAGTATTTTTGACACAATCAGGTTAGAAAATCTGAATATTTATGCCCATAAGCTGTATACAGAAAAAGAGGCATGGGCTATTAAAACCAAAATGCTCTACAGACAGTTTAAGATTTTTCAGCTTCGGTACTGATTTAATCAGCAGCATAATCTCCTTTGTTTTCCAAAGGAGTAAGAATACAGAAGATCACAGCAGGAAACACACAGTAAAGCTGAAGACATGGCATAACATATTGTCATATATTTATTGGTATGAACAGTACTATAAGAACACCCAAAGCATTTATCTCGGGACGAGTTTTACTTGACTTCTGCAGGAGCTGCCTGCAGCTCTACAAACATGGTGCCTCAACAGCTCAGGCAGATCAAATGGGGCGAGTCAAAGGAGACTGGAAGGTCTCCTTTGGAAGATCTCCAAAGCCCAGGCTATGGCCTGAAAGTAATTTATTAAGCATATTTATTTGGCCTGAAGGGGATTTATTAAAATTTATTGTTTCCTCTGGGCAACACAAGAACAAATTTAAGTACTGACTGAGGTAATATCTTCAAATTCATTCTTTATAAAAACTTCAGTGGTCTTCAGTTATTCCACAGCTATTTCCTAAAGGCAAGGGGCTTTTATTGGTAACAGAAGTAAGTCAGAAGAAAACTGGTGAAAAGAGGAGCTGCCAAAAAGACTTTAATAAAGGTATATGAATTAAGAACTTTTGTAAGAATAAGTCAATTACATTTCTTAAGCTTCAGAAGAAAAAGCAGAGCACATTTTATCTGGAGAAAAAAGGGATAAAAGATACTCAGAACTGTGAAACAGAGGGGTAACATGCTAGACCTTCAGACTACTTTGATATAACAGTGTCAGACAGTCTAAGAGCAATGGGAATGTTCTTTTCTGTAGCTTTCAAAGCCGAAACCTTCCCTGGGATTCTTGGAAGAGAAGCGCTAAGATGAAAATGAACTGCTATTAAATATAATTTGGAGCTGTTATGCTCTTTATGATTACTTTTGTTGACAATATTTTCTACCTGCCACCTCTGTAATTAAAGATTTCTTTTATTTTGTTAGAAATTTGTTGAGTTGTAACTAATTTTGCCTAGTTTTAAAAGTGACTCCAGATAAAGATAACTAATAAGAATAGGGAGAATTTTTTTTTAACTTTGTAAACTTCATCAAAATGTGTGTATATGAGCCTGAGACAGATTTGAAAGACCAAGGTATTGGGGTAAGCCTCTTTTAAACTTCAAATGTCAGCAACAAGTGGCAGGTTTTGAGGAAAAGCCCTCCCTATGTGGCAGGCACAGACAAGCAACTCTCTGGCAAGAAGCAGATGGCAGACATACAGCTGAATGCTCTGAATATTTACGAAGATCATCACTCATATCAAGAAGGGAAGCACAGAACAGACAAATGAAGGCATGGAAGTAACTCTATTAATGCTCAGATTTGCCTCAAGACATAAATAAAAAATAAAAAAAAAATTGAAGTGGAGAAAACCAGTACCGCTTCACAAATTGCTTCAAAATTGTGTTGCTTCTGTCACAGGTGTACTTACTCCGAGAAGTGTGGCAACTATCAAAAATAAAGTTTCACTTCTTAGCTCTGTTCTTGGGACAGGTGGGATTAATCACTCAATCTTTAAAACGTGATCAAGGAAAAAGACTAAGTAGGATTAAGGGATATTGGAAAGAAAATAATTAATCCAAAAGATATTTCTAGATTTATTTTGAGTTTAAAAGCAAGTGAAACTAATACCATTTCAGACTGAAAGAAGGAGATATGGGGATATCCTGGCCTATATAATTTGACTATTCAAGCAGATTATCTTTGCTCCTTAATATTTCAAAACTGCATATGTATACTGATCAGCCCTAAGAAGCTCTTGATCAGAACTCAGTTTTCAGTTCTGAAGGTTGTATTTAAACAGGCATAGGTAGGAAACAGAATCTAAGTCATAAAACAATAGTAATGCAATGGCAGTACCTCTCTATTTCCCCAGGGTTACAGAACTGGGAGTTGCGCAGTAGTAGTTACAACAGCACTTGGACTGAGCATATCCCATTGTGAATGGTTGCAGTTATAGATTGCATTTATTATTTTAATTATGACTGGTTAATTTACAGGCAATTTTATCAGCTATGACAAAATGCGGTCATATTCGAGCATACAGTCTTCTCCCATATTGCTTTGGGGTCTTGATTTTACTCTGGGAGGCACTTGCACCTAAGTCAGTATTGATTTCAAGAGCTACCTGTAGTATGCATTTAGAAACCAGAGAATTTGTGATTCAATATTTGAAAATGCAACTGTCCTTTTATTCACTTTGGTATCAACAAAAACAATTGCTGAATGCCCAAAACAACACACATACTTGATACAATAGCAATAATGTGGTTCAGCTTTCCTGGTGTGTTTGTGAAAAAACACATTGAATTATTATTCGGTGGACAAAACAATCAGGAGAGTTTTATATTATTTTTCTTTTAATTTATTAATGATGGGCTTAGAAATTTTTCATATGGAAACTTATTTCTAAACTTAAGAATAATGTTTATTTAATTTCTCAGACAAAAAATTTTTTTTGAGTGGCAAATTTAGTTCAAGTATAAAGTTTTTTTCTAGCTATGAAGAATATTAGATTCCAAGGAGAAGGCTCCTGGACAACAGAACAGCACAAACTCCCAGTATCAAATCCTTAGAGGTAAAAATACTTAGAGAAACAGTCAAACACTGAGACTGGTTGCCCAGAGAGGCTATACAACTTGTGTCCTTAGATATATATAAAACTCAGCTGAACAAACTGAGATGATTGGACCAGCTTTAAGCAGGGTGTGGGCATAAGAGAGCTTCAGAGGCCCCTTGCAACCTCTAACATTCTGCACTTGCATGATTCTATTTTCGCTAACTCTATGGAAGTAATTTTCTCCAAATCACTCTATTAACAGAAGATAGACAAAATAATTGAAGAACTGAGAAGAGAAGCACAGGAGGAGTGAACTGGTTACTCAGAGGTAATTGCTGAATTATTATCAGAACCAGAACCACCAGATAAGAAGCGCTGACAGTAAATTGGGCTGTTTATTCAGTAGTATTTCTAGTGAGCACTTACTACCATGCCTTTGTTAGAATTAAGTCTAAAGCCAGATTGAAAGGCAAATAATGAAATTCACAGAAGCAAAGCAGGAAGCACTGAAAGGGAATAAATACAGGGACAGACATATGGAGTAATTAAGATTCAAAGTTCTCAGATTATAGGAAATCATGATGTGTTTTGTATTAAGAGAGACAAGCAGAGAGAACAAAGCTAGTGGGAAAAGACTGAAGTCAATTTAAGACAGGAAGCAGTATGGTACTGGTGGAAGAAGGAAACCTACAGTGAGTGCCTGGGGTGCATATGTGATGGAAGAATAAATTTATTGGAGATGGCAGTGAATAGGGACAGACTGTGAAAGTGATAAAACCAACAAAGGCCTCCTTATGCACATCAGTTTTGCTGTTAAGTAGATCATATTCATTGAATCAATATGCCAAAGGGATACTAAAGAATAAATAAAATCCATTGGATTTGAGAGGATACAGTTTGCATCAGTTAAGAAAACATTTACTTAACTGAATAAGTTATAGTCCATTATTATAGGTGCATAATAAAATTGTTTCTCTGCATTTCAAAGTACCTTGGTACTTGTTTTGCAAATGAAGCATTTTCTGCATACTTTAGAGATAATGACCCAGCTGGCTACAAAAATTATTCTAGCCATCCCATACCTTCCAGCACCCTCTAGTAGAATTAAATGCTTATTAGTTGACAGGAGAATTGGAAAAAGTTTTAGAGAATGAGGCAGGTCATTATACCAAAAAATGATAATTGATATTTTTGAGCAAGTGACAATGATCTAGGTGATATGTTGTGCGTGCATGTTTTGAATGACACAAGTCAGATGTGCGGTACCACTGCTTATGGCAGCCCCTCCCTAGTCTCCTTATAATCATGAGGTATGCCTCCTCAACATTCCTTATTCACTCCTACCAATAATAGAGTTTAATTAGTGAAATTATCTGTTCTTTCATCAGGCTCCTATAGCCTGAAGTAGTTTTCTGAGTTCCTTAGTACTACATGTGACTTCAAATGAATGTCTTGTGCTGCATATTGGACCCTTCCTTAAGTATTTTTCTGTTGTCTCTATGATCTTTAAAAATGCTCATCTAGAGCCCTCAAAAAAATGCAAATCGTGCATTTTGCTGTCTTTAGCAACAACCATTACAAGTGTCTGTGCTGAAAAAAATTCGGACAACTTTCCAGCAGAAAAAATAGTTGTAGCAAGCCAAAGAACATATATCTGTGGGACATAATAATTAGTACCAGCTCTGTTCACCATATATATTGTAGACCAAGGAAAGATTCATGCTTATTCCAGATTCAGTCAGGAGTCCACCAATAATGAATATCTCTGAAAACATGGAGAAAAATAAATGATGCTTTGGTTAGAACCAAACTTCCTACTCAAAAGTATGCTAACATTTTCTATTTTTCTTGTTTTCTTCCTTGTAATGACAGAATAATTTGAAACCAGTTTTATACCAGTTACAACCACAGCCTTTGTATTTGACATGTAGTGGAACCATACCTTTCTGCCTACATCAAGAAAGAATGCATAACCAATATTGTAATAGTCTTGCGACCATTCTTTATAAAGTGTTACCAGACCTACAGACACTAAACATGAGCAATCCTGTTGGTTTTAACGCAAGAAAATTAGCTACGTTCAGGATAATGGGTACCTACCTGGCACTTTTAAATGCATGAGATTTTTTTTTTTAAAGCAGGTACAAGTCTGGGCCTTCACGGGTTTTCACAACTGTAACACATTACTAATATGCATGGACATCCTCCCTTGCCCCTCTCACTCCTTGATTCCTCATCCTTACCATCTCATAGAAGAGGTGCACTCAAGATTTTCCAGACAGCCTTTTTTTTGCAATTTTGGTGTGTACTCTTCAACACACAAATTTGAATTTGGGAATGACAAACCTCATCTGATGTACTACAGCACAGTTCTGCTCCCTTAAATGGAGTAGACATTTACATCAGTCTTGTATCTTCCAGGTCTCGCATTTCCTGAGGATGCATGCAGCTATTTTCTTTTCATTACCTATTTTTCAGTCAGCAGTAAGAATATGACAGTCTAAATTTAGGATCATCTCAGCCACAGGTACTGTACAGACACATTAATAAAAAATGCTCTTTTTCTTTTTTCATTCATGCCACCCTGAACAGATAAGCAACACAGTCTTTGGAGGGACAAGAAATTAGGGGATTAGTTTTGTAATCCTTTGTAGAATATTGTTGCTCAGCAGCTTCTTTGTGAATCAGGAAGGTGACCCTGCAATCATCACAGCTCATCAAATTTCACTTAATAAGAACTCAAGAGGACACTGGTGAGAAATAAGGCATAGAGGAATAACTGGAATGAATTTGATGATACTGCTTTACAAATTGTATCTAGTGTTATTCAATTAGTATGATATGTTGAAATCTCAGAGGAAAAACTAAACAAGGCAAGATTTATAGGAAAAAGAGACTTCTCTCAACTAATATTGCTCAATACAAAAAACAAACTTTCAGGTGAAAAGAATTATGTCAGATAGCTTCTCCCTTTCCTTCAAACCACACCAGCTGTTCTAGAAATCTTTCCCCAAAAGCCAATGCTTTACTCACACATCACGATAGCCGCAGCATTGCTATAGCAACTGGAGAGAGAGTTGCTAAAAATGTATACAATTCAATCATTCAGCAAGACTAATTTGCAAAAAGTAGCTAATAAAAAAAAAAGCAAAGATGCCACAGCCTCACACCCCTCCACATCCTCCCAACAGAGAGAGCCCACAGACACACACACACTCACTCACTCACCTGGCCCTCTACCACCAGCAAAAAAGAGAAGTTTTAACTGATGTAATTGTAAAAGACATTTTTTTATTGGAAACTAAATGGCGTCAATAGATGTTGGAATGATTGTATTCTACCTCTCAAGATTTGTCACCACACCTACTCCATTAAAGTTTAACAAAGTATGTAAAAGAAACACTATTTTGGCATTGCAATTAAGTTCTGAAAAATGTTTTTCTCAAACCCAGGAGACCATTAAACTCTAGCCTTCGGAATGCTCCATGTGCCACATGACACAAGTTCACATATCTCAGAAGTCAGTCCTGTTAGTTCCAGCAAAACGCTGAAGGAAAATATGGTTAGAAAACTTCCCTCGGAAGAGGGGTTTACTGGAGGTCAGGTCTTTTGCACAGCAACACAGGGTTTCAGTCAGTTCCATTGTAACTTTTCATGGGAACTTTCCCAATTAAAAAAAAAAAAAAACTATTTAACTGGAATTTGCTTTTAAAACAATTTAATTTTGTGTACTAAATACTATGGTTTTTTGCAACATAAGCACTTTCAAAATATTTGTTCTGCTTCCAAATGTGCTTGTATGAGGAAAAACTCAGATTAGGTTTTATTCCTCTAACTTCATAGACATTGATAATCTCCCGCAGAAGTTATCATATTTTATGTCTCATCTACTAGGCATAGAAGTTTAAGTGTCTCATTCTTCCTAACTTGACTCTTCAAAAGCAAATATGACTGCTGTGTTCATATACTAGAACTTAGGTGTCATGGTTTCAATGCTACATGATCAACAACCACATCCATCTATCATACTCAAACACCTACTTTGGTTTCAAAGGCATAATTACCTGGAGTTTAAAAACTTTAACAGTCAAATAAAATTTTTTGTGGCTTATTTTCCATGTGAGACCTCAAATACTGAATTATATTGCATCAAGCACACCATTCCATCAACTTTTTTTTCTTTTTCTTTCTACAACAAATACAGAAATGCCCACACATGCCCTGTGTCACTGTCTAAATACTTACCAAGTCTAATAGGTTGGACTGAACTTTTAGCAGGAAATTCCTTTAGTCCTTGTGGTACAAGGGTGCCTTTCTGCAGCCACCAGCTGCAGTTCTGAAAGCACTTGAAAGGTGTCGTTCTTTTCTGATAGCAGCTTGTGTGATAAACATGCCCATTGATAGCAGAAACCTGCAAGCAAATCTTCCAACTGATGCCATGCATAACCCATAATTGCTTATTAGCACTTCGGCTCGTTTCAGATAAGAGTCTCTCAAGCCTTTCCCCCCAGTCACAAGAAGTTTGTGGTGCAGACACTGTTTTGGGTTGAGCAGACAGACTGGAGAGCCACAAGTGCCCTCTTCTGGATATCTGATGCTACTCCAATTTATCCATGGAACAGCACTGAGGATTGACTCGTGACCAGGTGTCTCTAACACTCTCTGCTGAAGTGTTCTGCATTCTATACCCCTTGTCTGAAAATGAAAAGATTTCCTGAATTGTAAGCTTTTTAGTGCAAGCTACACAGACTAAAGAGCCTCAGCCAAACAGCTTAATAAGAAAGTACCTAGCTATGTAATTTTGCAAGGATTATTTTCCCATCATTTATGGGCAATGTCTCTGTGAATATGTTTCTTATCTGAGTACAGAAAATGGATCTTTAATCCTATACTTTTCATGCATTTTTTATATTAACATTGGTCCTTCTTCTTTTTCCTTGAAGTTTGACCTTTTTTTCAAATTTTTTTTTTTTGTCTTATAATATCAATAAAGATAGTCTTTATATGAAGGAAAAAAATAGAATGTCAAAACCCAAACATTAGTATATCTTATACCTAGATACAAATCATCAATGAGGTAGATAAAGTTTCTCAATTCCCATCTGTGCCGCGAGTGTTCACAGTTCTGAAATGCACCAAACCATATCTGTAAATCAGTATGTGCCTAAACAGAGATTTAATATATTTCCTATAGGTTTAGGTATC
Organism: Monarcha castaneiventris obscurior; assembly: GCA_026261815.1. Taxonomy (NCBI): domain Eukaryota; kingdom Metazoa; phylum Chordata; class Aves; order Passeriformes; family Monarchidae; genus Monarcha; species Monarcha castaneiventris. The sequence continues at coordinate 27,469,106 of JAMPIT010000433.1, forward strand.
TGCATTGCATGATCCAGGCATATACATTCACATACATTAAAGATTAAAATGAATGTTGTCTATAACAACACAATTTACACATTAAATGATTACACAGCTACTGAAAGGAACACTGTAGACACGGATTTATTTTATAACCAGCAGTATCTGGAAAGTTATGCACAAAATTGAAGAAAAATTGAGAAAGTTTTAATGATTTATTGTATTTCGCTTCAGCTCTCTAAGAAAGTTATCATTTTGACATACAAGAACAACCAGGAAGGTCACGTAACCTGTGTCCAAGTTACCTCTCGTACTCCATCTGACTCGTGTCTAAAGGATGTGGGGGAAAACAGGTTATGAGACCCAGTAATTCTGTACTGTATTTTGTTCAGCATAAGTACATATTACTGAGATCCAGCACATACAGTGCAGCATGTGCAGTGGAGCATGATCTCCTTCTGAGATCCACTATGTGAGAAAAACCTATCATGTTTCCAACATAAAGAATAAAGGCAAAATTTAACCATCTCAGTTTAAGAATGGAACATTCAAAGCCAAAAAGAAGAGTGGAAATCAAATGTTGAATTTGTGAGCACTCCAGACAAGTGTGGTTATTGTCATTAATTGTTTTGCAATTTTTCTTCTCAGCTAATATCATCATGTCATTCTTCAAGGTGAGTCCGGAAATCAACGTACACACAGAAAAGTTCTTTCCATCATGACTACTGAATGATGTGGGGAAGCCACCCAGCTCAGCTGTGCTCGAGCTCATACTTCACTGCCTTGAGATTTCAAATGTTGAAACTACATTGCACAGTAAGATAAGCACTTAGTCTTAAGTATATTTATTTTTGAATATCTCCACCTAAATTTTATTTCCTCACTTTGTGCACAGCAGCTTCTGTAGCTCTCAGATCCACTGCTAAACCAAGTCACTATGGGTGCATAGCTGGGAAACTAAGTCAGGAGAAAAGATACAGTCACCCAAAAGGTAACTTTCAGCTTGTACTGCAAATTGTCCCAGAAAATCCTGGCCCCTAGCACAAAACATGGCATTAAGCAGTCATGCCTTGCAAAAAGCAAACAGAAGTTGCAACAGAAGTCACATGAAAGACATACTGGTCATTTGTTGCAAGCTGGACTTGGAACATTAATCAAAATTAATCAGATAAGCAGCAAAGGAACTAAATATTAAAGCAAACATTTCAAAGCACTCAAACTCTACATCCCAGGTATGCATTCAAATTTTCTTTTTCCCTATGAAATATTGCTGATAAATGTCGATTTCTGATTCAGTCCTTAGAGAAGTATTTCCTGACTGAGGCTGAAAGTCCACATAAATGGACAAAACTAATAAATTATCCTTTTATTTTATTTTCCTCTGTTCATATTGGTTATACCAATTTATGTTGCTGTCTGTAGGTGACTGGAAAATATGAAGTATAGATGATGCCAGAAAGCAAAGAAGAACTAGCCATCGTAGACATGGCAGCAACTGTGGAAATGCCAACCTACATCATGTGCAAACACTGAAGAGGGGAAACCAAGGAATTTGCCATCTTCCTCTTGCCTGGCACACAGATCTAATTGCAGATGTATGGCACCTATTTATCAGTATCTGCACACTTATTTTCTTGTTATCCCAACAATAGATGTGCTTGTAATGCAAAAAAAAAGTGCTCAATTATCTATGTCTTAAAGATTTTTCACAACATATTCAAGTTTGTGGCCTCTTGGATTAAATAGCTTCCTCATATTTTTTAACCTCTCTAGATCTCTGAACTAACTTTATTGATCTCTGCTGCTTTTTTAGTACATCTTTATCTGAACAAACTCATTAACACGTGTCGCCCTGGTTTTCACAGTGCTCCATGTTTTTACTTTTGTAGTAGAAGTTCTCATGCTCTTTCCATAAACATAGCTCTTGTTTTTCTAACCGGCTAAGGATGTTTACTGAACTTTTAGATTGTTGTTCATTCCTTTCTCCAAGGCGGAGAAAGGTGATAGACTGTGTTCCTATCCTGTAAAATGCTAGAGGTGTTAACCTCATCCACCAATGTATGATTGTTTTAGAAGAGGTATAAAAGTGTGATAATAAAGGTGGGCAGAGCCCTTTCGCTCTGCTCCGTGGTCCTGACCTGACCTGCTGTCTACCTGCTGTTTGAATCTGCGTGTTCGTGTCTGACACTGCGTCAAACACGCTGGCTATATCATTTGCTAATCAGTAATGAAAATGTTAAATTAGATCAGCCATAAAATTGATCTCTGTGACATCTCACTATACACTTCTTGCCCTTCACATTCCAGCTCAATATACTGCTGCTTATCATTATCTTTTATTTACGTTCAGTCTCTTGGAAAGTTTTCAGCCTCTGTGTTATTCATGTCAATTTCCATTAAGTTTTCAATGAGATTTTGCAAACCACTATGTTATTAATTTTTACTATCAAAATACTTCATTAGATTTTACATACATTAAGCTTCCTGTATTCCTATTTTCACTTTGTCTGTTATTAGACGATTTAGAAGTTACATCTACCTGATATTCTTCATTCTTTCCTTATTCCATCACTAAGTAAGCTTTGAGAGCTTGCAAAAGCAACATCTGTTTCCATATACTACCAAGACTTAAAGTTGGGACTCTTGCACAGTGCTGTAATTTTCAGGATCATGCCTTCTATCAGCAATATATTTATCCCATCTCAGTGGCAGCTTCCCAGTTCTCCATGACTTTCATAAATCATTAACAGGTGGTGTGGTCACCATCCTTCAGACCCTGGGATGCCTATGCTCAGAATAGCCAATCTGTGCTTTTCCTCCCAACCTTCCTGTCCCATCCCCAGAATAATTTTTATCAATTCTGATTTGCTTCCTTTCTACAACCTTTCTCAGACAAAAAGGCAATAGCCTTTACTTATACTGGAATGTGTTAAGCCCTTTCATTTCTGCTTTTTTTCTTTCCCCACCGTTTTTGTACTGCAGTTAATAAGAATTGTAATACATTTCCTTCCTTTCTACCGAAATAACCAAAAAAAGACTGGATATATAGATGGGTGCTTAAACATAATTTTAAAATCCACTGATACCCAGCACAAATCATGTGGCACAATTCTGAAGAGAAGGCTTTTGTCTGGTCCATTTTTTAAAACAAAGGCTACCAACATTTCCAAGAAATTTTCTGATTAACTAGAGATATTTTATAAATCTTTTAATAAATCTTAATTGAACATCTGAGGAAATATATATTGCTTTTATTTAACTATATAATAATCATTAAATAGATAACCAATACTTTGATATCAAGCTTACATTATTTGTTATTTTGGAATTGGTCAGTGGGATTAAATTTTTGGTGTGTAGGAAAAGCAATTTTTGTGCAACAAAGTTCATATACATCCTTAAGTAAAAATTAATTATATCTAGGTCTAATTTTATCTATGAGCTTTCAGGGAGTAATATTGAGTTCCTGACACCACAGAACTGATTCATCAGATAATATGCAAGCAAATTTGTAGTAAGTATGCCTTTGAAAAGCAGAACTCAGGAAAAAGGTATGTCTTTTATATATCTAGGTATCCAGCACACATCATGTCAAAAAGAACTTGTATCAGTGTGTCCTTTTATGGATGATAATCATCATTTAGTAATTCATAAAGTGCTACTAACTGTAGGATTTAAAACATATCCACACAAAAAAATTCACTGATGATGTGTATTGTAACTACACAAGACAAAAAGCACAAAGATATTTTGCTTCCTGTATATAGCAAAAGCACTAAAACAAAGAAGAAAAAAGCCTGAAACTACAAGAATTATTTTCAAAATAGTTTTATTTGGTTAACTTTATGTTCAAGAGAAATTAGTTCTTAGCTGTCTGGGGAAGGGAATTATGATAGGTATCCAAATGCCTGCCTTTTTGGGTCTTCGTAAAAAGCTGTCCCATATGACAGGGGACACCACAAAAGTCTGCACTCTCCTGTATGGAGCCACTCTAGGAGCTCCAGGACATTAGAATGGCAATAGACTTTTATGTACCAAAAGCAGCTAATGGAGGGCAAGATCCTGGCCTATATCAGAAATAGTGTGGCCAGCAGGACCAGGGAAGTCATTCTTCCCCTGCACTCAGCACTGGTGAGGCCACACCTTGAGTACTGTGTCCAGTTCTGGGCCCCTCAGTTCAGGAAGGACGTGGAGACACTTGAGCGTGTCCAGAGGAGGGCGACAAGGCTGGTGAGGGGCTTGGAGCACAAGCCCTATGAGGAACGGCTGAGGGAGCTGGGGTTGTTTAGCCTGGAGAAAAGGAGACTCAGAGGTGACCTTATCACTCTCTACAACTTCTTGAAAGGTGGTTGTAGTGAGGTGGGGGTTGGTCTCTTTTTCCAGGCAACAGCTGACAGAACAAGAGGACACAGTCTTACGTTGTGCCAAGGAAAATATAGGTTGGATATTGGAAAAAGTATTTTACAGAAAGAGTGATAAAATATTGGAATGGTTTACCCAGGGAGGTGGTGGAATCACCATCCCTGGACGTGTTTAAAAAGAGATTGGATGTGGCACTCAGTGCCATGGTTTAGTTTAGTTGAGGTGTTCAGACATGGGTTAGACTCGATGATCTTTGAAGGTCTCTTCCAACCTGGTGATTCTGTGATTCTGTGATCAAACTAGATGCCTTTGCTTTAGATGGCTACAGACAAGTTAAAGTAATTCAATTCCATGTATTTTACTTCACATAAGCAAAACAGAAGAGGAAGTTAACATAAGTTTGAAAACAAATGCAGAAATAGTGGGAATGTAATTTTCAACATGAAGGTCTGTGGAAACTTGCATAAAGTGTTGGGTATTGTTGTATGGAAGTCTGTTTCTAGGGTGCTTAAAAGAAGATTAAAAACTACCCTTTGACAACATGTTTCAAAGTACTGAAATAGTGCAAACTATCTTGAATAAAAGTCTGGTCTAATTCTAGAAGTTTCCTCCAGTCCTTTGAGGTTAGTTTAGATTTAGAAACTTAGCTTGAATTTAGTGATCATTTTAAACTATTAAAAGAAAACTCTCTCTTTGAATGCATATTTTTATTAAAGAACTTTTTCTCTTGAGAGAAGCTTCTACATGAGTAGAGAAGTTACCATTAGATTGATGGAACATAGATTTTATCTTTTACATTTCCAAATTCCTTTTTCTTATCTTTTTATTAAATTCTTTCTCTCCATGTTTTGCTTTCCTTATGATCACAATTTGACACACTGCTGATTTTAATTTTAAGCTGTTTAGAGTATATCCCCAACTTTCATCTGTTATATTTCATCTGTTCTTGTGATCTCTTTGGAGCAAGGAACAGGAATTCCCATATTTATAAGCAGCACCAGGACTATTGTGGGAGCTACAAAAGTAAGCACTAATAATGACAAGAGCAATAACTTAGGACTGTTTTATCTGCTCTATCAGAATCAGTTCACTTATAAATCAGTTCATAACATTAGCACTTCACAATCATCCACCCATGATCTGCCAAAATATTTAACTTAAATACTGACAAACATGTCTTGGCTGCACACACACTGAAGTATTAAAAAACTGGAAAGCAAGCTGTATGCTCCCTGTGTGCATTTTATTTATACACAGACATGGAGCCTCGTTATATGCATCATCATCAGCCTAAAAACATTTCTCACACTCAGTAAGGTTTTGGCCAGGAAAATCAGTATCACATAAAAGCATCTACCTCTATTCAGAGATACAAGATTTCAAACAAAAGACTACATCAAAAGACCTAAAAATTGTAGTCAAAAACAAGCTAAGGAATTCTATGAAACTGAGAATGCTAAAAGACAACAGATGAATTTTCAAGTTCCTAAATGCATAGAAACAATAATCTAAAACCTCTATCAAAAATCCTGAAAGTGACAACAAAGTAAAACAAAGAACTGAAAGTGACAACATAAGGAACACTTCTTAGAGTCATCACGGATGTTTCTCTGATGTCACCAGCTCAACATTTAGCAGGACTCGAGGTGAAACAACTTCAGCACTGGCTATGCCTCAGGAAAGGTATCAAGAATAAGTCAGAGAATGCATTTATAAACTACCCCCCCCCCCAAAAAAAAAACCCCACTACCTTAACAACTTCTTATCCAGAGCAGCCCATGCTATTCCACATCTCAGTTGAGTTAGAATCCAAAGTACAGGGGGCTCAATGAAGTACAAACAACAGCAACTACAAAGATTAAAGGCTTGCAGCAGCTGCCCTACAATGAAAGATTAAGAGAGATGAGACTCCTTAATTTGGAGAGAACAACACGAAAAGAACATGATTACGCTTCAAAATTTTCTGAATGCAGTGAATGACTGCAAAACTATTACTCACTAAATGAATAACACTAGAATTAAGAACCACTTAATAAAGGTAGCAAGAGATTTCATTAAAGCAGGTAAAAAACATACCATAAAGAGACAATAATACTCTTTATAACTTGTATACTTGTATAACTGTTTGCTTGTATAACAGTAAATTTAAAAATACACTACAAAAAAAACCCAACCAAACAAACAAAAACAAACAAACAAGCAAACCCCAAAATAACCCATATCAAATCAAAAGAAAGACCCAACCCTCACAGGGTGCATAAAGAGAAGTTAAATGACAAGAAAGATCTTACCTGCCCCTGAAAAATCAGTTCTGGGGCACACACACACATACACGTGCACACACACACACACACACAAAAAAAAAAAAAAAAAAAAAAAAAAAAAGAAAGGAAGGGAGAGTGCTATTCCCCAAATAGCACTTCTCCTTATTCTCAGCTGGAGAACACTAAGCTGGATGGTCAGTTGCTGTGGGTCAGCTGGGCCTTCTTATGCTGTAATTTGCTTTACCTTTGATGCTGAGAAATTCTATTCTTTTCTTACAAATATGAAAATTCAATTATTAATGAAGCAAACACGTGTTTATCGGGCAGCATGTTAACTAAGATAATACACAGTACTTCAAAATAAAATGTCAGAATTTACTTACTGCAAGGAATAAAAAACTAACAGGAAACATCACATCTCGCAAAACATTTTTGACTGAATAACCTGGAAGGACTGCAGGAATGAGTGCACCCTGTTTACTGGCATGACTGTACACCTAAAAAAAGTCAGTCACAGCTATTCCTGACTTTTAGGAACATCATGTTAAGGACTATGAAATAACTGAACCTGGTGAGGTTTCTCTTTTAAAAGAAAGAAAATCAGTGTTTATACTTGTGATATTGAACTGCGGTGCTTTCTCAGAAATAAGCATTTTCAAAGGGATAACAACTGCCAACCTAATGAAGAGCAAAATAGAAAAATTATATTCAGATAAAGATTCTTATCTGGGGTAATAAATCACAAAGAATCAAATTTTGTCCAGGTCATTAATATATCCCAATTTTTCAGGTCACAAATATGTCCTTTACTGTTTTCTGTTGTGCACTGCATACTGCAGTCTTCAACATGCATCTATGTCCACAGTGATAGTATGAAAGTACCACCTACAAAAGGTGTAACTAGAGAGGACAGCAAGCTAAAACCAAAGAGCAGCCCTGCAGTTCTAACCACAGAAAGACAGATGGTTGCCCAGTACTATGGAAATTCTCCCAACACTCACCTCATGCCAAGGGTATTCTCTTTTGGTTCTTCTGTTAAAACCAACCGAACAAAACAACAACAACAACAATGCTCTATTAAAGAGTTAAATATTTGATGGTAAACTTTTGACTTCTTATCTATGACGCTCAATCTCTTAGAAAGTATTTTTGCTTATAGACACTAGGTTGAATCCTCTTCAGTACCAGTGGCTGTTGACTACTGGAACTGCAGACTACAAAATCACTGTTCAAACTCTTTTCTCCTATCTGTTTGCATCTGAAGTCATTAGAAGTGGAAAACAAGAAGTGGTAAACCCTGTGTCAGTACCCAATCCTGCAGATTGCTGACTGATATGGTGTTCTCTATTGCAAACAGTTTTATTCACTTTTACTGGGGTCTATACATATTTAAACTCATTAAACTATTTTTAGTTCTAAGTACTAAATCTAGTAGAAGTCCAGATGTCTGGTAGAAATATTCAAGTTGAAGTGCACCTTTAGAGTTGGTGAAACTAAACTCTTGTAGTCAGACCCTTGGAAAGTCAGAGTACACAAAGAAGGAGTGATAAAGTCAAAAATGCCGCATGATGTTATATCTTCCAAGAAGAAGCCTAGGAAGCCTAAAAGGACAAAGCCCAAACATTGTGGTTTGATATGAAATTAAAGCTAAGAAAGGTCCATTAAATATTCATCCATTCATAAGTGAAGGTAGGACCTTAAATTCACTAATTCTAGTTGTGTGTACATAGGAGATTTTACTTCAATCACTCAGATATCCTGACAAATTCTGTAGGTCATGAATTCCAACATGTAGTAACTGCACTATGTCACAGACATAAAACCACTTATTAAATACTAATTGAAATTAGGTTGAGTCAGAAAATTTCTAGAAAAACAGCTTCTGTCACTGAGCTTAACACCGAAAATTGCACACTTAGTACACCACACTAAGGAAATTGCTCCTTAGCTTTATTTTTGATTTAAATAAGATCCAGATAGCAGGTAAAACAGACAAAAAAAGGGATTATACTATTTGATTCTGAAATTTCTAAACTTCAAATGAAAAATTAAAAGAACAAGCCATTTGAGAATACTTTCTTTAATGAGCAGTCCTACGCCACTGGTAAGCAATTGGCAGTTAAATCATCAGAAATCACTGAGCCAGCATATAATTAGGATGAAAATGCAACTAAGCATAATGCCCATAATTAGGCCTATGAAAGCTGAAACAAGCAGAACCATTAAATCAGTCAATGTTTAAATCAGATGGGCACTGCACCAACTCAGTAAGTTTTTTACACATGGTTTCAGAGGTCCATAGGTGAATTGCAGTGACCAGGCCAGGAGTCTTTTGAATAAAATGGAAAACAAATAGCCCAAGTTCACAAAAACACAGCCAGATAGTGCATAAGGTCTACTATGTATTAATGTTTTGCATGTCCTGAGTGTTTGTTGTAGTGAATTGTCTTTTTATATCCTTAGCAATTATTCATTTTATTTCCATGTTCCAGTGTCTTTTGTGTGCTTCCTTGCTTCATGAATAGTTTTTAAGTTCAATGATCAACAAAGCTCACCTATGCAATTGCTCTTTCACAACAAACACAAAGCTATCTCCAGTGCAGTTGGGCAATCTCCTTACAGAAGATCTGGGGGTTTTTGTCTGAACCTTCTCTACATGCAAAATAAAAGAAGAAATTCTTTAAATGTAACGATTTGTGTCAAAAACCACTTCCAAATCCTGGCAAAGTTTAAAATAAAAGTTATTTACAACACACTAAGGGCTTTACTTCTTCTTCTGCCATGGGGAAACCTGATTACTCATCAGACTTGTGAAATTTAAACACAAAGATTTGCAGAAGAGTGTCCTATATACTGAAGTCCCAGGACTCTGAATTCTGACATTAACTGTATTCTTACCTACTTCTTCCTGAAAAACAATAGCTGAAAAAAAATTAGTTTAATTATATAGACTGAGTAACACACTGAGAAGCAACAACACAACACCCAAAACCTATCTAATTGGATATTAAAAAAACTTTTTCACTGTGAGGACAGTCTAGAAGTGGAGTGGGCTTGCCAGGGAGATTGAGCACAACCTTACTCAGAGTAAAGACCTGACTAACCTTGTCTAAGCTCCTTTCATAAATCTGGGCTGCAAAACTCCTGAGGTCCCTTCCAACTTCTTTTGCCTTATACTCTATGTTAATAAACTGTATCCACCCCCCCCAAAAAAAAAAAAAATATATATATATCTATAAATATATATATATATGTATACTGCTTTCCTTTTGAGGATCTTCTCCACTTCTTGCATTTCCACCAAAATTTCAATATAAAGTTTATTTATTTTTTCAGCCCTCTAAGGAGTGAAGGAAAACACTGCTTAAAACTCAGCCACAGGTATCATCAGCACAGATACTAGAGTATGCAACATGTTCTACATTTCCTGTGCTGTCCTAACAAAATTCGACCAGTTTCTTTGGAGAAAATGTGTTTATCTGCTTTATGCCAAAAATCAGGAGGCAGACTGTAATATTGAAATTAAACTAGCAGGAACATAGAGTTCTTCTGATATGGTAAAAAGCGCAGGAATTATTCCTGCGGCTATCAATCTGGTATTTAATCCTAACTAAGGATTTAATCTAAGTTGATTGTTCTTTCACAGTTTCTGTAAATCTACATCTATATGCCCCAAAACAGAATCTTAATACAGCACCCACTGGACACAGAAAGACAGTATTTCATTAATTTCAATGTGTTTAGTGTGTTTTAATATGTTAGCCACAGCAGTGGTATTCAGTTAGGAAAGATTCATTCGCTTAATGCCTTACAAATTTTCTTGGCTCATAAAGAGCTACACAGTACTGCAGGGAGCATGCTGTACAGTTATTAAATGCTATTATTAAATATGTCATATTATTGCTGAAATCTGTACAAGGCAAGAAAACAGAGAAGCTTCAATATTTGAACTTTAAATATTACACAGTATTTCAATAGCTACATTTTCTCTTCATAAATCCAAAAGGTCTCCATAGCTAGAACCTACACATAATCACAACCCAAGTTGAATGTATTACAGTAAATGTGACAAGGTAGATGATAACTGTGGTGTTATGGTTTAAGGATTTAAAGTCATTATGTGAATGCATTATGCACAGTGACAGCTTTCATAATTTATTCATAATTTTAGGCATACTATGAAAAATATAGAGTCACTTCAAAAATCAGATCAATGATATGTGCATCACTGAGTAGTTGAAACTCATATTTGCTGTGCGTTTCCATGTGCTTTTGTGCATTACTTTGCTGAGGGCCAGATTCCAAAACAGTAGCAATCCAGTTTTTCTTGCTTCTGAGGTTCACGCTTTTGTCATTTTACTGAAGCACTCATGAAAGTTTGGATTCTCTAAGATCTTTTGTACCATCTGCCAGTAACAATCCACAAAGAGACAATTTACTAAAATTATGGATTCAGAAGCTCCCCGTGGAAGTAAAAACTGAAAAAAGCCACAGGTTTACACTAATTATTAGAGAAGTCAAGTCATTGATACTTTCTATCTTCCCTGTCATCAAGACTTGGTACCCCACTAGAAGATGCCATGTGAGCCTCCTTGGTCTACACGACCAAGGAAATAAATGCTGCCCAGGGATAAATGGTGTAGGTTGTACCACACAGCTGCAGTGTGTCACCTCCAGAGCTGGGAGTCCAGCCTGGGACAGAGCCTCTATGGACTGTGTGAATTTAATACAGAATTCACCTACATACATAGGAACAAGAGATACAAATTAAATACACACTAAACAGAGAAAAGAATGGACTAGTACTCTGGACAACAACCAAAATATGCTCAAGAATTCAAGTCATCTGTGAAATGCCAACACGAAAAGGACTAATGAAACCTTGGATTGGACAAATAAACACACCTATACACACAAACACACGCACACACATATATATATTCATATTAATATATATTCTGAGGTAAACCTTGCAGCATATCTTTACAGCTCATCAGAGAGATCTCAGTAGTCTAGTGCTCCTTTCTCAAAACAGACTCTGAAGGATTAGGAAATGTGTTGAAAGAAAAAACACAAATAAAATTTAAATACCTAAGAATCTATTTCAGAGTTAAAGATTTAAAGAGCTCAAGCTGTTTCTTTTAACAAAACGTATGAGGAATAACTTGATTACTCTAAGAAACTATCTTCAGAGAGAGAAAAAGCTAGGTAGTAAAGAGTAAAGATTAAAGGATCTATCTGAGAAAATGAAACAAGAAGCAAAGATTAGAAGCTAAAGTGACACATATTAAAATTAGAAATTAGGCACTCATTTCTACCACAACCAATTAACAAGTACATTTGTACATTATTTTCCTATTGAAGCCTTTTGAAGAGCTCTTTTGTAACCTGAAAAGAAACAATTTTATGGGAAGTTTTGATCACACTTCCTGCTGCTTCTCTTCAGATTAAAATGTAACAACTGATTATATAAAATGAATTGCCAGCTAGGATAAAAGGGGCAGGGAGGAGGAATGTCCTTTTTTCCTCCCTGTGACAGAAGTACTAGAACTTGATAAAATAAAAACTTACAGAAGTTTCATCACACATACTATAGTTCAAAGGAGTCAACCAATTTATCAGCATTGTTCCCATAGCAAGAAGTTCACTGAGAGCAAGTTAAAGCCTTAAATGTTGAGCTCCTTAGGACTTGGGGTATTGCAGTCATAGAATTTTTTTAGTTCTAAGTAAACACCCAGTAAGTGTTTTGATACTTTTGGACTCAATTTCAAAAACAGAAGTATGAGCTCCTAACATCTTTTATAATAAAATTCTGCAATTTCGTGTCAGTCATTTTAAGTTCTGAATCTAACAAAAGACACCATAATGAAATGTCTCACCAGTGACTGAGCAAACTGAAAAGAACACAGTTGAGCTTTCAGTAACATTAGGCAGGCAACATTAACAGATAGTATTCTACACTCAAAATTGTAACAAGAATAATAATTGAAGTCAATTGCCAAATCAACAGTAATGTAAAACTTGCAGGTAGTCTAGCTAAAAGGTTTCTCGTCATTTTTCCAAGTACACTTACAGGCTTAAAATAAGCTGATGAACTAAAAGCACTTTCTTTAAAGAACAGGAGAGTAGACAATTTTGATTAACTGGCCATTTAATATATGCTAAGCGTGAAAAGATGGATACAAAGGAATTTACACTATTCTGCAGCTTCATAATTTTATTTTATCATTGACGAATCTAATGCAGAGCAAGCAGGTTGAATCATTTTATTTGTTGCAAGTATTTTTTTTTTTGCTAATTGTAATGCAAATATCATCACCTAAATTTTTCTTCCTGGATAAAATAATCTTACTCTACCCCCCCCAATAGTAGGGAAAACAGCCTTTTTCATCTCTTTCCACAAGAAACATATTATGTATATATTTCAACCTATTTAATTTTATCTCTTTTCTTCTGTCTTTTTCCTATAAAATATACATTAGATTAATTCATATTTGACTACACAACTAAACAAAAGCTGAAATCTTTTTTTTTTTCCTAAGTTAAGGAAAATAAATTTCTTTAAGTGCAATGTGTAGTGTAATCTCTAGTAGTTATTTTATTTCTGGAAGTTATTTTAACCCTAAAATTTGCTGTCTTTTCACATTTATGCCAATAAATGTGAATTTTACCTTTTACAAAGTTTTGACTCCATGGTTATTCAGGTATATATTCCACTCGCTTTCTTGAGTTATATAGTCAATGAACTGTTTGACACTAAAGTCAAACTTCACTGTTGCTCAAGCATGCCTTCCCTGAAGCTGCCTGGTCGTGTGGAGCTTCTGCTGCTCCAGATAGACCAATAAGCCAAGAGTGAATGCCAGTCAAGATCTGCCTTAGCAAAAAGATGTATATATTCTTTCACAGAGAAAAAGAACTTCAAATGTGGAGCTCTTCCAGTGTGTCTTTCTCAATGACCAGTCTAGGCTCTAAATATGGGGAAAACAGCAAAACTAAAAATAGCAAGAGAAGCAAGATGCACCATTTATGAAATAATATTTGTCACTGTCATTTGTCTAGTGTTACTGAATTACATGAAAATACTCAAGAAGAAACATAAAAAATGGTAAACTGTGAGAATAATTTCAAAAACTTTGACATAGGTACATCGTGAGAAATGGGTGTGTTGCATGCGAGGAATTACACTTGGGTTTTAAAAAGACTTGGTGGAAGAATGCAGAGCACTCCAGAGTTTGCTTTTTTTTGATTCATCTTGTACCAAAATCTCACCAGAAACAGCAACATTATAAAACATTCTGATTTTTAAATTGTTTCAGTAAAGATTTTACCAAAATTATATCTAGCAAAATTATATCTTGCAAGTTATTTTTGAATCTACAACTGAATAATATAAATTGAACAGAGTGAAACAAAGGCTCGTTATCTCTTTAAGAGACTTGTCCTATTGATTAGTATTCCAGAGTCAGTCCTGATGCCTCAATCAAACTCAACAAGTTCATGGGTGTCTGGGGTGTGGTGGGTCACCTGGCTGCCAGGTGCCCATCAAAGCTGCTCTATCACTCTCCTCCTCATCTGGGCAGGGGAGAGAAAACATAATGAAAGGCTCATGGGTTGAGATAAGTGCAGGGAGAGTTAACTCAGCAGTTACCATCATGGGCAAAACAGACTTGACTTTGGGAAATTAGTTTAATTTATCACCAACCAAAATAAGAGTAGGGTAATGAGAACTAAAAACTAAATTTTAAAACACCTTCCCCCCACCCCTTCCTTCTTCCTGAGTGTAACTTCACTCCCGAATTTTCTACCTCTTTCTCCCCAGCAGGGCAGAGGGATAGGGAATGGGAGCTATAGTCAGTTCATCACACACCCCTGTTGCTCCTTCCTCCTCAGAGGGAGGGCTCCTCACACCCTTCCTTCTCCAACACGTCCCTCCCACAGGAGACAGTCTTCCACAAACTTCTCCACAGGCTTCAATCCTTCAGGCACTGACTACTCTAATGTGGGTCCTCCATGAGCTCACAAGTCCTGACAGGAAACCTGCTCCAGCACAGACTTTCCAAGGGCTCATAGCCTCCTGCAGGCAATCACATGCTCCAACATGGGGTCCTCCATGGGCTGCACATGGGTCTCCGCTCCACTGTGGCCCTCCATGAGCTGCAGGGGCACAGCTGCATCACCATGGTCTGCACCATGGGCTGCAGGGGAACCTCAGCTCCTGGAGCACCTTCTCCCTCTCCTTCTGCACTGACCTTGTTGTCTGCAGAATTATTGCTGTCATATATTCTCATTCCTCTCTCTGCCTGCTGTTGCTGTTGCACAGCTTTTCTCCCCCTTCTTAAATACATTATCCCAGAGGTGCTACTGCTGTGACTGCTGGGCTTGGCCTTGGCCAGCAGTGGGTCCATCTTGGAGCCAGCTGCAATTGGTTCTCCCAGATACAAAGGAAGTTTCTACCAGCTTCTCACAGAAGCCACCCCTGTAGAACCCCTGCTAGTAAAACCTTGCCACACCAAGCCAATACATGGGACCAGAAGCCAGGGTGATGCTTTTGACTCAGACAAGCTGGGAGATAAAATTATAAAGAGATCACAAACCAAGAGCAGTAGGAACTTTTCCAGTAGAGGAGAAAAATATTTTTTATGGGCTGGCAATTGGGTGTTTTTTGCACTTAGGTACATGCCCCAAAAATCTAGTTCAATATCTGTGACTGTGGAAAGAAATGTAAGCGTGTTTAAAAAAATTTTTTTAAAAGCCCAACAATGTAAAAATAAATAGATTTCGAGCAGATGATCAAGTTTTCAACCAGCTGGCAAATTACATTTAGGTAGCGAAAGGGGAAAGAGTGCTTGTGATAATGGGTCTGCTGATTAGTTCCCTTTTACAGAAAGAACTTAGTGAGTAAGTACAGGTTGATGCTCTATCAGAAACATTCTCCAATCTCTCATTCTTTCTGTACATCTGAAATGGAAATCCAATATTTATCACCAGTTAAAGCAGTCTCCAAAGTCAAAGAAAGGTATGTCCATGATGACATCATCTTCTATACTAGGAAAGCATATATTCAGAACCCCACTGATCCAATGTGCTGCTGATTACTGCTGTGGAATGAATAACCTCATGGACAGAGTAAGATATACAAAGTTGTCATAAAGAAATGTGCTCCAGGCTCATGACTCACAGCAATGGTTCTTACAGCACCAGGCCTTCTGTCTTCCTCACTTATAATTATCCACTTTTCATCCATCTGGAAAACAGAGGCCATGAATGAGAAATTCAGTCTTGTGGAATATTTTTATTCATGACGTCCATAAAAACGGAACTGTGTTATTGAAAGTATCCTCTCCCTTTCTTTCCTTGATATCATACTCCCACTGCCTTGGGAAGCAAAACATTTTTGGCTTCTAGCTAAAGACATTAAGCATGTGTGATATAACACAGAAGTCCTACTCTGCATCAGCAACCCTGTGACCCATTTTTTACGTTACTCCTCTCCCCATTTTCTTCCAGAAATGTGCTTCTAAAACTCATGTTCTACATGGGCTTACTGGACAAGTATATTTTCTCTGCCTAGAGATTCATCATAGCTGAGTAGGAGCTGTACCTGGGACAAAATATGTGAAGAGAAGAGCAAGCATGGAAGATGCTGAGATGCATGAGAGAGAGTTTTTGGACTTAGTTCTAGGACCTCCTTTCCTGTCTGAGAACATGGGGACACAGATGACATACGAAATAGGGAAAATGTGAGGTGGGTGTGGCTTTGAATGACAGACACAGAACTGGGCTGCAATTCCAGTTCCAAAGATGCTGGGCTGCAATGTGAGGAAAGAAGGACTACAATAACCTTGGGAGAACAGAGCAAGGTAAAGAAACAGAGAGTTATTTAGATGCCAGTACTGAATCAGAGAGGTTGACAAATGGAAATTCCCTTCATTTGTTTCATTTCTGTAGAATTTTCCCAATAGAAAATTATAGGCAATCTAAAATCTAAGCACTATTTGAGACAATTGCAGTAAAGTATATGAAAATTTAATTTCCCAGGGTAATCTTGCAAAGGAAACAGTTGTTTTTCTAAAATGGCAAGAAGACCTAAGGAGGTTAAAAACATGGCCAGTGAATAGTAAAATGTAGAAATAATGCAGTCTGAAAGAGACTGTAAGATTCGAAATGTTTTCCTATGTTCAGCATTTCAGTTTTACGCCACTTTTTTTGAAAGCCACACAACTCCATTTTATGCTTTCAATACATTTTGACTAGAGACATAAATCAGCTGACAGAAACAAACTCAAGTGAGCTGAGACTTGGATTTTATAGCAATATTGATAAAAGCTAGTGGGCATTCCTGCCAGAACATTGGCATTTGGCCTGAGAGAGTATTTTGAAAGATTTTTCAGATTCTTGACGCATCTAAAGACATATTGTTGAGCTGCAAGTAATAAATGCAGGAAGGGTGGGGGGAAGGGTTCTCTCCATGGAAACAACAAAATAACAATTTTTCTAACAAAATTCAAGGATGTAACTTACTGAAGACTGGGTAAGTTTCAGAGCCTGGATAAGATTTAAGCAAAGATGAAGGGAAAAATCAAGTAATGCTTTTATAGATTTGTTTGGTTAGTTCCTATAAAGCAGAAGGGGATGTGTAGAAAAACATGAAGTAAATTTTTATGTCAGTTTAACTGGCAGTGCTTAGGCTGAATTAGAGTGTATGAACGGTGAAGTGAAGCTATTCAAGGAGGATCATAATTAAAAAAAAAAGAAAAAAACTTCCTAAGCTAAAAAACATGTAAATAATTAAAAGTAGCAGGTTTTCTTTGTGGGGTGATTTTGTTTTTTTTTTTTTTTTTAAGATTACTCTTTCTTTTATGTAATTCCATTCTGGAATACCCACATTTACTAACCACACAAAATTGAGCTGGAAGTATCTTGTAAGATCTTTGTCAGTTTCTTCCTCCTAAGTCAGAATCAACTGTGCCAAAATCACCCTCACAGGCTTTTGTGTAGACCATTCAATAAAAACATCTATTTCAGAGTACTCCACAACAGCTCTCTTCACTCTGATCTTCAAAAATATGTCTTAATGTCTGTAAGTCCCTTATTCCAACATTAGCTCATTCCTTCATGTCACTGGATGAAGGAAACAGATTATTTCCTTACTCCTCAGGTTGTGTTTTCTGTACTTCTGATCATTCTCCATGCTTTTCTCTGCAATCTCTTCAGCTGGCCAACGTTTTATTTTAAGCGCAATAACCAAATCAGGATACCAGCTGCTGGGTTTGGTTGGGTTTTTTTTCCCCTTACAACAATATGACTTTGACAACTGGTGTTGCCTGCAATAAAACATCTCAATTTTTTTTTTCTGCAGTTTTTGGCTAGCTAGGCAGTTTCTATCTTTCATTGCTCAGCTGAGTATTCTTACTGAAGTGCAATAATTTCCATTTGTCCTGCTTGAACTGCATCCTGCTTTTCAGACCAAATCACCAATTAACAAAATTGTTTTAGATCTTAAACCTCCAAAGCAGTTGCAGATATGCCTCCCTCCATTTTCACTTGATATAAAAGAATACATCATCTTAAACCATTTTGAGATGATTCTCCCTGGCTTCCCTTGGTTAAATAAGAATTATGCAATAATTTTTCACTTCACCACACCAAGGTATAAGTTTCCACCACAGTTTTGCCTTTTGGGGAGCTTAATGCAGGTAACATTATTGTGTATTTTGGCTGCTAAGGTAAGGAACAACATCAAACCTTCGATCAATAACTATTAGCTACTCCATTAGAAAAATCCAAAATATACAGAAATTCAGATTTGAAAGTAGCAACACTTGCTTAAAATTTACAGCCAAAATAAAACTTAGGTTTTCCTAGTATAAGTTAGAACATACATCTGGATTTTCAAGAAGTGACGTTACAGCGCAGAAAGAAAAAAATGTAAAAGACAAAATTCCTTCAGTAATAGATCAGGTGTATATTGAAAGAGAAAGAGAACAAGAGCACAACAAAGCCTTGGTCTAACTGACTAATATAAACATTTACATTTTTCATAAGGATTAATGGATTAAGCTGCTTTATAATGAAAGGAAAAAATTGTTGTTTATAACCTAATGTTAGACAAAAATAAATGGCTTAATCCGGTTTTCTCTGAAAGTAAAGCTGAATGTAGTAATGGATTTAAGAGATATGTACATAAGTTTCTTATTTAATTTTATTAGCACACAAACTGTAAAAAGTTTTGGTACACATGTATCTGTGTAACCTTTTTCAACTAGCATTTCTATTCCAGTATTGCATGGGCTTACTTTCTTTCTTTAAGGAAAGGAAAAGTACCCTGTGCCAACCGAAAGTATGGTGAGAAAATCTTCCTGAAATTGTGCTTGAATAGAATAACAGGATTCCTAATGGCAGAATGATGATATGTGAACACCAATCAATATGTGAATTAGCAAGCTCATGCTGAGAAAAACCAAAGTGCTTATAGGCCATAACCATACGCTGGGCTCCAGGCTATCTTCTCTCTGTATCATATTATTTACTTGTGAGACAGCACTCAGCAAATAAAAAGGCAACGCAATTTCTGTGTTGCGTTCCGTAGAAAATTTAGAAATGCTGTGAAATACTCTAGATATATTCTGTGGTGTAAAAGAAAATTATTGAAGTATAACAGCTCGGAATTTTAAGATAAATAAGTAAGTTTTGTCAGCAGAGTGGAACACTGAGTTTACCTTTGAGCTTTGTCTACATAATCCTTACATTTTAGGCTGCATTTGTTGAATAAAATACCATGCCGTGAGTTAAACAGTCTGGAAGAATTAGTTTGGAGCATGAATTGGTTTCAGATAGACAAAATCAAAATTAGAACTCAGCTACATACACATTGTTATTAATTTGGTCATATTATTAAATAATTATAGTTATTTTTGTAGCATAGACCAATGAAGTAGTAGTATAACGTAAAGAACATTACTCGTGATACAACAAAAACATACAGTAAAATTTACTGAGCAGAAATTTTTACAATACAAATAATGTGATTTTCCAAAAGAAAGCGGTCTGAGAACATATACATGCTTGATGTTTTATTGTAATTCCAGTAAAGGAGGGTCAGCATCTGGAAATCTAAAGAAAAAAGGGTGACCACTCAGTTGTCACTGCAGCATTGCTCAGTTGTAGGATTCAGGCTTCAGTTTTCCAAACTATTTGTCCTGAATCTCCAGTACTACTCTATACAAGTTTACTAAGAAACTAAAAATGGACTGCATGTATTACTATGTAAACAGTTTTTTGACTTCTTCATTTCAAGGTTTTGGACACCAAAGGTAGGAAAGATTTAAAAGATGTGTAGTCAAAAAACCACAAAAATTCAAAACCAATGATCTGGTTGAAGGTTCAAAAAAGCAAAGCAGGTCTAATAAAATTTAGAAGAAATAAACTTTTGTTCTTTGTAGTATAGTGTTATTGAAATAAAGATAGCATCTGAAAGTTCAGAAGAGCAAAAGCAGCAGCATTGGTAGGCGAAGATGCCTAAGGAAAGAACTGACCAACATCATGCATCAAACCCCACAACACAATCGAAAAGGAGGACAAATTGTTATAAAGTATATGGTGGATTTTAAACACTATATATTCTATACAGTATAGTATTCAGAAGTGTATTCTGCCATTTAGGAGATTGTGTCAATTTATGACTTTGGGACTGAATTGGGGACCTGCAGACTTCACCTGCTTCACAGCCAAATCTCTGCAGCCAGAATCTCTAACAGCTTGACTCCACTTGTCACTGACATGAACAGAAACTTACAATGTATGTGAGCTAAAAGCCTATACTTGTAAGCGTGGTGCAATAAGAAAATAACTAGAGAGAAATTGCTTCTGATTTTTAAGCTTTATGTCTTCCAATTTCTTTCAAATGATTGAAAATTAGCTTTAGTCTCACAGTTAAGATTTTATACATTATTTTCCAATCTCCTATTGTTTTTTTTTACTTCTCAATCTCCTATTTATTTATATCTATGAAGTGTTATCCACATACCACAAAACATAAAGGTCACAAAAGTAATCCTGAATGTTCCTTCAGACAAGAAATATAACCTTTATTTAGCTAAAATCTAGCAATAATTGTGTAGGAAGTTAGGGGAAGTCCTTATTTTTCAAACAAAAAATATTGTCCCTTTTGCTGGAAAAATAGAAAGGAACCTCTTCACTTTTGTCCCTGAGAATGCTGCTTTACTTCAGATTAGTTCAATGGTCCAGATAATAAATGAATAATAAAATCACTACTGTGCATGATATTTTTAATTAGGGAATATATTACAACTCCTACATTATAAGCTCAGGCAGCAAATATAATGTTCTGGATTTCTGCCTGGAATACTATTACCATTTGAAAATACTGTCTATTAGCTTCTAGAAGGACAGAAGGGTTGATTTTCCAAACAAAATATGCTAGGCCTTTTTGACTAAGGAATATATCCTACAAATCTATTTTTTAAATCTTTGTACAACTAAATTATTCTGAAAAACTCAGGAAGAAGTTGATCCTCAAAACAAATGCAATCAAATTCAAGCTATGACTGCCATTTGGATACTACACATATGCACTTCTCAAAGGTGTTATAGCACATACATGCAACTCATTTTGGCACAGCTACACTATCTTCAGAAATGCAGTATATATCTTTTCCACAAACCCTGGGTCAAAATAAAAAGTGAGAAAATTAATCTCTGCATGTACATGCTAAAAACTGCAGCCCATTTGAAAATGTGTTTATGGCACTCGCAAACATTGCTTCATTTTTTTAAAGATTTAGTCAGAGACTTTGAGATTACTCCATTTTTCCAGATATTTAATGTCGTACTAAACAATTGGATTATTCTCGGTGTCACAGGTTTATTTCACCCATTTACCTTATTTACTCACATTAAGCTGGTCACATAAATTAGACTAAAATATAATTTATGACTGCCTTAGGCATATCATCTTGAAAGGCATTCAGTCTCGACCCATAAACATCAAGGGACTGCCAATTCGTCTCTTTCCTGGTAAGTTTACTCCAGCAGCTAATCATGCTCTCTTTTATAAATACGTTTGCCTGATAGGGACATGTACATGCCCTGTGCACCTATTATTACGCCCTTCTCCACTACAATGAAGTCCTTTAGTATGCTGACATTGCCCTGCATTCTATCAAGTCTCATTTGTTTGTTTGTTTGTTAAACAGGCCAAGCTTATCCAGATTTTCACTGGGGGGTATTTTTGATGATGTTCCTGTTTCAAGATACTCATTCAGGCACTAGAAGCAACGTTGTTTGTTTATTTATGACCACAAAAACAGCTGCAGCAGATCAGACAAATAATGGGTCATTGTAGGAGGATACCGGGAGACACCATATAAAGACAGGATAAGTATTTAGGGATATTTCCATCAATTTCCATTCCTGGAGAAGAGTATATGTCCTCTCTTTTATTCAGTTACTGTTTATGAGAGGATTTTTATGCTTAAAGGTTTTAAGAACTTTTGCTAAAGGACCTCATTAAAAGTATTTCAAATGGGCACAAGAGATCTTTGAGAGCTGCCTCCGGGTGCCTTACCCAGCACTGTGCCTCTCCAGACAAACAGACCTTAAAGAGCAATCCTCCTCATGTTGTGGCTCTCCTCTGAACCACTCTGTCCTCCTGCACTCTCCTGTAGAGGTGGGCCTTGAACAGCACACGGTGCCACTTCTCTCCTACACCAACACAGGATTATCTAACCTATGCATGGAGCTGCTTGCGCTGAGAAAGAATTTCAAGTAAAGATAATTTCTCTTGAAATATATAGAAGGTGAAACAGTTGAATAAAAGATGAATTTGCACATGGTTAGAAATACTTATGCAGGTTACTAATGATACTGCTGTCACCCAACAGTATGGCTGTTACAGAGCTGTTCAAAAACTTTCATAGAATATTCCAGCACAATTATTTGAACAAGGGTGCATTACAATGCATAAATAATCGTTTTACACGTGAATAGACTTAGAGCTAGCTAGATGATTTGGTTCCAATGTGGCTAAAATATAATTATTTCACTCACAGAAAGATTCCCATTGTGTTTCCCATAACTATGTGATTGATACATTCTCAATGCCCTATTGTGGCATCTGCATGCAGAGCACTTCTAAACAGTAATTATTGGTATAATTCTCACACACAGCCTGTATGTTATCACAAGCATGGGTGGATTCACTTGCTGAAGCAGAGCACTTGTTTTCCATGCTGGAAACTGAGAGGGAAAAAGGAAACATAAAATCTCGTTTTGGTGTATTACAGACTGCAAGTGGCTCAGTGCAAAAAAGGAAAGAATATTTTTGATTACATGGCTGCAAAAGCTGTAACACTGTCCCTTATTTTGATGACTAGCTTACATGTTCTTCCATCCACTATAACTACTTTTGAGCTGCAAAATATATGCCTGGGCTTGATTTTCTGAGTTGAAGCTGAGCTGAAGCTTATTCTTCTGAGAAGAAAAATACTTCGTGGGACTCAAGCCAAACGAAACACAGCAACAGGGACTGCCTTTCTTTACAGATATCATGAAGGAAACTAATCTGGCCTGAGACCTCACTGTCTTTTCAGCAGAGCTACTTTTACAATGTAGAAAAGAACCGCTCTCCCAGCAGAGCCAGCTGAAGAAAACTGGGAGAGACGGCTGCAGCAGAGCCAGGACTGTACACTCCAACACCTCCCCAGGAGTGTGGGTCGGGCTGTCCTTGGCACTGCTGCAGAGCAGGAGGTGGGTAGGTAGCAGAGCCCCTGCCTGTTCAGGAAGATAATGGCTGAGAAAAGATTAAATCAAAATATGCTCACTGTGATTATTGGCTGTGGCAGTTACTAAAAACTGAGGTGTCCTTGCCCATTATTTTTGAGATGTTTGAATTTTGATGCCTACTATCTTTGTTGTTTTCCTCTTGGCTACAAAATGCCCACTGTCACATACACATACAGTGCTGCAGGAATTAGACCCACACACTGCCCTGGTTCTGTGTGTTGATTGAACTTCTGCTGCCATCAATGAAGGAGTACACAAGAAAGCCTCTAGACAGCAACAAGGTCCATGAGCATAAATCTGGTACTGATCTCACTGATCATGACATAGGAAAAATTTTCCCACCTGTTTCTGTGACTATTTCTTCTATTAAAAACATATCACAATACAGGCCAAACCTTTTTAGGTCTTGAATCTCAGCAAATATTCCCTCTTTTTACTGAAATTAATGAGGGTGTTCTGATGAACACTTATGAATCAGAAGCCAACCAAGAATAGCACACCTCTTATAGCACTGTTGTCAAAAAGAAGTTTAAAAACTTGAAATGAGAAAAAGTGAAAAATACAGTCCTATAAAATCTGTACACACATATGGCCCTATACGTATATATAGATAGACATTTTTTAATACATATACTACCTAGAAGAGAACTGCATGATTATACTTAGAGGAAAGCAGAATTCAGAGGGAAAGACGGCTTTGGTTCAGCTAATATAGTACCTTAAATCAGTATATTGCCCAGCAAAAATCTTTTATTTAGAGAAAAAAACTACTGAAGGGCTGCAAAGCTAAATCAGAAGAGGTTAGGTACAAAAAAGCAATGGAAAAAAGAAAAAACAGAATCAAAACCCTGTAGTATAATAATTATGTTTTGTCCTCCTAATCCATATCAACTGCAAGCTATTGAAGATAAGCATTTTCCTGGTTATGTTTTTGGAAAACAGAATGTGCTATTCCCTGTAATTGTGCAGATAAAGAAAATGCCTCAAACAGATCTTGCCTTTCTAGAGAAGAGAGGATACAAAAGTCTTTCCCAGAAGCATGTTTTAAATTTCTTAAAAATGTGGTGCAACATATGAGGAAAAAGTATTTTACAAAGGGGATGGTGAAACACTGGAAAAGGTTGCCTGCCCAGAGAGGTGGTAGTTGCCCCATCCCTGGAAACAGTCAAGGCCAAGTTCAATGTGGCCCCAAACAGCCTAGTCCAGTTGAAGATGTTCTTGTTCTTTGCAGAGGCGTTGGACTAGATGACTTTTAAAGGTCCCTTCCAATCCGAACTATTCTATGATGCTGTGATATGGTATTTTGCCACCAACTATTTTTTTCACTGATACTTTTCTGCAGTATTAATTATTTGGCCTAGGTAGTGACAACATTTCAAAACAACTGTTCTAAAAAGTTTTGAGACCAATGCCCTTGATAAAACTGTAACTTCCCTGTATTCATTATGTTCTAAATCACATCTAAAATCAGGTTTGCTGTATTTCTTTCCAGGAGTCAATGGGTAACTATATTATCATCCATAAATCATACCCTTACATGTGACTTAAAAGGACAAGAGTTATTTTCTTTCTGAGGTTGACAGTTAAAATAGATGTCCAGGATATAATAATTTTTGTAATTTACCCTGTGATCATGAACAGATATACCTTCTCTACCAGCCTATGTGGATATTTACATAATAAATCTAATCAGAGCATATTCAAAGCACAAGGTGTAACAGAGTATCAAGTGAAAATGGGTTCCTCCCTGCACCATGAAACACAAAAATACACTTGGAGCTCATAAAAGACTTTTTAACTAAAAAATAAAAAGTTAAATTCCACAGATTTTTTTGTCCTTGATACAGCCTTGCCAAAATTGCTGGCATTTGGTCAGAATCAGAAACATCCATTTAGTCATGATCCAGGATAGTGTTCCCAAAAGCATTGAGATAGCTTTACTGACATTGCAGTATTTTGCTTTCCACTGTGCCCTTAGCCACTTAAAATGCCACAGGCTATCAGTTCTGATATTGAAAAATGTAAAAACGGGAAATGGGCCCACCTTCTAACCCCTCAGGCCACAGTCAACGGACATTGGCTGAGATGACACTTATATTTCCAGATCATTGACATACCCCTACCTCCAGACAAACAGTCTTGTGAGAAAGACATTTTAAAACTAGGACAGAAAGCACAGAATTTTGAGTAGAGGGCTATTTCCCTGTGTCCTGTACTTCCCATAGAAACTCTCTCTCTCTACTCAGTCACCAGCAACAAGCGACCCATACCCTACAAAGTAATGCACCTGTGCCTATGTTCCTGAATAAGCAAGCAAAAGAATTCAAGATCTCACAGGTGAAAAAGAAAAAACTAGCCTCTAATGAATGCAAACTGCATCCCTCAATGCATATTTTTAGGTGTATACTGATTGACTTGTCTCAGTGTTTAAAATTAAGTTGCCTTTAGGCAGCCAGGTCTCTTTCAAGAGCTACTTATGATGATATTATTACACTTTGGTATTGAAATTTTGTTAGTAGCACCTGATTTATCCCAGTTAACAGCACTACCTCCTCATCCTTAGCCCTGGATTGTGAAAGTTTACAGCTTTGAGGGTTTGTTTTGTTTTTTCAGAAGGTGCCAATAGAAGCAAACTACCCATCAAACTGATACTGATAGAGACAATTGCATGAGGGATGCATTACAATTTTCTCTCTCTTTTCAAAGTATATTTTTTAAAGGTAGATTTTTAAAAAAATTAGTTAATTCGCTCTAGATTAAAATAGAATAAATTAAGCAGACAAATAATTATTCCTCTTCTTGTCTTCTCTTCCCTTGAAAGGTTCAGAGAAAGTATTTTTTCAATAAAAAGCTGGGATTGTATCTGTCACTGAGACTTAATTGTGATACAGCTTGTACTGATATAAGGATTAGTTTTATTCAGATGTAATAATTACAAAGACATCCATACTAATCTTAGTTCAGCATTGAATATAGGCATTTTAATAGATTAGATAAACAACTGAATCTTGTGTATTCTGGCTGAGGCAGTTCAGAAGGTCAATAAGCAGGATTTCTTTGCCATTTAGGAATATAGCATTTCCTTCTCTTTGTTCAATTCACATTCCTGTAACTACTTATGAGCAGGTGTTTAGAACACAAACCTTATAGACACTAAAATAAGGAGATGTTTGGTTCTTGGAATGTGTGGTCTGGTTTACTTGCAGTTGACAAGGCATTTTACAGGAACACATCTGACTTTTTACAAGTTTCCAGCAGCAGTAAACTTTATTCCTGCTGACAGCATAAGTAATTGCTGTGTTCAGAACAAAATTGATTGGTTGAAAAGTTTGACTCTGTTTTCCTGTTTTTAGTTTAATGCTTTAAGGTTACATTTAAATGTGTTTCAGATAATTCATTTCATAAAAAAAAATTCTTTCTATGTTAGTGGGGTAAAAATACATGAGTGAACACTAAATCATTGCAAGGTAAGGTAAAGTAGGGTTTATTTTAACTGGAAATAAGTATTTAACTGCCTCATGTAGAAAACGGTATTTTCATAGTGAAAATTTCACTTTTTTTTTTTTTCATTTACAAGATTAGAAGAAAAAATTAAGGTAAATAATTTAAAAAAGCAAGAAATAGAACTGCCATCATAACTGTCTGCAGCAAGCAGGCAATTTGTGTATTGTGATCCAAACATCTGACCTTACACCATGATTCTTGGGCCAAATTCTGGAATGACATCAATAGTGGCAACTCAGCATACACATATCTGGAAAATATCATATGCAGAAGGGGCACTTAACACTGTTACAACCATTCTTCTTTGTGAGGGATGATCCAGCTTAAGACACTCCAGCTGCCACTGCCAGCCCCGCCAACAGAGCTTACTACTTCTGCACCACTGCTGAGTCAGCTGTGTTGTACTTTGGATCTGGTTTGAAAGGGTTTGGGTCCCCTAAAATTAAAATTTATGGCACTTTATCACCGCTAGAATAATTGTCCAGTCAATCTGTGCAACTGGCTGGCAGGTCAAATGAGGGTGAGAGAAGAGCACAGTACTGTGTTGAACTGACTTGAGCAAGACAGTGGAAGGCACCCTCATTTGGCTCACACTGTGCTATTGGCTTCTTCCAGTAGATTTGCATCTTGTTATCTCTCCTGTTCCCTTCTTCATGCTACTGGCTTTATCTGGGAGGAGTCACAAGATGCATGAAGTGCCTATCAGTGCTATAGGATATTTTGGCATTGTTATAAATTGTTAAAGAAATCCGTAATTTAAAATGTAAAAGAGTTCATGCACAAAGATGCCTTGTCAACTGCAAGTAAACCATAAAACACATTGCATACCAATTCAGTGGTAACATTCCATTGGGACAGCAACTTCATCTGCTTTCATAGGTTCTGAGATTTTCTGGCCCAGTCACCTCCTGTGCAGGCCCATGTCCCCAGACATGGGCTTCCTACAAATTTTCTGGGTAAGTCATTTGAGTTTTTTAGCACCTCAACAAATAAATTTCACTCTTTTTTTTTTCCACATGCTTTAGATGTTGCATATGCCAGAGACACATTACATACTAACGAGTAATACTAGCACAAAACAAAGGATTATGCTATGTCTTAAAAATTGCAAAGTATAGTAATAACCTGTGAATAATTAAGATATATCCATGAGGCACCAGCAACAGTGCAGAGAGCTCTACAGACCCTTTGATTCAGTTTGTCACCACCTCAGCACACCACCACTGTGCTGTCATTTGCTATTGCACCCCTCAGCCTTCCCTTTCAGCTTCAAATCTTTACATTTCACTTGGCTGTTCTAAAACTGCTTTGGCAAGCTCTGCATGTCTATTACAAAATAAAGCATTGTAGTCCGATGCAGCAGCATATGCCCAAAATCAAAATAACTTTTACTCAATACAATCTATAATTCTTGACATATCAGGGTGCTAGGCTTCAGTGGAGCTCTCCTAGTGCTCCCTCTTTGCCCTGCTCATCATGCTGCAATTTTCTGCCTACTAGGTACATTCATTCATTGATCAAGGCTCGCAAAAGTCCGAGTTCAATAGGATAGACAGCACCTCAGTGAAGGGTGCCTTCTGTTTTATGCCTGTCAGCAGTATGATGGAAATTTTATCATGAGACACAGAGACACTACTCACAATCTCATAATTTTACTAAGCAATAGTGCAAGTGGTCTCGCTAGACTGAGTAGACATCTTTGCATGAACAGTGAATGCTATCTACCTCATCTAAATACTGAACAAAACAGGGAGCTTAACTAGGGAGAGGTCTCTTCTGAACAAATAGATCATTTTCAAATCACATACTTGCACCTAGTGAGTTGGGGTAGAAATGAAGAAAGATATTAAATCAATTCTAAAAATAGTAACTCACTCTCCTGAAAACAAGATATACTTACAGAAATTACAATGTCATTGCCAGTGTTGAAGAAACAGCACACACTAAGTAACCTGTTAGTCCTCTGAAGAATTATATTCTCCTGCCAGCTTTTTCAGGGAAATCTAATAAAACATTGATGAAATGGAAGAATAATTTTCTCTGCATGAAGATTAAGTGGGAACATGAGTCTATACGATGGACAGTTTTTGCATTCATCTCATGTCTGCTCAACTGCAGGAATCACTGGGAAATGTCACACAGAGTATTTCTAAGCTGATGTGTATCTGAAAGAGTAGATGTCAACTCAAGTCCTACAGGAAGTAGGACAGTCAGTACCAGCTTGTTGCTAGCTATTTCTGCAACAACCTATAAAGCTTGACACAGCTAGGCAGTCTTTTGCTAGGACTAAATCCTATTGTTTCAGAAGAAATAAAAGGGAAGACAATTATTACCAATATTTACGTATCAGGTACTTTACCTAAATGCATAATTACACACCAGCCTGTGTGCTGGTACCTGTCAGAACCTTCAGAGGGAACTGAGGGTCTAACAAAGAGTCTTAGAGGTTAGGACTAAGGGTAGATGCCTTACGAACCCCATAAACTGGAGTAATTCAGCTGAGTGATTTCTATGGAGTATTTATCATCTGTTGGTGACGACTCAAGCTAAAAAAAAGCACAGATGGATCTTGATCCCAATTTTTGTCTTCTTCTTTTTGCCTTCTGAGAGGATTAAGATTTTGTGTCGTTTTGGAGGAATGGATTTTTGTAGTAAGTGTCTCCTAGTTTGTACTTATTCAGAGCTAATTTTCAAACTATTTCAAGTAATAAATGATGCCATGACTTTCTGCTTTAAGGCTAAGTAATCTTGGAAAAACTTCCAGTCTTTTCGTAATGCATGTTGAAATTCTCTCTGCCATTTATTGAGGCATAGATCATTCAACTTCCTTCATCACACATATATTATGTGGTAAATGGGATTTACAACAGCCAGCCTGCTCAGCAGGGAGACTCCTGAATGAGCAAAGACAAATTAAAAAAAAAAAAAAAAAAAAAAAGTTTAAAAAAAAAGCACAGACTGAATTCTTACTTATCTCCTGAAGCCTTACAACCTTGGCAGAATTTTCTGTACGGACAGTAATTCACATCCTTAGAAGATCTACAGGACTGTGATGACCAAGCAATCAGTTGGAATACATAAAACTGGCTCAATATTTTTTTCAAAATAGAAACAACTCCTCCAAGTTGAGTTACAGTCTTCTTTTATTGTTTAAAATATATGTGGTTTAAGCTAAGAGTAAAAAAAAAAAAATAAAAAATCACATTAAAATGAAGACCCAGGCATTTTTTACCTCATTTGGCCACTTACCCAGTGAAAGCCATTGGGGTCACTGTTGTGTGCTAAACTCATGTTTGCAAAGAAGTCACCTTTAAGCACCCTCACTGGGGTCCCTAGGAGAATTCAGTATATCTGGGAGATGGATATCAATGGCCCTAAAGCAGGAAAAATCATAAAATACTCCTCTGAGTCCAGATGGGAAATACAGAAGTGAATGTGTAATTAGTTTCAAGTGCCTAAGCAGCATGACCAGGGAAAACTGGAGCGCTTCATGCCTTGTGGGTGAAGTGGGGTGTTTGTGGATTCCTTTACAGGACAGTGTCTGTTGCACTTTAGGCACCTTCCCTGTAGCAGTTCCTAAGGGAAATAATGAATGCTCCTGCAAAACAGGACTTGGAACTCTCATAGTGAACCAGGTAATAGCTTGACTACTTCCAAAGCTGCTGACAACCAAACCATGTTTTTGCCCAAGCCTCGAGTTCAATCAGGAAAGCCAGAGTGGAGAGGGAGGCTGCCCAGCCCTGACCCGCCACAGCACAGAGCAGGCAGGCTGGATGTGTGGCAGCCAAGCACCTTTCTGAGTTCAGATTTAACACCCTTTCCAATATAAGGCTTTAAATTGAAGGCGATGTAAAACCCAGGTTCTGAGGCTTAATTCAACTAGCTCTCTTCCCCTTTATTATAGGTAGCTCATGAAGTTTTAGATTGCCTTTCAACCTCTGTCATATTTGTTGATCTATGTTCAGAATCTTACTAGCCCATAAAGCAGCAAAGGCTCTATTGATTTTTTACTTTTGGTTTTGTTTCACGTATGTTGGAAATTCGTTAAATGCAAACGAAGCAAAGATGAAACCTTCCTCTAATACATTTCATATGCTTGTCTTCAATCAGTTAAAGGGCAGAGCTCTTTACAGAGTGCTTTGTGCATGTGGACTAGCTCTAACTAGAAATAATAAAATTTAGTATTACTAATTAACTTCATTTGGAAAGAATGCTTTCTGTAATTACAGTGGCTTACAACATTATTTTCTCAACTTACAGGTCCCAGCATACCTGGGCAATTGCACTGCTTGTGTTCAATATTAAGTTAGGAAGTTCTTCCCCTTTTTTTGAATCTGACTCAAAATAACTTATGAACAATTTTGTGTAGAAGAAGACCTACATAACTGAGAAGCAGAAGTATCATCAACCCCAACTTGAAGAGCAAACAAAAAAAAAATGCCTTTGTGGACATGATCCAACAATCTGTATTCTCCACCCTGATCATGGTACAAAGAACAATGCATTTAGAAATCAAAAATTAAAATTAATTCTGTTTTCACTTTTTATGCTACCATTAAATGTACACAATTACCCTAATACAAACTGGAAAGGATGCGATTTTTCAGTAGTGGCAGTCTCTGTTTACTAACATAATTTGTTCAAGAGTTGTAGGAGCAGGAAGGTAGAACCTATAAATTCCAGAAGATGCTGCCCACATGAACTGAATAGAACTGCTACAACAGAGAAATATGGCTGAAGGCCAGATTTTTATGCCTGAGGCTTTCTACTGCTTACGGCACCGATTTTTAGGCATATCACTGATGTGCTTTTGCTGATGTAACTGCAGTGATTCAACAAAGTACTGCTAATCTTAAATTGCAGAAAGATACTCTGTCCTCATTTATTACTTTTCAAGCAGTGCAAATACACAGGGTTTATATCACACAACCCTCCTTAATGTGTCAGCTAGAGGTGTAAGAAGGTAGGTACAGAAAGAACACTTTTTTTATTAAAGTTGCTGAACACCAGAAGCTTGCTTTGACTTACTCAGTACCTCTGTAAATCTGGCCTTGTGTCATTAGCTGCAGTAATACTGCTGAGAATAAAGCCTCACATTTTGTGTCTCTCACTGTTGTGGCTTAGCCAACAGTCATTCCTTCCTGTGACAAGGAACAAAACCCAGTGCTTGTGGATAGCAACCTCACAACATCTTTCTTCACAAAGAAGGGTTTTGTTGTGGATCAAAGAGTTAACATGTCATATCTAAGAATTGGCAAAGGATCAGATGGCTTAGTAGATAAATGTGTCCTCTTTCTTGGACTGTTAAGTAATTCTGGCTTTACAGTGCATTTTACATGGCTGCAGTCAAAAGTACTACAGGGCGTTAAGAACATTTCTGTAAGCTCTTTAAATGTACAAAGTGTTTCAAAATAAAGGAAACAGTACAACTTCTAAGCCATATTCTCCAGGTTTCTTTTGAAGGAAAAAAGAAAATGACAGTACTTTCCCTATGGGGAACTTCCATGTCAAAGTAAAAAAAGTGTCTTCTCATAACTCAGGAGCGCCTTTTTTTTATTATCATTATTTGAATCCTTATCCTTGTCCTTTGGAATGCTGTATCTTTAGAGGACATAGAAAGAACTACATTAGATATGGATTTACAAAATGTATATGAAATACCACATGGTGAAATGATTTCATAGGAAATGTCTCTTGTGACATTTTTCCCATAACACTTTACTTTAAGTAAAAATTGATTTACAAGGAATCTTACTCCTGGCCTTATCAGGAAGATGGGAAAACAGTATCAATCTCCAAAAGGTTAAGGAATGTAGTAGGAAAGCATGACTGGGACTCACAAACATGTCTTCACATTAGAGATTTATCTTTGAAAGGTTCTAGCATGAGTTATACATTGTCTCCAAATCTTACATTCAGACCTATAGAAACAATTCAAATTACAGTAGCATCACACACTTTCTTTCAGCAAGAAAGGTCTTGCTAATCTATTTCATCTTTTTATTTTTTTTAAGTGCACAATAAGTGGCAGAGGAAAACACAGTATTTTTCCCAAAACCGTGAAGAACAGGAAGACAAAGTGGTTTTTTCCCTTTAACCAAGCCTTCAGATTTTGATGTATTTTCCATTTAAAGAGTGTTGAGTTTAGCAAAGCTGTAATGTACAATGTCAAAAAGCTCAGCCACAGGTTATATGGATTCTCTGCAGTGATAGTACAGGAATGATTTCTAAAGTGTATAGCGAGAGCACTGCCATTGTCTTGACCTTTTTTATATGTCTGCTGAACAACTGTATCTTATGCATAGAATTCTCTCCAGCCTCTTGGACTCTGTCTAGTCTTTATATATATTGAGAGATGGAGAGGAAATCCCACAATAGGAACACAGAGAAAAGAAATTTGCATGTATATTACTTTAAAACCATTTCAGCTTGACCTTCCATGAAGAAAGCTTTAAAAGATGAATGCTTTGACTGTGAATGCAAAGGTTAATTGTCTTTATTGAGTTTTGCTGAAAGGACCCTAGTAAACCACAAAGGTTTCTTGGAAGGATGTACTAAAGAAGGATAGAAGAGAGAAGGTTTTGCATTAAAAAGACAAATCCTTTAATATCCACTCAAAGATGTCCATGTCCCGAGCAGAAGACTTGAATAAATGAAACAGACTTTCATAAGAGTATGTTGAGTGTTGTAGAGTACTACACTTTCCATTATGGAGTGACTGACTTTAAACATAAATAAAACCACCTACCTAATCTCACCAAAACGTCGTCCCACACCACACCAAGCACATGAATTTCCCTGGCTCCTTCTTTTAAAACATAAACAAATAAAAAAAAAATTACAGAATTCCTCAGGGTATTAGTTCTCCTGTTTTTAAATAATGAAGTGATTCACATGTTTAAGACCACAAAACTACCCCTTGTTTACACTTTCGTAGTTTCCTTGTTTGAATTTCTTTATCAAAATATTTTACAAATCTCTCAATATGAAAAAATTTTACAAATTTCTTTATCAAGATATTTTACAAATTACATAAATTGCACTGAAATTGTCACAAAAGCCTCTTCTGTGACCAGTTTCATGCTATGTTAAGTCACTAGTTTTATATCACCAGGAAATGTAAAACTGTAAACAGAATATATATATTCTCTCAACAGCTGAATAAAAAAAATCAGCTAATATTTACAAGATGATTCAGAAATAAATTGTTTAATTCTTTTGCATATTAAAAGTGGTAATTTCACGACACTTAAGCACACTATTAATCAAACATCTTGGGATTGTAATGAAGAATTCTCACTGAACCAGTGCCTTCAAGTAATAAATAGCTTCCAGGATGTTTTTTAATCCATCATATTAATAATCTCACTGTTATCATACATTCAATTACAAACCAACTTTCCTC
Organism: Monarcha castaneiventris obscurior; assembly: GCA_026261815.1. Lineage (NCBI taxonomy): Eukaryota > Metazoa > Chordata > Aves > Passeriformes > Monarchidae > Monarcha > Monarcha castaneiventris. The sequence goes on from JAMPIT010000433.1 coordinate 27,503,426, forward strand.
CAGAGATGTATCAGTGGTTTACACACTACAATGAATACTATCTCCCTCTAAGACTGTACACAAATTGTGGTTGCTAAACAAAGGTAAGAGAAATGGCCCTGACACACATTAGAGGAATTATATTGTCAAATGAATGAGCAAATGTGAAGGACAAAATCTGTAGTAATCTATCCAATGTCAATGCAAATCACAAGTCAACAGTGTCCAGCAAACACAAATGCCTCCCAACTCTTCTTTGCAAATGACGCTCAGACAGTTTCAAGCAATTGCACGCCTCAACATAGTTTTTAAATACACTAAATGCAAAGTAAGTTAATTTGTCATCTTTTATACACATATACAAACTGCAGAGCCCTATAAAATGCATAATACTCATACAAACCAACCAGTTTCATGCAGGTTCAAGATGTAGGTATAGACTTGCATATGCTTTAGGTAACAGAAAGCCCTTCACAACACCAAACCCAAGACAACAGTGCAACTATGACAGAATTATTTAGCTTGTATTTCCAGTACTACTCTTTTAAAACAAAAACCCCATAGGTTTGTGAGTTAAAAAGTCAGAGGAGAGAGATGAGAGAGATCAAAGGGAAACCAGAACAGCTCAAAACCTCTGGACGAGTAGTCTCTGTTTTCCATACTGATTACTTTCTTCAGGGTTTCATGCACGGACTAGTAAAGGGAAGAACACCTACCTTCATTAGCAGGTGTTGCACTCATGATACCTGTTGAGCTTTTCACAAAATCACCTTTCAAAATGTCTATTATCAAGATAAATAATTCAGAATTCATTACAATCAATGCAATTAATAATACAGAGATTTCGAATTTGTATTTATTGCCTGATTTGAGGTGTATAGAAGCCTTATATATAACATAGTATACGTTTTCAGTGTCATTATTACTATCATCTTTGGAGACAACACATTTGATTTTTATTAAAAAAAAATTATTATTTATTAGTAGGGAAGCTGTCACTATTCTTTCTGATGTTTACTGGCATACATTTGTCATAACGGAGGAAACCCAGCATTAAGAAAGTGTCCAGCCTGTTTCCAAAATTCTTGGCAAGCTCTGCTGCGGCAAGCTACAACCATATTTGACATTCTTGACACGAGCCCTCCATGCAGTCTGGTGTGGTAAAGTCCACTCAACACCTCAGGACCTCTGGCTGCCTGCTATCTGTGTGCCCTGTCTCTTCGGTCTGGCAAAGAACTGTGTTGGCCCAGGGGAAAAGGAATGGAGCACTTCACCTCTCCTGAAACTACCCAGAAACTGATGAAAGCTTTCACGACTTGGAGCAACACGGGAGATGCTCTTTACTGTGCCCACGTACGGCAAGGTCATCAGCTGGGAACTCCCGAGACCGCCAAGAGCTTTTCCCCCCACCTTGTATTCCTGCTGGCGGGAGAGTGGCGGGCCGGCCCGCACTGGGGGGAATCCCCGCCGCGCCGCGCCGGACGGAGCGGGCGCGGAGGCGCCGGGCCCCGCGGCTCGGCACAGCCAGCGCTGCCGGCGGGAGCCGCTCCCGGCCGCCGGGCCCGCACCACCCCCTGCCGGCCGGAGGGGCCCGCTCCCGCTCCGGCCGCGTCCTGACGGCGCCTGGCATCTCTCCCAGCAGCCGCACATCAGCAAAACACCCGGGAAAGCCGGGAAGTGCATCGTGCCAAAGCGGCTGATCCCAGAGAGCTGCCCAGACCCTAACAGCATCTGCAGAAATGCCTCCTTTGGAAGCTCTTCTTATCCTTACGAGCGGAAAGGGTAGGGAGGAGACGATGAAAGTGCCAATGCTTACTTCTCAGCTGCTTCTTTGCTCAAGGTCGCTCAGCCTCTACACGCTGCAACACGAGTCCTAATTGTAGCGCAAATAACTACGGGATTACGAGAAAGCCCCTGCTCTTCAGCCTAGGCTGGATGCCCTGCTCACAGCGGGACGTGCCTCAGGCTTTACGAACAATTCACGCGAAATGCTGCCCTCTTGTAGCATAAACATATCTCCTTTAAAGACCCTTTAAAAATAATCCGGTACAATAAAACTTTTTCCCCCCCCTTAATCTTAAGACTCATCCTTTGCCTTTCCCGCACCAGCTGTCTCCTGTGAATCCTGTGAAGGCTGAAGCAGGAGGGAGAGGACTCCCCGCCAGCTCAGGAAAGCAGCGTTTGCGGTGGGGAAGCCCTGGAAGCGCTGTGAGGATCAGTAGTTCTCAAGCAAATCGTTTTATCGTCTTTCCTCTCCTGCGCTTCCGTCACCTCAAATACTCAAACAGCGCTACAGTCCTGGGGTGCCTTTCCCTGGGGAGATTAGTAAGAGTTCCGAGCAAGACTGGGGGATGAATATATTTATTCAGTACTTTCACACCTGGTTTATAGGAAAAGGAAAGGACCCCCCAGCAGCACCTCAGCGCTCGCCAGTTTACCCTCCCAGAGGGAGCCCCTCTCCGCGGCCGCGGGGAAGCCGGCGCCCTGCGAGGGTGTCCCGCGGATGGCTGCGGATGAAGGAAGGCTGTCTTCCCCTGCCTCTCTCATCGCTTCTTTAGCCGCCGCCGCGGTGAGGTGTATGTGTGTCCCGCCCCTCGGCTTGGCCGGAGCGGCTCCGCTGAGCTCGCCCCATGCGCCCGCTCCCTCTCCGCTGCCTCCCTGAGCCAGCCACCCTCTCTACCACGTATAGATTGATAGAGAGATTTACATGATGATGATGATGATGATGATGATGAGATGACGATGATGATGATTTGAGCCAAATCCCACTCAGGGCCGGGGGGGTTGGCAGCAGGTGTAGGAAGGCTCTATCTCCGCAAAGGAGCATGCTCAGCGCTCTCAGGCATGCTCCTTCAGCGGGGAGGGAGCCAGAGCTGGGCCGGGAGGCGGAGGGGAGCAGAATCCTCCCAGCTCGCATCGTCCTAATGCAAAGTTTGATTGTTCCAGCGGCCCCCGAACCGGGGCCCAGCGGGCCGGCATCCCTCAGCTTCGCTCGGCTGGGGGAACCGGATGCCGCGCTGGGGGCGAGCCGAGAGGGGGGGTGGAGGGGTGGAGAAGGGTTTCCCCGTCGCTCCAGGCGGCAAGGGGAGGAGAAAGAGGAAGAAGAGGAGATGCCCAGGCGAGAATGGCTTCAGAGCCAACTTCTGCCGGGAACGCCGGGGGTCAGTCGCCGCTTCCTCCTAGCTGTCCCCGGCGCTGCCCCCAGCGCTCATGCAACATCGAGAGCACACGGGCAGTGCCACCACCGCTACCATCATCACCTCCGCTATTATTATTACTAATACTGCCGTGCCGATGCTGTGGGCCGCGCAGGCAGGAGGGAAGCCGCGCTCGGCTGGGGCAGCCGCCCTCCGCGCTCCCCCCGCGGCTGCGCCCGGCTCCGCGCCCCCGCCCGGGCTGCGGGAGCCCCGCGCAGCGCCCGCGGCCGAGCGGCGGACGGGGCAGGCGGGGAGCCAACCCCGGCCACAGCCACCGCGCCCGCCGGGTCGCCTACCTTGAGCTCCTCCGTGTCCAGGTTTGCTGATCTGTCCATAGAGCGAAACTGAACGGAGCGGACTGGAAACTACGGAAGTTGTGCCAAAAAATAAAAAAGAACAAAGAGGAGGGGAAAAAAAATTTTAAAAGGAAGGGGGGAAAATCTGGTCTCTCAGTTTCCAGCCTAAACTCAGCCTTGTCCTCCAAACCCTGGCAGCTCCCCTCAGTCTCATTCTCCGCGATCACGCCTCCACCGGTTAAAATAAATAAATAAATAAATAAATAAATAAATAAATAAATAAATAAAATATTAAAATATTTCACTTTTTTTTTTTTTAATAACTCCCTTAAGGATTAAAGCGACAGGTGATCCTTCCCTGGTGAAATAGATTCGCGTCCTCTGGCAATGAAAGGAGGAGACAGAAAAAAAAAAAAAAAAAGAAAAAATACACCACCCAAATCCACTCAGTTTAAAGATTATTTTTTTTCTTCTGCATTAAGCTCAGAAATCGGCGAATCGCTGTATCCCGAGAAAAAAATCCTGCTTCCCTGGACAGCATCATGCAGCAAATTTCAAGCAATTGTGTTCAAACTGAAGAGAACAGTCTATAATAAAAGCCTTTCTCCGTCATGCTACCAGAGTAGTCTGGTAGCTAATTTAGCACCCTGTGAGCGCAAGACATTAGCGATGAACAATTTCGCTGGCAAGATAACAAAATCCCCCAAGTCCTGCATAGGCTCAAAAATTGGTTTGCAGATAAAGATAGTCTTTCAGTAATAATAATAATAATAGTAATGTATATATACACACACATACATAATAAAAGAAAGTCTGTAAGGTATGGTCTTCTTTGAAGGTTATGCTGAAAGAGTTGGGAGGAAAACAGGAGGTGGATCTCTTGCAGAAGAGAAGGGAGAGAGAGGCAGAGATTTCCCTCTCCGTGCCTGTTTTACTGTCCTTCACCGCCAGGTGACTGACTTCCCTCCTCTCGGCTGGCGCGGGGGGGAATTCTCCAGCTCTCAGCCAGCAGCGTTTCCTCCCCGAGCAGCCCCGGCTCCCAGCGCCGCCCTCCCAGCTCCCCGCCGCCCCTCCGCCTCCCCCGGCCCCTGCCGCACCATCCCGAGGGCTCCTCTCGCCGCCCCCAAGGGGTTCGAATCGCAGACACAGTGGCCAGTTTAAAAGCCGGTACTGCTTTGTATCTGTTTTGTAACCGTTTTGTATGATACTCGTGTATCTTATCGTATAAAAACGAATATATATATTTATATCTCCAGGTGTGTCTAAATTAATAAGGTGGTGTGGAACTTCTCAGTCTGTGGCTTGTAGTGTGCAGTTTTGTGCAGCTGTTGAGGGCATCATTGATGGGCTGCAGATGTGATGGAGCAGTGTTTCTGATGGCATGTGGATTAAGTCTGAGACTCTCTCAGGGTGTTACTTTTACTAATCCCCTTTTCCAAAGGATTCACTGTCTTCTAGCTCTCAGATCACTCCAAAGAGAACCAAAATTAGACTTAAAAATTCATATTCCTCCCCACCAATGTTTTACCACAGTCCTTTTTCATAAATCTGTCACTTGCAGTTTTGGAGAAGATTTTTGTGGTTTTTGGCTTCCTGATATCAGCCTTTTGGGGACCTTATTTATGAACTCCATTAATGGCAAATTCAGAATTACCACTTTCTAGTACTATCACCTGTTTTATCCACTGCTTTTAATAGGGTTGACACTCCTGATAATTTGACTTAAGTAGACAGACCTAATAGCTCAAAGTATACACTCCGTTCTCAGTTCAATATAGATTTGTTTGCAGCTTCCACCACTTCAAGGTTTGTATAAGCTTAAGACCTGGGTGATGGCCACCGATAGCTATTTCTGAAGACTGGATATAGCCCTCATCTTCTGGACAACTAGAGATGTGAGGCAGATGCAGGTGAATGACATTTCTCCTGTTTGCACAAATTGTACATGACTTCCAGGTTCATTGTGAATGCATTGTGAATATCATTATTATCATTAATCTAGAATTGCAATTTGTAAGGATAGAACTCTTGATCTGGCGTTCCCATGTAAACCAAAAATCTCATGTCCAAATAAAAGACTGCCAAAGAGGACACTAAAGCCACTGTAGGACCTATACAAATTTAAGAGAGTGTTTTTCACCTAAAATAAAGATACCACCCTACCCCACCCACCTCCCCAAATAAGTAACCTGGAGAGAGACCTCTGTAAGAGACCATGCTAGAGAAAGACGTTTCTCAGAAGGCACTCCAAAGTCTCCCAAAAAGTGTCAATAAGCAGGAGGGGTAGAGGAAAGCACTGCCCCGCTGTGTGAAACCAACCAGGGGACACAGCTTGAGAGCACCTCGGTGCCCTGGCTGCTGCCAGTGGGTAACCAGAAGACTCCTGAACCTCTCCCTTAATCCATGCCTGTTTTCATGGCGCTTAATAGATCAACAAGTAGCTGCTCAAAATGCAACTTTATAAAAACAGAAGACCAAAGACATGCAGCACCCTGATCTTCTGCTGACTTGTTGCTACTACACTACAGAATTTCTTGGATTTGTCACTCATCAATTTGTTTTCATATTGGCACAAAATCTGTGGCAATGTGATACATTTGAGAATCCTCTGCTGAATTTGGCTGATGTTGGTCAGGAGTTCAGGGAAGAGACAAGGAAAATTGACAGGGCACTCATATAAGCCTAACTTCCTTAGTAAACAAGACAAAAGAAATTGATTTTGACAGTTGCTTGAATAATACTTTAAAATATGTTTCACTCCTCATAGTTAATACAGCTTAACAAGTGACTTTGAAAGTGGGTGTTTATTGTTGCTTTATTGTTGCCTAGGCAGGCATGCCAAACTTGATTAATACCAAACTTCTAGTTGCTTCAGATATCTTAGTTTTTTATCTTGTGTATAATCTGTAAGGCATCTCTTTTCTCATGGCAGGGCTCTAATTCACAAGACAGGGCTGGCATTTTCATCCTCATTATTCAAGTATGGTCCTATGTCTTAGTTGTTGCACATGGTGTGGAATTATTTTCATTAAAAAATGCTTTCTGTTTCATTCAACACTGTTAACAACTGTGTTCTACATAAGTGTCAACACAAAATTTTGCAAACTTAATATAGGGAGAAACTGAAACCAAGCCAAAAAGCTAGATCCAAAAAAAGAACCAGAATCAGAATCTGATTTATTTAAGCAAATCAGAGCCTGAGCTCTGAAAATGATGCCTGAACCTGGTGCAGATGAGTGTCTGGAAATAAAAAACTTGAAGAAAGCAACAGTCTGCAAACTCACCCAGCAATGACTTTGACCTAGGCCCTTGATTCAACAGGTCAACATGTGGTAGACCAATGAAGGAATTATGTTAGTTTGTGTAAATCCAGCTCCTTTAGTTACTATTTCTCTTCTATTCCGGCATTCACCTGGTAATTTTTCCAGGTTGTTTTTTTTTTTTTTTTTTTTTTTCCCCCCTGCTAATAAGCCACTGTGAAAATGTTGGTCACTGCCTAGTCCTATGTCTTTCCTGTCCCCCAGTCTTCCTGGTAAGGAAGGCGTTCATGGTAAGCATAATTAAATATTATAAATCCAAAATAATTAAAGATTGTGTTGTCTGGATATAATTAAAGGCTGTATAGCAGGAGAATCCTTGAAGAATAAGAATTCTCAAAAACGGAGTTCTTAAATTTCAAGTACTAGACTTAGGTTAAGGTCAAGTGTAGATTATTTTTTGGTATTAGTCTTCTAGACTGGTATTTTTTTCTTTTCATTGGGCTAGAAAGACTTGCTTTCTCTTGATCTATGTTGTACATTTTTTAGCAGAGACAATTCTGAAATACAAGAGCAGGATAGAGAAAATATGCAGTGCTTCACAATGGTCGCTCAGATCAGAGCAGCATTTTACCCAATAAGGAAAGTTACCTCCTGAACTTAAAATAATTAAATTCTGCAGTCTTTTAAGACTGTATGCAAGCAACAGGGGAGCTTATTTTCCTAAAAAAAGTCTGCAAAAGCATTTTTATAATCATAAGATATTAGCAAGCTAACGTAGAGATTGCAGCCAACTCCCCCTATGATACATCCAAACACTGGGCAAGTGCAGCTCAAATCTGTGCAGGGAGCAGTGAGAAGGTACAGCTTTTTAACAAGGACTGGTACTTGTTTAAACAGGCACAGTAGTTTCAGTGTTAGATAGCTATCATGATTTCTTTCTCTTTCCAGGGATGGCGAGATGAGCCCCATGATGTCCCAAACAGCATGGCACAGAGTGCTTTGTCTTCTCATCAGCACATCTGTCTCATCGTTGGAAGACACTTTTTCTCAAACAGAGGATTTTCCAAGACAGGAAAATACTAGGTCACCTAGAAGATCATCTTGTGTGGGTTTGTCTTCTCTAGGTACAAATAACTTACTGGGTTCCTTTAAGCTCTCAGACAGCCCATGCAGGAAGATAAACACCACTTCTTTCACAAAGGTGTGGATTATCTTGGGAGTGGCTGTTTCCTTTGACTGCACCGAGTTCCGTAGATGACTGAATCTGGGACCGCATACTCAATAACTTAATACAGATACGATTGAACTCAAGCCAGAGTTACACATATGCATCTAAAAAAAAAAGTTTTAAATCATTATGAAACCATGGAAAATTATGGAATCTATCATAGTGAAGCCACAGGTGTTGCTCTTTCTCATTTCTCATCCTTTCAAAATAGAGAGGACAATTCTCCTAATATACTGTTAGTAAGAATGGAAGACTAATTCAAAACCTACTGCAACTCTTTTGATACATTTCATAGGTATTTTCCATTCTAAAGAAACCCAAACCCACCAAAACTCCTAAACCCACAAACCCATCATTTCAGGCTAGGGATACAGATTCAGCATCAAATATGAGAACAGATGAATAATAATGAATTATGTTCTTAAACATAATGACTTAATTTTTCCCAAGTTGTAAGGGAAATCTGTATACCTGAAAATGTTTCTTTATACTGCTCCACAACATATAACTTTTTTTTTTCAATAGAAAATGTCAGGCTAACACAGGTACATGTATGTTACATTGTAGTTCCTTCTCAGGAAGAGTATTTGGAGTAACATAAAACAATTGGGCTGAAGGTACCAAACTGTCTTCCATGCTTCGGAACTCATCTCAGGCCAGAAGGAATAACATTCTTTGGTGTAGCAAAGGCTGCAGAGGGGCCTGTAAACTATTGCTATGCCCTGGGGCTTAAGAGAGATAAGAATAAAGGAGACTGTAACACTAGAATAAGTAAAACAGAGCAGAGAGCAAACAAATATTTTCCATTAGCTGTTATGTTTAGGATTATCATGTGAGCAAATAAATGTGTTGGTAACAAAAAGGTCTAACACTCATCCCATTCTTCCATTAAGTGCAGAAATACTTTTAAAATGAGCAAAAAATGGTATATTTAAAGATATAATGTGATTGATGGTCTGAGTTTGCATTGATTTTCAATTGTTATGACCTTGGATACAAACAAATATAGTGGCAGCACTATACTGTGAGTTGCTCTGTAACTTGAGGGTTATGTAACTTTTTCAAGACCTCCCTTCCTTGTCATCCCAGAACACTTTACAGATCTTTGAAATGTATGAATGAAATCTGAAGGCAAATAGGAAAGATGGAGAAGTAAAGGAAATATTTAGCTCGAATTAATAGTAAGAAAGCCTTGGGAAATGAAGTAGTTTGACTTGTATTAGGCTGGGAAAGATCAGGTGTTCCCTTCCCAAAACTTTTGTGCTTGCCCTTCTCATCATTCCACCCAATCCAAATAACTCTTCCCCTTTTTCTCTATCCCTGTGCTGTTTCTTTCTCATTTTCCAAAGTCTCCACCACTAACTTCACATGTTAAACAAAGTTACATGTGAAGGCTCAAGTATAAGGCCTGTTTAAAAGCTGATACAGTGGAACTTAACTTTTTAATACAACTATTTTAGATTATATTCACTCTTAAGAGCTGAAATTCAAATACTGCCTATGAAACTTACAGTTCCCTGATGTGTTAGAAATGGTACAGGAAAGATAGTACTTGTTGGAACAATTCATTATAATGCCTAGTTTACCAATTAAATCAACACACAATAAGCAATATGATGTTCAGAGAAAATATAAGATGATGACACTAAGAATTATTTTTACTAAGGACAAAAATGAGGTAATCTTTTTCATGAAAAAGTGCATTTTCTACCAAATTGCTCCAAGAGATCAAATTTATGCATAGAATGATCCCACCAAGGGATGACATAGTTAGAGAAACTGCTTTTGCTCTGCCAATGACCTGCTCTGTGACCTTATATAATTCAATAACTCATGTTCCTCATTGCATCCATTTCCACAATTGTAAGATGAAGGAATTTATATTTATCCATCTGTGTAAGTTTATGAATTAAAGAGTCTGCAAAGTATTATCATATAGTAATCCAAATTGCAGCCCAACAGTTTGGGTATTCAAAAAAGAAACACTGTTCACACTTCCAGAACAACAAAGCACAATATTTCTGCATCTCAAATAATTTAAGGTATTCTAATAATGTATAATCCATATGCATATTTTAACACATACCGATTCCTGAAAAGCTAAACTTCCTGGCAAAATTATTCACTGACCTCTAGCAAGCAAAGTGAGCACTTTAATGAGTAAATACGCAAATATATAATCAGGTTGAAAAATCTATAAACTTCTAGCTATAATGAAAATAGATGTTATGAATCTGAAAAAAAATTCCCACTTCATGTAGGAAAAAACATTCATATTACAGAGCACTGCTTAGAGAAGCTGGACATTTCTGTAGGAAAGAAATAGTTTAAGAGGAGGTTCAGTTTCATCAGGAGGCAAGTGCTTTTTACAACAATGGTATTTAGACTGTAAGCTCTTGAGGACAGAGACCTTTTCTTTTTAATATCTGGAAAGTGCCATGCAAAGATACATGTATACATTAATATTTAATACCCAAATATTAATAATATTTCTGAGTGAGGAGCATACTTTCACAAAACCGTGTTACTTTACAGCTCTGAATGTAAACATAACAGTGTTACGATGTAAACTAGAGCTATTTCAGAGTAATACCAAGAAAGACCCAGGTGCTGTGTGTTGGCAATCTGTACATATTTGTAAGTCAGATTTCTGAAGGTAAGGGATTTGTGTGGTTTGAGGTACTGCATGTTTATATGTGTGCACGGACATGTCTCTGAGCCCATTAGCAACCTTTGAACGTAATGACCAACTTCAAACTGCATTAATTGAAGTCTTGAATAGATCCTCCCACCTATTCATGAAAGCAAACAACTTGAAACAGGCGAGAGCAAAGACTGTGCCAATACCTTCACTAAAAGGACAACGGCAGGATAAAGTCAGTGTACTTTTAGTAGGTATCCAGAAATCTGCAGGAAAACACTAAGAAGCTCTATGCATAAATATGCAACTATCAGACATGCGAGCAGAGCCTACTCAGTCAAGCTTAGTGCCCCTTACTGATTCTCTCTATGTAACAAGGAACAACCTGACAAAACCCCTTTTTTGCAGTTACCTTTATCTCCTCGTTGGATTCTCTGCTGTCTAGTTAAGGGTGAGATCATCTTGCAACCTTTGACTAATTCAGTTAAAATATCTGTCAACCATAAGACAAATCCAATGGAAAACAGGCTTTGTTAGGTACAGTACTCAGTTAACTTCTTGCTACACAATTTTTATATTATAATTACTACGTTTTATTACTAACAATTTATATTGCTAAAATTACTACGTTTACATCTTACATTCTTGTTATAAAATCTTTATGCACATCTGTGCTATTACATCTTTTTTAATACTTTCAACCAGCAATACCACTTGTAAACAATAGCATGTTAATTGCATTAGGGAATATATTAATCTGGTTCTGTTTCTTATTACAAAAAAAAGTCATCTCTGTTGCTGGATTGAATGCAGCTGGCCATATCCTGTAGTCCCTTCAGAGGGCAAACACAGTCTGGAGTTCTCATACATGTCCTTCAAGGCAATACAAAAAGTACACATATAATTTATCTTTTTAATATATTAAGTTATTGGTCTAAGTTAGCATTGGATGTGTATTCCAGCATACTGATGAAACTTAGTGCTTGAATTTTGAGTTTGCTGAAATGGTGCAGTCAGAGAACTACATCCAGAAATCTTGGGGGTTTTTTACCTCTTCAAGAACAAAATAAGGTGCACAACAAAATAAAAGTGTTCTATTCATCTAAGACAGCATAAAAAAATTAAATGTAGAAACACAGCATTACATCTGGCCAAACTTGTCCTGTGTTTGGGGAAATATTTAAGTGCAGAAGCAACCATGCATAACTGGTACAATGCACCACTTCTTGGAAGACAATATCTCTAGGGAACAACAGTTCATCATGGAGGCTGCAGCTAGCCCTTCCAATGCATAAATTATTCCTCTTTTCAGTGCTGTGCGTATCTGAGGGCATAATCAAGTCTTAGTGCTGGAGGGAGATACTTTTTGTTCTAAGAAATGAAGTCTGGAAAGAAGCCATTTTGCTTTATCTCTGTGAGGCATTACGCTTAAGTTTCATGAGGAGATGCTCTGCAGTCTCACCATTCCTCCCAAGCTCATCCACACACGGAGAGTTTCTTGAACACCTTAAGACAGATGAAGGCTGCCATACCCATCTCCGTTGCTACCTAATGTTTAGTAAACCTGCAACAAAAAATGTTCTAAGGTTGTTTTTTATAATATGGGTTGTTCTAAGGGTTTTTTATAGTTCACTGCGGGCTCTGTTTCCTCAAACCCAGTCTTAATAAATGACTATTGATGACTGCTGAGAGAGGTATGTGGCACATACCTCTGGACTAATAGGCACATAGCAGCTGCAAAACTGAACATTACCACCTTCTAGTACCAAACATTTAACTGCATGGGAGAGGATGCTCTGCCAGCAAAGCGACATACACAAGTTAGGATTGAGTAGCAGAGTTTATTTCAGACTTTCTCCCTTTTGTACTTAAATTATATAAAACCTAATGATCAAAAGACCTTTCTTAGAGATAAACTAAATTTAAATAAGATGCCAAAGGACAGTTCAAGAGCACTTCATGTGCAGCAACTCTAATAACAGTCTGAATTTTTTTCAGAGCACACGGTAGTTTTAGAGTTACAGTGTTTGAATGGGTTGAACTGAGGTGGAAATAAAGGAATTTTAGGTGGCAGAAAGAGCTTAACTACAGCACCTTTGTACATGTTAAGAACTTTTACCATAATTACCAAGACACCATTTTCCACAAATGGAGAAAGGCTCATTTTTTAGGCTATTTTTAATACTTTTTGTGTGTTCTTTCCCATCCAATAAAAGGAAAGCAGATAGTCAATATTGCTGATTATAAAAATAGGGGGTTTATGACTGAAGATGAAATGTGACAAGTTAACCTTTTCAAGAAGGCTATATTTAAATAAATTATTAGCATCTCTTCTTTTATCTGATTTTCATGAGTCATTCATTCAGGTCCTAACATATAGTGTGTGCATGGGGTTATCTCTGACAGCAAAGATTGATCATAGTAGTCATCCATTTTTAAAAGAAAACAGCACAAATCTTGATCCACAAAGTTAAATCCAGAAATGATATAGTATTAACTGTGCTACTAACTTCTATACTACTGTTAATATTTTTCCATAATCCTAGCCTACTTTTTCTCACTTCCTTTCCAAGGGATTAATCCTGCCTTGTGTAAGGAATATTGGCAGGAGTTAGGAGTTGCAGGGAACAAAACTGTGAGACATTTTCAAAGTAAAGTTTTGTGCTAAGGAACAAAACTTAAAAAAATAGAACCACCAAAGGAAACCCAATGCAAGATGTGCATTTGCCTAAACTATGTATTTTAATGACCTGTTTAGAAATTTTTTACATCCTGCTCTACTCTTTCCTCTTTTTCTGCTACTTCTTTTCGTTGCATATTATTTAAATTTAGGGCTCTAAATCCAAGGAATATATTTTTCCATTTTTTAAGAATAACTGAACTAATAATAATAATAGTAATACATAAGTGTTCTGAAATACTCTCTGATTTCATGCAAATGCTGAAATGTGTTATGAACGAATATGAAATGATCATCTTTGATATTTATATAACATAAATACATAGCACCTTCAGGAGTTCCTCCATCTGAAAAACTAACTGGAATCACTTTAAATGTTTCTGTCATGGTGGTCAGTGGTTGTAGCTGGTTTGCTCTGAAACACTGGCCTTAGGTGGCTGTAAGAGCAGCATCCAGCCTGTGTTTTATCTGCCCCTCACCCAGTGTCCAGCCAGCAGTGCTTGAGTGGCCTAAGGTATTGTTTTTCCTGTTTGCACCAGTAGAACATGCTATTCGCTAAGTCCAGTTGAAAATAAATGTTAATCATCTAAAGATAACCCATATGAAGATCATTTGCTTATGTTTTTTTCATGTAACTACAGATGGAGCAAAAATGTAGAAAGAAGTTATTTTTATGTGTAATACACATATGTCTTCTGAAGCAATGCCTATGAACGCATGATCTCACACATGGCCTGGGCACAAAGTGATAGTGAAAACATGATCTTTGCTCATAACTATATGTCCCCATTCTACTGATTCTTAACTTTAAAACCAATGACTAAAAATATTGAAATTCTGATTATGATAATTTTTACTTTTTGCAAAACTATTATCTCTTTCAGTAGGTTTAAATTTTTATTATGTGAGATGTAACTGAAATGTTGGAGAACATTTCTTTTTCAGTGTCTTTTTCATTTTCTAGGTGGAAATACAATAGAAAAGATCATTTTGTATAACTACTATTTTTCAATATTTGAGGCAGTACTTTTCTTACAATTGTCAGATATCAGATGAAAATCATAACCTTCATCTCAGAAAAACACAAGAGCATTTTATTTATGCTCTGTTACACTCCATTCCTCTTCCCAGATTTCTATATTTTTGCAAATGTATCTCTATGTTTGATGACTAAGCTATTAAGTTACTCATAACAATTCACAGTGAGTCAGCATATGTGATTTCCAACCTGTTCTATCTTTTATAACTTGGAATCAAGATTTAAGCTCACACAGGACAAAAAGTGGAATAACAGCAGATTGAGCTGCATTGCTCTTTTCTGAGATGTTAAATCTATTTGGCTGTTTTCATGATACACAGGTAAGATCATTCCCCCTGAACACAAGTAGCATGTACCACCAGAACCCCCTTTACACTGTTACTACTCCACCTTTCAGTTATTTCTACCTATTCTCACATCAGAAACCTGGCAGCAGACTTCTAAGGTACAAATCCAGCTTTAAAATTAAGTGAAAAAAAAAGAAATGTTCCGACCAGTATCTTGTTTTATCCTTGCAAAAAGTAGGAATATTTCCAATTTTCAGGGTCCTTTCACAGGATGAAAGAAAGAGAGCAGCAGAAGCATAGCAGTGCCAAATTACAAAGAACTGGCTGTACAGGCGATCCCATCCTTCATTCCCTCTCTGCAGCTGAGAGGTTGTGCCATCTGCCCTTTCAGCCTACTGAGTGCTGTGTCACTCAGGAAGACACAAATTTGGACTCCTCTTTTGTCAGAGCAGATGTAAAGTAGCTCCTATATATAGGAAAAAATGTGCTATAGGGGAAAATACGCTAACCTCCAATATTTGGGTCATTCCAGGATCAAAAGCAGCCTGTCTTTTATGGAGAATGTGTTCTTTTAAATTTTCCTCTGAGAAACTAAAATGCAGAACAACCTTTATGCTAGGTCACTGGAGGCTTGTGTGACCATGACTGTCATGCCAAATGGAATAGTCCATCATGTCTTTAATGAAAACTTAACAATTTTTATATGAAGGTGGTAAAGAGAGCAGTGCCTTTGTGGTGCTGCATCTCAATCTCCCCTCATCCTCAGCCTCCTCTGTGATCTCAGATGCTCCCTGACAAGCCTTAGCCGAACCAGCTGAGCAGTAAATCATCCCTTGCCCATACTAGTTTGTCTGAGAGGCATTCCATGGATGGACCAGGAGCTCTCGCATGCTAAAGGTGGGAGCAACCAGAAACATCAGTTGCCCAGCCTAGGTGGGAAACAAAGGATTTGCAATTATCATTTGTAGCTTTGGTAAACCATTTTCCTGAATCATAGCCTGAATGGAGTGGTACTATTGGAAACTTCAGTTTGAGAGTAACTGTACCATTGTCACTACACTTTGGGAAAAAAAAGTGCAGTAGTTGGGTTGTCGCCAGGATGGAAACTTACTGATTACCCAAGTTAGTCATCTTGCAACCCTGTAAACAGGAGAGAGGCTCTTTGAGCTCTCCTGGACTGCAGCAGGCTGCACGAGCATCTCCCTCTGAGTGGGATGCCTCTTGGAGCTCACAAACCCTCAAGTCTGCAGCATCAACAAACTGTTTCTGAAGATGAGGCCTGGGCTGATATCCCCTCCACATCTTCATGCTCCTTGAGCTGCAACCCATTGTCTGTTGGGAAATGCAAAGGACATTGATGTGAGTATTTAATTGAACCTGAGAGGGAACATTTTATAGGTACCTTTATACAAAAAAAAAAAAAAAAAAGGTACACATACTGCTTTAATGGTATGAATGTGATTTGATTATGATTTGAAAGTTACTATCTCAAATCTGTGATTAAGTCATTGTTACAATTGTGGTGAACCCTATAAAATTGCTTTGCAAATGTTAAAGTACTCAATGATTAAGAGCAGCTAAACCCTTTTGCACCCTTATCTTTAAATCTATATTCTTTTCACCCTTATCCCCTTTTGCATTCCCAGATTCCATGCAAATCATTCCAAACTGCTTCTAATTTGATCATCCTTTGTATGCTTTGATCTGTATAGTACGTAACGGAGTGAACCTTGCCATCAAACTCTGTAAAGTCACATTTTCCCAAATTCATATTAAACCCTGTTTCTGCCAGTACTTTTGTCAAGGTTTCTTTAAGCAGCCAAACCACTCATTTATGACGTGAATGGGGTGGTGTGGAATGGTAGCATTGCATTTGCTGGAGTACACAGGGCACTGCCAGCGTAAAAGGTGTCTCTAAAGCAACATGGAAGGTTTTGTCATTACACCTCACCAACAAACTTCTATCATTATCATTGCAGTAAACATATATTAAAAGCCTGACAATTAAGGATTAAGTAAATATTAAGTATTAAAAAAATAAGGATATTTCAAAGGGCTCCATTAGTACTGTATGTTGAATATTAAAGAAATTGGTGAAAGAACTGTGAGGGGGACAGCAATTGGGTCTGGCTTTAAAATGGTCTGTGCAAAACTTAATCATTGTCAGAGGGATATCTTAGTATGCTTTTGTTGCAATAAGCCATATGTGTGGCTGAGTCTAAGATGCTTATTTAATAGCTTCCTCTGGATACCCTCTCCACTGCAGCAGATACTTGCTAAGAGGGATACCATCTCCCATACCTCCAGCTGGTAGAGGGGCATGGACCCTCAGTGCTGCATTTTGGTATTCCGGGAAATGTAGTGCAGCAGTGAAATGGCCACTTTGCATCTGCTCTGCTTGTTTGTAAATAACTGGATTTAAAGTAAGAGAGGTTCAGAATAAGGGAGATGCCTGCATTGCATGTTAAGTCCAAGAAATGTGTTTTCATTAACGAACAAAGAGCCTTTAGATGAGATGCTCTAAAGAAAGCTCCTTTTATAAAATGGAGGGTGCTAGAAAGTGTGTGTCACTGCCACTATCAACTAATAGAGGTTATGCGCTGATGGAAGGAACAAGGGAGCTGGCAGAAGCCTGTCTCTCGCTGTCAGTTCCAGGCTGCAGGCTTTTATGTTCATTTGTATTGCAATCAATAAGGAATAGCTGAAATTGGGCTCTGGAAGCTTGATTTTATAGTTTGCTAAATTTCTCTTTTAAATTTGTTTAAAATAAAAAAGAAGTTTCTATGGAAACCTTCCCTTTTATTCAAGAAAAATATCTCCCAGGCTTCATCTCCTCCTCACACAACCAGGACAGGCTGGATCTGTGCCAAGAGCTGCTGCACTCTCCCAAACTTGCAGCTCTAGCTCGATGCTGGGCAGTGTGGCAAACACTCGCTACTGCACCCATCAAGCAATTAACGTTGCCACTTCCTTCACCTGTAGCTGATGTTCCCCAATCATACACTTCCAGCTCCCAAAACAGTTGGCAGCAGAGGACATTCCCTGTCCTGGGAAGCCCTGGCTGCAGTGGCAGTGGCGGCATGTGCTGGATGTATCCTCACTGTCCTGCACCACTGCCCAGAGCAATGGAAACCAGGCAGAGTGAGCAGAAGCTCTGTGGTTCTTGGAAGTGGGAAATGCTGGCCACCTTGGTCTTGCTAGGAGTTGAAGTGGCTTCCAGGACTGAAAGTTGTTTGTTCTGATAAAGTTTTGGATGTGGGAAAAAAAAATCAGCTCTCTGAGATAATCTCTGTTTCTGAGTTACAAAGCCTTAGGACCTTTTTCCCAAATAATGAAAAAATATCTGCTGATATCAAAAAATAAGATGATGGAATTGCTTGGGTTTGATACTTTTACCCATTATTGTCATTACCATCAGCTGATAGATATGATTTGTTTTTTCTGAGCACAAAGAGCTTAGGACAGTTTGTCTGCTCAGCGTTCCTATGTCTCCTTTCCAAAGGGCACTCTCTCCTCTCTCAGTTTGTGATATTCTGAAAGTTTTTTTTGCCTATTCATGTAAACCATATTCACTGCTGCTCTGTTCAAGATCTTCCCTCAGTTTTCACTTCCATTACTCTGTCTCTGACCAGTCTTTCACATCACTACCCATACTAAGATCTGGGTTTGAAATGCCTGATAGAAATTTGACTTTAACCATTTTTAAAATCTATCTTGAGCTCCCTGCAACTACTTTACTCACTAGCTTCACCCATCATTTATTCAGTTTGAGTTATAACAGTACATATGAGAAAAAAGAACCTATAAAATCTGTTCAGAAAGGATCTATACCAGTTTTTATCTCAAAATACAGTAGAACATTTGCAGAAAGACAGCAAGATTACAATCAGATGTAAGTCTGGTTTCTCATAACTTTGACAAAAATTTCTTAAAGATAAGCTCTATAAATACATAGATTATTTTGTGTCTGTGCTGCATTCAGTTCTGTATAATTAATTTTCAGTACAGCACTTCATTAGATGAGCTACTGAATAAAGAAAATAATCCTGTTTTGCACCCCTTTATTTTTAAAGTCAGGAGTGAGATGTGCTAGACTACAGGCAAGTATACAATTATGATTTTTTTTTTAATAAAAGTGGAAACTTTAAAAAGAAAATGCAAACTTTCCTCAGCTGGAATAAATTAATTTAAAAGAGATCCTGATGATGAAAATATGTGCATTAATATCTTGGTATTTTTCTAGATTTTATTCCCCTTGTAAAAAAAATAAAAACAGAAGTGATGGCTCAATAGAATACATCCTTTACCTACCCTGGCTGGTCATTCCTCACCTCTTAGAGGAATGTTGTCAAGAGAAAAGCTCCCATGCGTGTTCCTTAGACACTGCTGTGCAAGTCAGCATCCTAAATTAACAAACTAGAAAAATTTCTTTACATGTAAAGGAATTTTTTAAATTTCAGTTTTAACTTTTTATGTAATAATGTTTGAATCAAAAATCTCAGAAAACCATTTGACTACTTCAGGAATTTTTTCTCAATCCCTCTGATGTCTAGGTAACTCTGCATTCTTAGTGATGCTCACTGTAACTTAGCTTGCCTAAGGGTGATATAAAACAGGACTCTTCAACTTCTTTGACAACTATAGCCAGATTTTATTACAGTGTGCTGCTCATGGACCAGAGAACAAACAAACTTTATGACGTGATGAATCACCTGGGGAATAGATTCAACCTGCATGCCAGGAGCTGGGCAGCAGCAGTGTAATGCATTAAGGACTCCATTATGTTGCAGATACCATGTGAATGAGAGCTGGAAGTTGATGTATTTATTTATGCCATTAGCAAAAGATGTAGTAGTTCTTTCTGCATAAACACAAACAAAATTAAGCAAGCAAGTGTCGAACATTAAATCATTATTACTAGCACATAGTCTGTTATTTTGACTGTATTATTCATGTAAGATGGGCTCATGGCTTTCTGATTAAAGCTGCCAGAAATTATGTTCTTTAACCTCACTGTCATCAAGAGTCATTCAAATGGTGGCATTTTTAATTAAAGATCATTCTATTTTTTTCAGAAAGAGAAAAAAATCACATTAGATAATGGTCAGAAGCAAAAAAGAAATTGTTCTGCTTGTCAGTCTCACATCACTCTTATGCTTAATTAGTTCTTGTTGTTTGGAGTCCCTAGATGAAAAATGAAAACAATCAGTTTCCTAGCCAAGATATAATACTGGGATTCGCCATGATAAGTAAACTACTTGAGGATACATGTATGATGATGCAGAGAGCTCTTTATCACCTGAACACAAGAAATTTCAGAATGCTCTTTATCTCATTCAAATGTCCTTATGGCTTTCTGTTCACTCCAAACAATAGAAATGCATGAAGACTCTGTGGAATACTATATCTAGTATTATACTAATATTGTGATAACTCCTCTGTTCCTCAAGTATAGTAGCACTTTTCCTTTGGTCCCCCATATCTCTAAGAAAAGAAAACTGAGAGGAGAAGGGAAACATCTTCGGACCTCTTTTACCTACAGTATGTGCCAAACTCGTACAGAAGTGCTGCAGCATCTCTCTGTAGGAAAGCACGTGCAAAATTTAGGCTCCGTTTCCTTGGCTTTTGCCTTCAGCTCCTGCTTGCAGTTTTCTGACTACCATTCCTCTGTTGGTACAGAAATGAAGAGTTCAACTTCTGTATGCAAAATATTGCAAGTGAATTTGGATACTGTAAAGAAAAGGCTTGATGGATTTGGACTTGAAAAATGCTGGTTACATAAAAAGAAAATGCATTTCCTTCATATCCAGTGAAAGGCTTCAGTTTGATCTCATTTGTCTTTTTCTTAAGCAGGAAAATTATGAGAAAACACAGATGAATGACTATATGTAGTCCCTATTGCAAGAAAAGGCCTGAAGATGGACACTCCCCTGTTTACAGCTACTCTTCACTCAATTTCTTCTTCAGCCTTTTTTCAGACCGTGTTTTCTTCGGAGACTCTTACGTTGCCTTGACCAATTCCTGCAGGTTTCCCTGCCCAAAGAATCAGCTTTTCCTACCTTATTTTACAGGCATCCTCCTAGCACCCGACTCACCTTTTGGGCCTTCAGAATAATTTCTGTGCTGCCCTTATGGCCTTTGGAAATTGCTGCCTCTGATTAGACAACACTTGTTAGAGGAAATATCATCTCTCAGCTGCAGTCCCATTGTAAGGGCATTTTACGAAAGAGATGTCATTTTATGTGAGTACAGTTAATGGATAATGGCCCATTATCAAGAAGCTGTGACTTTGCTATAGGTTTTCTTTCAGCAGTGGAAGTCTTTACTGTTGTTAGCACACAGATTTCTGGAACATTTACAGAGAAGCAATTAAGGCCATATTCAGATAGGCTATTATTCTACCTAATGGGTACATAATAGGTACTTAATAGATATTTAGGCACCTATTATGCTTACCGGTTCATAAGAGCAAAATTATCAGGCTCTTTTCCCAGGCCAAACAGAGGAATTGTCATGATGAGGAGGCCAAACAGAGGAATTGTCATGATGAGGAGGCCTAACAGGCATCCGGATGTGCTCTATTAGGGGTTCAAATTCATCGTTCTGGGCAAAAGCACAGAGGACTTCTTCTGCGCTTCCTCTGAAGGGGTTTTTCTTTTCAAAGCAGAGCTCTAGGAGTTTCTGCAGAGTCACAGACTTGGTGCTTGTATGAAAGGACCTGATGCAAGGAGCAAGTGAGTTTATCACAAAGTGTCACAAGCTTCTCTGAGTATAGGCTCTGTAATTTAAAGCCAGATTCTTTTTTTTAATTTAAACTATAAAATGCTGTAGGGAAGTTATTTAATTACTTTTTTTTCATTTAAATACATTTTATCATTTAAAATATGAAAAGAAAAATGTAAAAGGTGTTAAATGTAGAATTGCAAAAACTTTAGTATAATTTTTTTCCTGTAATATGCAAAATACACTGCAAGCAGTATCTGCTCTGGTAGCTTGTAGAAAATAAGCACTTCTTGGTTCATTGCAGAAGTATATTAATAGATTAATTAGTTATATTCCAAATGCATTCATGCCTAAAACATCTATAAAACTTGAATAGATTTTTACCTCTGAAAGAGCACATGGGCCTCTTCACTCCCTCTTATCCTCCCAACCTTTCTGGTCAGGCAGATTTAAAGCAGTTGCCAGGAATCAGGCTGCCATTCAGTGAGCTAAACAGAAGCCACTGCAATGGAGAATAAATAAACCAGAGGCCCTTGGCAGTGGTCTAACAGAAGGAAGCATTTTCATCTGCAAAAAAGCCCAAATCAACCAATGCAAAGCGAAAACATCAAGGCTCTTTTAGTAAAGATAACAAGTTTAAAAAAATTTTATATAACTTTAGTCAACAACATCCTGGCCAGAATAAAGTAATGTCTTGATCCTCTAGCACTAAGCATTGGAGAGTTTTTGTTTTTCCCACAGTTTAGGTGACAGCCCCAGAGGTCCAAAGAAAGTCTTTTAAAAAATGCAAAGTCAACATAAAAGAGAATAACCCAGACGCTTTGCAAAAAGCTAAATATCCCCCCCCCCCCCCGCCTCAGATAAATTATAATCAAACTCAGTCAGCCACTTCAAGTTTACAGGTGGAAATTCAGCCTCTCCTCTCTCCATGCTTCCCCCATCTGGTTCTTTCTGATGCCTCCTAGTAGCAGTGCCTGCCTTCTTACACTGCCTTTGCTGGAATTAGGAAACAACTGTGAGGATTTCTCTTGGAAAAAGCACTGAATTTATCCCAGATGTGGGATCAGTCACATTATGGAAAGAATGGAAGCAATCTCTCGCATAAGATGCCATTAAAACAACAACTGTGTAGTTTTTGAGCACATCATCCTTACATAAAATGATAGTTCTGATGATAAAATATTTAAACCTGGCTCTCAGAGGATCTCTAATTCTGCCTGTGGATCCCCACAGAAGTTCTTTAGACATTTCAAATATTCTGTTAAGACTCCACAGAACTGTTTTTACTGTATTTTGGTGATGAAACTCTACACCATCGTTTCCTGATGCAAGTTGAATCCCAGCAGCAGAAAGTATGATTTTTAAACCCAAAGGTGAAGAAGAAAGTCTGAGTTTCTAATGCTCTACTAATAACTCTGCTTTGGCAGCTTGCAAACAAAATGCTGCAAGCTGAGAAGTAAATCAGATCAAAACAATTCCAACGACCCAAATGCAAAGCAGGAATAACACACACTTCCAGAAGTCCTTCTGGTTTTCCTTCTGGCCTCCTCTTCCCAGAAAGGGGGTGCACAAAAACTCTGAAATCAGGAGAGTCGCTCTCCCCAGTGTAACCCTGGGAGCCACAGTTGTTGGCTGCTGCCCACACTGCCTAATGGTGCCAGGGCATAGATTTAAATAAACTAATTTTCAAAGCTGAAAAATACATGACTTTTAACCCATTCATCATTGCAGTGAGGAAAGCAAATCTCATAAACTTTAAAATTTGAAAACATTTTCCCTTCTTCAGTTCCTCAGAAAAAAAACAACTTTACTGTGACCAAAAGATTGAATGTCACTAGCCTCAAAAACCTGATGAGCTGACTCAGACAGAAGGCAAAAGCTTAAAAAGCCATCCTCATTTGCA
Source organism: Monarcha castaneiventris obscurior (assembly GCA_026261815.1). Classification (NCBI taxonomy): domain Eukaryota; kingdom Metazoa; phylum Chordata; class Aves; order Passeriformes; family Monarchidae; genus Monarcha; species Monarcha castaneiventris. The sequence continues at coordinate 27,526,659 of JAMPIT010000433.1, forward strand.
TAATCTTTCTATGACATTCCTAATGGACCCAAAATTGCAATGGTCAAAATAATCACATATTTTGAAGTTAATAAAAGATGTGTTAAGAGGTCTTTCAGCAATCCTATTAAACTATCTCAATTTTACATGGTCCTAAACTCCGTTCATCTACATGTATGGAGTAAATTGCAGTCTCAACTGAATATGCTATAATCATTAGATCAAACATCTTTCATTTAATACCAACCATTTACCCAGGATTATGCAAATAAATAAATAAATAGAAATTTAATCCTACCAAATCACCCAGCCTTATTGCCTTAGCAGAAACTTCAGAATATTTCTCTCACTGGTTTTTGAAAAAATTGCTGTTCATAAAAGATAGAACTATGTAAACATCTGTATACATGTTAATGAAATGCATTGTAAGTAGGAGCTGGCACCTGAGGGTCTGAAGCATAGAAAAGGAGGCAATATATGAGTTAAAAATGTACTTGACAAATATGTGGAGAAAATCAAAAGATAAATACAAAGACCTTTGTTCAGGAAATCCAAGACCCACAATGCTTAGAGTCCAGGAAGGTATCACTGCATGTTGCCCCTCTTCATTTGGGGTTTTTCTCCATGCATGAAGCATTAGGTTCTGTGGCAGTTTGGAAACTAGAGGTGTGAGAAGGAACAGCTAGAAGAGTAAAAAGCTAATGGCAGAGTGAAGACTACTTAGCACTACGTATTATCCTGCGCTTTGCTTATCAAAATTCCCCGTAAAAATTGAAGTAAGCAATCAAGCAAGGCACCTATTTTACTAAACATCAAAGTAAAACAAACCCTTAGACAAAAAAATAAGGAATTTTCACAAAAATTAAAGCCCAGAAGAAAAAAATATGAAATAACATAGAAACTTTAAACCATTAATGTGAATTTATTTTTCTAAATATAAACCCCTAGCAATAAAAGCAAAAAGAGATTTCAAGGAACAAGTTGTTAGGTGCATAAAAATTAAAACCCCCAGTTTTCTTCAAACATATCAGAAGCAGGAATCCAACCAGAAATACAGTTTAATAGACAACTGAAATATACTGATTGATGTTGAGAAAGACAAAGCCATAGCATAAAATTTAAATTCATTCTTTTCACTAATACACAAAGAATGAGGAGAAGGGAGTAACTGTCTCATATTAAAGTGTCAGATGTCAGAATAGTTCAATAGGATACCTTGTAGCAAGACATCAATACAATTTCTTAACTAGGAGAACTAAGGAAATTCAAATATCAAATTGCTGAAATACTGACTATGGTAACCAATCTGTCAGTCAAATTAGCCTCTCTGAAGGGCAGCAGGAGGTATCCAGATATTTCTAGGTGCTTGATTTCAAAACTGAGACTATAAATAAATGCTATGAGAAAGATAGGCTTATTAGATAGTGAAGTAACTATAATGCATTGGAAAAGGTCAATGTGCTTTATGTAAAGGGAAAGTGATTTGCAACATAATTTTTGCTTCTCAAATCTGCTGGAGTCCTTTGACAGAGTCAGTGGTGTGGGTAAAAAGATACGTTTAGAATAGTGAGTTAAAATCTACAGCTGACTGTGAAGACCTGCAGGAATATCTTGTGATATTAACTCTGCAAATGGGAATGAAATGGCAGATAAAATTCAATGCCAATGAATGCAAAATAATGCACTTGGTGGGAGAAACACAATAACCCTACTATAGATGCACATTAATGAGCTCTAAAAGATCTTGTAGTCATTATAAGTAGATTCTTGAAAGCATCAGCTGAATGTTCAGAGGCAGTTAAAGTGGTAAATAGAATTTAGGAAATATTATGAAAGTAATAAAGAACAGAAATTGTCGTTATGACACCATACATGTCTGGTGAGTCTACGTCTTGTGGATGTAATTCTGATCATCCCTGTTAAAAAAAAAGCAGCAGAAGTAGGGCAGTTTTAGAGGTAGAAGATAAATCAGATCAGAAATATGGAGATTAAAAATATTCTTCACTTTAGAAATGAGATGGCTGATAGGAGGAGTGTATAACAGGATTATGTAAAATCTTAAACAATGCAAATACTATAACCAAGTAAAGTTATATAGCAAAATTGTTAGGGAACGCACTTAAAATAAATTAAAGATAGGGTCTTATTATAAATAAATACAATATAGTCACAGTTTTCATGGAATGATAGAGCTTAATATAAGGGCTAGAAGAAGAATTAGGAAATTAATGTACGATAGGTTTATCAAACATCAGTAAATGTCCAGAGAACAATCTCAAGACCAAAAAGTCCTTACCTGCTGGTTACCAACAGCTCAGTTACTGTACCAAGAGAGGTGCAACCTTTTTTGTACTTACACTCCTTTTAACCTTTCACTTGAATCATCCACTGTACATCACTTCTAAGACCTGGTGAGGTTTGCTGGCTTTCATACAAGAGAGATTCTTGCCAGAAATTTGCATTCTCTTTTACTGACCTTTGTTCAAAACCATACCTCTTTGGTGAGTTCACTCCTGTAAATAAATCATCACATTGAAGATGTGTCAATAGACAGGAAATTTCAAAAGGCCTGTAGTAATTAACCCCAGAGCTTCTCCCAGCCTTAAAATTTAAGAATCATCTGTGTCTTTTCTACAACTAGTCAGAAGACTCTGAGTTGCAAGTTTTCCTACTGTACAAAGCATCCACTTTGGACTATGATTTTTTAAAAATAAATATTTAAGACAGAAACCTTTGTAATTCTTTTAAGTAAGGCTTTTGTGAAGCATCTGAAAGAGAATCTGTTTTGATAGATTATTTACTGATCACATCATCTAAAGCCTATCCTATTCCTCACTGAGTCTTGTTTTAAATATGGGGAGAAATAAGCCATTGAAAAAAGCACATCCTGTATTTGTCCTATTGAACTTACTAAGTAGATAAGAATATATTGAAGTAATATAAATTTAAATAACCTCTTAAGATTCCATTCACTAAAAAAAAAAAAAATAGAGGTTAGAAAGCAACATCCATATTGATGAAAGGAAGAATTTTTTTGTATATGTTTGGGACTTTCCTCTCCCCAGATCTTTTGTCTGGTATTAAATTGAGTAACAATCTGCCTTAGAAATAGCTTTAAGTGATGGGAAGGGAATTTTTGACTTGGATTACACCTTCCAAAGCACAGATGTATGTCTGCACATTGGAAGAAAGGGCAGTATGTATGTAATCTGTTCTTGTTATCTCCATGTTTGTCAATAATTTCAAGGAAACATAAAAATATGGCAAGTCAAGGTAAAGGTCTCACATGAAAATTGGGGAGCAATAAGTTTCATTGATGATGACAAGAAATTGCAGAAAGTAACTTGATCATTTGCTCTCAGGATACAAGCAAGCAAAATGTATTTTAATTCCATCAAGCATGTGATTGCATATCAGGGACAGAGGAGCACAATAGTCCTTTGCAGAGCAGTGACTGTAACCTAGGAAGCAGGAAAAGAAAAAGTTTTGGAATATAGCAAGAAGTGGGGGGAGATAATATTTCTTACATTTACTTACATATGAACTAACCATTCATGCTCACACTCCCCACAAAGGTCAATGTGATTTTTGGTTATAAAAATGGGAGAGTTTCCAGACTAGAGAGACTTCTATGCAACTGTAACATTTATTAGAAACATTCACAGTATATTTTAGTGACATCTTTAATGGTAAACAAAGGTCCATATTTTTTAATGTTTGTGAAGATAATTATTGAGACTGGATGATGTAGAACTGTGCAGTGTCAGCCAGAAACAAATTATGGGCAGGAATAATTCTTTCTTTAGGTAAATTAATATTTTACATATATTTATATATATGTCGTAATTTATAGAGATAATATTCATAGAACCCTTCTAAACAGGTTAGGTTGACATGGGTATTTATACAGAATTTTAAAAATACATTATCTCCTCTTGTTTTTATGATACCTATTTATTTTTTAGATTGTTTTTATCATGCTATGAAATGATACAATATTACTGAAACATAAATACATATATCTCTGGCAATATGAATATTGAAAAAATAAATTTATGCTATTAAAAGGATGGGTCAGAAATTATTTATTAATTTGATAACATGAGAACAATTTTTCCTAATTTCCATTTTTTTTGCTATTGCACTGCCTTACATGTCTATGTATTTTGTCTTCTCAGCATCAGTCATCGCTAAAACTCAATGATATTGATGAAGTAAATACTCTGCTGCAAGCTTTCCTCTGAGGGGGTCCCATCAGTGACAGATGTTGATTCAGAAATGCATGCTGTGACTATCCCAGCAGTATCACATAGCCATGTTTCCTTTATTTTGCTTTTTTCTTGAGCTCAGCTGCTCTTCAAACCAGCTTTCTTACCTTACCTGTAAAGATTTCAATTTTATCTGGAACAAAACTAGCAATTCAACCAATTTGACTGCAGTCTTCTAAACCAGCCTCATCTCATCATTGCCTTTGGATAATGAAAGCTTCCAGATATGAAATCTCCAACTGTGTGAAAAAATGAACTCCTTAAGTTATTGGTATCACTTTAGATTCCCAAGTCTACAAAATGACAACATAATACACGTCTGAATTTAACAGCTGAATATCATAAATCATAGCTACTTAAGGTGTACCTGATCAGTGTGTTTGAGACTTAATTTGCTGAAGCTGTGAGGAGAGCTGATTCTGCCAAGCTAGGTTAAATAGACAATAAAGAGATTCACAGGACAATCTATAGTGCAGGAAAATATCTGTTCATTATAATTTTTACGTATATGTTCACAGTCTCAAGCTTGACTAGTACTAAATGAACTACCTTCTTGGTTTGATAAAAAGGAAGAGTTGAAAAAAAAAGGTAAAAGCATGTCATCTCCAATTTGTATTACCATGCGTTATTTACCAAATCATGTGCATTTTTCTTGCTGCTGTCCACTAAGGCAGCAATGCTGAGTCAGCATCAATAGAGTCTTGCTTATGTTATTGTTTTTAGGTCTTTGGAAAAGGTGATCTGCTAGCAGCTGAGGTCTATATGCTGCTCTGTATCTGCCTAATAGCTGTTCTGTTCTCATTTATTCCCCTGTGCCCATTCCATGGTTCTTACCAACTAAAATGAAATTCTGGAATAAATAACACATCAGAAGCCTAAAGGATTTTCTATAGCTAGAAATTAATCATATTTTACTCATTATGCTGAATATATTTCCCAAAATATTTTTAAGTTCTAAGAAAAAACCAAGATCTCATTCTGAGACCTTCAGTGTTTACTAAGGTAACTTTAAAGCTACAAGCATATGAAAATAGTTAAAGACAGACCCTTTGTGTCATGCAGTTGCCAGGACTGATTTTGAGGCTTTCCCTGAATAATTGAACCAGTGAAGTTGATGCCTTTGGGGTTTTTTGTGGATATTTCTATGACAGATTTGACATACAGGTAAATAATAATAATAATAACAATTATAATGCTTGGATTACCACTCTCAATTAATTGTTAAATATATATTTAAAAAAATGAAAACATTGAAAAACACTTTTAAATACAAAGTCATCAAGCAGTGAAAAAGTAAGAAGCTGGCTGAAGCTATTATGTTTCAATATAGCTAAAGTAAGGAAATATTTGCATTTTGTATGTTGATAACCTATTGAATATTTATCCAATGTTAAGTACAAAATATGAGATTTCTGGGTTGCCTGGATACACTGCGATTTTTCTCAGTAATGATCCAATGGGTCTCAGATTATTAGGGAAAAAAATCAGGAAATTATATGTTTCATTTTTGAAATATTGGTCACACAAGCATGCCCCTGCTTACCTCCAGTAGATCCAGGCTTAAAGACAACAGAAGATTTACTTCCTTTTCAATGCTACTTTTGTTCATTTTTCTTCCTGCTTGTCTCTTTTTATTTACAGTCAGTAAATCTTAGCCTCAAATGCTTTAAAACTTCCTGTTACACACCCACCTACCTCATTTCAAAGTTTTGATGAAGGTATATGACAGATTCAATGCACGTGCCTGGTGCAGTTTAAGTGACTTAATTCCAACCCCCATTGCAATGGTTCCAGAAAATTGTATTTTCAGGAAAAAAAACTCACAAATTCCCCATTCCCATTCTTTATTGGGAGCATATGCACCATATAAATGGCTGTACGACCATAGGTTAGGAGGTGGCACAACACCTGTCTGCTTGGGGCAGTGGTTTGCTAAAGGCCACAGGAAGAACCTGCCCACCAACTGGAAAACCTCCAAAGCCAATTTCACAGGAAATTTGCAGGGCCTGATTCTCAGGATCTGATCACAAAACATATGCCTAAATTCTGCGAACGGCCAGATTTGGCAGGTATTCTCAAGTGTAAGTACAGCAGGCACCAAACAGCACACAAAGTGGTTGTACAGAAGACTTCATTAAGGTGCACAGTGGGTCTTCTCTCAGGAAATGGCAGCCAGACAGAGCACCACTGATACTACCACTGTTTTATCTAATTACATCACTAACCCAAGCTGTGAAGGCCACAATTCATTGCCTTCAACTGTCAGGAGGGATTAAATTTTGCACCTAATAATCCTTCTACAGGTGCTTCTTCATTACTTTTTTATTTTGGATTGGGGATGTGCTTTTGAAGAGCCTTTCCTTGTGTCTCCATGGAGTGCCCTGTGGACAACGGTAACAACACTGTCATTCCAGTTGGCTCCTTTGAAAGTCCTGAAGTGTTTTTTCTCTTGCCCCTTTGGGTGGTGAGAAACTAGAAAATATATTCCAAGACTACCTTTCTTCCCTCCAATTACTGATGGGCATTCAGTCCTTCAGGGCCAGGCTACAGCTAGCCTGAAATAAAATTCTGAAAAGCGTGTACTGTGCACGTCAGTCCTCTGCACTGCTCCATCTCCTGCTGCTGGGTTGTACTACACAGCTCAGCCATAGCCTGAGAGGTTGGCAGGCTCCTCACTGCACATGACCTGAAATTGTTTAGTGCCACAGTGAAGAACTGAGAACTTATTTTACTGGGGACACACACGTGTGTGCACACAAGTCTCTAAGGTTATGGTTAGTGTACTTCAAATGAGGCTGTGGTCTGAGAACCCATTCCTTTCTAAGAGAATTGTCTATTTTTATAGTGTCAATTTAACTGCAGAGTGTGGGATAACTTCTGAACATTTTCTGTTTCAGCAGAAATTGAGACTGTCATGCCCTTGGACTTTCATGCAGACTATTGTTTTGTACTGTTTGAGCTCTCTTTTTTCAGATAAATAATAGCAGAATTAATATCTCCAATAGTGCCTCTTTAAGACTGAGATAATTATTAAATACAATAAAAGACAAACCAGTATTAAGATTGTTGCAATGGTCTTGGGGTGATCATAAGAAGCATTTACATAAGACTATAATATAGATTATTTTCAAGAACATGCAGAGATAGCACTTAATTTCCAATGCAGCAGAATAGCCTGGATTTTTTTCAGATTTTCTCTTCTTTGAAATCCAGACTATCCCTTTCTAAATGTAAAACATAATTAGGAGAGGCAAAATATAAAAAATTAATAAGACCTTGCTTCACATCAGAACAGAATACTTTGTGATTTCATTGAATGGAATAGAATAGAGTAGAATAGAATAGAACAGAACAGGATGGACTGTTTCAGTTGAAAAGGATCTACAAATATCATCTAGTCCAACAGCCTGACCACTTCAGGGCTGACCAGAAGCTAAAGCATATTGTTAAGTGTGCTGTCAAATGCCTCTAAAACACTGACAGCCTTGGGACATAGACCACCTCTCTAGGAAGCCTGTTCCAGTGTTTGAACATCTCCTTGGTAAAGAAATACTTCCTTATGTCCAATGTCAACCTCCTCTGGTGTAATTTTGAACCTTTGAACGATTCTCGTACTGGATATCAGTGGATACCAAAGAGAAGAGCTCAGCCCTCTCCACCACATCCCTTCCTTAGGCAGCTGTAGCAAGCAATGAGGTCACCCCTCAGCCTCCTTTTCTCTGAACTAAACAAACCCAAAGCCCTCAGCCTTTCCTCACAGCACAGACCTTTCAGCCATTTCACAACTTTGTTGCCCTCCTCTGGACCATCCCAGCCTTCTTAAGTTGTGGGGCCCAGAACTGCACACAGTGCTCAAGGTAAGGCTGCACCAGTGATGAATACAGTGGGATAATCATCTCTATATAGTGCTTTTAAGGAGATAATAATTTCTCAGACCATTGTCTTCATTATGGAACTTACTTGCCCTGACCTGTTTCAGTGAAAGATACTGAAATAAAATATGCAGAATAAGTAATTCAAGAGAGGTTATAGATAATCATAAAGAGGAAATTGGAAAAAAAGTGTGATGGATAAGAAATAGGGCAGATGCACACACGTCAATCTGCTAAACTTATGTGCTGTTGCATAAGCTCCCAGCACCCAAGAAATATTTCTATTCACTGATGGAAAAAGTAAAAACTTGATTCACAATATCATTCTGCATTAAAAAAACACTACCACTCAGAACGGCTTTTTGATTTAATTACAGTCAGATCAGTGAAAAATAGATTGAAAAATCACAGACAGAGGTATAAAAGTTCTTTTGCTATGTTTACTCTCTGCGGTACAGAGAGTTATTGCTTACGTTTATCTGATGATTAATTGATGAATCAATATTTCATCCAGACTGCTCTTGCATCTTTATGGTGATAGGAATAATGAAGTTCTGATACAGCAATTGGAACATCTAATCACTGTGCATTTCATAGCACTGGGTCAAATATTACTTGCATAGTCATACAACTACGGTAAGTGGGAGAGAGTAATGAGTATTAATAATTAAAATATCATATCAAACCATTGTACTTACACTCTTGCAAGAGGAGGAGGATCAGATCAGAGTCTGCCTTGAAAACAATAAGCCAGCTGAAGAAGGAATGGCAGGAACTCTTCCTATTTGATGCCTTGCTTTCTGAAAGTAGATTGACATCAGCTGATGTGATCTAAATCACATCCAGCTTGTATGTTGTCTCCATGGCTGACCAAGCCAGCATACTGTAAACTTCCTTGCTACAGTCTACTTGACAGAATAAAAGAGTCACTTCTGGGATTGCTTTCTGACATGCAGAATCATTCTCAGCACTGCAATCCCTTAGGTAAAAGCTTTTATCCTGCCTGAGTCTTCAGTTCCAGCCTTAAAAGCAGGTATTTATACATATGCAACTACATTTGATTGTAATATATGGTTGCATATATTAAATGATTAAACATTTAATCTTCATAAAAGTCAGTGAGAGACATACTGTCACTTTGTCAAGTGAAGCAAACAATTGAAAAAGTGAGACTTTCAACTGATTTTTGGATTTTCAAAGAAAACCTATTTTTTAGATCATGACAAGGAAACAGTGACTGATCAAACTATTCTGCATAAATGTGTAGAGTTCAGTGAAGATGCAGATGCCCTCTAAATTAGAAATACTGATTTTTCTTGTAGCCGAAGCCTCCCTGACTACCCCCTGCAACTTCCTCTAAATTAAATGCCAGTTAAAATAATTATGTAACAAGGCAGTAATATTTTCATTGGCTATTTTATTATTATCACAATTGGAACATGCAAAGGAGAGAAGAGAGAAGACACTGCCATTTCATCTGTTCAATGCCAGGGAAGTCCAAGTGATAGAGACCTAGTTAATTATCGCTTTATATTTTACATCCAGAAAAACTCTCAATCAACAGACCATTAATGGAGTAAAGTGTAATATCCAACAGCTGGAAAATAGAAATGGTTTTCTGATTATGCACCAATCCGATAATTACTCCATGCACTTGAGGTAAGAGAGAATTTGAAATATCTTGAATGCTTAAAAAAATGAAAATACTTCTCCTTAATAAGATGCAGTGCTTGACTTAACTCTGTGAAACTACTTAGCAGGTGAGAGATGTTGAACTGCACATAACTGATGAAAACCAATGGGAAAAAAAATCCAGATCATGCAGATAAAAGTACACCCTGTAGACCACAAAAAACGGTCCAAACCACAGGTGCTCAGAGCTTGAGAGCACATGAGATCTCACGTATCTAGTTGCAGTGTGTGATACATTCCTCATGGTCTTTCTAATGGTCACACTGCCAGTCAAACCAAAGTCATGGGCCTGATCAGGGTGGACTTTCAAATTATATGAGTCTGTTTTAAACTGCAGATAAATGAAATGGTTATAATGGCCACTTCTAGTCCTGAAACCCATGAATCATCTGTCATGTCACAGTTCAAAACAAAAGTGTGGGAATCTGTCTCTTGGCATACCCTGGCTTGCCTAAACTTATGATTTCTGGACACCTTCTAATGTTCTCAAACAAGTTTTGAATCTCATGGCTGATAATGGTTTGTGTGTAGTATTTCATGGTTTTAATTTCTCAGTGAGGATAGTTTTAAGGAGAAGTGGAACATTCACTACATTCCCCCATCTCTTTATTCTCTTTGTTTTCATTACTCCCTTTGTTTCCTTATTCTCCTCTTCCTTTTTCTCACCTTCATTTGGAGAAGTGACTGGAGAAATAAGCTAAGGAAGGGAATTTTTTGCTTTGCTCTGAAGCCAGGGATGTTTGTGTTCATCCTAATCTCCCTTGGTAATGAGTTGCCAAGCCTGGGTGCTGCTGCTGAACAAGGCATCCTCAGCTCCTACAGACTCTACTCTCATGACTGACAGCTTCATCGCTCCTAAGGAAAGAAGCCGTCAGGGCATAGCTTTGTTGCAAAAAATACCAATAGCCCCAAAACCAATAAGACAAATAAAACTGTACTTACTAGCATGTCTGGAGATAGTACCTCAGATAGCTCAAAGTTAACACATACTCACGCAGAATAGAAACCAATGCATGTCCTTATAGCACATTTTTCCTGGAACATATTTGATGGAAATAAATGGGAAGCTTTTTGTGTGATTTTTTAATCAATTAAATACATCATTATGAGCTGGAAGAGATATCTACTTATATGGGCCAAATCCTTGACTAAGACAATGCTATTTTTACATCTTCATTTCCTGAGTGCAGCTGCACCTCCATGCCAAAAGCAGGAAACCTGTAAAAATAAGTCTAGAGTTCAGTTCTTAAATTCACATTTTAGACCCTAATAACGAGCCACTTGGGAGGGTGTTTGAAACTTTGGGTTGGTGGGAATGTTATACTTTTGTAACTCAGAATAAACCTTCAGGCATCCAAATTCGGGCATGAGCATCCTTCCTCCAAACTTTTGTTTAGCTATGAATTTGTTTAGATGGTTTGGGGGTATTTATAATTGCATCATAGAAGTTGCTTCAGTTTATCACTAGGTAAGTGATTAGGTAAGACTAGGTAAGATTTAGTATCTGTTTTAGATGCCTGTTTTTAATTGGCAGATTACAGCCAAAATAAGTAGGATTGAACTGAGTAAACCTCCCCCACCACCCTTTACTGTTGCAAATAGCTAAGGAGACCACTTAATGTACTCAATTTTTTATAACTTCTATTATTTCAAACAAATCAGCACTTAGTGTTCTCAGGGCCATTTGTCTTTGTTTAAACACTTCTGTTGTGTTTTGTAACAGAAATTTTTAATGCTCAATTCCCAGTGCCACATCCCTTGCCATTTCAAACTATAATTTCAAGCCTTTGCATGGCAGTGGTGGGCCCCAGCTGCTCAGCTGTAGGAAACATTTTCTCCAGGATCAGCAGCAGCAGCAGCAGCAGCAGCAGCAGCTCAGCTCCTTGGCAGGGGCTGCCAGCACCGCCGGGGCCGCGCTGCAGCTGCAATGCTGATGCCCCTCTAATTCTTCAGCAGAAGACTTTGCACACTTGTCTTTGTTTCAGTGCTAGAGGTTTCAACAAGGCATTAGAAGATTTTTTTCAGCTGGGGCAATAAAAATGGAGTCACTGACAGGTCATCATAATCTCCTTCCAGAGTCCCAGCCTTCAAGACTTGCCCTCCGTGAATGTTAAACTTTCTTTTCTCAGTAACCAGGCGGGCTGGCTGCCAAGGAAAAAAAAAAAATGTTGTTTTTGCGCTCTCTCACACATGACCCCTATATTTGTGACTAGGTTTTCAATGATGCGCCGAGGAGCCGTGATGCCTGCGGTTCACTGCCACCTGGAGGAGTCAAGTTAACCTGAAAGAGTCTCTACCTCCAGTGTTTTAACTCTTCAGAATGGCTTTCAGATTAATTTGGCACCACTGTCAGAGAAATTAGACTGGAAGCTAGGCCTAAATATAAATAAAGTTGTGTGTGTATGTGTGTTTTAAAATAATGATTTATTAAAGAAACAGAGAATTAATATAAATAAAATATGACTTCCCTTCTCAGTAAACCATGTCCACATTGCCTTATTGCCTTTAATCATGAAATGCAAACACAGCTGGAATTTTTAATTCCTCCACTTTCTTAATTTTAAAATGGAACTATTTATTTATTATTATAAATAATATTCATGGGATATATAAAAAGGTAACATTTTATAAACTGTGCTATATTTTTGTTTACTTAGTCATTTGCAATTCAATCAACTTTAGTGAGAGCTAAAGCTCTGTTGTGTTTTTGGACATTCAGATTTCACCATGAAACTTCTGGCTACCTAATATGAAAAAATTTGTAGTGTTTCCTAGGATGATAACAGTCCAATAAAAAATATTTCCTCAGCTTTCTAGAGATACTGAAAGTGGGGGGTCACATCTAGGAAAAAGTCTCTTCCTATTTTCTCTGATATTTTGCCAGTTAAATGCACTCTCTGTTCTGATGGTATAAGGTTGTGTATACACTACTAAAGTGCTTATTAAAGAATATATTTACTTAGTAAGTATTACTGAGTTCCAAGAGCAGTTTATAATTCAAATAATGGACTGGAGCCACATTGGTTCTTAGATTTAAAGTAAGATTTTAAACATATTATGTTAATTATTTAGCTCTATAGTCAACAAATATTTTACATGGGAAAGTGCAGATGCCTCCAGCCAAGCACACTGGAAGGCAGCTCAGATGAGCTGGGCAGTAATTTGGTCAAAATCCGTCTGAGGTCTGTACACCTCTTTAAAGAAACTTTTTAAGTGGCACAGGATAAAAAAGTCTCTCTCTGTCTTATCTGCCTTTTCACATGTAAGGTGCTGATGGGAAGGAAGGTAGAAATTAATTCTGATGCACACCTATAGGCTACTATTTTGCCCTAGGTCCTGTCTGAGTTGCAGTCTGGGGCAGGCTCCTGTGCATTGAGTGCCACCCCAAGGCTGAGTGCCACAGGCTTGATCAGCCTGATCCACCCACACATTCCTGCCTCCAGCACACATGCCAAGGTACACAAGGCCTTTCAAAACCATTGTGGAGCTACACAACTCACAGGATTAAACCACACCTAAGTCTCTAAGTTTGCAAAATTGAGCTCTCACTCATATAAGAGCAGATAGTACCATCTCCCACACTTCCCTTCTTCTGGCTGCAGTAGATAAATCTATTACAGGAACTTACTGTTCAAATTGGATGGTGCTTTTAGGCATTTTGTCCACAAATGGTCAGCAAATGCAGCAGTGAACAAGATACTTTTCAAGGCTAAAAAGAGGTTATTTGACCTAAGACAGAAATTAAAAACACTCATGATTTTCTCATTAAAAAAAAAGCAAAAAAAACCAAAAACTGTCTTGCAAAACAAAGTTTACTTGAAAGCAAGACAAATAAGTTTTGCTGTTACATTTTCTTATAGAATTAATCAGCAGGTCCTTTGAAAAATAATAATTTATTTTAAATCATTCAGGCCTAATCTACCCAATTAATTTTATTTTAGAACTATATGGTCTGACAAATTTTCATTTTGCTTATAAGAAGCAGAACTGTTTAAGCAGGACTATGACTATTGTGCTCTTCATCATGACACCTAACTTCTGAATTGACTGGAAAGTTTGAAACAAGTTGATAGAAAAAATATTTTCAAGATTCAGTGAACTAAAATGTCTTAAAGGATTTCTGAAAATTGGATAATGAATGTTCAATTTCAAAATTCTTCTGGTTTTAAAAATTGCTGAGCACACTCTCATTTCAGAGGAAAGCCTTGTAAAATTTTCCCTGGTAAATTAAAGGAACCCTCCATCCCTTAATTAGGGCTTTATTTCCTGCTGTATTTTCTGTTAAGATTTTAAGAGACATTATTGAAATCTTTATGACTAGGAGGACAACTATAATCTCTTCTCCATGGAAATAGGCCTTTCTGCTTGTTTTTTCACCAGAACTAATTTCTCTCAAGATCTTTCCTTCTTTACTGATCAACTATCGCTCTGCATATTTTTGTCATATTTTGACAAGATTTTTCTTTTGATTTCCCATATTATGAGCTTTCTCTTCCTCATTTCCCACTGGAAAGGTTTCTGGTGTTTTTCTCCTTTACTCTAGGCTTCTGAATTTTTTGTTTGTTTCACACATTTTTAATATTTTATTGTATTTACTTCTCCATTCCTTTTCTTTTCATATATTTTCATATATTTACTTTTTTTCCCACATTAATCTTTCCCCTCATTCTCTGAAGCTGTGCCTATTTGTTATAATTTGGCTTTATCTTGGGGAATTGTGAACTATTGCAATTTGCCATTAGGTGGTGTGTCATGAGTGTAGACATAGTAGAGAGCTGTATTTAAGGTTAGTTGAATTAATTCTGCTTAATGGTGATGAATACACAGTGGAAGAAGGGCCTGTCCCTGATCAGCTGGAACTGGGGAACTGACCTTGCTCCCTTTCTACCCCTAGAAACAATGAATTATTGCGTGTTTTGAGCAGATACCCTCATCTTGAGTCACAGCTGAAGAAAGGCATAGCACAGAGTGCCTTCAAGTGTGAAAGATAAAATAAATGCTGTAGTGAAGGAACCTCCAATCAATTCCCTCTTCTCACTTGCTAATAAAGATATTTTGCATCAGACAGATGAAAACGTTAAGGGGCTGGGGAGTTTCTTGAGGTCAGACTTTCTACCAGTAGATTCCAAAATGTTAGGAACTGAGGGGATAAGAGGCGAGGGTTTTTTCCTTCTTTTGAGGGAGAATAAAAAGCATGTACAAAATGTTATTACCTAAGTGGAATGTTGTCACCTAAAGCTAAATTTAGAAGAAGACTGGACTTAATTGCTCTTTGGAAAATTTCTAAGGGAGCTTAGATAACCACAGGCAGTTCTTTGGCTTACTAATTTTTCCTCTTCATGGGGAACATTGTTAAAGTACGCAGGCAGGGGATCCTGGCCTGAGGTTTACTGAACAGAAAATGAGAAACTACAGACCAGAAATTGGTGGACATAACAAATAACAAAGGGAGAATCTGAAAAAAAGGACAGAACGTGAGGAGTTCTAAAAACAGCTCTTACAGACTATTGGGGAAAATTCTGAGAACAATGGCAAGTCTTTGTAGATAATTAGAGGGGAGCATTGAGAACCTTTTGGGTAGTACAACCTTGTGTTGCCAGCAGTACCTAGATGATCTGAAGGACTAGTTACTAGCTGTAAAGTAAGGAATCCCTATCAGCTGCATTTTCAGATTAAGCTTAATGCAACAAAGCTGGGCCTTTCTTTTATATTTAAATCAATGTCATAAATAATAAACTCCTCTTTACTCAGCAAGTTTGTACTCTCAAAATCTATTTAATTTGTGTTTCTTGAAAGATAATCATGCTGATTTTACAAAAAAAGTAGGAAAAAAAACTTGGCTGTATAGATGCCTGTAGTTCTCACGTATTGAAGTGTTCATAAACTGGAGCTTGTGACATCAAACAAGACGTTCTTCTTGGGCTTGGTGTAACATTGGGCCATAAAGTAAGATTTGCCAGGAAGATAAATCTAACTTAAAATAGAAAAAGTTATCAATAGCAATTTATAAACTTCAATATTTTTATATATTATGAATGGATTATATAGTGAAAGGTGTCCCTCCTGTCCCATGGAAGGGGGGCTGAAACTAGATGACTTTTAAGGTCACTTCCAACCCAAACAATCCAATGATTCTAAAATTCTATGAAACTAGCAAATTTTTAGATTTATTAATGTGTTTTTGTAATGGGTTAGGTACTTCAAAAGCTGATGATTTACAGCATCTCTCTCTTGAGCAGAGCTCAGCTCCATGAATGGAGATGTTGTAAAGCCATTGTCTTGCCTGTGTTTCACATAAGGCCTGCCTGAGGCCACAATAAATCAGCAGTAATGAAACTTCTCTAGCTCTAATTTATGCAAACTCTGATCTGGACCTTCTGAATTATATGGTTTTCTAATACTTCAACTGTACACTCAGTTTGTGGAAGACAGTCAGTTTTAATATACCTCTGCATCCTTAGAGCATCCAACACCATTGATTCATACAAGATAAAACCACTTGATTAAAATATATTCCATAATTTCCATAGCTATAGAAAAGCTCAAGCTTTTTTTTCCTTAATCTCAATTCAAAAGTCTGAATGTTATCTGAAGAGTGTTTGTATTTCCTAGGCTTCTAATTAGTCTGATGTTAAAGAACAGCAAATGTCTTGAACTCATCTCACTAAGAATAAAGGTACAGTTATTAAACTTTTAAAAGTTATCTGAGTATATCTGAATTTGAAGCAGATGTAGATACTGGGGAAATATATACGAACTCATTTGTTGAACATTTCTTTGTTTTTTATTAACTCAGTATTTCATCTTTGTGAAATGCATGTGAATACATGAACATGCTCACATTTCTGCACGCGCTTATGCATATGTACAGGTATAACAATACAGATATTACTTTATGTACTTTTGTAATTATTGGATCAAGGTTAAATGATTCATACAACAGTATGTTTTAGAACATTCTGATTGATTATAAGATCACAAACATGTAACACCATCTTATGTTGTTGTTGGAAACAGAGAATGTTATTCCAGTTTCTTAAGAATCGGCATAACAGATAATACAAGTCTCTTTAGGACTACCCACTGTAGAGAAGAATCATACATAGAGCTCACCCAGGTACTTTCTTTTGAACTTTTCTTTATGAATTATGCTAACAAAGGTTGTAATATTTAACTTTTCCATTACTCATTTCCTTTACATATGAAGAATCTTTATTTGTAACAGCTGTGTTAGTGCTTGACCTGTGTGGGTTGGGTGTAAAGCATGTAAAGTACTTTCAGATTTGAGAGCCATGTTTCTGTCAGCACAAGTAGAAATACAGTCAGTGATCTCATTCAACTTCTATGTGATATTCTTTTCACAGTGGAAAACCATTACAAAATGTAGCACATTATTTATGACTGCCAGCGTCTGATTAGAAAAAGTTCAGGGCTGGGATCAGAACAAGTGATGAAGGTCAGGACTGAAATACATTCATTTTTAAGAATGCAATAGAAAGCTTGAACATCAGTTACTAAGGAGTATGGGTCACTGACTTTGCCCATTCTGGACACAGATACTCAGCATGTGTCAAAGAGATTGCAGTGCAAGGCATGAAAATAGAATCTGCTTTATATTGAAAGATACAAAGAATTTTCAAGAATGTTGAATTAATTCAAACAATGAGAAAGCACAGAATAAACAAGCATGCTTTTTAAATCTATTTAATTTTCTCTCAGCCCTACTCATATCAGCATCACCTAGGATACCCATGAAAAATACATCTGCTCACAGTTCCAAGTCAGCCCAGGTGGGAAAACTTGCAGAAGTTTGGAAGCAGGTGTTGTCTTCCACAGTAAGAGCAGATAGGATTTTATTTTGGTTTTGTTTGGGGTTTTATTTCTTTTACTGTCATTTGCTTTATTCATGTATCTTTTGACCAGAGGATTTAAAAGAGGCAGGTGACAGCATGTACTGAAGTAGTGCTCTATCAGTAAAGTCATGTGTGACTCCTCCCTAAGGAAATCACTGTATTGCAGAGAACTCAAGTAAATTATGTGAGCTTGAATATACAGAATATGCTCAAAGTTCACTGTCATTCAAACTTTTTTTTTTTTTAAGAAAGACATTACATGCTAGGAGAGGCCTCTGAAGAATTTATCTTAGCATGATATTAATGTTTATTACTTTAAGGCCCTTGTCTTTCTGCTTGCTTCAGGGAAGTGAATGTTATTAGGCAAATTACTGTGAACAGCAAAATATTTCTTTCTGTCCTAGCTTTCCTAATTAGAGTGACAGGCAACATGGTTTTATGGAGGTGACTTTGGTCTAGAATTGAGGATACTTAAGCCTCTGCCATTTGTGATCACAAGGGTTCAAAAATGTGGATCACTACACATGTAAATAATCAATATTTCTAAGAAACTCTAACTTCCTCAGTTTCTACAGAAAATACCTCAATATTTTTCAGAAGAGGAATAGAAATAAACTTTGGTTTAGTTGTTTAAAAAAAGCAAAAGCTTAGGAGCAATCTTAAGTTTTAGACTTAGTGGACTCTAAGCTGTGCAATTAAAATTCAAAAAGCCAAAGAAAACCCCCAAAACAAAAATCAAAATGACATGATAATATCAATTCCATTAAAAAATCAGAAATAAGGAAAGAAAAACGTCAAATCCCATGACCCTAAACCATATTCAAGCCAGACAAATTAATACATTACATGCAGTAATTCATCCAAAGCATCAGTCAACACTGAAGAGATCTAAACGTGGCAAATATAATTTTTTGGTCACACTTTTTCTTTCAAATGCTCCTTTACTTTGATAGTATGCCTTATGCTAATAATATGCCCATAGGATCTACTAATAAAAATGTTTTATGTCTTATAACTCTTATTTTGATATGAACAATATATTTCTTTTGGTGCCTAATAATATCTTGAGCTCAAGGAAAATCTGT
Source organism: Monarcha castaneiventris obscurior (assembly GCA_026261815.1). Classification (NCBI taxonomy): domain Eukaryota; kingdom Metazoa; phylum Chordata; class Aves; order Passeriformes; family Monarchidae; genus Monarcha; species Monarcha castaneiventris. Next base: position 27,545,408 of record JAMPIT010000433.1, read on the forward strand.
GTTTAAAAATATGTTTCATATAATATAATTGAAAAATGTCTATCTCCTGTTGTTTCAATAGCAAGTTTTGCTTACATACAGATTTAAAAATTATAGATCTTGGTGTTCACTGAACCCTGCTAGTTCTTAAAATATCATCCTCCTTCCATTCCAAATAATGTTACATCCTGTCTAGGACAAACTTACAGCCTAAACATTCACCATTTCTAGTTTAGAGGTGTGTTATACAGCATATTAACTCAAATAACAACCTCACTTACTCTGAAGTGACTGAATAAAACTCTGATAAGTGGTGAAGGCTTGTTAAACTCATGTGGGAGTAAGTCCTGAAAAGGCCAGATTTTTTTCTATTGGTAGTGAGATTTTTGGTGGAGGTGGTGCTGGTTTGGGTTATTTCTGTCTTCATGAAGCATTTGCTAGCAGACTGTTATGCAAATGCAATTAAAGTATATAAAAATACAGAACATTTATATATATACATAAAAATACATAAAATATATAAACTAAGATAATACAATACAGTGGTAAATGTCAAACTTTATAGACACCATTAAAACAGCTCCTGTTCTTCACATTTCCCAGCTACAAGGTTGGACTTTTTAACTGTGCAGCAACTAAAGTCTTGGACATATACATGCATACAACTTCACTGAGATAAGTAAACCAATCTAGTATGATGGAACTCACTGAGAGCATGAAATAACTTGCCTGTATAAAAAAGTATATTTGAGGATGTTCAGTCTTCTTACCCCTGTAAGAGAATGATTTTTCAGACTTTCACAGAGGTTAGAGGTTTTACGGTCAGAAACTAAAGCAGCAATTCTGACCATAAATTAGCAAACTGCTGCTCAATGGAGAAACACTGAGATAGGGAAGAAAAAGATGGAAAACTTTCAGGAGGGATAACTTGCCACAAAGATGTCTAAAGAGAAAAGATAGAGCTATGTGAAAAACAGAGTTCATGCTCCATAAAGAGTTCTTTGGAAATACTTGATTTATCTTGAAATATAACAATTTTGACATGCCAAAAAATTATGCCAGAAGGAGTTCACTGAAGACAGTGAAATGCTTTGTTTCTAAAAATTTATTCCAATAAAACATTTTCAAAATGTCACTGTGTTTACATTTCAGAATGCCATTTTGTTGTAAATATTCACATAAAATATCAAAATTTTTAGCTGAAAAGTAAAGTACGTTCTCAACATTAAAAAAAAGGAAAGGAAATCAATTATTTTATCAGAAAAAACATTACGAGGATAAAAAATCCAGAATAACTGTAGAAATTTATCTGTACTTTGAAAAAATCCAAGATAATTGTTTTATTCTGTGAAAGATATGACTGCTCCAAATACCTTACAGTCATTGAGGAGAGACAAGTAAATTATACATTGTGTTGACATAGACCTTGACAATCAAATTTTGTGAATTGTATGTACAGGAGGTTTACACATATGAGAAACCATGCTGTTTGTGTCCTGCTATTCTTTGGTTTTTTGAGAAAATTTTTCCTGGAAGTTTATTTTACGTGCTAACAGTGATAGCCAGAACAATGATGCTCTCCTGACTGAATCAGTAGTATGTGGCCAGTGGAGCTATCTGGTCTGAGTTTCAAACTCTTACTATTAAACTATGAATAAATATGTGGTCATCAGTCACATGAAAGACAAAGAAAAATAATTTCTCAAGAACTGACACCTATTATTAAGCACAAAGAAATTGCTGTGAACTAGCTCTCTGACACACAGGGAACATCTAACCTTGTCTACCAGTAATAACCTTGTCAAAGGAGTAGATCCTCACACATACATTGAGAAGCAGACATATCTTGCTCTGTGACCCGAACAGGAAGAGAGAACAATTTCTGTGAGAATGTGATTATTTACACTTTTATCTGTCTTCTCTTCCTTTGTCTTCCTGGTAAAATTGCTGGTGAAAGCACACTTAGATAATGTAATCAATCTTGTAGTTATTTAATGAGTTCTTTAATTAAAGCGATATTTTATGATCCACGTATGGATTGCATAATGTTATTTATTGATATTATTATAATATAAAATAAGTACCCATTTAACCAAATGTACCAAAGGGCCAGTATCTTACCTACACGATTTCTATTATCAGAAGACGATAAAAGAATAAAAATAATAATAATAAAGCCCCAATCATTTTACTCTGCTTTCTAGTTCAAAAAATTGGAGCCCTTAATACTCTTCTCTCACTGCATATAGTGGTATTGTTTGTTGGTAATAACATATTTAATCTATCAACAATCACATTTCACTGAAGATGATAGCATGCTAGATCAACTCTCTTTCAGGTTAAATGAAGGAATAATTAAATCTTCCTATTTGGAGATAGCTGAGAGAATAGAAGCTTCTGATAGAGTCAGTCCTTTCATAAAGAGGCTGAAAAAAGATTCTGGAAAAGCAAAGCTCTTTCTGGAACAGATAACAAATGCTATGGCAAAGGAATTTCCAAGCTGTATGGAACGTCTCAGGGGTAAAGGACTGAAAAGATAGGCAAAGTGAGTTTAGCTGAAGGAGGAAACAATGAGAAAGATTCTTTTTGACAAATATTTAGCTAAAAACACTGCATTAACTTCTAAAGAATGAAATCTGTCTTTTGTTGTTTATTCCATCTCTATCCAGGGACACAGGAAATATTTTGGAAAAAAAATATCTAAAATATATTACTGAGTGTATAAATCAATTTCACCTCTGAATTGAAATAGATTTTAAATATTAGCTAACCAATTAGAGTATAGGCAGCTCTTTTACAACCATTGAGAGAGAGAGTGGCTTCTTGTCTTACATTGTGTACTAGAGCATGTCAGATAGGTGACAGATGATTACTTTGTAGTTTTCAAGCACTTAGCAGTACACTTAGGTGACTCTGGAAAAAGAAATATTATTTGAAATAAACAGAAATTTTGGAGGTGCCTATATCCATTATTTTACACACACTCTAAAATTCCACTGGCAGCTGGGTTTCACAGGCAGAAAGGTAATCATGCGTGTCAGGTAAAAATTCAGAGATAGACAACCTAAAAAATACTTTGTAGCAAGAGTGGTGGAGAAACGGATGGGATCTCTACATCACTGGAACCTGAAACAAAAGCTTCACATGAGAAACTCCTAAAACACTACCGTTCCCTTTTCCTAACCGTTCTCAATAGAGGAATAGAGAGCATGAGTGGAACATTGCTGCTGATTGAAAAATCACGTTGTACATTCTCAGTGGATATGTTGAGACTATTGGAGATGAAGAAAATCAGTAGTGCTACAGCATGATGCTTGTATACCAGTTACATTTGGCTATAGTTGTGTGCTGTAGCTGCAGCACAGCCAGTGGTCCCCACAAATGTGGTATCTCTCTGACAAGTTCTATAGACAAAGTTAGCACACCAGAGTAAAGGATGTTGGGCATCCAAAAACCCTGTAAGTGCAAAGAAGTCTTAAGAACACACGTTGTCATGACAAGACCTCATGGACGTCTGTTTTCCCAGTAGCACAATTAGTGCTGTAACATAGCAGAAAAAAAAATCCTTTAATTACCATTGTCCAGCAGAAAGCACATACTTATGCAAAACTATCAAAAAATGCTTGTTCAGGATGCCAATTTTTGTCAGCTTTGACAAGTTCTTAGTATAGAACTGGATTTCCTGGTGTTATGAATTGATTACTGGCTCAGTTGGAGCAGCTCTGCTCCCCTCCTCTGCGCCTTACTCAAAGGGCAGGGGATGTGCAGATTTTGCTCCTGTCATGGGAAATCAAATTACTGATTATGCCAAGACAGACTAGCCATGCTTTCCATTCCAGTTAGGGGGATTGATTCTTTCTGTCCTTGGTGTCTTCTTCAATCATGAAACTACTGGCTTCTGGATCCTGCCTTTTCATTTCTTTTACATGTGGTCTCTGACAGATTCCTTAAAAAAAAAAAAAAAAAAAAAAAAAAGATTAATTTAAATTTTATTTTTAAAACGTTCAGATTTTTCAAAGTTTTGTGGGTTTGAAAAAACATTTTCTACACTGAGTCTACTCTTCAGTTCAAGATCAGTTAAATGAACAAGCTAAGTGTTCTGTGGAACAGATCCCAAGTGTAATATCCCAAGGGACAAGTAACCATGAAAAAACCCAAGCACAGGAATCCTTAAAGTTTGTGCTGTTTAATACAGTTTAAAAGGGGTAACACACAGAAGTCTAGGTGACATTCCAAATCTAACTTTAATTTGATTAATTTCTTGTTTCAAGTAAGTGGATTGTCTATTCCCTTATGAAAAAGAGAAGTATGCCAAGCTATACCTAAAAGCTTGAAGGAAGAAGTCTTTAAAAAAAATAGTAGTTTCTGAAAGTGGTGCCTATTCTCATATTTTCAAGGTTAAATATATTCTCTGAACCAGAGATAACAGAATAGGACCAGACTTCTAAGACTGATTTCTGAACAATTATGATTTCAGTATTTACATTAATGTCATAAGAGATTCCTGTAGCAAAGAAGGCAGTGCCTTCATGATGCACCATCTAATATAGTCTGTTCTTCTAGGAAGTTTTGTTTGCATTTAACAATGTGTAGATTAAATTATTTTTAAATCAATAATACTGGTATAAGATAGAATGTAAAACTTCATTGCATATCTGAAAAAAATGTTCCCTTTATTTTCATAACAAAAATCTCTATGATGTATAAAAAACGTTTTTCTTTTTGTAGAGCAAAAGCATAATCCACCAGCTTCTTGCTCATATCAGTTCTCCACAGGCCTAGTTAAATAATTCAACACTCTATGAGCAAGACTTTGTCCTGTTGTCATGAGACTATGTCCACAGTTATATAAATATATTTTACAAAATGGGGTGGTTTCCCCCCCAAATCTGGATTTACTGTATATCCTGCTTTTTTTTTTCTTTAAAATACCTTCTGACAATAATTTCTGCCACTGATTTTATACACATACCAATATATGTTAATTTAAATGTTTCTTGCAACTACCTTCTGACTAGCTCCATTATCTCAGCCATTGGGCATATACTGTAAGGAATATAAACTAGATCACAGAAAAGTAATGAAAAAGAAAATACAGAGGTGAACAGAACAGCATTCTGCCTTATAAAATTACCTGGAGGTTTGTTTTTTTTTTTATACTGAAGTAATTTTTTTTTGTTTATTAGACCTGCTCATAATGTTTTAGTGAAAGCTGAAATATAGGATCTGAGAACACATAGTTTATTCATTATATTTATATCTGCATGGATATTTAAAAAGTTATGACATTTCCTACTCAGTATTGCTTGGCTGACTATGTATTGACATTGTTCTTGGAAGAAAACAGAAATTATCTTTTGCTTATGAAGACAAAGGAAATCAGTTTTGATTTTCTGTCAGAGATGTTTTAAAATACCACATGTAACATTTCAAACACAATACCCTTAATATGTGTTTTATCAGTTTATGAAAAAGTCCAAGTAGAAAAATTCTGTTTCTGTATACTTAAAATATCTCCATTTGATGAAATGAACACTCTTCATAATGTTTGTCAGTATTTTTTGCTCAATTGTTTAGTAGGCAAACATTAAACTCCATCCTGCTGCTTGGAAACAATTTCTGTGGAATTGAGCACAAAAAAGGATCCCAGCCTAGCAATATGCCCTCAAGTGCCTAGTTTCACTTTTTGACTAGTCCTATTGATTTCAGTAAATGATATGGATATATAAAATTCTTCTCAATCTCAAGCACCTGTAGAAACCATGATCTAGGGAAAGCAGCCTGTTAAGAACTTTTCCTACATTGTCTTTGCAAGTAAATTCTCTATATAACTTATTAAATTCTACTAGTATAGCCCATCTAGTCTAGCCAATTAGTTTCTCTAACACATCTAGTAATAATACAGATACTAATATAGAGTTAAAATATATAGTACATTATAATATCATGGCATAACTCAGATGGGAGACCAGTCCAGGTTGCTCAGCGGTTTACCCAGTCTGATCTTGAAACACTCCACACCTGCCTGACCTCTCTGGGTGACCTGACAGACTTTTCTCATGGGGAAAATGTTCCTCTTCATGTTCATCCAGTCTGAACATCTCATGGTGTTTCAGTTTATACCCACTGTCTCCCATGCATGCACCACCGTGAAGACCCTGGCTCCATCTTCCCAATGACATCCCTGAACGTCCTGAGGACTACTCTTAAGTCCCACACAGGAAAAAATTCTCCAGGATGACCAAACTCTGGTCATGCAGCCTCTGCTTAGAGAGGCTGCCAGTCTCTCCCAGCTTGGTCACTGTCCTCTAGATTTGCACTTTTGTTTTACAGGGTGGCCCAAAGTGGGGAAAATGTCCTGAAATGACATGAAAATGTCCCAATGCTCCACAGAGGAAGATAATGCCTTCCTTTAACTGACTGACTGTGCCCCTGTTAATGCACATAAGGAGGGTGGTAGCCCTCTCTGCTGCTTGGGTACTGCCCACCAGCATCTCCAGAGCCTCTTCCAGAGAGCTGCCCCAGCCCAGCAGCCCCCAGGCTGTGTTGTTGGAGGGGGTGGTTTCTTCACAGGTGCAGGACTTCAGGACTTTGCCTCCACTGAATTTTGTAAGGGTCCCATTGGCCCATTCCTCCAGCCTTTCTGGGTCCTTCTGGATGGTAGTCCTGCACACGACCATACTAGCTGGTGACCCCAGCATGGTGTCATCTGTGCGTCTTAGAATCATAGAACAGTTTAAGTTGGAAAAGACATTTACAATCACCAAGTCTAAATAGAAATTTAATGCTGCCAAGTCCACCACTAAGCCATGTCCCCAACTGCCACATCTACAGATCTTTTAAATACCTCACAATGTTCATATATTTGTGTGTAGATGTGTACATACATACCTATATTTATACTTACTTAGGTTATAGTTTATTCACCCGTCTATCAGGCATACCTGTACACAGTATTTAAAAAATAATTCTGCATTTTTCTAGTCTGATTAAGATGCATTAAACTTCTGCTGAAGTGTAGTGGTGCTAAATTAAACTAAAACTGAAAGTGAGTAAGACTCGTGCTCTCAAAATTCATGTGCAAGTTCATCTTATTAATAGTCTTATCTAAATGTTTTCTTTTTTTCCCCACATCTTGTATGGAATGTTACTTTGAGAAATGGTGGCTTTGTCAGAGTTGGTGGAATGATAATTATCTTACCATTAACAAGGGGAATATTTAAAGCTGTGAAACAATAAGGCACAATCAGGTCTATCAGAGATAAGTAGGAGGCCTTTTATCTGCAGGAGTCTTGATAAGTTGATTCAAAATTTTTTCTGAGAGTTGATATACCCCTCTAGTTTTAACCCACAAGCAATCATTAAAGTTCAGTGGGATACCAATGTCTCATTTGGAGAAACCTTTACAGCACATTCCCAAATTGAGTTTCTGTGGGGAATCCTGAAATATGTAGTGCCTTGTAGATGGTAAATTGCACCTGCAGGTTTTCACTTCTCCTAGAAGATCTCTAGGTGTATAGTAAACAAAGTCTCACTTTAAAGAGCTGCCAACAGAGTGGAGCTTCTCATATTAGCTGACAAATGCACCCTGATTTAGAGAAACATTGCTTGCAATTTGTCCCTGAATGATTTATAACCTTCCAAGACCCCTAAGAAGTTCACTATATAAAGTTATATAATGGGATTATATAAAGGGATTTAAAGTTATCCTACAGGCTTCTGCATGTAAACAGGTGCAATTACACTTGCCTATTTTATTTATCTTCTACAAGCAAATTTTTTTTATATTTGATCACATTCTGAGGTCTCCTTGTCTTTCCTTATCTGTAAAAATTTTAAGAAAGGAAAAGATTTCTGGTTAAATGCTGTAACATTGGAATTCTATCTGACTGATGCAAAATTGTCTGAAGGCTTCTTATCATCACAGGATAATCTCAATTTTCAGTGCTTTTGCACAATATTTTCTTCTATCAAGGAACTGCTTGGTTTCTTTTCATAGTATCCTTGAATGACCCTGGGTAGAACACAAAATGGTATATTTAACTTCCTCATTATCTTTCCTCTTAGCTAAACTATCAAATGATGGCTCATGTCCTTTACACACCAGTTTTTGATTTTGTACAACCCAAAGGAAAAGAAGGGAAGGGAATGGGGCTTTATCTTCTGGAGTTTGCGCAGGATCAGTACAATGAAAACAGATATTCAGTCAGACACAGAGTTAAGAAGAAAGGTTATAAATGCGGTCAAAGATTACAATGTAAAACTAACGAATGATCAAAGCAACATTTAGAGATTTGCCTGCTAATGGAGGTGGGTCTGCCAGTTTTACCACAAGCGGATAAGAAGCAGTCAGCTACTGACCAAAGAGATGTTCCACCAGCTGTAGAGATCACAGGCAGTCTCACTGCTCACTGGCAAGCCCCTGAGCATTTTAAAAATGAATATGATTAAGTCATACATTTAATTCTGCCAAGAATGTGGATAGCATACAGCATGTTAGGATCAAGCTACGGAGTCTTAGCAAACAAGGTTTGAATACAGATCAAAAAACCATATGTATGTACATGTAAACTGTATATTTTATGTTCTGGTGGAAACATTGATTATAAAGAACAAGGTACAGTGGATGTTATGACAAATGACAATTGATCTACTAATGGCATCTCTTTAAAGGAGACTGAAAATAAACTGTATGCATACCTTTTTTTCTGTTTCTTGCTATTACTTTATTATTGATTAAAAAGAGCACATGATATTCAATCTTTGATGACTATAAGAACCACAGGCATCAGCATATCAAATGCAGGAATGCAAAAATTCCAGAAAACAACCAGTTCTGGGCCTCTATTTCAGTAAAGAGTTTAAACATTGCTAAAGAAGACAGAACTAAAAGATTATAGTTGTTTTTAGTGTCTCCATACTGCATTTGTAATGTACATCCAGCTGCTTCATATTTTAACACTTTCCCACATCTCTATTTACATTCTAAACTCTTCATTATTTAACATAGTTTTTTATTTTAATAAGTTTTCTTTATTTTTCCATGTACTTTCTAGATGTTTTTTCCTCAAGATTTCATATCAAACTGCAGTTTCTGGAATATTTGATTTGCTTTAGCACTTTCCAAATCTTTTACTTTGTTTTTCAGTTCTGTCTTCGTGACTTCACTCTTTGTGCCTATTCAGTCTATCAGACCGTCTTAGGTATTTTTAGACAACTGGTATCTAGGCACCTTACTACTATTAAAGATATCAGAAGATGCTGTAAAATAACTCTATAAAAAGAATTACTCATCAGGAGGAGCCGTGCTGCAGAGATACAACAAATGCTGACAAAGGACTGGTCATTCCAGCTCCAGTGCTTTACAAACCTGCAGGACAATCAACCTCAGAATTAAATGAATCAGGCATAATTACATTTTTTATGTGACATGTCTTCTGTACAAATGGTGACAACAGGCATTTTACATCAGTGGGTCCACACAGGCACAGATAGGTACAGACAGAGCAGATACTGGGAAAGTATATGGAGAATCCTGCTGAGGAATACACTCCGTGCCAGTAGCTCGGTGAGCAGCTGCAGTGCCAGCTCCAAGTTGATCTCTGAGTGGTAAGAGCCAGAGACAAGAGGCTGTGAACTGGAACCAATCTTTGCACAACAAAGGGCACGGGAACCTGTGGTGTCAGCCAGGGGACCGGACACTCAGAGACATGGCAGGAGCTGAGGACTCAGCTTGAAGATCCCAGACTTCTCTGCACTTTGACTGGGAGGGTATAAAAGCCCCGGGGTTTCTTTGCTTGGGGTGCCTCCTTGGAGGCACCGGCTTGAGCTGTTATTCTGTTGTTGCACCATGATTAAATTACTGAAAGGATCCAGAGGTCTGAGACTCTGCTATGGAAAGCCTGGGGTTGAGCTGGTAAGGAAACCTGGTGTGACTGTGTGAGTGAGGGGTGTGTGGGGAGCCAAGTGGGGCACCCATAGGCTCACTGGAGCTGTTGGAAATGATATAACTTTCCTAGATGTTTTTCTAATTAATGGTTTTAGTAACTTTTTAACTGATTGTTGGTCATAGACAGTGTCCACTTTGCCAGCACGTGGCTGGGCTTCTTTTTACAGACTTTGTCAATAGTTTGATGTTTAAATCATCGAGGCTTTGAGTTTTGCTGGACTAGACCTGATAAGCTGCAATAAACAAAGCCTGAGGGAGCTGAAGTTTGGGTATCCAGGATCTTAAATTTATTGCCCTTCAAGAAGATGTTGGAGTAACAAGAAGATACAGAGGACATTAATAGAGACAATACATCATGAGAGTTGAAGACTCCCTGCCTGAGAAAGGACCATAAGAGCACTAAAGAATGTGAACCAAATTAGCATGAAGTGCAAGAAGTCAATAACCAATAGAGGCTAAAATACAAATTAATGAAGAGAATTATATAACTTAGAACCAATGAATATTAATTTCTTTGTTTGCTAAAAATGTATTAATGAGTGAAAAGTCTTAAAAGGTGTGTGTGTAGCTGGAATGATTCACTACATACCCTGTTCAGAATAAAGTAATGCCTGGCTCACTAACACTTAAAAGATGGTGTTGGAGGGCTTCATTTCTTCCCAGTGATTTCAGTGACAAAGCCTCCCATTGCCTCAGTCTCAGCTCAGGTGGTGTGAGTGACTGACGGAGCGGCAACTGGAGGGACAGACAGGAAAGTTTCCTTAACAACCTGACCATCTTATGAAATAGAACTATGAAGCTGGTCAGTGAGGATGAGACACAGCCTATTTTTCTCACCTGTGCCATGTCTGGCTTAGGAGGAATCTTTTGCCACATCCTGCTCACATGAGCACACAGTAACATCCTTACTGGTATGGAGAAAGATGAGTACAGCCTTAGAATTCACACTTTTGTGTACACAATGCTGTCACAGCTTCAGAAGAGTAATAGTATTGTACTACATGGAGGAGGTCTCATTCCCATATCATCATTATTATTAACAGCTTCTCTGTGTGAAGTGGTAAAATGTATTTATAATTTGTCATCAAAGAAATGGACTGCCTCACAGAAAATCAATCATTATCCTTCCTCTCCTTTTGCTGCAAAACTTCCTCATAATTTTTCTGGTTTCATAGATCTCAGGGAGGTCTTTTATTTTTCAGATTTTTGCTACTTTAAAGTATTTCACAATAATAACACTACTCATTCTCCTTTTGCTCTAGCGTCTCAGATGAACTAAGAGCTCAGAAGCTCAGAGTCTCAGAAGCTGCTGTGGTGGTCCTGGACCTGGATGGTCCTGGATCGGCTGTAAACATTAATGACTAATTTCTTTTTCAAACTTGGGGCAGCTACTGCTTCTCATCTCATCTCATCTTTTCCCTTTTGTGGAGAGGACAAAGGAAATGGAAAAACGCATCATGAGTTTGAGGTGATATCAGTGAGTATTTATTACCTGATGAAATGGAACTCAACAGCCTGTCAGGGTTGTTTAGAAGCCAAGAAAGAGAATCCGGTGGCCCATTTGGCCAAGAAAGCCCTGCTGCTGCTCCCTATGTGTTTTTACATTGGAGATACTTCCAAAATCTGCCATCCAGGTGTAAAATCAGACCCAAAAATTCTCAATTACTCAGTGAGCATGAGTTCAAGAGGCCTTGAAGAACTTCAGAAGACCATTGATTCATCCAGTGAAAAATCTCAAGGAGGATAGTATCTGACAGGAACAGGTTCCCAACACCATGACAAATTATATTTTGACCACACACTCTCACAGACAAAAAATTGATTTAAACAATTTAAGGCAAATGCCACCGAGTTCCTTCAAAGTTTCGGAAGTGTCTGAAATCACAGTACCACATACCTTTCTATAGTCTTAGACTGAAGCAGAGAAAAAAAGCTTTTCCTGATCTTATTTGATTTTCCAGCTTTGAATGAAGTTGTTATTGAACTGAATTAGCTGGAAACTGAACCAAAGAATTTGTTCTTCCTATACATGCAGAAGAAGAAGCATATGTGAAAAGATAGATTACTACTCCAATAAAATCATTCCAAGCATTAAGCTAATGACTTCTACTTCACTCTCATTTGCATTTAGAGCAAATTCTTACTGCTTGTTCTATTTTATTTAAAGGACAATTAAATTTATCTAAGTTCATACTATTTAAAACTTTGCATGCCTCCCATTTTTATTTTTAATATCTTTTGATTTTCACCTGCTTATATATCTTCATTAGAACTTCCTTGATCCCATTCTACATATTTGCATTTTTTGCTGGTTTTTGATTGGGAGTTTGGTTTCTATTTTGTTTTGAGGCTATACTTCTATATTGCTGTTTCATATTTTTGTTTTACTGCAGCACATTGCTGGAGTTAATCTTGAAAATTTTAAGATAAATTTGCCCTTTTAAATAAAAGAGGACCATGGACCATTGTCATGTCTTCAGGTCTTGTGTGAAAGTGGTCTGGAATGGCTGAATCAATGGTATATTGAATTTATGGTATATTTTGCCTGTCCTTCCACTGGCTCCGTGTGATGCTTATATGCTCCTAAAGGAGAATTACCATCTGTTGAGGCTGGGGTGGATATTTTCAGTCCAGAGTGCCTGATATGAATGTGACAGCTGTGTTGCAGCACAACAGACTGATGTTTACCTACCCCATAGATTTTGTGGAGTACAGTGGGAGGTTGTGTGGGAGACTTGAGGCTGCAGAGTCTTCTGGGATAGTACAGAAGATTCTCTAACAGGAAATAAACCTTCCTCTGCCTTGACCATAATTTCTTTTGGAAATTATTGTCTTGAAGTCAGGAAGTACATTAACAACCAAAAACAGAGAATAGCTAGTGCTCCCATGGTTTGGCTTGTTCTCTGACCTTGCTTTATTCAGCAATATTAAATATAACTATCTTGAACAAGAACATGCTCTGAAATAATGCTCTTGTACAGTGGCAGGATTATCAGTGACTTCCTGATTTCTAGCCTCCTTGCACAGGTACACTTGGATAGGTTCTGACTGGTATGTTCCTGGTATTGACATAATATTCTTGAGCTGGCAATCTCAGACCAGCTGATGCTGTGTGTGTCTGTGGTGGTGCTCACTGCCAGCCCTTGGAATTCTCCTGTCCCAAATGGACATACATTTGCCCCATTCAGCAGTCAGAATATCTGCTTTCTTTCTGGTTTTGGTAGATATTTCTAGACTTGGGATGGGCTGTTAACATTAATGACTAATGTTGCACTAAAGTAAAAAGTATTACTCCTTGCCATGTCTTGTGCTGGGCAGGCAGTATTTCAAGTGTCTAGTATACAAATTGAGAATTGCCAGGTTGGGAGCCTTCTTCAACCACTGCACAAAGTTCATACAAGCCTTTTCCTGTTCAAATGTGGGATTTAACCACTCTATGCCTTGTCAAATGTCTCATTGAAATTCAGATCTACTATTGCTTGTACTCTAGAGTTTGTTTATTTAAGTCTCTGACCCACTGTGATTTCACAGTCTAAAACAATCCAGATATTGTTGGTGCTGTTTTTAAGCTGATACAGAAATTGGTCTATCACCTGGCAATTCTGTACTTGCCTAAGGATAAAGGCAAATGCGGCAAACAATCCATATACACTCTTGTTTTTGTAGATGAGGTCACACCAAAGACACATGCCAAAGACATGCCTGAACTGTCCACTGTACAGGTCATTCTCATCTAATGGAAGTTACACAAACTGCCCTTTTCTGCTTCTTTCATGGCCTACTTGCAAAAAATGAAACCACTATTTTTTGCTTTTTGATCCTTTCCAGTTTGTTTTAAAGAATATAAATTTGGGAGATCTAATTTAACACCATTCCCATCCAAAAATTTTACTCGCTTTGTTCTGATCTCAGTGAAGTAATTAACGGCATAAACATATTCTACTTAGATTTTTGTATCAGGTAAATTAATCAGTGCACAGGAAGATGCAAAATAAACTGAATAGAGACACGAATGATGATGGCAAGGGGAATACTGGTTTTAGGAATATAGTAGGGAAAAAGTGCTCAATCTACATAAAAGCCTTGGAGGCCTACATACAGTTAAATATTTATGAAATGCAGCATGCATCTGTAGGAATAGGATAAAAACAACTGTACAATACTGGCAAATCTTGATATGTCAGATGGGAAAGCACTCTTTTTTTTTTCCTCATGTGCATATTACATAGCAATAACCTCGAGAAAATGTCTGCAAGCCCGTTTTATAACCAGCACTGAAAAGAACAGGACAATAAGAGGTGCCTCCTAGTCGCAACCAGGAAACTGTTAAGGAAAGCTTCCTGTCTGACCATCCATGAACCACTCTGGCAGTCACACTCAGACAGTCACACTCAGGCAGTCACACTCAGGCAATCACACTCTGGCAGTCACACTCAGGCAGTCACACTCAGGCAGTCACACTCAGCAGTCACACTCAGTCACACTCAGGCAGTCACACTGGCAGTCACACTCAACAGTCACACTCGGCAGTCACACTCACACAGTCACACTCAGCAGTCACACTCAGGCAGTCACACTCAGTCACACTCTGGCAGTCACACTGGCAGTCCCACTCAGCAGTCACACTCAGGCAGTCACACTCAGACAGTCACACTCTGGCAGTCACACTCAGACAGTCACACTCAGGCAATCACACTGGCAGTCACACTCAGGCAGTCACACTCAGGCAGTCACACTCAGCAGTCACAGGCAGTCACACTGGCAGTCACACTCAGCAGTCACACTCAGCAGTCACACTCTGGCAATCACACTCAGGCAGTCACACTCAGGCAGTCACACTCAGCAGTCACAGGCAGTCACACTCAGCAGTCACACTCAGCAGTCACAGGCAGTCACACTTAGGCAGTCACACTCAGGCAGTCACACTCAGCAGTCACACTCAGCAGTCACAGGCAGTCACACTTAGGCAGTCACACTCAGGCAGTCACACTCAGCAGTCACGGGCAGTCACACTGGCAGTCACACTCAGCAGTCACACTCAGCAGTCACAGGCAGTCACACTTAGGCAGTCACACTCAGGAAGTCACACTCAGGCAGTCACACTCAGCAGTCACACTGGCAGTCACACTCAGCAGTCACAGGCAGTCACACTGGCAGTCACACTCAGCAGTCACACTCAGCAGTCACACTCAGCAGTCACAGGCAGTCACACTCAGGCAGTCACACTCAGCAGTCACACTCAGCAGTCACACTGGCAGTCACACTCAGGCAGTCACACTCAGGCAGTCACACTCAGCAGTCACACTTAGGCAGTCACACTCAGCAGTCACAGGCAGTCACACTGGCAGTCACACTCAGCAGTCACACTCAGCAGTCACACTCTGGCAGTCACACTCAGACAGTCACACTCTGGCAGTCACACTGGCAGTCACACTCAGCAGTCACACTCAGACAGTCACACTCAGGCAGTCACACTCAGGCAGTCACACTCAGCAGTCACAGGCAGTCACACTCAGGCAGTCACACTTAGGCAGTCACACTCAGCAGTCACACTCAGCAGTCACACTGGCAGTCACACTCAGGCAGTCACACTCAGGCAGTCACAGGCAGTCACACTCAGCAGTCACACTCAGGCAGTCACACTCAGGCAGTCACACTCAGCAGTCACACTCAGCAGTCACAGGCAGTCACACTTAGGCAGTCACACTCAGGCAGTCACACTCAGGCAGTCACACTCAGCAGTCACACTCAGCAGTCACAGGCAGTCACACTTAGGCAGTCCCACTCAGGCAGTCACACTCAGGCAGTCACACTCAGCAGTCACACTCAGCAGTCACACTCAGCAGTCACACTCAGGCAGTCACACTCAGGCAGTCACACTCAGCAGTCACAGGCAGTCACACTCAGCAGTCACACTCAGCAGTCACACTCAGGCAGTCACACTCAGGCAGTCACACTCAGCAGTCACAGGCAGTCACACTGGCAGTCACACTCAGCAGTCACACTCAGCAGTCACGCTCTGGCAATCACACTCAGGCAGTCACACTCAGGCAGTCACACTCAGGCAGTCACACTCAGCAGTCACAGGCAGTCACACTCAGCAGTCACAGGCAGTCACACTCAGGCAGTCACACTTAGGCAGTCACACTCAGCAGTCACACTCAGGCAGTCACACTCAGCAGTCACAGGCAGTCACACTCAGCAGTCACACTCAGGCAGTCACACTCAGGCAGTCACACTCAGGCAGTCACACTCAGCAGTCACAGGCAGTCACACTCAGCAGTCACACTCAGGCAGTCACACTCAGCAGTCACAGGCAGTCACACTGGCAGTCACACTCAGCAGTCACACTCAGCAGTCACACTCAGGCAGTCACACTCAGCAGTCACAGGCAGTCACACTCAGCAGTCACACTCAGGCAGTCACACTCAGGCAGTCACACTCAGGCAGTCACACTCAGCAGTCACAGGCAGTCACACTCAGCAGTCACACTCAGGCAGTCACAGCAGTCACAGGCAGTCACACTCAGGCAGTCACACTTAGGCAGTCACACTCAGCAGTCACACTCAGCAGTCACACTTAGGCAGTCACACTCAGCAGTCACACTCAGGCAGTCACACTCAGCAGTCACAGGCAGTCACACTGGCAGTCACACTCAGGCAGTCACACTCAGCAGTCACACTCAGGCAGTCACACTCAGGCAGTCACACTCAGCAGTCACAGGCAGTCACACTGGCAGTCACACTCAGCAGTCACACTCAGGCAGTCACACTCTGGCAGTCACACTTGCAATGCCTGAGCTGGGACTGAGGCCCCTTCGCAGTGGGTGGCTCCAGTGAGCCTATGGGTGCCCCACTTGGCTCCCCACACACCCCTCACTCACACAGTCGCTCCAGGTCTCCTTACCAGCTCAACCCCAGGCTTGCAGAGTCATAGCAGACATAGCAGAGTCTCAGACCTCTGGATCCTTTCAGTAATTTAATCATGGTGCTACAACAGAATAACAGCTCAAGCTGATACTTCCAAGGAGGCACCCCAAGTAAAGGAACCCCGGGGCTTTTATACCCTCCCAGTCAAAGTGCAGAGAAGTCTGGGATCTTCCAGCTGAGTCCTTGGCTCCTGCCATGTCTCTGAGTGTCCAGTCCCCTGGCTGACACCACAGGTTCCCGTGCCCTTTGTTGTGCAAAGGTTGGTTCCAGTTCACAGCCTCTTGTCTCTGGCTCTTACCATCCAGAGCTCAACCTGGAGCTGGCATTGCAGCTGCTCACCGAGCTACTGGCACTGAATGTATTCCTCAACAAGAGCTCTCTGATATGATACAAACCCCGATTCATTATTTAGTAATCTCTATTAGATATAAACAACATGATTTGTGAGATTATTATAAAAGGCTGTGGTTAAAATGAAACATTTTTTCCCCATCCACTGAGAAAGTCTGATCAGCGAATATTAAATTTCCCTTTGTGCTGTTTCAATTACACTCCATTTTGATTTCTCATTTCTTGGCAACCTTTCAAATTAGGGCTATATTAGCTTGCTCTTCACCTAACTGGTGGTAATTAAATATGTTTTTAAACTAGATTTCTCCCTTGAAGATTTTGTTTTCTGCCTGGTAGGTTTTTTTTGTGAACAACTACTTTGATCAATCAGAACCTTATTTATGTCTTCACCTTTCTCCCAAGCAACAACTAAGAAGGTTTAGAGAGAAAGTACACCAGGCTTTTAGTGGACATGACTGAAATACCAAGGTGTTAAAAACTGTTTGTAAAGTAAGACAGGTTTGCCGAAGCAGGAGGGAGAAGACTCAGGCTAGGTCCTGAAGGCCTAACCTTAAAATCATGGGGTGTGTTTTGAGGGAGAGGAGCAAAAAAAAAAAAAGTGAGCTCCTCCTAATATCTCAGGTGGTTCTGCACTGGGGTTCAAGAAGTGTGTGTCTTGTACAGCCTTCTAAAACCATGTTTGCTCTACATAGCTTACATCATGGCATTAAGGCAGAAACACTGAATTTCAAATGTGCTGAGTATGTTTGTGACAGCTTTTCTCATTATAATGGAAATAAAGTTTGGGACTGTCAGAAGGATTGAGTTCCCTGTTTGATCCAGATGCTTTTTAGCTGAGCTTCTGCGGTTGAAGGTTTTTGTAAAGATAGTGGATGACTGCAGACTTGAATGCAATCTTAATGTTTGAAGTCTTTCAAGATATGTGCTAGGTGTTTGGCTAGTAAATTCTTTCCATCATTTTACTCTTTCATGCATAGCCCACAGCAGAAATTGAAGTTTCATATTTTGAATGTTCATTTTCATCCATTTGTAATTCTGGAATTGCTGGGATGTCTCTATCTTTGTAATGTTAAAAGCTGGATATTAAAGCAAGCCAGATATCAACCTACATTGTAATTATTTTGTCATGATTATATATATTTCTGCTTAGCCTTTAAAGAAATGTATTAACAAGTTTATCTCATATTGTTAATGGAGTTCCATTAAATTTTGCATTTACTTTTTTCCTAAATTGTGTTAGAAGCTTTCTCTTTGTTCATTTATGACATGGGCAGGCCCAGTTTCTTAAGTTTGCATTTAAGAATAAAGGACTGTAGACCCATGTATCATCCCACAGACAGTGACTCTGGACATGCTCACCCATGTATGGATGCATGCATGTGCTTATTGCCTTGATTAAATACTGTACCCACTAATGTCACAGGAATTTTAACTTTAGAACTTGATGTGCTGGGTTATTCAATACTGATAATATGTATCCAGATTCGCTACTACAAAATAATTCATAAACTTAAGTCAAGAGTTCATGCTCTAGGTTTAATTTAGAATAGGTTAAAATATGAATCCCTCCATTTCCATTTCCTCTTTGATGTACTTAATGCATCAATTTCAAGCAAAAAAGTTACGTACATTTTATTAATGCTTCTGAATATATGCTTCGTTTCAAGAGGCCTAAGAACTCTCAGAGTATAGAACAACCTTTAAAAAGCTCAGAAAACTGAATTAAGCTGTCTGTTGTCTCTTCAAGTCCTCATAGGTGTGAGAGGAGTCATATTTTAAGATTTTGCTGATTGTGTCTCTCCTGGAATACACCATAAGTAATAGTCATAATGATTAAGTAAATCTTTTGAAAGGTAACAAACAATTAACAGAAACAACAGTCAAGAGTAAATCTGAAAAGCATGAAAAATGGAGTCCCTATGATTTAGCATTCTCATTAATTTAATAGGAAAACATAAAATTAATAAATAATTAGTTTTAGATTCTTGGCTTGTTATTCATAATCACAAAACTATTGTCCTGTGTCAGAGACTGAAAATAGTTCATGTCTCAAACATTGATACAAAGTTTTGCTCATTATAAAGAAGCTACAACCGAAGGAGCCTCTCTGAAGATTGGGACTTTGGACTGAAAGTCAAACTGCTGATTAGATAAAGGGGAACCCATTGTTCAGTCATCTCAGGCTGAAGGAAAGGTATGCACCCACAAAAGGATGCCACCATCTACAACTATCCCTGTCTGTGTTTGGGGTGGGGGGAGAGCACAGCTCACAGAAGCCAGGTTTACACAGACTCACCCCCAATCGAGGGGGTAGGGGGGAGGTTTTGGGTGCATGGTGTAACCTCTGGTGAGAGGCAATAAACACCCATCCTCCATTACACAAACTGGCTCAGCTGTGGAACCCCCAACCCCACAGGCCACATCCATGGGACTTTCACGTGAGGGCCTTGGCCCCACAGGACTGCCTGTGATGCAACAGACCCAGAGGCTGCTGTGAGAGACTGCATCCCCTTCCTCCAGGGGGACATGCCTGGACATGCCTGCCTGGCCTGAGCATATAAACCCACCAGATTCTGTGCTTCTTTTGGGGGGGACTTTCACCACCACCAAGAAGACCAGCTGCAGAGGATCACCGGAACATCCTAGGATCCACGGAGTGGTGATATTTTCCTTATTCTGTCTCTGTCTCCTTTTCTGTCCCCCCCAACTATTTTCTACTTCTTTCTTTCTTTTCCCTCTCTCTCTCTCTCTCTCATATTTACCATCAAATAAACCCTTACTATTGTCACTGGCATATGGTCTCGTTTGCATCTTAATTGGGGCAGAGGAATTTCTAAGAACCTTAAAACTAGATCTTAACATCCTGGCTGTAACAGTTTCCTCCCAAGACAATGCCTTGGAATAGCTGCTACAGCATTATCTTCCAACACCCATCCCTTCATTCCCCAAAAGTTTTAATAATTTGGAACTAAAACCTGATGGAGCCATACAGGAACGATACTGCATACCAACGGTCTCCTCATTTCAACTTACTCAGTGGAATCTTGATGTACTGCTGTGTGCTATCAATTGTTCCAGTGAAATTTGTGTGAATCCACTATTCACAGATAAACTTCCATTATTTGCTACAATAGTGTCTAGTTGCCATGTCTGAGACTAGAATGCTATAAATGCTTCTAATTAAATGAGGAACAGCTTCTGCTCTTGGAAAGTTATCATCTAAATAGAATAGACAGGAAAACAGCAAAAGAAAGAAGTATTGTTAAGTACTTATTAAAGATGAGCAGCTGAGGCACAGAGTCAGGAGAAGTGTGAATAATATTTTCTGAGGAACAACTGAAGAAAAAAAAAACCCCACAGCTGCATGGACTGAAAACAAACTCCTTTTTCATCAAAAATTTAAAAGTATTTATTTTTATGTTGAAAAGCATGTTTTGTTCAACACAAAAAAATATTTTTTGAGGAAAACCATGGAAAGAAACACTAAATTTACAGGATGTCTCTCCATTTCTAAGGAATATGTCTTGCTCCTTTCTACACTTCATCTTAGTTATAGAGGTCTCCTAGAATGAATTTTATCTTTTATCTTAGCGCTGTCTTACCAATCAAGTTCCTAATCACAGTAACCTGTGGGGTACTCCCTTCCTCTAGTAAGGGAGAATGAAATGAGATAATTTTCATTTTTTTATGTTGACTTAAATTCTACTTTATATAAATATTTAAGAGATAAAAATCTGCTGTTTCTGGTCATTATTGGAGTTGTTATCTCTCTTTTTCAATGCATATGTAAATATTCCATGTAAGATGAAATGGTTTCGGTAGAAAGCAGTGAAAGCAATCTACATCAAGATGTTATGCAATACATTTAAAGGATAAAAAAAAGTGTTCAAAGTCCTCCAGGATGAGGGAAGAATTCAGAGAGGTTATATTAATTTCCAGGAAATTTTGTGTTAAATAAATGACAGAGTTTGCATTCTAATGGGTTAGAGAATGTAGATTTTCTTATTGCCATCAAAAAGTTTTCAGGTTTGCCAGCACAAGCTATTTTGATGTTTCCAAAAATTTTAAACCATTCAAACTCCTCCAAATGAAACTTTTGGTTAAAAGGATTCAAAACCTTTTATGAGAAGTAAGGTAATTTGGTCAAATAACAAATAAAACTTCTAGTAGGGACATGAATATAAGTATGACTAGACATGAAGCATGTGTTTCTGTGCTCTAGTCCATATCTCCTGTCCATTAATTTCTGAATTAAAGGAAGAAAATATGTGACAGATAACTTAAAAAAAAATAAATTAAATTTGGCATATCACAAAAAAAAATTGCAATTCATGAAGCTTCACTTAATTCAGATTCTCACAGATGTCAGCTTTCATTTTCATTATCTAGTTTTCTGTTCCATTTGGATTTTTCATGTCATATCAAAGAGATCATGTTTGACTCTAGAACCAAAATGCTGCATGACTAAGGAGTAAGAATCCTTTTTGTCTTCTAAGTCTTGAATGAATGGCATGAAATTTTGTTTCTAAGGAAACTGCAGATTTTACTTTGGTAGAGGCCATGTGACATCTTGTAAATTGTCTCTACAGATGTAAAAGCCATGTATAAAATTCTTTTGTTTAACATTCTTCTCCTTCCTGCCATGAAACAGAGGTGAAGCTCATTTTGTTCTTTCCATATATATGAACTGACCAATGCAATAGTTGTCTGGTGTCAAAATGTAACAAAACAAGAATTCAAGTATTATTGCTATCCATGAATGACAAAACTAAAATAAGAAAATATTTCTAGAAATCACAGTGAGGCCCATTCTCCTCTATGGTAATAATGAAAATGCAGGATATCTCCAGCCTTGTGATTGGGATTACATTCTTGCCTTTGTAGACAGATTTTTATATGCTGGAAAGAGCCAGTAAGAACCCATATCAATCTACTAAGGTTTAGTGTTATACTAATTTATATTGGCTGATAATTTGGTACCTAGGCTGTGGTCTTCAATATTATTCAAAATAGGCCAACTTTATAACATATCACTAAATGCCATTAAAGACAAATTCCTAAATGTAAAGTAATATGATGTTCACATTCTCTGTCATCTCATATCAATGGTAGACCTTTCTTAGAATACTGTTTTGCTTTCATACAAAACCTCTCATTATTACTTACCCCAGTTGCTTGAACTCCTGTTGATTCTTCTCCAGTTGATTCCTAAAGCCAATTAATTTAGCATGATGTTACAGCAGTCATTACAAAATGATGAGTCAGAACTTTCCTTTGCAGTGCAGCATGGTGAGGTCATACAGTACACTTTTCTCTTATTACTGTTTTTCCTTAACCTCTATTGTGTCCTTCACTAATACATCAGATTTGGTGAACCAATCTATTGGATTCTGGAAATTCTCTCCATCTCAAAGGAGCAGCAGTGAAGATTTGCACCATTTCTGGAATTGGCTGTAGAATCCCAATCAGATAAGTTTGCTTCAATTCCTCTAAATTTAAAGTGACCTGTATATATTTTTTCTACAGAAAAACTGAAACTGCTTCACAAATCATTTTATTTCTGAAGAGTCAGCAACTGGGTATGAACTTGACATTCTCCTAGTGATTGTTCCAATACCATCAGCCCATTATGCCCTCTTCATTCTGTTAAGTGCTTGTCACAGTTGCATGTAAGCTTTATTTCTAGTATTGATGTTAACTATCAATTTGATTAACTCTGAACAGGGAATGACTGTCCATAATGGGATTTAACCTTGTGAACAAGCAGTAACTAATGAGTGAAGGTCTTCAGAAACTCATGTCCTTACAGCTAAAATCTGCCCTCAAAGCTGCTGACATTCTAGTGATAGATACCAAACCCACTTATCATTCAAGCCAAGAACCTTTATCATTAGTAGCACTGGGAATAAACATTCATCATGTAGGCTTTATTGTCTGCAAGGGCTGCTTTTATGTGCTTAGTTTTAGAGCTCTCTTTAAAATAATTTGCCTTGCATTGCAAAGTGGGAAAAAGCATTACCTTTCCTATTAGATGACAAGAGCTATATTTTGAAATCTGGCGTCTAGACCATACCACTCATATGTTTCACCCATAAACTTCTAAAAGCAATGGGTACCTGAGACTGAGAGTAGAAGTGACCACAAAGCAAAGAGCAATAGCAATTTGAGTTGTTGGCTTGATTATATTTGGAATACATGTAGTTCTCTGAATACCTTAAGGAAAGATATAAATCTTGGATCTCTGCCCTTCTCACTGGAATACACTCAGACAACAAAACCCATTTTCTTATATGGAGCCTTTTTTTGTTTTTTTTCATTCTATGGTTTAAATGATTCTTTGTGATAAAGATGAAAGTGCAGCTTTACTCCTAAGCAGTCTGATTAAATGATCCAGATTCAAATCACTATTCGAAAAATTGTTGATTGGGACCATGAGTATCAGTCTTCTATTAGCTGCTTCTTGTCTCTTCTAGGATGGCACTCCATTTTATGAAATTCCTGAAAAGAAACTTCTCATATGAAATACCACCTTCAACAGATGAAAGCGCATTTCAAATGGAAATAATGGCCCTAGGTCACTGCTGCTGTCTGTGCTCTACTTAGTCCTGCCAAAAGGTTCCATCATGTTGGATTGTAATTTTAACTTTTCACTTTTTCTCTAAAAAGTTTCCAACTGTTACATAACAGAATAAACAAACAAAGAAAACATAGCTTCAAGACCTTAAAAATTTTAAATCCAAATTTAAAGGGCAATGCTTTCACCTGATGCTCCATTAAGGTCTTTATGGAACAACACATAGGGTGCAATATATATATATAGGATGCAATACATACCCTAAAAAATTGTCATCATATGACAGAGTATTCTTTCCAAAAGACTAATTTATTTGGTAATCTCCTTGTTCCTCTCTTGATTAGCTAAGTGCATCTCTCAATCTTGGCACTGCAGAAAAAAACCCAGTGTTTTAAATTGTGTGTGGAAGGGCCTGGCTGACTTCTTGGCTCAATCAGCAGCACAGGTGGGACCTAATTTCAGGCAATGCAGTGGCCTCATATAACACAGAAGTCACAACATAATTTTATGAGAACAAAAATTCCAATGAGGCACTCCCGTAAGCACTGTTCTTTGCTATAGTTTTAAATGCTTTTTAAAAAAATGTTCTGCCATTCATATTAACTTTATTGACATTTGCTGTAGCTATAAATGAAACATTTAAAGAGCTGGAGGCATTCTGAAATTACCGTCAGCTGAGAAGAATATGGTAAAGCTTGTGAAACGGTTCCCTTTAACGATTTTGAGACCTTTTTCTGAGACAATGAAGTGTATCTTGTCCTATGTAAAGTGGGGAATAATTTCTGTGGAAAATGCTTTGAGAGGAGATTTGTGTCATGATGGCTAGAATATGATTCAATAATTTAGTAATTGTGTGGAGGTAAAATATATGAAAGGAAATGGGAAGAGCAGATAGAAATTGTTATTAATCTTTTGCAGATTTCATTTAAAACAAAAGTCAGATCTTCACCAAAGTGAAAAGTCCATACTGATGCAGCTAGGAGGAGGTTAGCCAACTTATAGTTATACTATTCCAGAGCTTACTAAGGACAATTTACATGACAAAAATGGCTTCAACAGGTCAGAATTACTCTATTTTTTTCTCTGCTACAAACACCTCACTTCAGTTATTCTTAAAAGAGTCAGAGTGGTGACACCATGTAGTGTTCTTGTCTCATGTATGTTATTTTAGTATAATGCAACCCACTCCCTGGTCAGGGAGATAGTCTGAGCTGCCACACTTCTTCATTCCCCATCAGGCTGTCTGTATTTGACTGTGGAAAGTGACTCTAAACTCCTTGAATTTTTAGAAGTGTGTTTATGGGCCAGCAAGGCCGTAGAGCGATGCTGTTAATAAAGAAGCTGCAGTATTGCACACACAGCAGTGTATATAGCTCACAACTTAAGATCACCATAAAAAGAAGATCTCCAATCATGGCAATAAGATCCACCTATAAGGTAAGTCAAAAATGTCAAAATGTATGAGGCTCCTAATATATTATTTGTCATATATTAATATTACAGGGCAGTTGGCTTTTCTATTCAGGCCTTTTAAAAATTATTTTAGTTGTACTGTAATACTTATCCCTTCCATCTCCTCAAAAAAAAAAAAAAAAAGAACCTTTCTAAGAAATTGAATCCCTAGGGTTTTATGAGAATTTTCCACCTTTCATTTAAGAGGTCAGAAACCAAATGGTTTATGTTTGCAGAATGTTTGCAAGCCAGGGGGAAGAAGCATGTGCTAATCTTATCATTTCAGCTTTCTACCTAAATGCAGCAGATTCAGGGGATAAAGTACCTAAAGTATGCCTAGAAGTGATCCTAAAAAAAAAAAAAAGAAAAAATAGAAAAAAGAGAGGAAATTTTGGGTTTGCTTTCAGGAAATTTTACCAGTTAACCTTTCACCTGTTTGGCAATGCCCTTATTGAATTGTCATCATGCCTTCCCAGAAAGCATTTTCAAATCCCTGAGCAGAAGAATAGCTAGCAGAAGGATTTTTTAATATATACGTTATATACATTATATGTGTGTGTGTATGTGCATATGTGTGTGTATATATGTATGTGGTTTTTATTCTGGTGATGGTAAGTATAGAAATATTTTAAGGGCTAGTTTTCATGTGTTTTGGGGTTTTTTGCTAGGTAGGGAAGATTTACTAAGACATTACTTTTGTGAATTTGTACAAAAATTTAATCATTTGAAGCAGAATTCTATATTAATGAAATCAATGTATATCCTTTTCTTAAGAAATAGTTTATGGTTTTTTTGAATGCAGTTGGAGGGGTTTTTTTGTTGTTTGATATTGTATAAACACATAAAGAGAGACTGAAAAGCAGACTAAGATTTACTTACGCCTGTATGTCCACCTTTAGTTGAGAGTAGAAAGGGAATGATAATAATTACTACCTATCTTCTCTCTTCAACCAATACAATTAGGATTATAGTATAACATTATTGTAGAAGAGAATGAGTTGATCAAACATGTTTTATGAAAAATGTAATTTATTAATATTTTTCATTAAACTCTTTTTCCCAGATATTATTTATTACACAGCTTGGTGAAAATTAAGTTAAATTGTTTGCAAAATATGAACCCATATTTGAAAAGGAGGAAATTGTAACATTTTTCTGGATGTTTGCAAATGATGGAATTGAATTTTTTTCTGATGATTTTTCAAGAGTTTTCAGCAAGGACAAATCACACAATCATTTTCTGACATCTCTAGGTTTAGGACCAAGGACCAAATGGAAAGATGCTTGTTTTAGATGAATATTACTAAGCAATATGGCTTGAATTTAAAAAAAATAAAATTTCCTTATGAAAATCATTATATATATGCACAGTTTACAGCATATGGAGTAAGAAAATTGAAAGATATTGAACTATTAAAATAAGAGGAAACTGGCTGCTAAAGGATCCAACAGTTTTCTGTCTGCCCTTGCTAAAATTTTGTTATGAAAAAATCAAATTAAATCGAAAAAATGTCTATAACCTGTATAACTAGAAAAACAATCCATATCATCCAAAATTCTCATAACGGTAACAACAAGGATGCTAAGATTTTATGCTACATATATGCTAAAAAGATAATACAGGAGATATAATTTAATCATTTCCTAAACGGATGGATCTCTCCTTCAGATATAAGACTTCATATGTACAATTACAGAATGAAACAGCATAAGTATGCTGCTCCTGGGTGCATAAATACAGAACCTGGGTACAGGTCCTGTACCTGAGGTAATATAACCTCATTCCTGATTAACCCTTTCCCATCTCCAGAAAAGTACTTTGGTTTTTTCTAGTGAAAGTAAGATATTGAAGCTCTGTAGCTGTGGTGCTGTATCTGACTAGACTTAAGGCATCTTCTCTGCCCCATTCTCTTTCCAATATGATCCCCAGTATCGTATTTTTTCATATAGACAGAGGAACATGTATTTACAGTACTGCAGATCCCTATCTCCCAATTCTTTCTCTCCCTCTCTCTGTTTCTTGAAAGTTTTTTACACTGAATCTCTGATTTTCATACCTAGTGTTGAAGTCTTACACAATTAAAAAAACAACTACAATCCAGTGTAACTAATAACATTTTCTGTAGTAGTCTGGTTTCATTGTACATTTATTGACCCTGCTGATCTCTTACAGCATCAGTTTTCCCATAGGATATTTTCCTACTTTACAGTTTGTTTCACTGTTATTCCTGTTCTTTTTGTATGAAAAGCCCACGTAAAAATTATGCGTAAGGAGGAGAGAGGGGTGACTTGCTGAAATTTTCAGTTATTCATGTCTGAGATTTATATTCAACAGAACAGTGCCTGTACCATAAAGTACATCTGCATTGCCCTTGAGTAAATCACCTGCTGTGTATTGGTATACTTGGAATGCTTACTATGTTGTTATTAATTTAATTAATGAAAGAGCCAAGCACATTTTAGGATGAAGCCTTGGGGGTATTTCTGAATTTTCCATGCAAAATATACTCTCTGTGTGATCTGTGATCATTATTCCTACTCCTTGCCCTTAGTGTAGTCTCTCCCCTTTGTGACCAGGCAATCTTCTTGTGCCAGATGTGAAGAGTTTTCAGAACAGCAATTGTTCACATGCCCCTATGGATATTACACTGAATTATACATCACCCTCCAATTTAAACTTAGCTTGCTGATATTTTTCCCTCTTGTAATTTCTATAAACATTTGGTCTGTACCTGGCTGAGCTGCTGTTGCTAAAATTGCTGTTGCTGCTGAGCTCGCATTGGTGTTTGCTCTCACATAAATATGTTCTCCATTGAAGCTTTTCATTGAGACTGTCTTGTTTCATTTTTTTGTGGCTTTCATATCTTCTTTGAAATATTTTGACTTTTTAAAAAAATTGGTGGATGTTCATCTACTCTGCCCATTTTCCCACACTTTCAAAACATCACTTCCTTTTCTGTTGCCTTCCAGACATACAAACTGGCTGTTGGTTTGTGGCTTTTGTGGTAGGCAAAAGCTACTTAAAACTGTGGATGAAATTTTTGCTTCTATTCAATTATAAACATAACTTGAGTTTAAACCCTTTTAGAAATATTTACTACCCCCAGTAAATATAACTTAGCAATAACTCTTTGACATCAGATATTTAATTTCAAAGATTCTCCTGGTTCAAGTGCTTTCATATGCACTACAAATACAGCTGTTGATTTTTTACTTTATCATTAAACTCAGATATTCTGACATCTTCCATTTAGTTAGACAAGCATGACACAGACACTTTTGGCTTTCATACCGACACTGATTTTTCTCTCTTTGGTTGGAACATCATACTAAATGTCATCTTTTTCTACAATAACATTCTGTCAGTAACAAAATCCATTCATGTGTACTTGGATTTTTTGAGTTGATCCACTTGCAAAATGAGTAATTTCTACTTCCTTGAATGATATGTGCCCCAATGTTTCCTTCCTGAAGTCAAGCTTTAGTGGACTTGAATTACTTTAGCATTTTTGAAAAAAGACAGTGTCATGTTTTAGAATTTTTATTTGGATACTGCAATAAGTTAGGTACTGTGTCTATTAATTTATCTTTAGATTTTATCTCATTTTTCATTGTAAGAAAAGAGCCGTATATTGATATTTCATTTCCTCCTGCTTTTCATTTCATTTTCCATTTGAACTAAAATTATTAAGTTCTGACAGAGAATAAGAATAGGTCAATGACTTAAATGTTAAGGTAAGATAGATGGTAGCTCCTAATAATAGTGATGGGAGAAAGCTGGGAAAATCGTCTTAGAAAAGAAGATTCCTAACAGTAAATTCTTGTCATTCCCTCTAGCAGACTTGTTAATGAGCTACACCACAGCTGGAGCACTAAGCATAAGGCTAACCTATGGCATTTGCTATTTTTGGCTGCTTAAATATAAATAAGATCTATCTCATTAATATGTGGCAAGTTTTCCCTTCTGAAAATAGGTTTTGTGAAAGAACCATGCAAAGGAAATACATGTGAATGTGCTTGTATTTGGCTTTAACTTTCAAGCAAAGCTAACAGGTTAGCCACAGAAGCCTCTCTGCCTCAGGGTTTTGTTTGTGCATAACAGAACAGACAAACTTATACTAAAGGCAGAAGGTTTGGGTAAGATGTAAAGTGCACTGGGATGGCAACATTGGTGAATATCAGGCTGAAATTCCTTAGAACAATAGTGCTGAAAAAAAATGATCATACTCCCCACTGGCCTCAACATTACCTCAACCACATCAGAGGATCCAGACCAAACAGGTAGCAACTGAACCCTCCACTGGGTCTTCTGACAATAATTTCATGCAAAGAAATATAAACTTATGTAAGAACCCTCTTCATTTTTTTTGCCATGATATCTGTCTATCAGATGTGCCATTGCCTTTTAACTTTGCAGTGACAAATAGGAAAATCTTTTTGTATTTTTGTTACAAGAACAGAAATAATGGATATTTATAACAGATTGGGTCTACAGGGCATAAATTGCCATTTGGTTAAACTGTACCTAAATGCATTCAGGTTCTTTTTTTAATTACTTCTTGTTTAAAATAATAAATTTAAAATAATTAAATGTATTACTTTCATTCTGTTACTCTTCATACTTATGCCAAGCACTTGTTTCATTATATAAAGCATATCTAAATACTTATGCCTTTAATGTTACTAGAGCAAATGCTTGGAGATCACGCATGATTTAAAGCATAAGTCTATTAAAATTTAGTAAGAGTAAAATTCTAACTATCACAGGAACAAAACTCTTTCACAAGACCCTTCATGGCAAAATTTTGCATACTGCATGCTTTCCCTGAGCCCTGGCTATGGCCACGAATTTTTTTTCTTCTGATATGTAATAAATTAACTTTCTTTTCTTGTTAAAGAATAGAGTGAAGGTTACTCTATTATAAATGCTTGGTGTTAATAAATTTAAAGCAGAATTTGGCGTATGTGTAAAAGAATTGTCATATTTTTAGAGAAATATTAAAATGGTATCTAGTTATAACAAAGGGATTTTGAAGGCACACACACTATTTTTTGACTTGTATATACCAATCTGGTGTATGGCATATGGGCTTACATTACGTATGGATTCCCCAGTAATGGAAATGGAAAAATTTAATAAATACTAGAAAATATGACAACACATCCAGGTGATGTGGAGTACATGGCGATTGCTTTTGCATTTTTATGCTATAGAGAATAAGTCACAACAAAAGAAATGAATTTACTCACAATCAGATTTTTTTTTTAAATGTTATTTGTTGATGTCTGCTAAAGGAAAACAGAAACCTTGACTGGAAGACAATGAAAATGAATGAGTATCTGTGTGTTGCAAAAAGTAAACACATCAGCTAGAGAAATGAAGACTTTTATAGACCAATTAGAGCTCAAATAAGATCATTCATTACAATGACATTAAATGAAACGTTTTAGCTTTGATATTTAACAATATGGATCTGATACACATTTTTTCAGAAAGCCCACAAAAATTATTTTTAATTAGAAAGTAGAATAAAAATTATTTTCCTGCCATTTTGTTTAGTGGAAATAAAAAAAAAAGCCTTTTTAAGGATAACTTGTGAAGTGATGCATAGTAGTTGTTCAATTCCTCGCTGGTCTATGCAAAGAAATGCTCATAGATTTAAGAGATTGGTCCTTTTGAACTTGATAAATAGCTGTTCACATTTTGAAGTGTCAGCTTGCTGTTCTTTCCCATGCAAAACATAACTTTGAAAACACAGAGTAACCTAAACTGACAGCATAGGCTGAAAAAAAATTATTACCTCACCATAAAATTAAAAAATATTTTCCTGCTCTTGCATTAATAACCTTATCATTCAGGAATGACATTAAAGAGCTATGAATCCCTTATCTATGGTTTTGTGTTCGAAATCTTATTTCAACTCTACTGACTTCCATGAAGGAATAGTGACTTCACAGAAATGAAAAAATGAATCAGCCAAAAAACTATTTGTTGGGGGTTTTTTTCTTTATTTTCTTTCCTTTTCATTTTCTGCTGTTTAGTCTCATAAGAAGACATAGTAAATTGTTGTGAGATGCCTCACTCTTCCAGGAAAAAAAGCCAAGGGATATCGAAGACGAATACCTTAGTATCACTGCTTTCAACCATCTTAGAGCCTCTCAAAGAGATTTAGCTTCTGGGATCATATGAAATTAAATTAGAACTTGACATTACATAACAAGTTTCTACAGTGAATAAAAAGGTGAACTAAAAGATATGATCCTACTTGCTTTAAACATGACAAAACAAATTAGTCTTTCTTAAAAATCTACTCTTCAAATCTATTAATTTTTGCTACTTGGTTTAATAATTTTTACATGACTGAGGTATACAATGATCTTTTAATTTTTTTTTCCTTGGCTTCTCACTGCTTAGTTTGACATTAGGAGAAAAATTCAGGACAAAAAGTGGCTAACTGTTAAATTGGGGCATTAGGTATAGAACTCTGTGTTCAAGATAATGTCAGAAGTTCCTTCCAGTTTGAAGATGAATACAAATGTGGCAGTTTGATATATTGCGAATTTCACTACTATAATTGCATTGCTGAGATGGAAAAGACATCTTACTTGACCTAGAAATGAGTGGTATAGTGAGTGACAGTGGGTATCTCATAGCAGTCTATAAAGACTAGCCTTCAGCTGCATTCTGGTGGTCCCTGAGATGTTGGTGATGATAAGATAAAAGATAAGATAAGGATAAGATAGCATATATTTTTGAACTCAGGAGTCTGTAAATGAATTAATAAATTTCTTTCTCAAGACAAACAGAAGGAGGACTGGAGAAGTAAAGGATCGAGTGGAAAGAGTGCATCAGAAGGAATGGGGGAAAGAAGACCAAAAACAAATTAAGAAGAGCTAAAAGAAAGCAAAATGGTTATTTTATGAAAAGGAGTAAAAGACAATTAGATTATCTAGGAAATATCATGTGATCAGTGTTATGGAAGAGATGATCCATTGACTAGGGAGTCAATTGCAGATGATGGTAAGTTTCAAACATGGTGAAGAAGAGCAAGCAAGGAATGCAATTCAGATTCTACATTGCAAGATGTCTAGGCGTCTACTGAACATAGCTAATGTAAAGTATTTCAAGATCCTTCATTAATAAAAACTGATAATCTGAGGAGGCTATAGAGGACAGAAAGATGCAGGATAAAGGTATCAAGGTGTAGCACAGAAGCTGAGGAAGAATCTTGATTAGAGCATGGGAGAATTCGCTGATCATCCTTCATGCTGAGGTAAATTAAATTACAGGGGGAAAATGCCTATTCCCAGTCATTGTAGATATTAAAAAAGTGACAACTTGTGTCATGGTCAGTCACATTCTTCAAGTCAATTTGATTAGAGGGTGACAAACCCTTTGTTGGTATTGTAAAGAATATATGACTACAGTTTCCTGATGAAACAAAGGAAGCTTTTTGAATGAATTTATTCAAATTGATGCATTAGTCATTTAGGATTGAAGCTGGCATTAAAAAAAAACATATCTTACTGTAGAATACAGAGAATGAGATAAGATGAATTAATGATTTCTACTTTTCACTGTAATGATCAAGATGAGGAAAATAAAGAAAAGGAGGGTACACTGATGAATTCAAGAAAGAAAATGGATGTGATGTGCAAGACCTGTTATAGTAATGCATATATCAAAGAGATGATGAAAAAATGTTGCAAATAAGATTAAAACAAAAAAACAAAAACCAAAAAACAAAACCCCAACACATATATATTTATTAAAAGGTGAAATTTATGGTGTCCTATTGCATGGTAATTATAGAAAAGATTCTAGAAAAGTAACATAGAATCACAAAATGATAGAACAGCTGAGGTTGGAAGAAGCCTCAGAAGATCATTTGATCCAACCTTTTGTGGGAAAGGAAGGCCAGATGAAATTTTCTAGCACTCTGTCCGATCACACCCTGAAAACCTCCAGTGAGGGGAGCTCTTCCACATCCCTGGGGAGGTAGTTTAAGTGACTAATCATTAACATTGTAAAAATTTCTTTCTTAGATCAAGATGAAACCCTTCCCAGTGTAATTTGTACCTGTTGCCCCTTGTCATCTCCATGTGGCTCCTGGTGAAGAGAAAGCCTTTGTCCTCAAAGGACGTAACAAACATAACTACCACTCCTGGTTCCAGTAATGTCCAGCTGATAGAAATTACCAGAGGAGGTGGGGTCAGGTCATGTGCTTGCCTTGTATTTTATGGATCCAGACATCTGAGACTGCTATGGGAATCCTGGGGTCGAGGAAACCTGGTCTGAGCATGTGAGTGTAGGTTATGTAGGGAGCCAAGCAAAGCACCTGTCGGGACTCTGGAACCCCCTGCTGTGAAAGGGCCTTGATCCCAGCAGTCAAAGTCTCTGAAAATGGGAATGTGGCTGCCAGAGCAGCTCCTGGATGGTCAGATAGGAAAGTTTCCACAAGCAGGCCATCTATGGGGAAGAATATTTAAAATTCAAGAGGGCAAACTCAAAATTTAAAAAAAAGCAAATATAGATGTTGAAAAAAATTACTTTGGTTGGAAACTATGGGGGAAAAGGGTTTCTTAATTTCAGTGCAGTGACCTCCTCTAGGGCCCAGAAAGCTCACTCCACAAGTCACTTAAAAGGGCTTATGGTTTTTCATGAACTCTTGAGTTAGACGCACAGGAGAAATACTGATATTCTCAAGAGGTCAAAACACCAAAAAAAACTTTACTGCAGCTTTAGAAAATCAAAGAACTTTGGCAAAAGGTTTAAAACAGCACTCAATCAACATAAAACACTTCTCAAAGCATTGACTTAGCCCATCAGCAAACTCTAAGCCTGTACATTTTAAGTTACTAAACAAAATCTGTAAGAGACAATTAGAAGAAAGAGAAAAAGACAGAAAAGATGTAGGAAAGAACAAACATAACTATTAGTCTCAGTTCCTTCCAGTGATGTTCAGGTGATAAAAATTCCAACAGGAGGTAGGGTCAAGTCACATGTTTGCCTTGTATCTCAGATTAAATACCCTTTGGCCAGCCTGGGCCTTTCTCCCGGGTGGGCCTTCTGGTCACCTGCTCACTCTGGGGCTAGATTAGGGTGGGGAGTGCAGACCAGAGCATCACCATGCCAGAGCAAGGCCTGACTTGCCCTTTCCTCCCACACATGCTCCTGAAATGTTTCAAGCCAGCAATCTCCTCCAGTCTCTCAGACCTTCTGGAGCAGATTAAAGAGTGGACTGGAGACAAACAGCTCAATAAGATTTGAGGTAAAACAAGGTTATATCTTACAATAATAGCAAGATAATTCAGGAAGTTCATTTTACTGTTATGCTGTGTTTCTGTGCCAGGACCATTTTATATTCTTTTTCTTATAAACTTATGCTTTAGAAGTAAATAATTGCCTTCATTGATACCATGCTCAAAATATTTACCTTTAGTTTAAAACATAGACCAAATCCTAGCCTTATGTCTCTATTTCTGTGATATAACTGTTGTCTCTTTCTAGGTGACACAAATTAAAATTCACTATTCAATGAAGTCACTTGTTAAAATAAAAGAGGTGGCAAATTAAAATGCAACAAACTCTAGAGTTCCTGGAGCTACTTACACACTCCTCTGTCTTCCACCATAAAACCTGAGGATAAGAGAATGCAAGAGGTCTTGTGGAAACTCATTAGACTTCTCTGGATTCTTAAGACTATGTAGAAAAACTTTGGAGGCTATATACAAAACTACTACATTTTCTGTGATTTTGCCAGATGAGTTTTTCTGTGCTGTCTATATTTATTGCAGCCTTTCACTGCATGCAGAAACAGCTAATGCACATTTACTGGCATACCTGTGGAAAAAGTTCCCTGTTATATTGCTTACTTATTTAAATGTCTAGTGACAACACAAGACGATTAAGATTAACAATCTACTGATTAATACCAGAGAGCACATTTGCAATCAAATGGTCTATGTCAATGAGGCATATGGAGAACATTTTGTACATGAGTTCAGCAGTTCATGGAGTGGTGCCATTACTCACATAAAACCACCCGTTATCTACCTCAGGAGTCCTGTGCTAGTGTTTCAGAAATCTTAATCTTATATAAAAAACTATTTCTCTTGTTTTGAAAGAGATGCTTGTAAAATGGTTTAGAATTTCCACATTGGCAGTCACATTTGACCACCCCATGAACCAGAGTGCAATACAATGCAGTATTATCTCCATGATTACAGGCAGAGAACTACAGAAAAAGGTCAGTGGACATTTTGCTCATTATTCAGATGAAGAAATGAACAACTGCTGTGTTGGTTTGGAAATGAAAATCACTGTTAACACAGAGCAATGCAGCAGAGGTTCTGCTACTTCTGCATTTCTGATTTCATCTTTGGGGACAATTATTTCTTACTGTCTTTAGGCACAATTTGTGAAACATATTGTTTTGAAAAGCAATCTAATTGACTTTTTAATAAACACAGATGGGTTTATTCTTTTTTATTTTAATATGAAAGGTTTTGAAAGGTGATGTTTATTTTTTAATTATTAATTGGATAATATGTTTAGCTTTAATCTCACACTGCTCTCTTGTAATACTTCATAGGAGACTGAGCCAGATTTTAGGAAAATAATTATTTAAAAAGAGGAAATAGCTTTAAGTGTAAAGCATGCAGATGCTGTGAAATCTGTTCTATCTGCATTCATGATCTCAGTTACTGCAACTGGTTCTTCTCTATATGTGTGAGAAACGGAGTTATTACGAAGCCTGTTAATAAGCACATTGCCTTTGTATACATGAACAAGTAGGTACTAAATCAATGAACAATTCTATAGCAGTGAGGAATGTAATCATTGTTGCTGAGGTTTACAAAACTTACTGCTTCTGTGCCAGCTTTATGCCTGTAGATCTTCTCAAGGATCTCTGATGAAACCCTCTGCCTGAAATCCTTGCCATGTGCTCCCCCTGTTCCAGGGGTTTACTTGTGTGAATGTGAAGGATACAGAGTCTAGCCCATGTGCCTTAGATGTGTTACCTTGACTCATGCTGTTTAGAAAGCCACAAGACACCCTATAGAGATAGAGAAAAGTAAAAGTTACAGAAATAGGATTGCTGAGACAGGATCATTAATAAAGCAAGAGGGAAAACAACAGCAAGGAATGATTTAAAGCCCAAAAGAGAAACAAGGAAGCTAATTAGTTTTGCTGGGGGTCATTAGGTTGAGTGGTCAGAGCTATCAGCTGATAGGAGGCAGCAGCTCAGCAACTTCCAGGACCAGTCACAGGTAGACACTGAGGCTAACACTGCTGCCCTGGGGGCCACCTCTCTGGCACCTGGGTGCTGCGGTCTTGGTGTGCTGTATCAGGGAACATGAGCATGACAATGCTTGGCCAAATAGCTCCCTAAAACTTCTTTAAAGCTGTATATACACCACCTGCAGAGTCTCTGTGGTCCTGGCTAAAGATACCTGGACAGAGTCCCAGATGAGGGGCTGTAACCTCAGGAAGAATTCCTTGTGCTGCATCATGGAGGCTACATGGCAGCACCTGGTAAGATTCAGCTCCACAGAGCACATGGCTTACTATCTGCCAAGAAGGATCTTAGTCAAAGAAAATTGATAGACCTTTTCTCACTATGCCTTATTAAAGTGCAGACTTAAAAGGACAACAGGCACTTTTATATTCATGACCCAGCTGGTCCACTCTTCAGCTTTTGTGTTAAACCATTCACACTCTAAAGACTTTTTTGCCTGAGCTCAGCTGTAAGAACACCACAAACCTTAAGTTTCAAATTTCATGATCAATGGCTTTCAGCACTGAGCAGGTAAAACAGTTTCTCATTCAGAAGTAGAGGATAACTGTAGAAAAATGTAATTTCGGTTAGAACACTGACAATAAGTGCTGGGACTGTCTACAGAAGTTTTAAATTAAGCAAAATGAAAGACATGTAGAGATTTTTGAGCAATGATGGTTTAACACTGGATATATTTCTGAAAGGTGTAGAAATGGGGAGAGGTAAAGAAATGATTGTAGCAGGACAAACTGGTAACTGGAGGTGGTATTAGAGTGAAGGTTTGGGAGCCTGGACTAATTGTGACTGAAATTTTGCCTTGCTTATTACCATATGCTGTAGCCTTCCCTAAAGCAGCATAGACATGATGTAGTTTAATGTATATGCACTTTTGTGAATTGATGTTGGCCTTGCCTTTGGCATTTGGCTTTAGCATTCTATTTATTTCCCTTGTTCCATTAATAATGAAGTTTCTCCTCCTTTGTAATTGTCATTGGTAATTGATTGCACACCTTGAAGAATGCCTGTGTTTTGTTTTGAGGTGTTTTTTGAACACTGAGTGGGGCTGAAGGCTTTATTTTTTGCCCATTTGATTAATGCAATTACAACAATTATAAAACTGCTTCATTAACAATACAGATGATCTACTTCATTGCCACACTTGAATATGTCAATTTCCAATTCAATGTCAAGATCCTTCTACTATATTTATATAAATACGTCTTTGTGAACAGATATAATTAATCTAAAGTGTCATAGTAAGTAAAACCTGCTTCCACTAATGTGTCTTCTCTTCGGTGCATGATGCATTCTCTGCTGCCTCATTTACCCATGTAATATACATTCTCATAAAGAAAAAGAATAAAAATACTATACTCAGTTATGTGCTTGAAAAGATGTTTGTTTGTTCCTCAAATTTCATACAGAACAAATAAACAGAATACTGGAGCTCTTCATCTGCAATGTAACAACGTTATAAATTTTTTTAATGATTAATAAATAGTGATTTTCTGATAGAACTTGTCACTTTGAAATAAGTATCGATTTGTCCAGATAAAACTGCTAAGACAATGTGATGACATGATGTAAAATCCTTGTAATTATAGCTGCTTTCTACAGATAGCACTAAAAAATTCCAGATTATGGCACACAACCTGGTTAATGATTAGGAATTGGTCGTAGCACAATTAATCTGGCTCTTTCAAGGTAGAAATCTAAACACAGGTGCAGCAGAAGAAGTCCATATTCGGTTCCCATCATAGGAAAGAGAATATATGTTTTTTCTCGATGGCCAGAGCAATATCTTTAGAATCACAAGTCAAACTTTTTCTTTTTTATTCCATTGTCCACTGGGATATAACATATCAGAGAAACACAGAATATGCAGAGTTCAAAGGGACTCACAAGGATCGAGTCCAACTCCTTACCCTGCACAGGACCACCCCCAAGAGTCACAACAAGTTCCTGAAAATATTGTCCAAACACTTCCTGAACTCTCTCAGGATTGATGCTGTGACCACTTCCCCAGGGAACCCATTCCAGTGTCCAACCACCCTCTGGGTGAAGAAACTTTTTCTCCTAACCTAAACCTCCTCTGATACAAGTTCAGGCTATTCCTTTGGCTCCTGTCACTGGTCATCACAGAGAAGAGATCAGTGTCGTCCACTCATCTTCCCCTCATGAGGAGGTTGTAGAGTGCAAAGAGGTTTCCTCTCAGTCTCCTCCAGGCTGAACAGACCAAGTGACCTCAGCTGCTCCTCATACAGCTTCCACTCAAGGCCCTTCACCATCCTCATGGCCCTCCTTTAAACACTCCAATAGCTTAATGTCTTTTTTATATTCTGGTGTCCAAACGTGCACACACAACTTGAGGTGAGCCTGCCCCGGTGCAGAGCAGAGTGGGTCAATCCCCTTTCCTGTCTGGTGATGCTGTGCCTGATGCACCCCAGGACACGCTGGGCCCTCTGGGCTTCCAGGGCACTGCTGGCTCATGTTCAACTTGCCATCGAGCAGGACCCCCAGATCCCTTTCCATAGTGCTGCTCTCCACCATCTCATTTCCCAGTCTGTCCATACACCCAGGGTGGCCCCATCCCAGGTGCAGAATCCAGCAGTTTTCCTCCATGAACTTTGTTTGGTTGGTTACTGTCCAGTCCTCCAATTTACCAAGGTTTCTCTGCAGGGCCTCTCTGGCCTCAAGGGAGTCAAGCTCCTCCCAGTTTTGTATTGTCTGCAAACCTGCTCTGTATCTCTTCCAGTCCTGCATCAAGTCATTTATGAAAATATTGAAGAGCATGGGCCTAAGATGGAACCCTGCAGAGCTCACTAGTGACATATATATTTGTACATATTTTTTATATATATAAATATATTTATAGTCTGGTCTATTGCTTTGCTGTTATTAGCAATTAGCAATTATTGCTAAAGATTTTTCTTCAGAATTATAGATATAAGAAAAATACATGAAAAAATAAAAAGATGGAAGTCGTTTCCTTCTTCTCATTATGTTTTTGATTTTAAAGTTTTGCATTTGTTTTTTTATTTTTATAAAGACTGTGGCAATATTGGGTCCTAGTTCTTCAATTTTTCTTTTATTCTCTTTCCTATTGGTATAATTTTTAGGTCAGAATATCCAAATTCATGATTTTGTCCTAAAAATACTTTAAAGACTGTGGGTGTCTGAGCTTTTACTGTATGTTTTCCAATGAAATGAAATTCCTATTTATGTTTGGAAAGCAGTTTGTGGATTTGGTTTTTTAAAGTAGAATTTAAAAGATCTATTTCCTGCGCTGCTTTTACTTGCTTGGGATGCAAAACTCCCCGGAACTCTGAGAGCAGCACTTCATAAATGAAATTTACTATTATTTCTGTTTTCCACAGTAAAAGCTATTGTTAGCGGCAACTGAATTGCAGCCTTAAAGCTCCCTGTCCAATATTATAATGTTCCAATCTTCTATTTGGGTTCAAAGATCTTATGCTTAGATTAAGCTAAAAATTTTTGATTGACTGGTTGACTGAAGTTGGTTCAGCTTTTTTTTGGTGGGAAAAACATATTTTACAAGAATGTATACAAACAAAAGAGCATCTATTTACAAAACAGAATGTATTTTAAAACACACATTTTCATTAGAACTCAAAAAAAATGAAAGAAGTTGAAATATGAAGGTCAGAAGCTTTGATGCTTGTAAATATTGTGTTTCATTCATTTAAATGAAGCTTTGCTCATTCATAAATCTTCGTCCTCAAATGTCTCCTACTGGTATGTCTCAATGAGGAGTTATCATTCATAATGTGCTGATCTTAGTGGTGAGTGGGAGTCAGTGCATATGTGTAATTGTGATAGATGTTACTTGAAACTTAAGCCATATTTTTCATGACTTAAGTAATTTAATTAAACTTTTGAGAAGTTCGATAGCTGTCTCATTACAGCTAAAGCATAACTTCAAATTGGAAGTTTTAAAATGGTACTTCGTTCTCATTTCATTGTTACTTTATATTAGAGAGCAAGAAATTAAAAGGTTTCATTGTAATATGAATTCTATACAAAACCATTTAGTGAATTAATACATAGCCTTTAAATTAATGGATTATTTCTTAATGAAGTAGTGTTATTATTTTATGGCTGAGATTATCTGGCAGACTGCGTTAACTTTGTGAGTCCATGTGAGTTACTGTGTTCCAATGGTGTATTGCTGTGGGCTGCCTGAATAGTTAAAAGGAGTTTATGAAGACTTTTAAGACTGAAAGACAGGGTAACAAGCTGACACAAGTCAGTCTTAAGTATCCTATTGCATAAAATTTCAGAACAGGCGGAACAACTTTTCAGGGAGAAATCAGTTAACTGCCTATTTTCATTGTAGGAGCCTTGGTGTACACAGGAAATATTTTCCTTCTTGATAATATAATTATTTAAAAATAGTCCAGTTCACTTAAAATTATTTGATGGGTTCTTCTACTAAAAAAAAAAAGGTAGGAAAGAGTAGATTAATAAAACTTG
This sequence comes from Monarcha castaneiventris obscurior, assembly GCA_026261815.1. Taxonomy (NCBI): domain Eukaryota; kingdom Metazoa; phylum Chordata; class Aves; order Passeriformes; family Monarchidae; genus Monarcha; species Monarcha castaneiventris. The sequence continues at coordinate 27,586,418 of JAMPIT010000433.1, forward strand.
GAAGAAAGTGATACAGATCCTGTTTCTTTCTCTTCCTGCCTGGATAGGGCATTCATCTTGGTTGATGGAGGCACAAAATCAATTTTCTCCCCTGCTTGAAAGGTATTAATCCCATACTGTAACAAGGACTCATTCTTACAACACTATGATGTATATTGGGGTGGTTACACTCAGTATCTCCCCTTGACTGTGACCCTTTAAGTATTGGATATGCATCAAGACTGACTCTAAAAGCTGATGGCTTTAAGGATATTTCATTTATTCCCCCAAGTATGACAGACTGTCGTCTGAGCCTAGTGGCCTGTATTATCTGCAGATACTGAGCAAATGCTGCCTTTTAAATATCTTCAGACGGATGTTTGGATTTGAGATGTGAAAATCTTATTTAGAACAAGAATTTCAATTAAATATGCCCCACAGTTAAGTTGATGTGCTGTTGTCTTTCTCAACCACTGAATATTTAAGTAGAAAAGCATCACCAGGTGAAACTGAAACTAGCTCACCCCAGAGTTTTGTATTATAAGGTACTTAGCATACTCTGGAGGTACATGAAATCTGGTAATTCAGAGGGCAACTCTGAATTTGGGTCAGGCACCATGGGGCATAGGTACAGGAGGGATATACAGAACAAAGGGTCTGGAATACATGAGAGAATGGCTGTGATCAGCATCACCATATGCATCCTTCAGTCCTATGAATGGTATTTGATCAGGATATTTGTAATTATTTTTCCCCAAAATATATTCAACAGAGAAATAAAGTTATTGTTTCCTATCACAAAAAATATTTCATCCCATCTACAGTTATTTCCTTGTGCTTTTGAATTTGTATGTATATAAATATATCTAGTTTCACATATGTGGAAAATATATGTATAAATGCATATATATTTACTTAAACATCTATATTTATACACTCAGATTATTTTTGTTCTCATTTTTAAGACCATGATACATGACATTTGCTTTTTCTATTTGCTGTGCCTGATTCCTTTAAGTAAGAAATGCTTGGATTAGGTGTAAGTCCCTGAATAAAAAGGGAATTTTTTAGTCATTTGTTCCGTCCCCTGCCCTAGCACGCTGCAGGTGCTGTCTGAATGTGCTGGGAAGGGAAACTTCCCCAGAGTAGGATGTGTCACACAGGGGAGAGTGGGCATTGTAAATACTGAGAACATGATGAGTAAAGGGTGGCACAAAGGCAACTTTGGGACAAGATGAGGGGAAAACAGTGATGTTCCTGGAATGAGATAACACGGCATGGAGCTGCATGTGGGTTGGATGGCCACAGTACAGGAAGTTCCTGAAGGGCCTCCAGGCTGAAGGAAAACCTAGAAGAAAGAGGCTGCCCTTTAGGGTGCATGTTTGTGATGCTTTTCATTCTGTCTGTCTTAACTACTCACAAGTTGTTCTGTTTTAAAAGATGTTTTTTAACACTGTTTCAGATTTTGCTCAAGTAAAAGCAGGATTCTGGTCTTAAAAGTCCTGGTAGCTTTTTGGAAGTGGCAGGCTGCACAATTAGATCCGCTAAAAGCAGTGGCAAGATAATGTGTCATCTAAAGGGAACAAGAAAGTGTTTTTTATCTGCTGCATCGCAGTTTTATTTGTCTCAAGGCTATATTAAGGAACACACGAGGAACCATGCACAATCCAAACACCTTTACTTTTTCTATAGAGAAGGAACTTGGTGGGCTAGAAGGCTGCTAGAAGAGTGAAGTGATAAGCACTTTGGGATGACTCTGTCACAGTGGAAGCTGGCTAAGCAACTTTAAAAGGTCTAAATAATACAGGTGCATCAACAATCAGTCCTCTTTATCCTAAATGGTTGATACCCTTGAGGAATCAATAGAACATGCTGTGTTTGGCAAAAGCTCTATTAGTTGCTTCAGTCAACTTTTGCCACAGTCTTCTAAAGGAAGCCTTTTAAGGGAAGGAAACCTTAAGCCTCCTACATTAATTCAAATTTCTCCCCAGTTGTAACTCAGGCCTTTGTCTGAGGCGTGTTACTGCAGAACCCTCTGTTGAAGGTCACACATTGGAGTGAGTGCTCTCAGCAACACCCAGCAAAGAAAGGGTCTTGAAAGGAGTCTTTTAGCTTGGTAACCAGAAAAATAACTTCCCCAAATACTTTCTGCTAATGAAGATTCCAAATTGTTGCATCTGCTTGGTGGTATTCTTTTCCAGTGTATTCTGTGAATATCACCAGCACTTTCAGAAATGGAGGAACTGAGGAGGAGCCTAGTCCTAAGCAGAAATCCAGGTGCTTTTACATGGGACAGGTGACATGGGACCAAGAGGAAGAGAAAAAGGGAAAGAGGAGAAAGGTTGTCTAACTTCTCAATTAAACTAAATCACAAAAGACAGATCACAAGAATACAGACTGAACATAATCAGTTCTCACAGATCTACAAAGACACACAAGCTTCTGGGGGAAAGGGTCTCTTGAATTATTACTTTAAATATCAATCAGCAGTATATTCAGAACCTGTGATCAAAGTCAGTCCCCAAGGGTTGGTAAGCATCTGTCTGACACATCATCCAAAGTGTTTTAATTACAAATCAGAAAGCTTGTTCCTCCTGAGGGATAACAGGGGAGAATAGATGCAAGTTGCATGTGGAAATAAATCTGGAAAGTCAGCAGGGACCCTTGGAGCTTGGTAATGGAATCCTGGTCTTTGGCTTCAAGAGGAAAGGCTGGTGAAAACTCAGATGCCAACACCCTTCAGGTCGCACTTAGACTGCAGGGCTCCCCCATTCTTTCCCTCCTGGGAGGTGCTGCCTCAGCAGGATGAGCAAAGAGCTGGAATCCTGCAGCAGCCTACAGCATGCAAGGGAAAGCTTTCTTTCCCCAGTTGTGTGCCCAAGGAAGCATCCTCAGCATAACATCTAGGCACCACTCTTGTGTTTCCTGCTCCCAGCCTGCAGAGCCAAAATATTGCCTGCAGCTGTGGATGTGGTAGTGGTTCACCCACAGGGGAAGGTGTGTCACCTTTTAATGAGTGATATGTGAATAAAAATCCAATGAAATGTCAGTTTTCACAAACATTTCTTGCTGATACCTGCTGCCAACTGTTTTAACAGCTGCAGAAAAAAACCAGTCCTTTTCCAAGCTTCTGCAACTATCTAGTGTATCAACCTTCTGTAGCTATTTTAAGCTAATTCAGTGGTAGTGTTCATGTCTAAATATACATATATTTATAAAAGATTGTATGGTACAGAAGGCTAACCTTTCTTTAAAAATATTAGAAGACAAAAACGGGAAATACTGTATCAGTTATCATAATAATATTACATATTTTGTATTCAAATAAAGATTCTAAGGTTGTTGATGAGTGAAAAATTACAAGGCAAAAGGAAGATGACTGTTAATGGTACAATGGATGGGATAATGGGCACCAAAGAGGGTTCTTGATGTGGCAGGTGACTGCAAGCAATGAGCAATATTTCCACAATATTTGAGAGAGAAGTGGATGTTCCTTTCACTTGTTATGCTTGTTTTTTCCATTTGAACAGATGTTGTTGTCTCTTGGCAAAGTACCCCTTCATAAGGTCAATTCCAAAACATTAGGATTACTCCTCTTGATTTATGTTCTTATTGTTTTCTGCATAAATAAAGCTATGGCCTCTTCCTTCCAGTTAATGTGCCACTAGCTTAATTAATTTTGAAAGTGGAAGAGAGTGCAGAAGACAGCTGATATTAATGAGCTGTACTAACAACATTAGGAACTGACTGGAACTATTTATTAAAAATAAGAGTAGAGTATTTTATATGCTTTGGAACAACTGCAATAAGTAAATCCAGACTAAAACCAGAATTTTATGTTATGTGCCTATCTGCATATAGCTACTGTACCCCAGGAAAAAAATCTGGTCCGGACCTGCGCTCTGTGTTGAATTCCATACTTTAAAAATTTCACAAAACTAGAACTCCTGCCTATGAATGACTTGTCCATTTTGAAAACTAACATGTGGCATATAGCTAAGGGAGACTTTGTAGCTAAAAGTTTGCAGTTTGGTAGATCTATACGTCAGGGATTACTTTGTCTGTGGATAAGTCTATTTCCTTCTCTATTTTTATACTACTAGTCCCCAAGTGTCCCAGTTAGGTGGCCATTGTGCTAGGTACCATATGTTCATACATATTCAAAGCATGTACATTTTTATATCAAAAACAGCAAAATGTTAAAATGAGAAGAAAATAATGTGCCAACACCAAAGACACTAATGAATCTAAAGAAGAGCTAATGTTAGGGGAAAAAAACCTAAACAAATTCACATTATTCCTACTCACCTTGAAGGAAAGAATCCCTGACATCTTCAAAAAAAAGGAAACTGGGGCAACTACTGTGATTTCACATCTAAATAAATGTCTAAATCTATCCTGATTATTGCATGTATTTATTTCAGTCTTAATATCCTGTGAGTTGGAAAGATGGCCTACTACCTTGTTAACTTCCATTTTGAGCTTCTGCTGCTCTTAATGAATTTATTTCTTGCATTTCCTTATGACTTTCTTCACTATTCTTCTCCATTCGGGATTAAAAGGTATTTTTTAAAAAAACTTTGGTTATAAAGATTTCCCTCAAACTTCTTAGTTTTGGCCCAAAGTGATATTCCTCTTCTTACTCTCCATTACCCTCAGATAGATACTACTTTACTTTGGGCTTGTTTCTTCCAAAAAAGTATGAACCTTGTTTATCAAGTGCCAGGAAATATTTGTTCAAGCTGACCATGAAAAGGCTTTGAAGTGTTTTCAAAGGATCTAGGAAGGGGACTAGATTCATGATTATCCTGAACACAGTAGAAAATGAGAGATCAACATAATTCAACTTGTTTCACTGCTGTGATTCCAGAGCACTTGCAGTGTAAGCAAGAGCAGTGTTTGACCAAGCCTTTCTACCTATGGACACGTTCATAGCTGAAGTTATAGTACAGTGCTAAAAGCTGATGGAAGATTCCCTTTTTGACACAAAATAATTTTCACAGACATTAGAGAAGAAGGTTTCTGAGAAAGGAAGATGCAGATGCTAAACAATGCCTTTTGCATAGGTGAAATTGGTTATTTTTTTAACTTTTGTACAGCGGGAGGAAAGAGATCCAAGTTCCAGAGTGGAGGCAAGGAAGAGACCCAACTGCCCAGTCCTGACACTGTAGAGGAATCCTTAACCTTTCTTGGAAGGGTGAATAAACCTCAGCGGATATAAATGAATCAAAGCTTAGAGTTAATGCAGAAATCTCTTCTCTTATGCCTCATATATAGTTACAGCATATATTAGGTATTATAAACTTAGATTTTACATAGAAAAATCATAGTCTTCTCTGTAACTCTAGAAATAAGAATATTTTTTCTATTGGTTATTAATTCCCTAAGTCTGTACATTTACATAGGATTAATGGTAGAGTGAAAATCATATTTTTCACACTGTTCTCAGTGATTAGTATATTTAGCATGTAATCAAATATTCAAATGTGTATTCATGTGAAGTGATATTCCAGACCTTAGAATATTTTGATATTTATTCCAACTGAATACCTCTTCATTTTGAAGAGGTGGTAAAATGTTTTGCTCTTTAAATTAAAAGCTAAGTAGGACTGAGGTGTATCCAGATCGCATGAACAAGGTAAGTGAAATTTGCCTTTCTGTAGAGATGGTAAGTGTTATCAGAAGCAGTCACTAGTATGAAACAAAAGTATGCTTGCCATGACTTTGGAGAAGACAGCAGCAGGGAAAGATCTTCAGCTGACAGTGTGAAAATCAATTTACAAGTAGATTTTAAAGCCTGAAACTAGCTTATAAGCAGAATTAAGCTGCTGCAGCAGAGCTTCAGAAAGCTCATGAGTGAAGTGCTTATCCACAGAGAGAAAAGGTAATATACTTACACCATAACAAAAATGAGATAATAAAGTAAGTGATCAACACGTGGGTTTCTGTCTGCTGTAAATATAGACTTGCACAGCAAAGCCAAAGTAAGTCTGGATTGACTCAGGCACAAAATATGCAAAAGAGAAGAGCAAATTTTATTTAGCAAAATGAAAAAACAACGACGACGAAAAAATACAGTTGGATGCCAGCAGTTACTCAATGTGTTATGCAAGTCATTCAGATATCTCCTCTTCCAAGCAGTATGAATTGTTACATTCATTTGATGGCTGATGGCCTCAAGGTGGCTTCAAGTTACTAAAGGAAAAAGAAGTTAATTACAGGATATATAATCCCTGAGCCTGTCCTCACCATGACATTTCTCTCCTGTTTTTTGCCATCCAACCAGACAATAACAACTAAGCAATAATAGTAGAGGTACTTACTGTTCTTTCAGTGCTGAACCAACACCTTTGCTTTGGGTCTGAAAAAGGAATTGAAAAAAAAAAAAAGAAAAAGTGGTATTGTTTGTTACTTGGAACATACTTACTTTCTTTACTCTAACACTCAGAGCTAAAAATTACCCCATAGTTACAATTTTAACATCTGCAAAAAGATATAATTAACAAGATGTATTTTTAAAATTTCAGCAGATCAGAAACACAATATTCCAAGTGCTAAATTAAGCTTGTAGATTATCATGAGAGATTTTTACTTACCTTTGCATGCACTGTGACTTATGATACCTGAACTAAGGTAATCAGGTCAACTAAAACAAGTAGTCTTGCTGTGGGAAAAAAACAAGTAATGTATTAAATGTATTTTAAAACTCTGCCTGCCAGGATCTCTGAAATGGAAATAATGCTAGTAAAGTAGAAGTAGTCAAAATATATGAGAAATAATTTTTATATAAATAATGTTACATTTCTTATCATTGGTATGCTAACATTAGCACTACCATCTAAAAATGGAAATATTTCTGCAGCAAATTGTCTTTTCTGATATAAATCTAGACTATTTCTAAGCCAGTTATAATAGAGCCAGCCCAAGCTGGCCAAATGCTATTTAGTTCTCTCTATTGTAGTTCCAATTTTGTTAATAAATGAATGCAGTGCATTCTTTAGGAGAAAAAATAAAGAAGGAAAAAAAGTAAAATAAATATATAAATTTCTGGAATGTAAGAAAGCATCAATATGACCTTTATTTTACAGTCCTAGTCAGCCACTCTGATGATTTTTGTAATTCTAATGTTTGGCAGAGATTATTTTTTGTAAAAATTTCTATTAACGGTGAAATTGTAAACTACTGTAAGTAAGAATTCAATATTGCTATATACAATATGGTGCATAATTATTAGAGTATCACCTGGAGATAGCATTTTATAGTTCTAATTCCTTTTGGTCTCAAACACACCTAATAATTTCAATACATTCTGGAGTTCAGCTATTGAATTTTAATATGTCATTAAATTAATAATTTCTGTCTATTCTAACGTAATTTTGTATGTCAGGACCTGGAGAAAGTTTATCTTAGCACCTTGTGTGTGACTGAAAAGCTGATATATCATTCACAGCACCAGCAATGCAAATCCCCATGAATGTGGAATAATTTTGATTCCATCAAAATAGTTTGGGGTTTTTTTCTGAAACTCAAGACATTCACCAGGGCACGAAAAGGCAGAAATGATATGAATGTTGCCTGGATTCATTTGAAGGGTCATAAAATACATTTATCATCCTTAATATCTTTTATGTTTCTGTAATTAAATTATATTGTTCCTGTGTTTTTCAGACAGTCCTTGTATGAAACCCAGGGAGGTATAATGAATACTATTTATAAGGGCAGAATGACAAGACTATTGGAATGAATGCTAGAGTTTAAGGGTGAGTGAATAAAATTTTCCATCAATGATATTCATAATTATTACAGCTTTGCTACTGTAGGAAAGAATGAACTACTGAAGTATGTTTCAGTTTTGACTCAGCACTTAGTCAAATATATTGACTTGGGTAAGCAGGACCGCAATAGTTATGTCTCCTCAGCAGAATACTCTGTGCATAGCCAGAAAGTGGAGTTGTCAGAATCTGCCATGGCACCCTTGCTCCCTGCTCTGGTCCAAACTGCAGCAGCCCAGGGACAGAAGCAACTTTTACCAAATGGCATGTGTTGCACTTGGGAATGAGTGGCCATTCTAGTTCCAATCCCTTCTACATCCCCTCTTCCATGAGCCCTCAGAAAAGAAAAACAGTAACCTGCATTTGTTTTTGTTGTACATGTCATAGAAGAGGACCATGTTGCTGAGGAAGTCCCAAAATATTATATAGAAGATGTTCCTACATCCCTATAGTAAAATCAATTGATCAAGTTCACATCAAGAAACTAACAGTATTCTGGTTCTGTTTAATGGTTCCCTTTCTAACACATATGAAGAAAAAAATGTTGCTACGTCTGAAGTACAGGATTTTGATTTTACAGTACCCAAATTTGAGAGATGTTTTGTTTGTGTAGTAAAATTGGAAACTGCAATAGTTTAGCCAGCACACCTGAATGGCAGTTACTACAGTTCTGAGTTTGTTTGTGAATAGGTTGAGAGCTCCTGCATAGAGAATTTTGCAATTTTATCAGTCTCATGGTTAGAAGCCTCTTCCAAAGTTACTCTTCTCTTGTTAAAATATATTTGTTCTTTCAAATTTTATTATGGCTTTATATGTGAGTTTTCTCTCCCTATATTTGTATTTCATATGCATTTACTGAGAACCATGCAATGTCTTTTCAAGCTCTATATTTTGCTAGACTAAACAAGCTTAGTTCTGCCTTCAGCATTTCAGTAGTCCTCAGCAGCTGTACTGGTAAAAATTAATTTTTCTTGAATATATGTGACCAGCTTTATATATGGTATTCCAGATGGAGCTTCCGCAGGTACTTGTACAGTAACTGTAATGTTTTGTAATATCTAATAGAATTATCTTGCTATTTATAATCTTTACACCTTCTTTGTAGTGTATTACTTTGATAAATATTAGTCATGCTGTAAATAAGACCTGTAAAACTTGGAAGAACTTAAAATAGATTTCACACTGACAGGACAAGGTGGTCTTTTCTCCTGCCTTGTTGTTTGTAGGTGACAGGAACTCACTTGTAGAGGCCAGTAACAAAATATTGTAACAACCTCGACTTTGTAACACTAAATGCCATCCTATAATAACAATAAATGTCATCCTATTTCTACAACTAGGCTCTAGTTTTTCCTATAGAATACTCTAATTCTCCAGTTCTCCAATTCTCCAGGTGATGATGTTTGCCAACTTAGTTATCAGCATTTCATAACTGCAGTTCTTTTTTTCATGCCAAAACAACTAATATCCTCAAGATCTGCCCCAGAACCAATCCTTGCATAACTTCACAAAACAATTCCCTGTAGCTTGATAGATATTCCTCCTTTTCATGAATCCCATATTCATGTCTAAAGTTCTTCTTCTGCATCCTATCCACTGTTGTAGTTTAATTTCTTAGCTTTTGAAGTTAGACAGCAATTTTCCAGGGAGGTATGTCTACGATTACGTCACATAGATTAAATATGCAATGAGTTATTTCTTAAAAATGATGATGCCTTTATTAATCGTTATTCAGTGTTGGTAAACATGTTGCATTTTATTATCACACTCACCATAGAGTGTACTAAATTCTGAAGTTTCCTTCCACCTGACCATAAGCAGATCAATTACTTCTAGCCTTCAGGGTTTCTCTATCTTTCCTGATAGCACAATCCTCTTCAAAAGCTAAGATAAAATATTTATTTACCTTTTCAGTAAAACTTAGTTTTCCTTTAAAATTTAATCTTTTAGTATTTTCTTATTTTTAAACAATTACAATTTTTTATTATTGTTGTATTCATTATTTTCAAGTTCATATTTCATTTTGGAGTTTCTTCTTAAGCTCTCCATTTTCTTTGTATCACAATCTACCTTTCTTATTTCATATCATTGCTGCTATTCTTAATGCAGTTCTCAACAACTTACATCTGGGGTCTTTTTTAGTAAGGTTATTTTTTTTTCCTTTCATTGAAACAGTTTCCAGAAAATCTCTGTGCCTTGAAAGCTTTCATACTGAGGCCTCTAAGCTCTTCGGCCTAAATAATGCCATTCCTGATTCCTGTGATTTCTCAAAATTTTCCAACTTGAAACCAATATTATACTATTGACCAATCTTTATTTTTATTAGACTGAGATAAAACCTGAATTGGTATAATTTCCAGCTTGTTCAGTGAAGAACAACAGGTACCACACCTCAGAATACCAAAACTGCATTAATAACCTTTGTTTTCCAGTGCCTATTTGGACAAAAAAAAATTTCCATAGTGAGAAACATACTGGTAGGATATATTTCTCTAGAAACAGAATACCAAAAGAGTACATATAACAGAAAACAAACCTTTTTTTTTAACTCTCTAGTGTCATGAGGCAAAATTTGTGGAAAGTGAGTCTAAGAACATTATTTTAATCAATATTATCAACCTCACAAAAACAAATAGGAAAAAGTAGTTGCAGGCATAACAAAGTGAACACTTTTTGTGTAAAAAGGAATAATAAACCTTTACCTTATGTCCTTGTAAAATGTACATTTTTTCTGAAAATAATAATGATACTATATTTGATGGAAGACAAATATTAGAACTAGAGAAAACTATTGACCATTTTGCTGTCAAAAGTTGTAGTTTGCCAAGACCATTATGTTTCTATGGAAGTATTCCAATTTCTGACCAACTCTATTGTAAGTACGGACTCAGGCAGCTGTTTGATCAAATTCAGAGGAGCTTGATCTTTCCCCATACTTCAGCAATGTTCTCCAAAGATTTTAAGGCAAATGGAATATCTTGGAGTGTTAGATCTTGAAGGAGCTATATATCCCTCTGTAATATGTACAGAATAAAATTCCAGTTCTGAATTAATCTCTGAAGACTGACAGAAATGAGTGAAGAGGCTCTGTCAAAGTAAAGATACAAGCTGAACACTGTCTTCTGAATCCACAATCCAGGAGAATAAACAGACCCACACTATTACATTTATGGCTTGAGGGGTCAACATCCCTTAGTCTGATAGATAGGTACAAGAATCCACAATTTCACCAGTCAAGACAGACTGTGCAAGAACTAAAAATACAGTCTTGGCAGCTCCTCTTAAGCACTGTGAGAGAATAAAAGAACTATCCTGGAAGAAAAGTGAAAAGTGCAGACAGAGTATTTTCTACTAAGGAATACTAGTCACAATTTTTTGTTGTTTTTATTAAATAAACTTAAAAAAAAAGTAAAAAAGGTAATATGCATCCGAAAAATTGAACTGGAATTAATAATCTAACAAAGCAAATGAATAAAAATTACTGATGGTGAGGAGATAGTGCCATTTTTGAAAATATTTCAGTATAATTCTTCCCTTTGATTATTCAAATACTTTCAAAACATTCTGTAAACCAAGCAAGTAGTTGATTTCTGGAGTGGTGGATAAACACGATATGATCTCTAACATTGTATGATGTGTGTTGGCTTTTAAATAATGACTTGTGTAAAAGCAAAATTTGTATCATTATACTGTGATTTAGTAGAATGATATTTCATGAGTATTCTTGTTTGGTTGGATGATAAGCCATTTATTAGTATTCATGTTCAGTAATTCACATGTTTCATTCCACCTAAAGATTTCAGACCTGCAGTACTGTGTCAGTTTTGCTGCGAGTGCAATATGGAAGTAATCTATAAAAGTACTGACATAAAAATCTGATTTAGAATGGTGTGGCTGAATGTTCTGAACAATTTAGAGTCTGAGATGAAGCACTCTAAGATGCTATTTCTGGCAGCTGCATTGAGTGTTTTTTGTAGGATGCATGAACAGTCCAGACCTCTTGAGTCACTCCTGCATGCTACCCAGGCAGATCATAGCTGTGCTGAGTGGGTAGAGTCTATACGGAAAGGCAACTCAATTCATTCCACAACTTTGCAGTCCAGATCAATATAAACATTGATATATCTCCACCACATTCTCAACACTTGTGCGCGACAGAAACAGTCCCCTAAAATCCTATAAAAAGGAGATTCCTCTCAATGGGATGGATCAAGCTCAAATGTGATAAATTTTCAATTGTCTTACACATTTTAACTGTTTAATAAACACTTCTTTAATGTTAAATGAAGTAAAATAATTTGAGAAATAGAAGTCTTTTCTTTTTTTCCACCTCCCACGAAATCCAGGCTGTTACCTAACAAAGTGGATTATCATTGCTATGCAGTGCATAACAGCTGATGAAAATGATCAGATTATAAAGTTTAAAAATGCATGGTGTAGAATGTTTCATTTTATTTTATTTTAGAATGCCTTTTATGACAGCATGTTCTGGCAGATCATGTTAATTAAAGAACTGATAATGCCATGTTGTAAAACACTGAGATTCTTGGTACTTTATGTGGAATTCGCACTGAAAACTGAACAGGAATTCTCCTTTCTGAACATAGTTTTATTGAAAAAACTTCAGTCAGACTTCTGTTATTATTTATTCTCTGAGATAACTACACAGTATGCTGTACCTCACTTCACGGAGAGACAAAACAAACTGAAGCCTATAGCTTTCGGAAAATAGAGACTTTTTAATCTATTTTTTAAAATTCTGATGTCATGTATGAGTTCACTATACTGAAAAATGTTTTTATGTTGCTTCAGTTCATTACTCTGTACTGATCTTATCACAAGAATATTATTAACTCTTTTTTTTTATAATTAATATTGATTGCGTGTTAGTCTGTGAACAAGTAAAATGGCCTTCAGTTCCAGTCTGTAGAAAACCTCCTCAGAAATTTAATAGATATTTCTTTTCACAGCTTTTAGCTCGCTTAATGGTGCATCTCTCTTGCCCAAAACAATTCTTATTGTAGTTAGATGGTGATGAGTAAAGGAGGCAACTAGTTTAATTGCTGTCCATCCACAATTGTAATGCTTGTTAATACTTCCAGCTGAATCATTCCAAGATGCTTTCCCAAAAAGAAGACACAACTTGAGAAAATTAAAGAGAATGTGAATGTATTTCTTGAAGCCCCAAAAGACCATTTTACATTTGTTGTTTGATTATTTGTATTTGTTCCTTTCAGTGTTCTGTCAAATCTACCGTGGTCTCATAATGAGAGCCCAATCACTATTCTTACTTATCAGGAATGCCTCAATAAGGCCATCTTTGAAAATAAAAAAAAAAAATTATTCAACTCCAATAGAGCAGACCTGAAATAAAATACCAGATTTGAAGATTCCTGAATTTTAATAGAATTAATCTCTGACTTCTAACTTTATATCTCAATTCCATCATGACATTGTTGAAAAATGTATAACTAATCATACAAAACAACAATCTGAATAAATTAAACTCATAAATTAGAGTATTTTACATGAAAGAGAAAAAAAGGAAGGAGAAAATGGGGAAAAATAAGTAACAAAAAGTGCAGATAAAATATTATGAAGTAAGGCATAAACTGATTAGTACCAGAGAAATGTTTCATTTTGTCCTTTAAAAGGTTTATATTTCTTAAGCAGAAAATCATCCTGCTGCATTCATTTAAAAACCAAGGTGTGTATCTAATGGGTTCATAAGAAGAGCTTAGGAGTCTGAGAAAGACTAAAACCCATACCTTTGAAAATGAAGAATAATACGGTCCTAAAATGATGTCTGTCTTGCTAAGAATAGATTTGAAACACAACCCTAGAAGTCTGTGTCACTTTATTCAAATGTCAGAGAATGGTAGTCACCTCTTAAGCCGAGCCAACATTTTCCCTAGGAAAATAAACTACATTATATTTCCATAGAAAATAGACTTCCAATGAAAAAGAATATTAATTAATAGAAAAAACACTTTAGCACTTGTGTTTACCACCGATGAATACTTCCTCAGGGGAACACCATATTTTTACAGATGTATTCTATACAAACATATTTATTGAATTGCCTTTTTTTTAATATCCCTTTTATAACTTTTTATAACTTTTGTATTCTTAGTGTTTTTTAGCCTACATTCTTGGACTTGTTTGTCAAGTTAGGAGACTAAACATTTTAGAAGTTTTGTAGTTAAGGAAACTGGTAAGGGAAGTGTGCCCCAACACCAAGGTCCTCTCCAGAACACATTCTGTAAACTAAGATAGAACCATCCAGGGGAAGGTTCCCTGGGGAGGGAGAGGCTCATTGAAGCCTCTCATTGGGGAATCTTTGATAGATATTCTAATTAGTAAGTCATATAATGTTATACTTGATCTATTGTGCGTGCGTATTGTGGTGTGCATTGAGGCGCATTTGACTTGGATGTAGTGCACCAAAGTATCCTTAAAATAAATACCAAGGTAAAATCCCTTTTGCTTTTCTCACCATGTTTGATTCTTGATTTTAAGACCAGGATAAGGCATCAGAAGAAATCTAATGGGTACCGTTCAAATTTGGGGTGACATTCACCCCTCTAACATTGGAACGTCTGCAGTTTACCATGTATAAATATGACTAAGATGCTTTCTTCCTTTGACATCATGGTTGTTCCACACAAATAGTGATCAGCTGAGGCCAAAGGCTACATTAGCATCTAGCTAGGCAGAAAAGTACCCTGGTAAAAAGCAGAATAGATGACAGAGGTAGAGAAAAAATGATGCAGCAGCATATAGCACAGATAAACTCATGGGTTCTTTTGGAGTGGGTAGCAGTGATAGATAGGCACTGGAACACCTGACTGGCCAGGTTCCCTGGGGACACACTGCAAATAGCTGACCTAATTGCAGGTGCTGGGATTGCTGTTAAAGTCAGCAATTGCCAGCAGTTTTCAGAGAGTACTACCTAAGGAATTTTGTTAATTCCTAATTGTGGTAGAGTCAATTCAAACATTGTCATCAGCAGAAATTATTTATGTTCCTTTTGCTAATGCTAGAAGCATGCTATTCTCATTTGCTCTGCCAGCAAATTGACTAATTTCTCCACAGAAATATCCACATGTGGGAGGAAAAAATACTAGGAGCTCCCTCTCAGAAGGTGTCATGTGATAGCAAAAAGCTTGCGAGTATACAGTCACAACAGAAGATAGGTGACCCTCCAACTATCTCTGTCTTGGTCTAAAGCACATTAAAAGTACTGAACTGAAAGTCTCAGGTGAGGAGCATTATGCTTTTATGAAAATCAGTTCCATACCAAATAGGAGAAATGAATGTACTTTCTCAAGAAATTTTCTACATTCACCCATATATTTTATAGCTAGAGGGTGCCACTGAGAACATTCATTCTGAGTTAGTGAATATATCAGGGAGTTATTTATTATCTCAAATCCATTGTCTGGATCAGTTAACACAGGTTGGAAAAATAGCAAATTATCCTGACTTACTGCATGGAGTTGAGGGCACGCATCCTCTATAGATAAAATTTTTCAGAGATTAACTATTCTTACTCTTAAAATACATGTCTTATTTCTGGTCTTGGTTTGTATAATGTTAGGTTGGCTCTTGATATATCCACCTGTAATATGAACAGACAGACAGACAACTGCCAGACCCTTTTCTGAGTTTTTCAAACCTAAATATCCCTGTGTCTTGGAAAGGAACACTTCTATTAAATAAATTTGCTAATAAATAACTGATTTGTGAATTCTATCCTTTAGAAAAACATGTCTAATCCCATTTGCAAAAATAAGAAAAAAATAACAGAAATTATGCATGGAGGTTCAGAGATTAGAATATTCCTATAAGAATATTCAACAAGAACCCCAGGTTGTAGAAGAGTTTTTTCTTTAAATGAATGCCAAAACTTCTTCCTGATATTAGTTAATCCTAAATAGTGTAAGCACATGATGCTTGTACTTAAAGACACACTTTTATCCTAGACAGTTGAAGACAATTGTGGGACTGAGATGGAATGAATGATGTTTTGATAATAGGATGGTGAATCTACTAGGAGGCTGCCCCTTATCCTAAGGAAAGCAGAATTGGCAGGCTATGGTTGGAGTATCAGAAATTAAATGTTTTTCCATTCCTTACTTTCATGTTGTCACCTTGTGTTGTAGCTCTTTCTGTAGCTGCTCCTCTTACCATCCACATATTTGCCCTCTGAATCCAGATATGGAGGAATGCATCAGATTACCTCTGTGTATGGATGTGGTTGCATGAATACTCATTAGTACTGCAAGCTGTGAGACTGAAGCAGAGACTTTTCCCTTTAAAACATTAGGCTACCTAGGCAAAACATTCGGAAGTATATTGAATGAAATTTGATTAAGTGGGAGTTCCCAAAAACTGGCATTCACAATGTAACTGTTTTTGTGCAGAACTGTGGAAGCATTAATGCTGAAGTCCATGTGCCCAAAATAATGCAGTGTGACAGGAAAACCTTAGCTCTTTAAAGTAAATAGTGGTTGAAGACAAATACCAGTAAGACTAGAAACTTTTGACACAAAATCATGGGCACTTAGATGCCTATAATCTGCTGAGAGAACCGAGACAAAAAAGTTCTTAAGGAACAACCATATTTGCAGAGGAAAAAATGCAGTTTTCTTTCATTATTTGCATTTGAATTTATAAAACCATTCTCAAGATGAGTGGTTGTAGTGGTTAGGGAGTATGGGAGCTTCAACAACTTGAGTTAAGTGCAATATAGGAGTTAAGAAGTCATGGCAATACAAAAATTAATCACGTAACAACAGTATTTTTATCCCACTATTTGCATATTCAGGCATCCTCGGAGAACAAGTTTATCCTGAGAAGTAGAAGATAAAGCTATGAATCAGCTGCTAATTTTTTTAGCCAATGAAAATATTGACTAAGCCATCACTCTTGGACTTTATTCTCCAAATATGCTTGCATTCCAAATCAACTCCTATTAAGTAAAAAGCTTATTGAACTCAGAGCTAAACAAAGGAATCTGCTCAGAATACATATCTTCAGAATTTATAGGCTCACAGCAGGATTAGTAAAATACCATTATTTGTTTCATCATCATCTTATGCCATGGAGAAAGTTATTCTTTTTTAATTCATAGTTATCTATTTCCTTCAGTCTCAAACAGAATATTTTTCTGTCAGTTGTTGAAACTCTTATGAAGTTATTTACAGCATTTTACTAAGCAACACTATAAATATCAGTGCCTGTAACAAGTAAACTCAATTCTTTCCAACTGAAATATCTATGCCATACCCCAATTTAGAGTTTTTTTAGTTTTTAAATACCAGTCTGATATAAAAGTGAGCATTGAATCCCAGCACTGCCTCACTGATATGTTGAATGCTGAAATTAGCACTAGTCTTCCCATCAAGAACTGTAAATCTACTATCACGTGTGGTATTTGGAAAGTTGATTGCTGGCTCAAGCGTCTTATCATAAAACAGTTTTCAATTCAGTATACTGACATTTTAATTTGTCTGTTCTTTACTGCTCAGAATTAAGGAAGGGGCATCATTCCAAGCTATTTCTCCAATATCATTAGGAAGCAACATGTCTTTTGACCTCTGAATTAAGCTGCAAATCTTTTTACATACACAGTATTTTGCAGTGCTGAGTTACTCCTTGCATTAAATCTCCAGCTGGTTTACTTTCCCACTGAGAAAATGTAACCACTTGTTCAGCAAAAAGGAGATTGCCATGAAATAAATTACTGTTTTTTCAAGGAAATTAAAGGTTTATGGAACACCTTGATTCAATGTAGAGCTTCATTGCTATTCTAGAATCCCCTAGTCAGCTCAGCACAAAGCCTCTTAATTTATTTTTATTTATATACATAACAAGGAATATCAAGGTCAAAGTTTCTTTCAGGAATTAAATTATGTGAAATTGCTCGGAGTTTATTTACTTCTCACAGTCACGTTGAATGTAAGCTATTAAGCCTACCATATGTGCAACCATTAAGCATCTGACCAAAGACTTTCCAAAATGTCTTCATTTCTATTAACTTTGGACTTAAAACAGATGTGTATTTTTTACCAGAAAAAGGATTAAGCGTGCTCAAGGACACAGATAATCATCAAATGGATGTATTTCATAATAATGATGGAGTGAATAGAATTCACAAAATAAAAGGAGGAGTGGGAAAACTTTGGACAGTAAAAATGGGGACCATCTCACTGGAACTCCCAACTCAAAATAATTTTTTTTATCCTTGTAGAAAAATTATGTGAAACCTTAATGGTAATAGTGCAATAATGACTTGGTCTTGTTCATATCAGAGTTAAGGCAAAAGTTGCTATTATTTTTCAAGGAGGTGGGAATAAATCCATGTATTATTTCTCGAAGTAACTTCTGGACAGAGTAATAGCAGCCATTAACTGCTTTCTTTCTACAAGTTTGAGACAGACCCATGGTTGGGTCACTCATTGTCTCTCTGTTGTCTCTCCAGTAGAGAGGGGTCCATTCTTTTTCTCTGTCTTTTCGTCTTTGAGGAGCTATATGGTGTCAGGCTGCTTGGACCTCATTTAACCCCTCATGGCCACAGGTAAAACAGTCAAACTTACCTTTTTTAATGTTTAAACATTGGTCCCATAGCAAAAGCAGTGATGGGGAACAAGATCTGTCACAGATTTTATACACATAAATTTAGAAAATAAAGCTATTTGTTAGGTTACATACTGTAGTCCTACAACCAAGTTCCTGGGCAGGAGACAAGGAAGTGGAATAGAACTGCCTTCAGTTAAGGCAATAGAATGGAGGAGCTGAGGTCTGCTTTTAAAGCTGATTCCCTCTATCCTATTTTCTGTTCTGCTGTGTACAGTTTCTTTCCATCGTATATTCCAACTTAGTGTAATTTATGTGTGGTCCCAAGAGATTGCCCATAGCAGAACTCAATATGCATATTTTGTCATGTTAAGTTCTGAACTGCTCTAAACATTTTTTTTTTTTAATCCATGCATTTATAAAGAGCAGCAGTCTCTCTTAATGAAACCACAGAGAGAAAGAAAAAGAAAGGGATTTCTCAGGTGCAGTGTAGAGCCAATTCAACCCTGAACAAATTCACCATGTTCAAAGGTTTGATCAAGACTCAACCTACATTGCAAAGTCTGGCAGAGATGTGTGCAAGAAACAATGTCACCTCAGAGATGGTAGAATCAAATGCACCGTCATTCTGGGCTTATGAAAGCAATGCTAGCTGTGGCTTGGCCCTGCACTAATGCAGTTATACAACTGTTATTTTCTTTGAAAGGAGGCATGAACTGATTTTTCATTGTTCTGTGTATTCACACATGTAAACTACATCTGGTCCTGACCTGGTGAAATCTACATGCTGCTGTTCTGTATCATACATTGTAACTGGCTCTGATTTGCAATTTGTGACGTGACTGTTGTACAGAAGTAATATGCACATCCAGGAACTTATCTGTGGTGACAGGATGTTATGGGGGCTTTGGTTTTAGTTGTTTTTTGTTCTTATTTTTTCATGATTGAAACATTCAGTTGTTCAAAAAGAAATGAAAAATACACAAAAAAGTGATACAAAGGCATTCACTTACTACCTCCCACAAGGACACTGATGCCCAGCCAACTTCCATGCAATGGCTACCTCCCCCAAAATACCCTCTCCTCAGATTTTATTGTTGGACATAGTTTATACGTTCCTTTGGCCAGTCTCTGTGTGTCTTGCTAGTGTCTCCTTCAAGCTCCTTGCCAACCTCCAGCCTACTTGCTATGGGTGGCAGGGTGGGAAACAGAAAGCTCTGAGCCCATGCAAACATTGTTTAGCAATAAATCAAACAGTTAAGATGACAGTTTTAACCGCATATCCAAAACATAGTGCCATAGGGGCTGATTTCCAGTCAAACCCAGCACACAGTCTTCTTCCTGCCCTTTTAAAAATATATTGCCCTTATATTTCATCTCAGTGCACCCATTTTCTCATTTAACCATGTTAGCAGGGCAATGTGAGCATCCTGAAAGGTTCCAGGGACATCTACATCTTCTGTAGGTGTTCCACCTATATCTAGATAACAGAGATCACTGCATGAAACTGTGCATCTCTTATTAAGATAAATTATTTTCTTTATCAGTCTGTAAAATGCTTCCAGAGCTTACTGTCAATAAAATGGAGTGTTAAAACTAGTACACTTCATGGAGTATAGAAAAGGTAGTGGTCTTCTAGAATCTGGGAAGCTAAAAGCATCTGCAAATATCACTTGTTAAGTCAAGTTTAGTTACACATTGGCCATTACTCAAGCCCAGTAGCAGTCCATTAATCTGAGGTATTGGATGTACATCTGAACTAGATATTACATTTAGCTTCCAGAAATCAATACAGAAATCAGATATGCTGATAAGGTTCCGGAACTAATGTAATTAGGCTGCAGCATTCTCTATGTAATGCTGTAATGACTAACTGTACCATCTCCCATAATTTGCCTTTATTCCATAACTGTTCAAGATCTGAGTCGTTTGTAAAATTCTTCCAGGTACAGGTGTTTCTGTTATAGAAGTAATCTTTTCCAAAAGCTTTTAATTATCAATCTAACTTCTTCATGCTACCCAAGAGCTGAGTAACCCCAAATTATATTTCTGGTCCTTTAATCAGATTTCTGAAGTTCAGCTGCTTCTGAAATAGGCCACTTGCCATATATCTTGTATGCCTTCTTGTACTGTTACAGGATAGAAACATGATAAATCCAAGCCCTTCACCATTTTTTCACTAGCAAATTCCTTTGCTGAATATCTCTGAGCCCATAATATCAGAAGACTTTGGACCAATTATTCATCTTCTGCAAGGGAAAACAACAATACCTGATGTCCCTTTCTGTATCAATAATAAGGCTAATTTCATTAAAAATTAGTTCTGCTTGCTGCTGCTGCCTGTAGATTTTTTTCCCAGGGAAAGGATAGAAGTTTTGCACTTTCTTCTATCCTAGTATGTGTTTTACAACATTCTGATTCCTAGCAGTCCCTTGTTTCTTCCAGGGTTCCTGGAGGTGGGTCAGGAGTCCCTGCAGGTTGTTCTCCAAAAAGTACCATAAAGGGTGATAACCCCATAAAATCTTCCAAATATTGAAGATTTTACTGATTCTGGCATCTACTAATTATTTGCTTTTGAAAGGCTTTGTCATTTGCACCATACAGGCACAGTATCATAGACAAAGAAAAAGCATAAATTGTGAACACTAAGCAGAACACTGAGAGTATGTGTAAGGACAGGATGAATATCCAAAACAGAAACACAGACACTAGAGGAATCTCATGTAGAAGCAGTAAGGTAAAAGTCAAAGGCGTGTCAGAATATGGTGTTGCAAGTACTTGGGGCCCCAATTACTCCATGTTTGTCACCTGGCCAACATAGCACACACATCCCTGGTGCCTGCTCGCACCAAGGGAGCACCTTCGCCTGGGGCACCACTTATGGACTGGTAGCAATGCCCACAGGCTCCAGGTGGGTTTAACCCAGAGTTTAGAGTTTAAAGCCATTTACAGATGGAAGTACTAGAAATATGATGTGTCAGAAATGAGTTTTGTAAATCTAAGTCTGAGATCCAGCCTGTAGGTACCTCAGTCTCCTAATGTACGCACTTCCTGTTTCTTGCCTGATTAAATACCATGAGAATTACCTCTGTTACTGCAATCTTAGCCTGCAACTTATCAGAAAAGATATTAAGCAAATTCAAAATTAAGTTACTCTTTTTCTAAAGCTGGAATATCTTCATGGGGTAAAGAGAGGACATAGATGCTTAGCTATAAATTCATAATCAGTCATAATTTGAATTCCATGTATATCCACAGGGACAAGCTTTAAACAGCAAAGATGCAGTTTGCTTTCCATGAACTACACAGTTATACACTCCAAAATTATTGTATAATTGTCTTCTGCTAGTGCTGTGTAAAGCTAGACATTGTAGCTCATTGAACCATCTCATTTACATGGTTTTCCACCCTCTTAACTGAAAAAGCATTTGTATAACAATGGCATCTTCTTCCAAGGCTTGTTATTCAAGGGCTTTCAGATTTCCATCATGCATTTTCAAGGGAAGGAATAAACCATTATTACTCTCTACACATGGTAACCTTGGAGAGATGCAACAGTAACAAGACTGACATAAATACCTGAATAGTAAGCTAGAGATGGGGTTTCCATCTCATAAATTTTCAACAGTAGTGTTAATTCCTTGTGTAGAAGTCTACCTTCAATTCCACCTGTGCAACCTAATGGAGAGAGTAGCAACTCCAAAGAGACTTTTTCCTTGTAGATGTTTTTTTTTTGCCAGTAAATATAGGACAGCCTGAAAGGATATATTGTGCCTGAAATCTCAGGACCAGGTTGCAGGAGCAGGGCTGCAGCTAGGAAGATTTTCATTTTTTACCTAGAACCTGAGCAAATATGATACAGAGTCACTAATCATAAAAAAAATCATATCATGCTGCTGTTGCACTGACAGAAGACAAGACTGTTCTACAACTCAGGATATAGACATAGCTCTATTGTAACGTGGGCGTTATACTCCATCTTAAGTTATACAATTTATGTGTCATGAACCTGGCTCACACCTCAAAATCTACATTTGCTGAACTATAACATCATCACTTCAAAATTGGCTTGTTAGATGAGAGAGGAATAAAACTTGCTGTTTCTAAGAAATAGCAAGCAGTAGCCTGAATGTATTTTGTAGCCCCCCGAATATGTCTGAAGAGTATATTTCAGGAACTCACATAGAAAATAAAGAAAAGACTGCTGTTCTGCCATTAAATAAGAAACTATACTGTAAATCTATGATACTGTTTTCATTATCAAGGTAAAATTCCTTGAAGATGCTGGAAGACTGAAAATGGACACTTACCTGCTGAATCAGGCCTAAAAAGGAAAAAGTACTCATGCAGTATATGGATAATCATTTGTTATCACACATTGCTGGAATATTTCACTTAAAAAGTTATCTAGAGAAAATATTCGTGAAGTTATTAACATTTTTATGGAACTCCCATGACAGCACTGCAGGGAAGTTTTGATGCAGTTGCTGTATCTTTCCACAGAGCACTGCACTGTGGATTTCAATGATTTTGTAATACTTTTAGCATTCACTTAAAATATAGAAAACACTTTTTATCAACATCTGTTTATGGTTGCAAGATCTCACTGCAGAGACATTTTAAATATAATCCCCAAGTGTTCAAAATACAATAGAAAAGAATTTCTGTATGTTATTACTTTTAGGAGAACATGATTTTTAAAGATGTAAATTTGGGAGTGTTGAGTAAACAGAGTTCTTCTATTTTCTGTAAATCAATTTTATTTTACAGAAACATTTGTACATATTGATACCAATTGCATGCAAAAACAGCCAATTACAGACAATAACAATACCAAAGAACAGACCAACATGGAGAACATAAAAAAAAGAATTTTAATAAATATAGGACTGTAATATTGAAAACTGACATTTTAAATGCAAGCTCAAAGACACTACATAGATGTAACTTAAAGAGAAATAAATTTAGACAAGTATTCACAAGTGAATCACACACCACAACCAAGGAAAAGTGCATGGAAAGAGCAGTGCACTCAGAAGCACCTGAGAAGCCACCTGAGCACACTGACAGACAATACCACCTCTGCTCTTCCCCACAAGGGGCTGAAACATCTGTACTGAAGGTCACCACCTTTCTAGGAAAGTGCTAAAGGTTTAGTTCTGTAGTAGAACTCAATGTGGAAGTAGAAGCTCTCCTGTGTGTCAAGCTGTAAGTAATATGTCAATAAGTGAGGTTTTTAGTGTGCATAAGATATGCTGCAAGATGGAAAATGAGAAACACTAACATCTAAGTGGGATTTCCTTACTTCTTTGTTCCCTTAACAACATAATTACACAACACAATAGCTTGGAAAAGTATTCTTACTCTAATTAATCAAAGGTGATACCACAAAGGTCAATTCACAACATGTTTATTTTATAGGCATATTTATATGGATCTACAGAACTACATAGGCCTCTAAGGGCTGTACTTAGACATAGGAACTAAAGTATTTATCTGAGTGTTTGTCATAATATACCTAAATGTCTAAAGGCACTTCAGAATTTGTGGATGTAATGCTGATATCTAGATAGAAATAAACTTGTATATAGAACCCTTAAACACTGATATTAGCACTATAATATATATCCCAAAGGAGAGAGACTTGATGTCAGTATTCAAACATTCTTAACAATTGACATAATTATGATCTGTAGATTTTTCCTGCAATGGCTGGAAATGCTCTAAGTGTTGGAGGCAAAGAGTGTGGTCATCCACTGATAGGCTTTTAACTGTAACATTAGATCTCTGGTTTATGATAATGACTGCAGCAATAAGTACTCAGTAAAGCTTAGAAGCTAGATTCTGTTTAACTAGGTATGAACATATTCCTGAAAGTCCTCTTTTTCTAAGTGAAAAAGACACTCAGATCTAGGATGCATCTTGTGTCTGCTAGAGTTGTCATCTAACAGGAAGTTTATTAAAGTCTAAATAAGATCATATAATCAGCTGGTTGTACTACCAGTAAATGGGCATGAAGATCAAAGGGAAGCAGAAATCTGAACAAGCAGTGTATAGACTTTGCACACAGTCTTGTGTTATATTTCAGCCGAATTTTGCTTCTCAACTATAGGGATCAGTCATCATTAAAACTGCAGAAAGCCAGTTGAGCAAGCCATTGCAGCATTAGCTTATACTCACCCAGCTGAAACTACAGCACTCAGTTGCTGACATTTCATTCATCTGTACCTGTGTTACTATTCAGTAGGCCACCCACTGTTTCCTTGCATATTGCTGTATATGCACACTGGAGATTATGCATTATCATGCTCTATTTCTCCAAATTTTTCTTTAAATAAAGGATCCCTAGGGCTTTCTAGATGTATGGCTTCCAAACAGTATAAAGCTTGGATTAATGGTGCCTGTAAACCCATCTCTTCTCTGATAGGTGTTTTTCAGTTTAGCATGTGCATATTGGCTAAAAAGTCAGGTTCACCAGCTGATGTTTTTATTAAATAGTACTGGCGTGACCATGATTGTTTGCATATCAGAAAGATGAATGATCGTAAAAATATTAAGAATGTGTTGAAAGTAAAAAATGCTGAGTGGATCGGACAAAAGTGATTAAAATTTTGGTTTTGCCATGAGGAAACTACTAGCCTGGAGCAAGTATAGAAAATAAGCTACATTGTATCCATCAGTCTGACAAAATCATCAAGCTTTCAGGAGATGAGTAGTTAAGTATGACTGGTATTATGCTATTGCTAGTACTAATTAGGCTTTAAAAACAAAGACAAAACAAAACAAAGATAAAAGCCATTAAGTTATAAGGATTAGCTGAAAAATGAGTGCAGGCTGAAAAATAAAAATAATCAGCTGCCTGACTTCCAAAATTCCACCACAGTAGTTTTGTCTTTCTGATAAGGGCAATTAATGCGTTAGTCAAATCTGGACAGTGCAGTAGCCACTCACCAGCCTTATTTGAAATAGGGAAGAAAGATTCTGGGGTTTTATTTATCGGCTTTCCTCACAGTCTCTTTTAAATGTGTTTGTGGGGACTGTGTTTACGTATAATGTGTAGAAACACCCCATGCACTGCTGCACTGCGTCCTTTCTTCCTGTACTGTGAGAACTTTGTGTGTTACAGTTTAGGCTGACCAAGATTCAGCTTCAAATAATCACTTTTGGTCCAGCTGACTAGGATTTGGACTCTAAAAGCCATTGTACCATTGCCTGCTTGATGTTCTAACTTCCCTGCTTTTTGATTAAGACATTTCTCTTATTTTTAAGATTAGGCATCCAAGTTTTGCTTTCTTCTCTGTTTTAAACTGTGTTTCAGCCTGGAGTGTAAGAGTGATGCTATGGTGGCTTTCCCCAAGAGCTGGGTGCCGTGTGTTTCATGAAAAAGCAACCTTAACCCACCCTATTTCAGAGTTTCAACAGACAAAATTATATTATATATAATATTGTCTGTTGACAATAATATATGTATAATAAGTATATTATATATAAGTATATAATATATATAATATATTATACTATTATAAAACATTTTATAGTGTTTATAATGTGCTTCAAAGACAACTCTGGAGTTGGCTTTCTTTTTTTTTTTAACTTGAAATATTACCTTTTAGGTTGAAGTATTGCCTTTAGCTCTGCAATATTTAGTACGAAAAGCTCTAGCTAGCACATTGTCCCCTAAACTAGCAGAAGTGGGAGGAAGAAATGTTAATCACTTATGATATGACACATACCCTAGATCTGTAGTCAACACTGAAACATGACACATAACTAAAAGTATCGGATTGGAAACTCTAGAAGATGGAAGGAAAGGAAGCTCCAACTAGTGCTGTAAAACACTTTTTTGTCATTGCTTTATATTGCACATTACACCTTACACCAATCTTTAACATCAATTTACAAAAGCAACTTTGCAGGCCTATTGCAAAATTCTACAGAAGTAACACCATGAAGTGATACAGCTCTTCTGGAGATTTTTCTCCTGATCAAACATGACTAGCATATAAAGAGTAACAGAATATTGCCAGTGGTCTGAAAATGTACAGATTAGAGGTATTTCCCCCCCTACCCCCCCTCCCCCTAATCTGTTTGAGCCATTCTGTATGGCTCAAACAGTGTGCAGTAGGAAAGAAATTCATTACTGATTTCTGTGGGATGCTTCATAAAATACTTAGGACATTTTCCATTATTCTAGCAAATTTCCTCCTCCTAATGTCAAAGTGAGTAAGATTCAACAGGCAAGCTAGTAGTATCTAATGCTCTTTCTTTCATTTCCAAAAATCACTTAATATTTATCTATGCCTTGAATTCTAAGTGCCTAACATTTTAATACTATTTAGACAGAAGAAGTAATGATTTCTGTCCATTAAGAAGAACATAATAGCTAAATCACTGAAAGTTCAATCTTAAAAATTATTTTTTTCATCATACCAATAAACACGTCTTAACACTCTCAGAGCTTAGTATTTTCTATAGAACTTTCACCTTTTTTCTTCCATTTCCTGAGACTTTCTAATCTCTGGTACAGGCTTTTTATTTTGTGATCTTATTATAAGAGCTCAACTCCATGTCCTTTTGTTGATTTTTCACTTACTGTTCTAGACAGAGAGACTTACTGATCCTGCTAGGAAATAACTGAGAAATATTAGCCATCCCCAAAGAAAAGAGGAAGGGGAATAGGTGAAGGGTTTGTTAGGACTGGAGGCCTGGAAAGGAAAATAATAATTTGGTAAAACTAAATTTATGTAAGGCACTCTTTAGGACTGAGAGGAGATGGATGGAAAAGAGCTCAGGTTCAGGAGCAATGTTATAGAATTGAGGATTTTGAAAATGTGAAAACTAACAAGGAGTTTGGAGTATTTCCTAATACACGACGACCAAAATCAGGGAGTAGAGCCTCAGAGTAGATGAAGGAAGCATGAAAGAAGCCCAGACTTCAGAAGACAATAGGCTTTCAGGAAAATTTAGGATGAAAGACTTGTTTACACCTGCTCTGTGAGCCTTCAATCCTTCCAGATTTTAAACTGCATTTAAGGAATTGCTGAGATGTATTTCTGGCTAAAAGTGCTGCAACTGATGAGCAGACACAAAGAGAAAACTGAAACAAAGGCATGGTCCTACCCTAGGTTTGCATAATCCTGATGTTTGATAACACTCTAAAGAAATAAGTCATTGAGCTCATTGATATGATCAGTGACAATATGATTGATGTGTTTTGTCTAGCAAAATGAAGTATAGACAACTTGTGCAAACATAGGCTTTATATCTTGTCTCTAAAGGATTGGAGATATTTCCATGTCAATTATATTCAGTGAAATGCTGGAAGGAGCATAGGTTTCAGCTGGAAGACTTGAACTCAGATCTCTGTCTTATTGAAGGCTTGGCTTATTGAATCATATGTTTTGATTTTTCATTGGAATTAAGATATATATAAAACTATTTGTCAATGGTTTTTATACAATTACCCATATTTTTCAGCATAAAATTTTGGAAAAAATTTATTTTTAAGAGTATGTATTGTCCTGAGACTGTCCTGCACATTTCACAGAAGCTTCTAATAGTTTTAATAGTCTAGGAAAACAGGACTTATCAAACTGGTGTTATGATGTGAGTGAAGGAAGAGAATATGTCATGTAAAGCATTGCAATGTTTTTTATCCAACTGTCATTGTTTTGCAGAACAAAGTTGTTCAATTTCTTATTGGAAATAAGAAGAGGTACACGAGGTGAATCTTAATCTATTTATTGTTTTAGTTACACAAATAGTTCCTGTCCCACTCCCTACATTTTTCCCCCTAATAATCCTTGCTAAAGTGGGAGATGCAAGGTCTAAAA
The DNA here is from genome assembly GCA_026261815.1 of Monarcha castaneiventris obscurior. Taxonomy (NCBI): domain Eukaryota; kingdom Metazoa; phylum Chordata; class Aves; order Passeriformes; family Monarchidae; genus Monarcha; species Monarcha castaneiventris. The sequence continues at coordinate 27,614,583 of JAMPIT010000433.1, forward strand.
TCCTCTTACACACTGATTTCAAGACTTGGACATCTTTCTCTTTGCAGTGTGTGTTTAGTAAGAGAGGAAATTAAGACATTGTACAAATCTGAAGTCACAGGGTATTGAAGAATAGTAGACTTTTTTTTTTTCTATAAGTATGGATATTAAAATTAATTCAAAATAAAAATTTCACGTTCTGAAAAAGGTTTTATTGAGTCTGTCAAATAACACATTTTAAAAAGTCTTTTGATTGTTTATTTTATACCTTAATCTGACAAACTGAATCAATTTCTAATTATTAATTTCTCAGTTTTGGAGACCTCAAGGAAAATTGTTAATATTTGTTTTAGCACAGCCTGGTCTGAATTGATTTTTTTTCCTATTTATATGTGTATTTTTTTCATATTTGTTTTTCAGCTCCATATATGAAGTGATATGAACTCCAAATGAGTTCAAGATTTTCTTTTCAGTTAAATACTTATTCCAGTTTCTTTCCTATAGGTATGTAGGACTTCTAGCACTTAACCATAATCAATTAATTAAGCTCAAGTGTTAGTGATTGGGACCCCAAAGGAATTTTTATACAGGTCTACAGAACAGATATTTTGGTGTAGAACAGAATTTAATCTTAACAGGACTGGTGGCAGTAGTCAGTCCACAGTCATGCTTAAATGATTATAATGAAGAACAATCAAATCATGCGCTGAACATCCAAATTTCCATGAATTGTTCTGAAAGTTTAGTATTTGATCTCCATTGTATCCTGCTAATCTCTAACTCAGGGTGATGATATAGATGAGCTGGATATACATTTATGCAAATCCCACTCATGTGAATGACTTCACAAAGGATAGAATTTGAGTCCATGTTCACAATTCTGTTCTCACTAGAAGTAGCTAGTTTTGGATTTAAAGAAGACATTTAAGAACTCAGCCTTTGAAGGGAAATTGTGTTCTAATTCTTTGTGAATAGCAAGGGGGGTACATAAGGATGTATTAATTGTGTTGTGCTAAGAACAGGGTGAGAGGTAGTAGTGTCTAATAGCAAATAGGAATTAAAATTTTGAGGGCTTTTTTGTAATGTAAATCAGCAAAGGAGGGAGAAAAAGTGCCGTACAATTCTTTCCTTCAAGGACTTCCATCTATTTGTAGGAAGAACCATATAGGACTATTGTGCTATAAAATCCATGAACATCAATTCAGTTCCTGAAAGTCCTTTGCTGTGCAGAAACAATGATCAGACTGTCTTGCAGTGCCAAGCACCAATTCCCTCACCAGACTCCTTTATAAAGGCTCATTTCCCTGCTGTTCCCAGAATCTGGCTCTCTTTCCCCACTTCCCCCTCTCAGCTGGAGCCACTCAATAGACTGAAGGATCTGTTGTTGCTGCCTGTTTTGGAAAATGGCAGACAAAAGGTGGAATTAGCACCCACCACAATTCTGAAGGACTCCAATACCACAGTTTGTTCTTTAAGTGGTGTGAAGCAGGGTATCCCAGCCTTTGAATTTCTGCTCTCCTATTTTCAGAGTGTTTCACTTTTTTTTTTTTTGAGAAAGAACTATGCCAAGATATTGCTTTTTTGAAGCACCTAAGTGGATCTATACAGCCAGAACCTTCTCCAGTTGTGTTAGAAGATACTGCTGTCATTGTGAGAAAAATGATGGTCACTTCCCCTGCAAAAGGTGAGGTAGCCTGTACTCCACTGTAGACAGTAAACTCATAGCTACAGGACTCTTCAAATTCCCTCTGATCGCAGATCTCGGCCAAGCTGTGACACAGCTACTGGCAACCATATCCTCCAACTCTACCAAATACCCTGGTGAACACAGCTTTACCCCAGAACCAAATAAAACCTGGAGATGACACTCACTATCTTTATTTCTATGGGAGAGATCAAAATAAATTAAGACTTTGTTCAGTGAGGAACAAAATATGACCTGAAATCACCTGAATACAGGTGAAGACAGAAAGATTATCTCACATCACATCACTGAATATTAGATGAGTTTGATAAGTTTTAATGTTTTTAATTTGTGAGGATTGAAAAAGAATTAGGTAAGTACTAACTGTTATAAGTGTAAGTATAAGTGTAAGTAACTAACTGTTATACCAAGATGGAGATTTGTATAAAACGGTTATAAACAACCTTGTAAAACTGAAGGCTTTAACAGTGGTATAGGGAAGGGAGGGAGGGAAAGTTTGAGAAGGACAGTAAGGGGGTGGATAAAAAGGAAAAGGATGAGTTTCAAACAAGAAACTCCAAAGTCTCATTTGCCATTTCAAAGTGGTTTTTCCTGCCAGCACACTTTTACTAAGCATCAAACGGATTTCTATATATAGATCTTTCTTCTCTGATTTGTGTGGTACTTAGCCAGAAACCTTGAGTAACTGTTTTATATCTTGTTGCAAAATTTTAGTGCTAGACACATGTTTAGTGGTGATATAGCCTATTGATTGCAGAGAACACATCACATTTCTGCTATTTTATTTCTGTCTCATAAAACTAGAACTTTTTGGAAAAAGGATATCCTTAAAATAGAACAATGAATCCTAGGTGGAGAAATTTTACTTTGATGAAACAAGTTGTTTAGGATGCTGTTTCATAATGTTTTGGTTTTTTCATATCCCATAGTTTCAGCAAATGATGGCAGGTACTTTTGGGTCTCCAGTGATTATCTTGAAACATTCCCAAGAGTCTGGCAGCTAACCATGTCCTATAGATCTCTGTTGCTCTCTGAATGTGCCATTTTCAGCTGTCTACTTGGGAAGCTTCATTTCCATATGCTCCAGATTCTGTGATTCCAAATATACTTTCCCTGCTGAAATGAAAAATCATTTCATCTCAAAAGTTTCACACATAAACATGATTATTCTGAAGAAAAAAAAAAAAAACCTAACAAGACTGAAAAGAAACTTCCTCTTTATTTTTTTAAAACATTTTAAACCATTGCTCTTCATTTAGTTGTGAATGCCCTCTGTAACACGACGATTTCAAACTGAAATTACTTTGGGTAATTACCTATGCCTCTTTCCTGAGCTAGAAGTCCCTACTTATTCTCCTTCAGCTTGGGATATTAGGAAATGGCAGTGGAGTTGCAAGAATCCGTATTACTGATAACTACCACAGTGTTTGTTGGCACATGGACAGAGCAAGTTTCATTCCTAGATCTTACAAGTGCAAAAGAGTTTCATTTAAATTTCAGCTTACTGGGCAAGAAGCTCAGAGAAAAGGAGAAGTTTCACTCTTGAGATCAAAGAGATAAAACCCATATAGCTGAAAATCCTAAAATTTCCAGGGGCTGAAAATGGGTCCTTAGTGAGTGCATTAATTAAATGTTACTGGAAAAGCTGCAAATTACTTTCTAAGACTATATTTTCAAGCTTGTCATCTCTCTACAGCATAATATACATGTAGATATTTTCCCTTGTTAACTTTGGCTTGGTACTGAGAGTGAAGCACCACAAATGGGCAGCTGATTACCACCAGAAAGTTTGTTGTGTTTTGTAGGTGTGTGTTGGCATGTTTAAGCAACTAGAACTTTAAAAAATGGCCAGTATTAGCCTGCTACCCCATTGACAGAACTGCCACACATCTGTGCCCTCCCATGTGGTTTTTCCTATGCAGGATTGCTTTGGATGAGCTTGAAGTGTGTGCTTGGGATTTCCAGATGTACTTTAGCTCAGTGTCCTCAGGCAGCTTCTGTCAATCCATGAAACCCTGCACACATCCACCATGTGTGTCTCAGTTTGAGGGCACGTACACCACACAGGGGATGTTCTTGAGAGCACTGACACTGCCTGTAACATTGCAGAAGAGTATTTGATCCAGTTAAGCAGACACAGCAAGGGTCAAAAGAGTGGAAAAAACCACAGATGTGCTGCATATGTGCAGTGAGTGCACAGTCTGAAGCCCTGACCTGACCGCACTACAGATAAACTGTGGTGATATGTGCTGACAAAACTGAGAAGGAGTTAAACCATTTTTGGCATGTAAAGGCTACCACGGAGGAGAGAGAATGAACTGTTCTCCACGTCTGTGGTAAACAGAATGAAAAGGAATGGCCTTAAATGGCAGCAGAAGGTTTTCAGACAGACACTGGTTACATTTTCTTATGTATCAGTACTGCAAAGCATTGAAAAGCGTGTTCTTAGGGAGACTGGAATCTTCATCACTGGCAATACATGATGACAAGTTAAACAGGCACCTGTTGGGAAATAGATCCTGCTTTACAAAGGACACTAGGCTAGATGATCTCCCCAGGTTCCTTCTAGGTTTATTTTCTTATGATTGTATGCACAGTAAGTCTGTCGTATCCCAAAGGTTTCCAATTACAGTGCGTGAACAGACCATCTGTGCAAAACAATCTCAATATGCCTGATGCTTCCTGGAAGCATTTTACTTACTGAAACAGAAACATAACAGTTATATCCATTTATACAAATGTCTGTCTAGAATCACTGGGCAAAAATTCTGATAGAAACACTAATCAAAAAAATATTTTCTTTATTTATTTATCATCCCCTGTTGAATTTGTGTAATGCCTGATTCTCCCAAGAACAGTTTATGTTGAAGATACCTAACATGCTGAAAGTGTTAAGGTGTAGCCATGCCTTTTCTTGAAATTTACTATAGGATCCCAGACCATGCACTCATAAAGGAAAAGATTCACATTAATTAAACCTGCAAAGTAGTATTTTAATAAGTGTTTTCAGGATCAGGTTCATAAGAATATTAGGTATTTATTGTACTAAAACAGTTACTCCTGTTTAGGAAATGTATCAAACCAATTTCTTTAAACATTTCCTCATAGAAGGAAAGAACAAATCTAAAACTGAATTGCAATACTCCTAGATGGTATTTTCCAAGCTGTCTTTAGTCACAGTTTTAACATAATAGGCAGTCATTTTTAAATAGCTGAATTGAATGGTTGGACATGGAATCAAAGCCTTTAAGTGTTTTGAAATTCCTCAGCTTCAAAAACATGAAGTTTATAGTGAAAATTGCTCCTGGATAAACCACTTATAATGGAAGGCTATATGGGCAAATACAATGTTATCATGGACATTTAAGAGCCAATGAATCAAATATTAAATCATTCAAGACCACTTCTGAAACTTTCTTGAAGTGATAATCATGCCTCCAGCTTATATTATTTCTGCAGAGTTGTATTATTCTTATAGCCATTAATATTATAATAAATTTTGGGGTTCATATAACATACACAAAGGAAACTTATCAATATATACCAAATAACAATCTTCAAAGCCCATTTGCAAAAAATGTAATATATTGTTAACATAGCCATCTGTCTAGTGAAAGAGTGGAATTTGGTAAAACAGTTCAATCTTCTTAACATGAAGAAATGAAGAAAGTGTGGGAAGATAGCTCTCACTGTCTTTTTCCCTTGTTTATTGCTATTGCTGCTGTTCTTTCTTGATAGTGGTTGGTGGTACTGATTAGAGGTGGGGTAAGTTCAGAGACACAAAATAATGTGTCCTCTCTGGTGCTCATGTTGCAATGAATTTGGCAGTCTTGGAACCTCTCTCATTGTAAATGAGAAGAACTGTGATAATGTAAATTAGGAGTTAGGGAGAGTTTAGAAAAGATTTTAAGCTCAAAAGATGGAGTCAGAAAAAAAGGTGAAGGATACATTGAGAAAGAATAGGCAGGGGAAAGTTTGCCTAAGCCACTTAATATTGTTTTTGTTTTATACTTACAGCTGATCTTGTTAAAGTTCCATATTGTAAATTGGACTCTGCTGAATCAACATACACAGAAAGAAAGCTAGCAAAATTCCAAAATAACATCTGAGTTTCTCTAAAAACCTAAAGGATATGAGATTCACCCTTCAGCCCTTGGGGGATGAAATGGAATTCTATTCACAGAAATATGCTGAGAATCAAGTTTCCTAAACTAAGTGTTTAGAATAAGACTTTGATACATAGGTATGATCCAAAATGTTATTAAATAAGCTAGAACTTTTTTTTTTTTTAATTCAGCACAATTTTAAAAAGTTCTGCTTTTAAATAGTTAACATTTCAAGTAACATAATGCCAAATTTTAAATGTCTGCTCCCTCTACATATGAAGACAGGGAAAGGTCAAGAGGTTGAGATCTGGTTGGGAAAGTCTGGATGTGAGACAGTGAAGGAAGGGTAGAAGAATAAAATTGGCATGGGTTAATAGCATCTTTTTGAGAAGGTCATGAATATTACCATACATCTACACTCAGCTTCTAAGATACCTAGATCAGAAAAGAAAGACTGCCTAAAACAAAGAACAAAGAAGATTCCCAGAAGAAAGTGAGGGACAGATGAAGCCAAACAATAGTCTGAAGCCAGTGAGAGGTCCTGGCAAGAAAACAAAGAGCAAGTTGGAGCCATTAGACACCAAGATCAAGAGACAAAAGCCAGTGAGTACAAATGTCACGTTCATCTAGCAGAAATGCCTAGTGACTCACTCACTTAAGGCTGGAGACAGATCAGAGCCACTGACAGCTCCTAAGGGGTGCAAAACCAGCACATCATCCCCAGTTGAAAAAGAACTCAGGAAAGGTGGTGAGGACTTGTAATAAGCTAACACTTTTTTTCCTTCTGCATCCTGGAAGAGACTTTCATCTGGTATCGAAAGCACTCCTGGGAAAGTGGCTCTGGTCCCTGTAGTGGATGAAAGCTGAGACTTAATCCTTTTCCTCCCAGGGACTGCTAGGAGAGGGAGTAGAAGCCTCTCCAGTGACACAGGCATTGGGGAAATGGAGGTGAAAAACACCACTCTGGACAAATCAGTGGAGGGGAGGAGGAGGAAGGGTAAGGAATCTTTTTTAGGGGATTGAGGTGTTGGATAAAGTGTTGCCCGAGGGAAATTGAAGAACAGTTCTTGACCCTGGTATGTCTTATTGACTCAGTTGCTTCCTACTCAGCTTTCTGGGTAGCTATATCCCATCCCAGGGCACCAATTTGCCTCAGACTCTGTGTTGAAATTTAAGCTCTCTAAAACAGGTGCTGGGGTTAATAAGCATCACTTACAACTGTTTCATTGAGAAGAGGCCTTATTTTCTCTTGATCCCCTACTAAAATTTAGAGACATTGCTTAAGGTAAATTTGGAGTGGTTTTTTTGGTTTTGGTGGGGTTTTTTTGTTTGGAGTTTTTTAAAATCTGTCTTTGGCTTTGCTTTGCTTCAATTAAGTGATATGTCATTTACTTAATGATGAGAACAGATGAACATTTTGACTTCAGTCAAGTTTCTATACCTTCCAGTTTGGAGCAAGGATGGCAGAAAAATATGTTAACTGTCCCTTCAGACCAAAAACACCTGGCCAAAAGACATGACACGAAGGATGGTGGTCAGGACAGAATCAGATCATAGGTGGGATAAATTTGCAATCTCAGGGGCCAGTTCTTAGATCCTATGAATCTCTCTAGTTTCACTAAATAAGACTTTTATCCTATCACCGAATGTATCTGACATTGTCTTCAGTAATAGTTCTGTGACTTCCTAGAAAGAACATTTAATCTGAATTTTTGGTGGTAGGATACTTCCTTAACATAATCTCTTTTAGATAACTCAGTTTGGATAAAAGACAGGAGAGAAATTTATGTCTGTTGAATGCTAGTGAGCTCTGTACCCTATGTTGACTTTAATTACAGAGCTCCCTCCTACTCTAATGCAGTGTAAATAATGAGGCTCTTTGTTTGATGTACTGTGTGTTGATGAATTACTGCTTAACCATTGGTCTAAGTGGGTTTTATATATATATTTCTTGATATCTTGCAAGTCTTAGATTGTGAAATTAAAATTCAATTTTGTCGTTGGTTTTTAGGTTTTTTGGGGGGGTTTTGGCTGCTGTTGGTTTTGAAGCAGCAAGCCAAAATGGAAAATTAGGCAGTTGCAGTCAGTCAACTTATAATAGCCAGATGAGAAATCTGTGTCACTCCCATGTATGATTGAAGTGTTTGGTCTGTTCAGGAACTGTCTCTTGCAGGATGACATTAGCTACTGCAAATTGGTAATCAAGCTAGACAAATCTGGAGGAATAAAAAGAAAGATTAGGGATGTAGTGAACAATATGTATGTCTCTGCCAGTCATAACAGCTGTTAAAAATGTCTGTTAGATGCTTCCATCAGCTTTTCTTTCATTCAGTTATTCTGTGATAGCTGAAAAGAAATGAACAGTCTTATTTTTTTTAAAATTTATTTCATAGGATGAGTTACTTTAGACAAGAGATGAACCAAAGGGTGTGTAAGAAGTATGCTGAATGAAAAAGAAAATGGAGATATAAATTATATAGTCAGACCTTCTCTCATAAAGAAAACATTAAAAGAATCTGGAAGATTCTTTAATCTGTAAAATGAAGTATATTTCTAAAATGAAGAATATCTGCAGGAGAAGTCTAAGCACTACAGATGGCATAGACTTGATCCCTTACTGAAAATATGACAAAGTTTCTCATTGGCTTTAATGAGCTTTAGTCTCTTGTGATATGAATTTGAAAGCCAAAAGTAGAGATATGAAAGAGACTTGTGCCTAGTAAGAGAAGAGCACACCTTGGTCCACCAGGGATTATTTTTGCTGTGTTTCTGCCAATAAGAAAGGCTTTGAATTTTCTCAGCTGAGAGCTGGAGAGAAACTCCCTCTCTTTGAATACAACAGTGAAGGGAGAGAGGTTTCTAGATTCCTACCAGAAGACAGGTCTGTTTGTCACCAGCTTGAATGCCAAGAATAGATATAAGATATGGCACCAGAATTTTTGTTGTAGGATATCATCCAGCAGATTTCAGAAAATAACACTTATTAGGACTTGCCTGAACAGATGGAAAACATCCATTGGGTAAGGCAGGGAAGATAGTTAAAGCAGTGGAAACTTTTAACTTTTAATTTTTTTATCCTCAGTGAAATTTTTTTGACCTGTGGGAGCAAAGGGATGCACAACTAGGAAGATGAACAAATGGCTCAAACACTAATAAATCCTCAAGGGAGTTTGAAGAAAGCTTAACAACTTGGAAGTGTGACTAGAGAAGGAATTTCTTACCTCACAGCCTAAAGAAATAACATTATTTGGGTTGATCTTGGTCTATACTAGGAAAAAAATAAGCTTAAAAATTTAAGAATTTTCAGAGGTATGTATGTAACTTTACACATGACCATAAAACATGCAGAGAAGAGCTGATAAATGAAGGTATGGCAGCAGATAAAACAGGATTAGACATCAGAAAGATGTATAGTTACAGGTGAAAACTGCAGGTAAGTAATATAAATAGTGAAAGTTTGGATGGGACACCAAAACAGCAATCAGTAGTTGAATGGTTTGTGCTCTGTTCCAGATTTCAAACATCAAATAGTGCCACCAGAATTTCTGAAAGCAGTTATTAATGTGGCAATCATGACAAAGCATAGCTACTGCCTGACACAAATCATTCTGGAGAGTCAGATATAAAAGTAAAGATGATGAATACCACTGCAAATTGTTCTGTATCAGATGCAAAGAAAAAAGGATAGCCAAGAATAAACTAAAACCTACTTCAAGAAAACATTCATTTTAGGAAAGGTTTATAAAGCAGATTGTATTTGGATAGTACTGCAGTAGAGTCCCTGGACTGGATTTGGATAGGAAAAAAATATGTAGAAATAAAGCAGGAGAATACATACAGAAGATTAGGTCAATACTGAAGACCTTAATCTCCTAATGATAGACCTGACAATGCAGTTACAGGTCTCTATATTCTGGAATCTCATAGCTGACAGTTTTTCATCAGCTACTCAATAATGAAAAATAATGCCAGAAGTGATTTTAGTAAGCTCTTAAAATGTGATCAAAATGGTGATCATGGAGGGAAAGAAGAGGGATGGGGGAAAGTGGTATCAACAATCAAAACTTTACTTCTGTGAAATAGGAGGATGATAGAGTTCTGTGATAAATTTTCAAATTTCAGATGCTCACATTTGATCAGTGAAGAGAACTGGTTAGTAAAAGCATAGGAACTAAAAGCTTAAGAGCTTGAATTTAGAAGAGGTTCAGAATTTCTTGAAATCAAAGAAATCTGATTTCTTAGCAAGGTAAAAATGCTATCAGAAATTTAAATAGATTCCAAATCCTTCTTCAGGGCATAATAGGATTAAAGAAAGAATTTAGAAAAAGGGGTATGAAAAGCTTCATTTTTTTTAAGGAAAGTTGCATGTTACAGATCAAGAACTGTAGAGATAAAATAAATATAGCCTAAATTAGGACTCATTGTACTATATTAAAATCAAGAGTAAACATTAACGCCTCCCCATACAAAAAAACAAGCTACACAAATAAAAGCTGAATAAGGAAAAAGTGATTAGCAGTTCAGATGATACTGATACAGCCCAAAAGAAAAGGAAACCTTCATCTCATTGTATCCTAATAGGGGAAAATGGTGAAATAACTAGAGTACCAGACTACTCGAAATGAGGATAGAGACACTTCCATTGCCAAATCAAGTTGAAATAATTCTCCAAGATTTTTGAGGACCATCTAACTCTTACTAGGAACTTCAGTGAAAAAAACCCACAACAATAATGAACAAATGACGTCTGATTTGGTAGTAAGGATTTTTAGTAGGTCAGCATGATCTGGGAGGGAGAACTGTTTGAACTAAATGATGATGCTAGTGGAGAACAAGGGTTTTAAACAGATCACAACAAAATTCTTCTAAAATTAGGAGGTTTAAGTACTGCAGGAGTGGTGGTCTGAATGAATGAGGCTTCAACAGAAGTATAAAAAGCCATGAAAACCGGTACAAGTCAGTCTAAGAAAATCTATACTGAGCTGCAGTATCTCAGGATTAGATTGCAGAGACCCCTTCTAATTAGTAATTACTGCAGTAACTACTTCTAATTTTTCCTATCTTTTTTTCTTACACAATTCTTCCCTACTTCATGATATCTCAGAGTTTTAAATGTCAAAACGAATTATGCAATGGAGTTCCCCTCTGTCCCCATAATTTTGACAGACTTCAGTCTTTTATCTTAGATATAATTTTTCTTGCAAAATTACACTGATTATTCAAACACTCAAAGTAAAAATCAACAGAAACTGGAAATGGAAAAATTTTCCTGAATTGGATGTATAGCTTAAACGTTGTAAAATCCAAGTTACAGACTTTATTCATTTGTCTTTTCCCATAAATTTCAGGATATATTACTTGAAATTAGTGCAGAAACTTTTAAAGCCATCCAAGCCATCAGTAGAGTAAAAACAAAGCAAAAATCCTGACAAAAAGAAGAATAGAAACTACATAACATGAAGACTAAATTCTTTGCTCTAGCAAAGGATGTTTCAAAACATCCTTAGCTCCTGCTGTGCATCTTTAGTAAAAAAATGTTAGTGCCTTGGTCTCTGCCTGGCCTTTGCTGTAATTAGTGATAAAGTTCTGTTCAAAGCACCTCTGAACAAGTTGTCATCCTTCATTGCAGCTTCCTTCTTCAGCAAAGCTAAGCTTCTCTTCAAAGTATGAAACATCAAACGAGTCTCAGCATTTTCAGAAACAAACTTTAGTTTGATGCTCCCTGTGTCTTTCTGCCCACAACCTAAGCACTCTTGTGGTTAAGAGAAAACTAATTCCTTCCTCTGGGAGCTCCTGCCAAGGACTGGGAATATTGCATGGTTTTGATTTTTTTATGCTGCAGAAGTCATAAAATTTCAAAGACCCTCCAGCTAGTTTTATTAAGTAAAATGACATCACTCAGCAGTTCTGAAATTCTAGTTCAGTGCACATAGGGGAGAAAAAAGAGCTAAAGAAGTCCAATAAAATTTCTGTCAAAGTATTTTAGTTATTTAAGTTTCAAATCTCAGGTACTGTATAAAAGTAATGCTTTTCTGCCTCTAAGCTATCTGCATAGAAAACGTTTGGGTTTTTTTACCTACCTTTGTTAGACTTGTTAGGAAATTTCAGCAGCAGAGATGAAGAATGCAATTAGTTTGCTGGGAAATACCTATGCACACACATGGGTTTTTAAATCCATATGCTGACATGTAACTATGTATCACTGCAAACTATGAGATGAAACATCTGTTAAACAATCCCTAAGCCAGTAAATTTTCTTTTGACTTGAAAAAGACCCTTCATCAGTCAGATGAGATCAGTGTCTACACTGCAATCCATTAAAGATAGCACATATTTTTCTTGAATTTTTAACCAAGTGATATTGTCTGGCAGTACATTCAATATGTCTTGCACTGAAACTTAGACTTCATTACTTGTTGATTGTTTGGAATATTTTACTTTGTATGTTCCCTATATTGTTCAACATATTTTCCTCCAAATTTGGATTTTTATTCACACACTTATTTCTTTTATGTCCTTGATTTAGTTTTATTACTTTCCAAAAAACTTACTACTTACCAATGGCAGCTATTTATCACCTGGCCTTTTTTAGATTATGTCAGGTTTTGAACACACTTCTGTAAAGAACTAACTCAGGGTTGCTAAGTTTCCTTCAAGACAAGTATCCTATAACATTGGTGGCAGTGTTCTTAGGAAAACCTATAGGAAAATGCTATTATGCAAACTTTTGATCCCCAACCATTATAGTACCTGTTTTCCTTGACTTAATTATGGTCCTACATGGGCAACAGTCTGATTTGAACAGATTTTCATGGTTTTTTTAATGGTCTTTTAGATGTGCTTTAGAGGTAAGGAGATCTATATATGTTATGAGCAAAATGAGTCATATAGGAAGCCATATACAAAATCACTGTATGACATTTGTGAGTTGGTTTATAGTAGTGCTATAGATGAGAACACTGATCATTCTAATCTGATATATTCTGCCTCACAACAATCAGTATAATTTTGAGTAAAATGCAAGAACAATGTGGTAACCTATTTTTAGAAGCTTTTTTCAATTCCCCTCAGTCAGTTGTTGCACATGTTCTGAAAGATGAAAATATCAATGGATTATTTTAATTTTCTCCAAAGTAACTGTAGAAGATCTTATGGTGAATTCTGAAGTTGCCTGTAAAAATCCTTATATTTATTTAAAAAAGAAAAAGTAGATTTTACAATGGATTAATTACACTTTCAGGTAAATAAAGTATGTCCTTTATTAATTTTTAATTGTCTGTCTTGTAACTGGAGCATGGCTGATTTGGGATAACAAGATGAGGTTATTTTAATTTTAGTTAACTTTAAAATCAGATACTGCTAATGAAATTTTATTTATCTTTCTTTTATTTCCTTATACATGTATCTTTAAGTGGTAGGAAGTTTTTCTCTTGAGCCATAACATTTGATTTTCATTTTGTCCTTCACATCTTGTGATATGAAAATAATTATTTTACTTTTGGATGAATGGCTCTAGTGGCAATGCTGGTTTCAAAAGCTCCTGTCACCCTCCAAATCCTCACAGTGCCTGCTCTTGTTATTGCTCCTGCAGCTTGCTAGGTTGTCAACTGTGTCAAACCAAATGACTGCATGGCCAGGTTCAGCCTGGACCAAAATATTCTCTTTAAACACTGGTGCCTCTTCCTCCCTCCATTCTTTTTTTTCGTCTCTGTATTCTTATATTTTAAGCTGCCCTCAGTCCACAGGGGAATCCAGCAAATAGCTGAACAGAAGACAGTGAGCTGTGACAGCTTGCCAAGGCAGGACCTTCTTAAGCCATACTGTTTCCACAAACCTTTCATCTTCAAATTGAGGCTTCTGTCTGTTAGAGAAGATATTTACAAGACTGGATTTTTCCAGAGAGTCAGGAAAAAAGTTTCATTGCTTATATATAATGATCTCACAGGTATGTTGATGTGCCCCTGTCCAGGGAAAGGCTCAGCAGCTCTTATTTCCAACCTTCTGCTGATACAGGTGCAGCTCTTGCATCTTGCATTTTAGTTAGCTGTAAATATTGCTTTAACTTGTTTAAAATGTATAAACTGATAGCTTTGCCTCATATAATTCAGCAGCTTCCTAGTACATGTCAAGTGCAGATCAGATTTTTTGTTTCTTAATGCCTTTCAAATATAGTGTGCAATTTTCATTTTAAATTAGTCAGGGAAGTTGGCTGTGTGTAGTCATTTCCTAGTTTTATGTAGAGCAGTCAAGAACCCAGATTGTATTAAGTGAGGCAGGAGATATTTGTCTGACAATAAGGTCTAAGCTCTAATTTGCATGTATTTACCTGTTCAGACATTCATGATCTTTGTGGTTTACTCCACGTTCTTAGAGCTGTTCTTAAGGCTTTGCAGATGAAGCAGCAAAGATCTACTATTAGAAAACCATCTTACAAAGGTTGAACAACAGTTGAAGCCTTCTGTTCTAAGGAGAAAAATAAAATGACTTTACCAGCAGCTTAGTTCCTCTAGATCTGCTCTTTATTCAGGTGTTGGCTTTTTTCACTGAAATCTCAGGCAGCATTCAGCCCATTATTTATATCCAGGATATACTAGTACTGCCTCAATTCCAGTGCTACTTATCCTGATCTGTTGCTGAATTCTGCTTTTTCCTGAAAGTTTTAAGCACTTAAATATAACCTACAGAAGCTGTCGATCATGCTCAGAAATCATCCTGGGTTTATAACTGCATAGAGCAAGAGTCCTTCATCAAATGGTAGCTCCAAATATGTTAAAGTTTATAGAATCCCTGCCCAAATAAAATAGGTGACATTAAGGGTGATCTTTTTTTTTCACTAAGAACACTTTACATTTTTCTAGCAATTTAATTTTGTTTTATGACCTTTTTAGGCTGAAGCTCTATTACTAAAGGTGAGAGTCAGTCATTAGGGAAATGAACTTGATCTGGAATCTGGAAATCAGATTTCTTTGATTTTGTTGCTCAAACTTGACTCCTGAACTTTCAATTTTAGTATGAGACCAGGATGAAATATGAATCACTGACACAAGGGTTTTTCTGCTATTGGATTTGCAGACACCTGATCATGTCCATGGACTAGAACCAGTTCAGCCATACAGTGCATCTATAGTAATGTCACACCAGCTGTGTGAGTATTGCAAAAATGATTTGACTTGCTCAGGGTTAGAGCATGGGATATAAATTCTCTGTACATTTTCAGTTAATGCCTATCTGGTCTGACTCTTACAGAAGGTATGAGGCTGACTGCATGCATGCTAAACAGCACCTGTGTACATACCCCTGCTCAGAAGGGTCCCAGCCAGAAACAAGGAAGTTTTTCCTTGGCAATCAGCTGGCATGTGTATCAAAACAGACTGATATGGACTACAGAACCAATAAGAAGGTACCTTGTATGCAAATAGTGTCATTTTCCCCTGTAAAGTATGCCAGGGTTAGCTACATGAAATGACTATTATTCTGTCTTTTTTTTTTTGGGGGGGGGTGGAAATAATTCAATTAATTAACAGAAAGGAAACATATTTAAAACATGGCTTGGGGCTTAAATTTTAGCACTATAAGTCATCTTGTTCAGAATTGGTAAAGTCAAAGATATTTTTAGGAAGAATTCAGTCATTATTTAATTGATTGATTAATCCATTGTAGAATCCATTTTAAGAAATTGTTAAACTGTGAATAAAATTTCTGGTTTAATATCACGGTTATTTTGTGAATCAGAAATTTTACTGCTGGTTATAGTAAGGTGCACATTTAAGGGCTGAAAATAATATTGATGCAGATCATAACAAATAGATCTTAACTGCCCTTTAGAAAAGATGTTGCAAATGATTTATAAGCATTACACTTAAAAAATGTAGATGTGGTCACAGGGACAGTGAGGAACACATACTTTCTACAAGGCAAATTTTATTTTTTTTGGAAGAGGGATAAAAGACTAGGGAAGAGGGACAGAAACACCTGATCAGACATTTTCTGTAATTAAATAATTAACAAAGACAGCTAGCAGTTTCAAACCCATTCTTTTTCCACCAAACCTTGAGTGTTGGCATACAATTTAGCAACCTCACTGACACTTCCAGTATTACCAAATAAAGATAAATAAAAGCTCTTGTTTTCAAGAAAACATAGTAATGTAATATTTGGTAGCTTTTTTTAACCCTGCACTTCTTTCTTAATTCCTGTAATGCCTGGTATAGGGGATCCACATGGACTTCTCAAGCTTTATTAGAAATGCTCACTACTAGTGATGAGGACATTCTGTAGTTTTCTGTTTTTCTTCACAAAATGAAAGTATATTTTTTTAATAATACTAATTTCACTTGCAATCACAGCACATGCTTACTTTTTACCTGGGTTGTTTGGAGCATTTAAGATTAGTCAAAAATTCTTCATGTGAACAATCATCTGCTTAGAATGCTCTCTATAGGGCTGTTTCCAGTTTTGTAGAAATGGAAGAAACTAAATTTGGCATTTTCTCATTACCCATAAGAAATTTGCACAGTCTTTAAAACTTGCTTAGAAATGTCAGCCAGATCACTGACACAGGTTTTGTAAACAGTTCAAGGTGTGTCTGTGCTCTAGCTTCCAGCAGGCTAACAGATGCTATGTACTATAGTAGGAGGAAAAGCCTTGTAAGAAGCAAAGTGCTGCAGTGACCTGGACAGAGCTGGCTTCAGTGTCCAGGAACATGACGCAGCACATCACCTCTCCTGTCCCAAGTGACCACCAGAACAGATGGAGCCCCGAGGCATGGGCTAAAAGAACCCAGTGGGCATGTTTCAGGAGTGGCTCATAGACTAAGTGATTGATATCTACAGAAATCAAAGGATGGCAAGGGGATTGATGGTTAATGAAAACTTATTGGGTTGAGTGGGGCCTGTGAATGACCTAAATGGTGAGGAATAAGGAGTAGAGATTATGCTGGTTTTGGCTGAGATAGAGTAAATTTTCTTCATAGTTGCTGATATAATGCCGTGCTTTGGATTTGTGATCAAAACAGTTTTGGAAACACAGGGACGTTTATTGATTACTGAATGGGGATGGACAGTGTCAAGGCCTTTTCTGCTTCTCATGCTGCTCTGCCAGGCAGCAGGCTGGGAGTGACCAAGAAGCTGAATCCAGATGGCAAACGGGATATCCTGTACCATAGGACACCATGTTCAGCAAAAAAAAGCTGGGAGAAGATGGAGGAAGGAGACACATAACATGGAGTTATGGCATTTGCACTGTCAAGTGACAGTTACATGTGATAAGGTGTTGCTTTCCTTGAAATTAATAAATATCTGCCAGCTGAAGTGAATGAATTCCTTATTTTACTTTTCTCAGCACACAGCTTTTGCTTTACTTATTAAACTCTCTCTATCTCAACCCACAGCTTTTCTCACTTTTACCCTTCTGATTCTCTCTCCCATCTCACTGGGATGGGGAAGCTGGGCAGGCAGCTGTGTGGTACTGAGTTGCCTATGGGGGCTATCCCAAAACACCACTGTTAGAGAAACCATGACAACAGCAACCTTGAATAGGAACAACACTGTGGATGGCTTAAAAATGAATTACTTTATTTTTAAGACTATAGTAATCCATTTTAAGTAGAAAACAAGTTGTATTACATGTCCAGTTCAAAATTATATATTTGACATAATTAGATGCCTATGTTAGTAGGGTTGTTTAGATGAAACTGTCACAGTTTGTATTTCTGCAAATGTTGAAGCAAGAAACCTTTCCTTCATAGCACCATACTGTCATAGGGCTGAGTGAGAAAATCAAAACCTAGAGTGCAAAGAAACCTCTGATTGTCTTATCTAGAAATGCAAAAACTAAGGACAAAAATGGAAACAAAAAGAAAAAAAAGCAAAAAAAAAGATAGGGCTTAACTCTAGGAGGAATCACTTGTCTTTGGAAAAGTTTTGAAACTTGCCATAAAAGCCATGTGAAGCAGATAAAAGCCTACTTGGGACCGAAGCTTCATCACCTCCAGGGTAGCTCTTACATTGTTGCAAGAATATAAAGGATTTATTGGGCAGCAGTACTTAACAGAAGAAGGTGCTTAGCAGACCAGCAACCTATCCTTGTAAAGAAAGAGTTTTCCCCACACGGCTTCATTTGAGTTATCAAAGATGCAGATACTTATGTTCTTTTGTGTTCTGCCACTAACAACTCTAGTCTGTGTAAAGTCCTGTCTAAAGACGTTTTAAACAAGGTGGCAGTTGAACACATTTTCACCCTAGCAGTCATATTAAAAGACTTACCAAAGCTTGTCTGCACATAGGTGTTAGTATACAGCATTCAGGGCTGTGATTTACAGCACTAACTACTTGATGCTACTTCCACTCATTGGCACTCATAACGGCCATTGGTTACTTACAAGCTGATACAGATTTAAAGTTTCCCTGCCCTGGGTGTATAAGCCAGCAGGTGAAGGCAGACAGGTCTGCCTGTGCTGTCTCCAAAGCAGAAGAGCAAGGTAAGAGAGACACTCCAGCTGACAGGCTCATCTCTAGGTGCCGAGGTCAGGTTTGGTTTAGTCTTTCTACTTAATGCAACAGATTAGTAAACTACACTTCATCTAGATATGACCTAATACCCTGTGGCCTTAGTACTCTGCATGTCCCTTGCTCAGATCAGTTCTCTAATTCATGTTATGATATTTGTCTGCCTTCAGTACAAATTCAGGGTATGCAGGATAGGAACTAATAATGATTTTACTACATGAACTATAAACTCACAACCTAACTAGTTGAAGTTGACTTCATATACATGTTAAAAGGATTACCTTGTCATATTTGGAGATGTAAGGTAAACATTTTTTTCTTTTCTCTTTAGTTGGGGTTGTTTTAGAAAAGTAGTGTATTTGTATGATCAGTAAATCATCAACAGCACTGCTTTCCCTATCACTGATCCTTGTAAGAAAGATAAAAAGCTTTTCATTTTATCATGAACAAATTATAGTATATTCCATAGTAACCATAAAAGAAAGGAGCTATACAAAGTCTTATTTAATTACATACACACTATTACATTTTAATTAAGATAGAATTATGTCAAAATGATAACTATTATTTCTATTGTGCCTACATAAAGGGAAAATTCAATATAGTACCAAAGCTTGGGCAGTTAGAGCACCGTATTAAACAGCTCTAAAGCAAAAGCTGCATCTTTTAGATGCCTTTCAAGATTATTTTTGTCTTATTCAGGTGCATTTGACATGTGCTTTTTGTAATGTGCATTCAAAGAGATCAATCCATTGGTTTTAGAGGAAAAAACAAGTAATTTCCATGTTAACTTCTGTAATACGCCAATGATTGAACCATCACAGCGTGTGTGCTTTGTTTCACAAGCAATGTTGTAAAGCCCTGAGTCAGAAGTATCTTTATTAATGTAGAAACAGGGATTATACGACTTTACGGTGAAGGCTTGACAATCCAGAATCAGTCTTGTTAGGGCCCCAGAATGCTCACTGGTAATTGCAGTGATCATTGTGATCATTCTTTAAGAGCTACAACTCCTTTTGCCACTGGCAAGTACCTTCAAAGATGTTGCTAAGCCAGGGAGGATGGCTTTCTTTCAAAAAAGATGTATATTATCTCACAAGGGGTCATACTGTGCCCAGGAATTATGCAGATGTATGCAGAGAGAAAAGGAAATCAACTTTTTCTCTTCAAACAGAGCCTGTGAGGCTTGAATAAGGACACTGTCTAATTGTAGCCTTTGGACTTGACAGGTCACAGGGATTTCGCCTTTGCTACATTTCTAAAATTGTGAGACTGCCCCAGAAGTGAAGTGGGAGAAGAAGAATGCTTCTTGTAAGCCATCTATGTCAACTTGAAATATGTTGAGGAGAGAACATAGGCAATGCACTTTGGAGATCAATTACCCGAGCAGTATTCAAGGGCCTTGGCTTTATGGTTAAATACAATTAAGAAGGCACCTTGTATGCAAATTATCAAAACAGACTTGATTTACTCATTTGCCCTTGAGGCATTGCTGAGAAAAACCCTAAGTTAATAGTAATTACCTCTAGAAACAAACTAAGCAATGTCTCAACTTATTTCCAAGGGCAAATTCCTTCCACCAATTTCTGAACTGTGAAGTCTTTAAGCTTAGTCATTAACTGTAATTTAGATATCGATTATGAGCCCTTTAATTCTGGTCATGAAGTGTCTCATCAAAATCTACTTATGAAGTCTTGCACTTCCTTCTGATATCAAAATGTTCTGGACCTTACCATACAGACATAGGAATACCCATTTATTATGTGTACTTTTAAATAATTCCTCTGAAAATTGTCAGCTTGTGCTTTAAACTTGCACACAACAAATACTTCAGTGAAATGTTTCAAAAGTCATTAAAATAAACTCAATTGCTATTAAGACATTATGAAAAATACATTCCTAGTAAGGAATACTAAGTTCTTGTTTTCAAGTTTTGTTTTGGATATACCAAATTTTTAAATTTCCTTTCTCTGTACAGGACTTCTTCTTAACTAGATGGTTACCAGTTCAATTCTTTATTCAGGGTTACTGTGATGTAGCAATAAATCGCTGCCAAAAAATATTCCTGTTAATTTCACAGGGTTTAAAATCTATTATAACTGCTAGCAAGATATTTTTATGTACCTGGAAGCTCCAGCTTTAAATCAGACAAATCTATTAATGAAAAATCTTTTTCTAGGTATTAGGACTTAAGACCACCTGAGGTTTTAGGTTTGGCCACAGAGAAAAATGTCACCATATGAATTTTGACATTGCTAATTTGTTACACTAATTCTTTTCTCTGCAAAATATAGTACATTCTATTCATAGAATTAACCTTTATTCCTTAAGAAAATATGTAAATAAGCTTAAGATTGTTTTGCATTAATTACAATTGAAATCAAACCCACCTCATTTTTCTTACCGTTGGCAAATATCTCCAGATATTCTTTCCTAGTCTACATGTACTAGTATTATAGGATAGTATGAGGTCAAGGGTTTATTGTCTACTGCAAAACAAAACAAAAGGTTTTGCTAAGTATTTTGATATTTTCCTTTTTTTATGGTTTATATGGCTACATCACACAAGTAGTTAGACCAATTCTTACATTTTAACACATAAATTAAAACAAGAGGTGAAAGAACAGCACAGAGTTGGTTTATCTAAGGAAGAAGGAGGACTGAAATTAATATACAGCCCTTAAACTAAAGTTTTGGACAGTTTTGAGTGATTACCATTGATTAGTTTGGCATGCTCTTGTGGTGAAGAGTACATAACACGGCGGGTTAGGTGGGGAGCCAGGCATTGCTGATGCCAGCCTCCCGGTGCAGAACACCTGTCTACACTGCAGTACAGTCACCCATGATCTGTTTAGTATTTCTGGGCTCTCAAATAACTGCACCAAGTTCCTTTCCAAAGGACTTGGTCATTCACATACACTAGATTCTTCTGCTAAAGAAAGTACTTTGTGCTCTAGCAGGTGGGATGTGCATAAGGAGTAGGAGCAACCATATTGCTAGAATATGTGTGCTAAAACCTCATCTACTGGTTATCTGCTTGGTCACTTGATGAAGGATACAGATGACTTGCTCTAGCTGGGACAGAAGCAGAGCTATATTTTACTGCATTGGGCTATTGCTGCTCCAATTTTGTCCTCACCACATCAACACTACAACTTAATATGTATACCATTGTTTGAATTGATTATACTACATGAATTAAATAGCTTTGTTTGCCATAATGCTCTACTCAGACATCTGATTGTAGAGTTCAACACTCAAAGAAGTAGACGCATATTATTAGCATCTACTAATGAAACTAATTATTAGTATCTACCCTGAAACACACTAGTGAATGCAAATGTGGTTCTGCTTTGTAGTTCTGATACTTAATATTCATAAAGGTATTTTTCACTTGTGTTTAAGCCAGAAGGAAGCATTATGTCATCTGCTGTGACCTTATGTATGATATCTGCCACTGAATTTCAGCCAGTTGATGCCAACTGTTTATTTTTTAAAAGGATTTTTGGTCTTGTACCAAAAATCAACAGTTAGATTCTATCTCTTTCCATCAGCTTGAGTCAGTGCAGAAACATTCTTCTTTTTAAAAATTTATGTCCTCTTTCTACCTTGACTGTGTCTGGATTCTAGTTATTATGGTTTATTAAAGATTTTCTTTGCTAAAATAGCAAGATCTTTAATGCCAGGTATCTGCTCCTCAAGGAAATACTTATGCATTGTGTCAAGCCACCCTTCAGTCTTCTTTTTGACATGCTAAACAGATTAAGTTTTTAAGTCTCTTCCTCCAAGGCATTTTCTCAGCACTCAGTGATTTTTGATTCTTTTCTCTGCCTTCTCCAATTTGTTAAACACGAACAGCAGTAGAATATGCAGTATTCCAACAATGCAGTCAGCCACACCACCCTGAGAGATTAAGTCCCCACTTTTTTGTTTACAGCCAAGGATCAGGTTACACTGAGGTTACTGTGAACTGTTTTTCTCTTGTAAATCCTTTTCAGGATTCCCCTGTTCATGACTAAGGAAAGAAATTATTTTTTATAGATGTATAAAACATTATTTTCTTGAATATCTTACGCCTGCTAAGTGATTCAACAAGACTGGTGATGTTAACAGATAAAACAGTCTCCAAGTTTTGTCAGCAGCATGTATAAGGAGTTTTTCATGCTAGAACAGTTAACGAAAATGTTCAATAGCAGCATTCAGCTGCTCTCAGCAGAGCACCACCAGAAGCATCCTGATTTGATGACTCTATTATTCTAATACATGACAAATAGCTGTTCTAGATCTACTTTGTTAAAGTCACTTAAATTGTTAAAAATGTAGTTGTATGAATAAAAAGTGTCAAAAGACCAAATTTATTAGATTTACAGTTACCTTTATTCGCCTAAAACAATTTCATCAAAAGCTGAATATAATCCATGTAGATTCATAATATCCCCAATAATTAAAACCACAAAGATTTTGATGAATTTTGGAACTGCTTCAATTGTCAATTGCCTTGATATCACCAGGATATTTATGATTTTATTGTTTTCATCCCAGTTTTTTTAATGTGCATCTTTGGGACAAAAATTGCCTAGTTTTCTTTCTTTATATGTTCATATCCACAGTTTCTGAACACAGAAAAACACACAGTGTTGGTGTTTTCCCTTGTATTATGCTCTGTATTGCAATATTTCAACAATCAGAAAAAAAAAACTTGTCAAAAAAACCAATGTCCAAACGTAGCATGTGTGTGCCTGTATCCCCACAAGTTTTAGTCAAATATGTTCAAGAAGTAGCTAAATAGATTTAGAAAGCAGCTGGTTGTACTTCCATATTTTTTGCATTTTTAATGTGAAACATTCAAATAAAAACATATCAAGAGATCATCGGGTTTGCAAATTGGAACAAGCACACAAATTGGGAAATACCAACAGAAAAACCTCATGCATACCATTGCTTGCAGAATCCTGACACATTGAGATTTAGATCGTATAGCAAGAAATTGTATGAAAAGTCTGTAGGAAAGACATCTTGCACCATCAGCATCTCAGTCTCACCCAAATTCTGTTCAATTATCACACAGGTAATGAAGCACCAAGCACTACGATGCAGGGGTAGATTAAGATATATGTCTATGCAGATGGTAATAGGTACACAGCTCATACGTTGCACTGCCAATGTGCTATTTTTGAGTGATGAGGTACCTCTGACTTTCTCAAAGCTAAGGTGACAGTGGTGTCAGGGAAAGCTGTCAGTGGCACCAATGAGCCAAAGTGCCTGCACAGTTCTGTGTACCTGGAACTGTACCATGTACTTGCTCTGGTGAACTCATGCTGTAGCACTGATGGTGGACAATCCTAGAAGTATTTGCACCACATGAAGAATCAGTGGAAGTCATTGTAAATCCCACAGTATTGGAAACCTCCTAGAATCACCTGGATAAATAAAATGGCCACAGAGGAATTGATAAAGAGCCGATCTCATAACATGTTACCACGCTTGGAAGAAGTGCTAACATAAAATAGATTGAGAGACTTCTACCATGAATCCTACAAGTTAAGAGTGGATGAACTGCTCATGGCAGTTCTGCCAAAGACCTTGATTTGGCAGAAGAAATTAGGTCTGCATAGCATCTGTGAGTGACTGACATGATAGGGCGGGGGTGATGAAGCGGTGGAAATGGTCTTGGCCTAACGTTACCAAGGAGATGGACCAGGACCCAAGGTGCAACACAACTAGAATGCAGATTACCCTAGACACTAGGTCAAACTCCCAACCACAGCTTTGCATGTAGGTGATGCCCATGGTGAAAACCCAAGTGTTATTGTGTGGTTACTGATAGCAATGTTGCACTTGGTTGGCATAGTGGCATTGGCAGTTCAAAGTATCACAGAAAGCTGGAATAGCAATTCTTCCTCAATTTAGATTTTACTAACCAAGTGGGCAAAGCAACTACGCAGCTACCTGGCTGTGATGGTTTAACCAGGACACTGACCTTAGGGGGAAAGTGACAGCAGTCATCAGCTGATGTGCAACATGAATCACAGACAAAAAAGAAAAAAAAAAAACAAAACAAAACAAAAAAAACCTGGGAAAATAAAAAAAGCTCCATTATTAGGAACATAACTAACAGGGGAAGAACATATTTGCAGAGGGCAGAGAAGTTTGCCATTTTTCTGACCCCTTATAGCTTCCCAAGCCGACTAAGTGGGCTTTGCTCTCTGAAAAAATGTAGCAATTAGGAGTTGAAAATGAAACAAAAGCAAGTGGGGAGAAAACCTTCCAGAGCAGAAGTTATATGCTGAGAGTCTGATCTCTGGGGTCAATAGACCAAAAAGGAAATAGTGCTATATTTGTTGTGAGTAACTAAGTCAGTATCATGTACAGATTACAATCTAACACAAATGATTTAAAATGCATTGTCACATATGGTAAAACAAACAAACTGAAAACCAAACCCAACAAACAAAACAAACAATAAACAAACAAGAAATCACTCAACTTTAATCACGTCTAAGAAAAAAAATAATAAGCACAGTAAAAACACTTCCTAAATCCATTACGTGTAGTCATCTGAGATCATGTTTATGTGGGAGATTTGTATCCCACATCGTTAATATCGAAAAGTGTTGCCTTTCTTGAAGACACTAGTAAGTATTGTCCAAGTTGCTACTAGAGAGAAGCACTCATATGTGTTCTTTTTTTCTCACATATATATTTCGACTTGTTAAAGGTCAGAATTTTTACTTCAAACTAATTTGAGAGTAATTTAAAACTAAGAGAATATTACCCTGTCTAAAGAAAAAGAAAAACACAGCACTAAAATCTGGTAAAGCCTTTAGGATCAGTATTTCACCTTGCTCCACAAACCAGTAAGCGTAAGAATGACACTTTTAAAGGCTATTTCTGAATCTGGTCATCCAACAGCATGTATTGCAGTAAGTTACTGAGACTTAGTAATTTACTACGTACTATCAAAGTTACTTGTCAAAAGTAGTAAGATCATAGGTGCCCTTGTTCTTCCCCAAGAAGGAGTCTAAAGTACCTAGTTGAACCTGAAGGTTCAGGCAGAAATCATAGTCTTTTCAACACAAGTAAGTGCTTATTGTATTTTTAATAATGAAAGAAAAATTGTGAGTCTGTTACAAATATTGTGTAGGTGGATGAATTTTCCAGAACATACAATCAGTGGCATTATTGACTGTATCTTTCAGGAGTGTCATGGGGGAGGGCAAAAAGGTGGGAGGAAGATGAACACAGAGCATAATGTGCAAAGTACTCACAGCTTTATTTAAGTCAAGGCTATTTAGTAGCATATAGGAGACTTCAAACTTTGAAAATAGACTCTGAAATCTTCACTAACCATATGCTAAGGGAATGAAAAAGCCAAGTCTTCAACTTTCTCTTAAGTAACTGCTGTTCTCTGGTATTGCTTATACCAGAATTGCTTATTGGTATCTGGTATTGCTTAACAGTGATTATTGGGGTAGAGGGTTATAACTGTAGCAGATACATTGCAGTTAAATAGAAACAGGTGATTTTGGTATTGGAGGCTTAATTGAGATCAGCCTGAAATTGTTTTTCCAGAATCTAAGGAGACTCTCAGTAAAGCCTACAAGATTAAGATGCTTAAAACCCACAGAACTGCCATAAAGACAGTTGCAGTAACTTTACATGTTCCAGGGAAACTCCATATAATTTTTTTTTAACTTAAAGATTATATTTTTATATGTTAAAGGTAGTTCTGCAGTTCAAAAGTTGCAGGTATTATTTTGTGTTTTAGTAGTAATAAGCACAGAATTTTGAGTAAAATATGCAGTCACGCTTGTCTTGAAGTCTAGTTATCTATGGCAGCAGAGGGAAGATAGGTTGGCAAACAGATCCATCTCCTCCTTAACCTGCACCATTCGGGTGTGACACCATCACAAATACACTCTTCAGTTTAAGGCAGGCATAATAATGGTAGGGTTTCAAGAATGAATGGTTTGAGACTGACTAACCCAAAAGTGA
Source organism: Monarcha castaneiventris obscurior (assembly GCA_026261815.1). Taxonomy (NCBI): domain Eukaryota; kingdom Metazoa; phylum Chordata; class Aves; order Passeriformes; family Monarchidae; genus Monarcha; species Monarcha castaneiventris. The sequence continues at coordinate 27,640,874 of JAMPIT010000433.1, forward strand.
AATAATGTGCAATATGCATGTCACAGATATTATGTCAGCATAATTAAATTGGAAAATGTAATTAATCTAGCATCTCAAGCAAATTTGTGTGGATAATTTTAATTTACACCTGTCCAATTAACAACAGCCTGCTAAATAGAGATGGTAAATGATTTGCCTTTCACATTGGTTTAAAGGTCTTTCCAAGGTGCTGTCATTGGAGAACTAAGTGTGCAGATTTACTTCAATATCCTTTCATATTGCTGCTAATTCATCTGTAACTGGGTATCTGTAAGTGAATCTGGGTAGGATTTACTGAAATATTTGTGAAGAGCAAATGCTTCAGTGTGAATTTAGTCCATACCATCAGACACATATACATGAACTTTAATGAATGTGGTACAACATGAGGCTCTACTTGCATTGCCTGCAATCTAAAGACAAGACTGGGATCAAGACCTTGAAATGTAAATGCTTAAATGCTTTCATTACACATATCAAGTAAGTTAACTCCTCATAGAGCTAAGGACAAAATAGTTGGTTTAGACAAAAATGAATATGTACACTGTTTCATATGTATCCGCTATGGTAGGGACAGGCTGCAACAAATTATTCATAATTTTTTTATTATGCTTTATTTATACTCCCAGCTTCACAAAAAGAAGTCTTCCTAATTCATTTGCCGGTGTATGGAGGTATTTCTTGCAATCTTTAACTTTCTAAGGGACTGCAGTTTTGTTGTTGGTTAGGAAAGGACATGAAGTTCACTGCAATTGTCTTTCAGATCCCAGAATAGAAACCATGTAATTATTGACACGTAAAATTTTAAAAAGTAGGTCAAACCAATATCTTAATAGAAAACCAGAGCAGGTAAGAGAGTTAGGTTGGATATGTCTGATACTCTCAAAACCAATTAATTCCAAGCTTCTTCTCAGGAAGGTATCTCTTGCTCAGTCTGTGAAACAGAGGTAATGAAAAGCAAATGCTTGCTCCCATTGAAGCAGAATGTCGAGTTGAAGCATTCAGCTTACAAGAAAAATCTTGATAATGATTTCAGGTGAGACCCTATCTGGACTGAATTCAGCTTTCTAAGTCTTTTCTAACTTGCCATGCAGGTAGATAGTACAGTTCAGCATATTAAGCTTGGGTTTTTTTAAGTGAGACATAATTATAGTATAAACATATTAAAATAAAACTGAATATTGTGAAACAACCAATGCACTTCTGCTATTCTCCAGACAAAATAAACTTTGGGTGCCGTTTTTCACATTTCAGGACAACTTTCAGTTGCATTAATAAAATTTCCAGTATTGCCTAGGACGTCACTGCTTTAACATTTTATTTACATGGTCTGTTATTTCTACAAGCTGTCTAACTTCTTGTACTTAATGCTTCTCAACAGTACACCCTTCTTTTGACTGATGTGTCATTCAGGTTTGTACTCATATATGTGTGTGTGTGTGTGTATGTGTTGGAAACAGAAGTAGTATCAGCCAAGCAGCCAAGGTCTCTGCCCAACTGTCCTTATGTTTTCTAAGGCAAACCCATTTTACCTGTTTACAATCACAGTCCAGTTCTGGACAGAAGCACGCTTGAAACTCAGCTGCTGAATAATGTGGGTCAGGCTTTGAAATTAATTTAAAATACCTTGCTTTAAAAAGCATCCTTGACTTGCATCTGGTTGGAGGTGGAAGGTCTGGTGTGAACTGTGTGTTCAGGACTGTGCATAGAAATATAGCGTCATGTATTCACTGCAGGAACAGTTCAGTAGCTTCACCCTGAATGTTTTTCTTCATAGTTATTGTTGTTCTCATATTTTTTGTTATATTTTTGTTCATTATGATAAACTAGTAAGCTCTTCTGAAAGGTAATCCCCTGTTAGCTTTGCAGTTTCTATGCTAATCTCTTGTTAGCTTTGCTGCTTGTATTCCTGAAGCTGATTTGCATTTCCTAATCCAGAGCTGAATCTCTTTGCTCTGGGTACTTACATTTATATGGATATGTATTAAATAATTAGCTGAAAGATTGTCCCCATAGGACCTAACACAGATTGAAGACATTTTGTATAAGCTGATGTTTGAATGGTTTTCCAGCCAAGTATGATTTTTTTCTGATTTATCTTTTCATCTGGGAACAGACAAACCGTGGTGAGGCAGCTGTGACCCTGCAGCCCATGGAGCTCCACAGTGGAGCAGAGACCCACCTGCAGCCCCTGGAGGACCTCTTACCAGAGCAGGTGGATGCCCAAAGGAGCAAGATCCTGGCAGGACCTATGGACCCAAGAGGGGAGGAGCCTGTAGTTGAGCAGATTTGCTGGCAGGAACTCATGACCACGTGGGAGGGACCCACACTGGTGCAGTTTGTGAATAACTGCAGCCTGTGAGAAGGATTCAGGTTGGAGAAGTTGGTGGACAATGGTCTCCTAGGGGAGGGTCCCCGTGCTGAAGTAATGGAATAGTTTAAGAGGTCCTCTCCCTGGGGAGGTAGGAGAGGCAGAGATAACATGGGATGATCTGACTGCAGCCCCCATCCTCTGTCCCCCTGTGACACTGGAGGGAAGAGGCAGAAAATTCAGGAGTGAATTTGAGCCCAGGAAGGAGGGGTGGCAGGGAGGTATTTTTGGTTGGTTTGGAGTTGGTTTTATATCTCATTACTGTACTCTGATCGGATTGGTAATAAATTGAACTAATTTCCCTAAGTCCATTCTGTTTTGCCTATGATGGAAACTGGTGAACGATCTCTTCCTGCCCTTATATTAAAGAATAATGTCTTTTGGAGGTTTTAATCCCAACACACGTTTTCTACTGCTATTTTCTTTTTATACTCTTTTTAGATGCTAAATATTTATGCAAATCATAATCTAATTTCTATATGGGTAGAAATAAAGAATATAGTTATTTTGGTACCGGGCACATGTTCTTAGCCATATATGATTCATTCAAGTACTTTTATCTAATGATACCAATTAAACAATTGCAGTGTAAACGGTAAATATGGAACACATTAGTTTTGTCTCTGCTAATTTTATCATGAAGAGAAATCTCTAGAATTTAAGCATATTGACTGTCTAGGACTGGTGATCACACACAGATCACCTCAAGTCTTTTTATCTTACTGCTCTATAAAGTACCTGAAAGGTGGTTGTGGCAAGGTGGATGTCAGTCTCTTCTCCAAAGTAACAAGAAATGGAACAAAAGGACATGGCCTCAAGTTGTGCCAGTTTAGGTTTAGATTCAATGTTAGGCAAAAGTTCTTCACTGAAAGGGTTGTCAAGCACTGGAACAAGCTGCCCAGGGAAGTGTTTGAGTCACCATCCCTGGAGTTATTTAAAAGATTTGTGGATGTGGCACTTAAGGATACGGTTTTGTGGTGTTAGTGGTGGGTACGGCAGTACTAGGTTTATGATTTGACTCTTTAATCATAAATATTTTTCCTCCCTAAATAGTTCTATAATTCTGTAATTATTTGATTGACTGAGTTTTGAGAAATGAAGGAATAGAAATTTTTCCTTCCTGCAGTTCTGTTTGTTCTAGATCATCTGAATAAAATTTGTTTTATCACTGATTACGTCCTCCAGATTCCATCTGTACAATAGCACATATAAATTTAAATTGCTTCCAAGTGGTGCTTAGTGAACAACCATATCTAAGAAGTTTTGCAGAGTAAGGCAAATTTTAGGAAATTATGACTAAAAACTGAGTGAAAAAAGACCAAGTCTGACATCTCTTGCTTGATCAACATTTTTCACTTGTTTCTGATTACCCGTGTGTCAAGAACAATCAGTTTTGACATAATATCTCAGACAGATTTTATAGAAAAAATCAAGGAAGTAATTTTGCTTTTGATAAATGTCCTTGAGCTGAAAGACATCTTTTCATATTAACTGTTGACTTTTTCTTAAGGTGCCGATTTTTTCAGTATTTGAATATTAAGAACTTTGAAAAGAAAATTTAAAATATCCATTTTATATGGATATTTTATGGATATTAAATGGAAACAACACAAAACTCAATATTGTATTACAATATTACATAGATTATAAATGCAAAGAATACTCCTGAAAACATGCTTTTAAATATCTGGAAGAGACCACTGAATTTCACTTGTTCACTCTAGAGATAAGCTGTAACTTTGAACTACAATGTATATATAAGAATGGTATTCAGTCTTGATTTCAAGTGATTGGAAATATCTGAAGTGGCCTTTCAACAGCACACTGTTAATATTGTGGATATTTTGCACTTTACTTGGAACAAATCTAACTTCAGTTTCTAATCACTGATCCTTGCAAATGTCTTTTTCATATATTTTAAAGAGAGCTATTGTTAAATTCTTTTCTCTACACATATACCTGTTGACTCTAATCATGTTATGCTGTACTCATTTTTGCAGTTACATAGTTTGAACTTCCTCAATCTTTTCTGTAAGATATGTTAGAACTTACAATAATGCCTTAAGTAATTTTTTCTATATTATTCTGCTTTTAGCTGTATTTCATGAAGTGAAGGTACTGTATGTACATAAAATTTTCCAGGTTTGGTCTCACTAGTTGCTATAGAGAAGCAGTAGTACTCTTCTAATTCAAATTTATATCTCTGTTTATGCACAGAAGACTTTTGTTAGGGAACCACCATATGGCTACTGCATGGCAATGAGAGGTCATATCATATGATCATAACCCCTAGGTCACACATAATTGCTGTTTTTCCATCCTGTAACTGTTCTCTAAAATTATCTTTTTAAAAATTATTTCTCTCTGGTTTTCATTTGCTGTTATTAGAATGTGCCCAAGTTTAATAAATAAATGTAAATGGTATTCTTTTAGCAAGGTGATACAGAATGGATCTGCAACAGGACAAGGATTTCGTGCCATGTTGGGAATATAATTTTATTAGTGGCAACAGTTGTAACAACGCTCCCAAAACTAAGAACCCACTAAATATCACATCTGGCAAACTGCTTGATCATGCAAACATTTGAACTCTGCTTTGGCAATGGTCATACCATAATAGCATGAGGTATTGGGTCACAGCACCACAGGTAACAGCTGAATCATGCTGTAGGGTATGTGTGTGATGTTTATAATACGCTGTTTGAGATGGATGGTTTAGGGTTTCCTGCAAGAGGTTAAGAGAGTATATTAAAGCTGAACAGGGAAAGGGTGGGGCGCCAGGTGGTCTTTGCCTGCTAATTGTGAGAGAAGTGATTTATGACTGGCAACAGTGGCCTTTGAAGTTCTCTATATACAGTTTATGGATGCATGTTGGTCCTTGTGTTAGGCAGGGCAGTACTGGTTAATCTTAGGAAGTTCAGAAGATGAACCTGAAGGCTGGAAGTTCCTATGGGTACTATAATTTTTATTTCTGAAGATATCATCCCAAATCATTGGGATTTAGGGAAACAGAAAGACTGTGAAAAAGTATTCCATTGGTCCCCAGTCTTCACAGAGTAGCAGGGGAAGTGAAGGGAAGGGAGATTATTCTCACTTCCTCTAGGCTTCTGATACCTTATTCCCTCTGTTTTCTCTAAAATAGCCGTATATGTAGGATTTAAGATACATGAAAATTAAATGTTAAAAAATTATCTATATGTAGGGGACATGTACGATAGCTTGAAAGATTTGCTAAGTGGAGAAAACCTCTTTTTCCTAGTGTGAGTATGAAATAGGTTGCACTACTCAAAGAACACTAAAATGATTTCAGAATGATAAAAATGCTAGTGGGAGGCAGAACTGAGCTGCCATCCCAACAGTATAATTTACTACTCTTCCCATTTGGAGAAACTCTCCTGATGACTTTCAAGAGTCTGACTGAACCTCGTCTCCAGTGGAATTAATGAGGCATTTTTTTTTAGGAAATAAATAATTATTAGCAAAAAACTCTCTCATATTAAATATAAATTAGCAGATGTACCAGTACTTTGAAATATGTGATCTTTCAGGAACATTAGTATTAAAAGTAATAATACTTAGAAGGCTATGCAATTCAGTGTCATTTTCTATCCACAGTAAGTTAAAATTGCTTTCTGTGAGGAATAAATATCCACAGGGATGCAAAAGAAGTCATTAAGAAAATTATATATTTTACTCTGATTATTATAAGTCGTTAAAATATTTCCATTACCTTCACTTAATATCAAGAGTTTAAAATTATCCTCATATGCTTGATGAATAGCATAATTTACATATTTATGTTTTTGCTTACTGTAATAAGTAAAATATTTAAGATAGTTAAACTTACAAAATCCTTTTCCTCTGAAAATGTCATATGCAAGAAGCTTCAATATGTGTGATTATTTTTGTTGTGCTGGAGAAGCACACCTTAGGGTATCATGTCTTGTATTTGTCTTACCAGAACCATGTCTTGTATTTGTCTTACCAGAACCATTTGATTTTTCTAGATCATGGGGAGAGCTGTTTAAATTTGGGACTTGCTGTTTTAACTAAACTTATCATTTTGGTTAAAACAATAAACAGCACAGAGGATTTTTTTACGCAGCAGAATCTTTTGCTTCCTCTTTAAAGAACTTTGGTTTTTCCCTAGAATCTTAAAGAAGTTCACACATTGCTCATCCATCCATGATCTAGCCATCTCTTACAAGCTGTGTCTAGGGCCCTTTGTCATATTTTAATTCATTGCACATTCTCTAGAGTAAATTTCACCTTTTGTACTCACATAAAAAAATTCTGAAAGTGATGAATACTTAAAAGGGGCAATTAAAATTTGTGTGCTATCAGCATTCACCTAAGAGTATGCTTGGGTGAATGCATGTTCATTTTCTCTTAATATTGTTCCTTAAGAGATTACTTAGAATTTAAGTGATGTTATTGCAGTTGACTAACTCTTTAATGGCTTATTTAAAGAGACTAACTGTTTTGGGGTTTTTTTTTCTTTATATTCTTGTCACCTTTAGTGATTAAAAATAGTTTTGACCACCCACAGTTAACTAAACAATATTCAGTAGTCCTTAAATTATCTTCTTCTGACTAATAAAACATTAATTTGTTCTTCCATGAAAAGTACACAATGTGAACTGGTGTTTTACAGAAATACTTCGTATCTTCATTTAAACAGCATTTCAAGACTCTGTAATAATTTTTATTAGAAGAGATCAAACCTTTTTCTGTACAATTAAAAGACTCATTATTGATGCAGAAATTATTTATGTTTGTCTTAACTTTCCTAGAGAAGAAATAACTAGCAATCTTAAAGGGGCTGTTTTTATTTAAACCGTTCCACAGGGAGACATGTAAGAGATTGTTACTGAAATAACCACCTGCCTGAGCTGCTTGGCTTGAGATTTTTTTTCATACTCCTCTCTTTGTTTGTCAATGACATATTCCTACCCAATTATTAAGATTACTAAGTATTTTTCATGTCCTGAATGTTGATGATCCTCAAAGTAGTAAAAAATGGCCAGCACCACAACCCTAAATTAGCATGCACATGACAGTAACTAAGATAATTAAAACTGGGATGATAATTTTTAGTACTATAAATTTTTTAGAGGTTTCATGCACTTTGTCCCTCAGTATATTCCTGACTTCCTCGTAGGTCCTATAACAACTATACATTTATCATTGCATTTCCAGAAATAAACATCCAGACTTTGTGTGGCAAGATAAAGCTCCTACTCTTGGCAACCATTAGGAAATGCAAAGTTCAGGGTTTTCAGGGAAGTTATTGTAGTAACTGCACTTCAAAATGCAGACTGCTATTCGTTCGTTCGTTCATTCATTCATTCATTCATTCATTCATTCATTCATTCATTCATTCATTCACCCTAAGTATTATATTTATTAATTATATTTCCATGAATGGCATTTGTGTCATCTTTGACCAACCAAGGGTTTGATGTCTGCTCTGAAAAAAGCTGTCTATACTGTCAGCTAAAATAAGTGCTCTCAAAGAGTGATTCCTCTGATACCCCACAAAGTTGTCTAAACAAGATGGTATCCTTGAGTAGCATGGAAAAATTTAACTCAAACAGAATTACATGATGTGAATCCATCCTATATCCCCAGCAGTGATCACTTTGACATTCATGTCATGCCTGTTGGTCTTCAAGAAACATTTGGACAATGCCCTTAGAAACTTTTAGGTTGCTCTTGTGTAGAGTCAGGAGTTGGAATCAATGATCCTCATTGTTCCCTTCAAACTCAGGTTATTCTATAATTCGTATCTAACACTTACTTTGGTCTTAATTCTGGAGTGAAGTATAGAAATGCACAAGCAATTTCACAGCCTTTTTTAATAATCAAATGCCAAACATTGAGTTTTCATAGATAATAGCAGAGCTGTTGAGAGGACAATGGGTTACAGTGACAGTCATTTAAGACTTAGATGTGATCACTGGCAAAGCTTTTAAGTTTTACCTGCTATTACTTCCTCGCCTCGCCTTCCCCTTCCCCTTCCCCTTCCCCTTCCCCTTCCCCTTCCCCTTCCCCTTCCCCTTCCTTTCTGAACCCTCTCCTCAAAAAAAAAAAATGGAGGGAGGAAATAGGTCACTCCATAAACAGATAAGCTTGGAAGGCTGACAGGTTAGGCAGTTTTACCTTCTTTACTGAGAGTAAACAAAGTTCAGAACAAAAATCAGCAACTGCTACACTACTGCCAACCATATGCATGAGCAGGTTTTTTTCCAATGGCATGCATCAAGATCTGTGCAATTCCAAAACCCTAGAGCCTCAGTATCTTGAACAGCACATCTGTGAGAAGTAATAGTCCTATTAACAACAGCAATTGATTAATGACAACTTGCCTCTCTGGGAGGCAGCTTCTCTCAGCAGCTCTTAAGTTTTGTTTTGCACGCTTCATCTTCAACAGCAGAAAGAAAAAATATAACTCAGTACACCACCCTTCAGACCTGACTTGGATGTGATGTGGCTCATTGGGTAGGGAGAGATAAATGGGGCTTGAATGAAAAAGGGCTCTCTGAAGGCTGACGGCTGAAAGCCAAAAGAGGATATCTTTATATTTTATTGTAAGAGTAAATCCATTTTTCAACATTAGAGTTTACGACTTCTGACTTGTGACTGTTAAATGACCATATAAAAGTAGTAAAAGATTTTCTTTAAGAAACTGTGTTTGTCCAAAAGTTTGTAATACATTCTCTTGAAGAAGACCTTGCTACCACCTTTGACACTTCATCTGTATCATCACCTACACACAACACTCATCTCCTAAAGAGCAGGGTTATACTAACTCGAATCACTTTGCTAGCCTATTATCTCTACAAATTTTAGAAACAGGAATTAGAAGTCTATACAGGAATTAGAAGTCTGAATATCTTGCAGAAGGTTCTGTCACATTATTTATCTTGATCCCAGATCACGATGAAATTAATCTTTTTTTTTCCATATCCTTAGAACTTTAATGAAAATCATAATAATATTCTGGCATCATTAGTTTTAAAGAAACACATAAGCATTCCCAGAGCTAAGATGGTTCATCTTAGCTTAGCAAAATGACCAAACTGTATCATTTCATGTCAGTTAAATGTTAACTTGTACTTAACAAATGCAATTCCTCTTTCCATGAAGCTGCAGTATATAAGCTTCATGTGACATTTCTCTTATTGAGCCAGGCTGCTACTGTAAGTGAATATTCCATAGATGGGCTTCATAAAAACCAAAACGCCACTGCTGACTAAGTGTGAAATTTTGGAGCTTGTAATGCTGTACTGCTGCAGAAAATATTTGCAGGGTTGTGGAAATTTTTTCCAATTAAATTTGGAAAATTACAATTCCTGAAAATCAGAGCAGTAACTTTTTTTATGTATGTCTGGATACGGCTAACCCTAATTGCATTAGGTCTTCTTTCAGGACTTGATTGGCTGTAACAAAGGTCAGATTTAAATTTAAGGGGACTACTTTAAAAGAGAAAAAATGCTGGCTTGAGTTTCACTTATAAACCTTTGGATGCTTATGTTAAACTTTCCAGTTCTGTAAGAGCTGATTCTCTTCACTCATGAATCAATAACTAAATATTCTTGCTATAAGAAAAAAAGAAGATAAAAATTATTCATGCAAGACAGGAATAAGTAATTTTCAAAGTGTTACTAAAATGCTTTTAAACAGTTCATGTTTTTTGGTTTTTTTCTCCTAGGGAAGTGTTAGGCTACAGTTTCCCATTCATGCAGCTATCTTCAGTCTTAAAAAATTTTAAGTGTTTCTAGATTGAGAATCATAAGGTCTGATCTGAGTTAGTGATCTGTTGACTTGTATTGTTCCTGTTAGCTGCTTCTCATTTCATTCTCTCCAGCCAAGCTTCAAAACACTCCTTGTCTCCAGAGCCACATATCGGGTACCTGCTCACTACTGCACCTTCTTTTCATTTGTTATTGTTTTAGGTGCCCTCACTCTATTGCCTGCTCCTGCACTCATCCCATCTCTGGTATCTGAGCCAGCACTGCTTTCTTCTTTGATCTGATAACCACTCTAGGCAATTCCCACAGCTCTTCTCTGGTTATTCTATCATGTCTTAGGAGGGCTTGTGTGATAATAAGAAAGGCAGTCTTCCACCCCACAGGAGGCTTTTAAACACTTTTGTTTCACACGTTTCTCAGGAAAATTTAAGTTCACAAAAAATGCACAGGTCATATCTTTTCTTTATTAAGCCTTTAGAAGACTTTAACCCAAAATGTACTTCCCTTGCTGTCCCAAGGTCGTATCCATTGCATTTGCATTTCAGCACCCAAAAATGTTCTATTTTCTAAGGTAAGGATGCCCATTCCCCTCATTACTCTGTTAACAGAGCTAACTCTCAAGAACAATGACACAGCAAAGGTAAACCAATCAGATTTCATGTAATCCCTCACATTAATCTCACTTTCTCTAGCACTGCACTTCTTTCCAGGCTTATACTCCTTCCTCTGTAATTTCTTGAGGAAAGAATGTCTTCCTTTCACTTTAGGCCTTCCTTACCAGGTTCATGTTCATACACACCATGATACTGCAGCTATGCTTGCACATGGAATCTGTGAGGTTCGTTCCATCAGCATAGACTCCAGATAGCCTCAGAGTACTGTACACGTGGGGAAAACACATTGCAGTTACAGGTTCACTGGGTCACTTGTTGTATACAAGTACATCCTCGTTACTTCATCAATTGTGTGAAGTCTTCTTTGTCCAGTGAGCTAGATAAAAACAGCCAGGCTGTGAGAGTTCTGGTCTATATAAAACTCTGAACAGAAAAGAAGTAAAACAAAACTGTCCATGTTGCTGTTTCCTGCTTCAGGTGATTGAAAATGGAGATTATTGATTAAAAATAAATGTAAGAAATTTGACAGTTAGAGTTGAGTTGTGTCAAATGCGTTTTGTAGTCTTTTCAAGGAATAAAGAGCTCCCAGTGGTTTTCACGTTCTCAGTTGTTTTAATGCTCTTTTCATACAGTGACAATGTGAAAGGTCCATGGTTTATTAGGCTCAGGAGGATACCAAGAGTTTTTCAAACAAGGTTCCAGTGAAATCACTTTCTGGATTTAGCAAGAGTCGCCTAAGATTTTCTAATGAAATGTTCTTTTTTAGCATACTAATTAACATATGCCTGTCTTGTTCCAGTGCAAAGTATCCATTGAATTTTTATCTCCTAAACAAAGACAAGGGAAAAAAAAGTGTTTTTAAAAGCACACAGTTCTGATCAATACATATGTCCTGTCTCTTTAGAGCAGACGTCTGTGTTAGAAACCTCTGTAATCCAATGTCATGCTTGCATACCATTTTCTGGTTATTACTGCCCAACAATAGTCAGAATCTGATGGATGTGGTCAACAAATAGTCTGAATTCTCTTGAATTTATTAAGTGCTTGGTAGATAATTTGAATATGTTCTACTATTCCTAGGGATAGATGTAACTTCCGAAAGGCATGTTGCAAATATAACTGAAGAGAACACAATGGCCTATTTAATGTTTTACCTGCTCAGTGCTAAGATGCCAGCTGTGTCATCAGAGTAGCATCTGATATTATCATAATACCACCTGAAATTCTCTGCTTAAAATTAGCAGATACTTTCAAGTACTTTCTTGGCGCCTCAGCTTTTTATTTCATTGTGGTGTTTTATTATAAAATGCAAAAAAACTTTCTAGTGATTTAGCAAGATCTCCAAAGACGTGAATAGTTCTGCCTTCTAAGTCTTCAGCACAGAGGTGTGTAAGTAACTAATGCAGCATAAAGAGTGTACTTGGAATTCTAGGGGAAAAAAAAGGAAAAGTATGTGCTCATTAATTTAACATTACCTATCCTGTGCACTGCAGTGTGCACTTTCAAGAAATACGCAATCACTGATTGGAGGACTGTATCATGAATCAGAATGTCAATTTAAAGCTGCACAGTTAATGCACTGGGAATTAAATTCGAATTAATTGTATCGGCATATTGCATTAATAGTATTTTCTGTAGAGGCGGCTTTGTGTTTGCATAATGAAATCTGAAAAGTGTGTGTGCATAAACATGTAAGAAGGAAGTCCTTATGCTTTGGGTTGGTTTTTGGTGGGTTAGTTTTTTTGCCAGGCGGGCAGAGCCCCCGGGCTCCGCGCAGAGCTGAGCGCGCCCCGGCCCCGCAGCCCCGCAGAACTACATTTCCCATGCGGCGCCGCGCCGCGGGGCGCTGCGATTGGCCGGCGCGGGCCGGCCCGGCGTGGCGGTGCGGCAGGTGCCGCCGGCGGGGGCGGAACATGGCGCTGGGTGCCGGGGCGGCGTGGCGGCTGCCGCGCCTGCCGGCCGGGGGCTGCCTCCCCCTGCTGCTGCTGCTGCTGCTGCTCTGCGGACAGCTCGGGGGAGGACAGAAAAAGAAGGAGGTAGAGACGTTCGCTTCTTTCGCCATCGCGCCCGGCCGGGGTGCCGTGTCGCGCTGCCTCCGTCTCCGGAGTCGCCGTGTCCCCGTGCGCCCGGCGCCCCCCGCCCGGCCTCCCCCGCGCTCCGCCGGCCCCGCTCCCTCCCCAGCCCCGAGCGGGGCGCCGGCGGGGCGGAGGCGCCGGGCTGCCGCTGCCCCTGCCCTGCCCTGCCCTGCCCTGCTCGGGAGATGATGGCCGGCGGCGGCGTCTCCAGGGCAGCGGGAGCGCGGGGGCGCAGCGCCGGGATCGCGGTCCCCAGCGCGCTGCCCTGCCCTGCCCGGGCCGGTGCCCTGCGGTGTCCTGGGCCTTGGTCACAGGGTCTGGGCAGGGAGGGGCACGGGCCCCCCGGGCTGGGCTGGGCTGGGCTGGGCTGCCGTCCGCGGCGGGCCAGGGGGGCCTGGCGGACAGCCGGGGCCAGGAGCGCGCCGGAGATCCAAGTTAAACCCCGTGTTTGTGGTGGCGGCTAAAGGAAATGCCCAGAGTTAATAAGTAGCATCAAAGCGGTGACAGCAGGTGTGCGTGTGCGTGCAGGTGTACGTGATGGTACTTTCTTAAGGCGTCCTCTGAGTAAGAGAGACGTGGAGGAAGGAGCAGTTTTAATTCAGATTCGTGTCAACAGCTTATCTTCACCAACTCTTGTATTTAAATAGGGAAATGTGCAAAAATGTGTAGTGTACATACTTGCCTTTTTCAGGTTTCAGTGCTACTAGGGATGGCTACACTTCTCTTCCTAGGTTGCCCTTGATTTCAGGCCAGGTTTTTGCATACTGAGTGCTTGACCACCCAGTAGGGTCTCTTTACAGTTTTACTATAACGTCCTTTATGAGAGGAGTTAGCTTTTAATCGAACTGTAGAGTTTTGTCATTTTTGTTATTTTTTTTTTTTTTACATTTGTTAGTGTTGTGGGGAGGACTTGTGTTTTGTGGTGGTGGAAGAGAAGGAAAGAACAATTTTTATAGCTGATAATTTCTTTGAACTAGCAGCTCAGACAAAGAGAAGGGTGGTCAAAATTTTTGGGTTTTGCTTGTTTTGTTTTTCTTTAAGAGCTATGTAGGTTACTAAGGCTTATAGACCAAAGATGTAAAATGATAGGGATGTCTTTGCACTGGTGTCCAGTGACAAGAGTGGAAGGAATGACTTAAACCTATTTCAGGGAAAGTTCAGGTGTGATATTAGGAAAGAGTTCTTAACTGAGAGAGTGGCTGGGCACACAACAAGGGAAGTGTACCCAGGGAAGTGGTCATTGCCTCAAGCCTGTGGGTGTTCAGGAGACGTATGGACAATGTTTTCGTGCATATGGTTTAACTTTCAGGTTGCCCTGTGCAGAGTTGGGAGTTGGGCGGAATGTCCATTCCAAATCACAATGTCCCTTCCAACTCACAGTATTCTATGATTTTACAAGACCAAAGTTAGTATGTAAAATTCTTATTAAGGTATCTAAATTGTGGTCTTAGTGTGATCTCACCAAGCTAAGTGATCTGATTGAGAGAAATCCCTTGGGCATCATTGTGAAAAATGAACACCTTCACTTAGGGCATTGTCTTTTCCACTCTTTCTGGAATGAGGAAGCAGTAAATGTGTTGCCCTTCTGCTGCTATAATTAACTTCTTTTCAAAACTTTAGCTTATTAGGTTTTCTTAATAAAATGTGTTTAATGTTTGACACTTTTGATTCTCTCTTGCTGTGATGTGCTGGCATTGCAACTTTTGTTGACACTTTTATGTGGAGTGCCAGCTGTGCTACCAAGATAGCTGAAATAATCTTTCTTTTAAGTGAAATCCTTTCCTAACAAGTAAATAATGGGGAATTAAAATGGACAGCTACAACTACTTTTTAGAAAGTTTCCCAGTCCTGCTGTGGAGGTGGTACATAAAAGGATGGTAATGCTTGTTTGCCCACCTATTTGATATTACAGTTCAAGCTGGTATTTATCCTCTGTAAAGCTTGTTATTCAGTGTTTTCCTTTTTAACTGACTTAAACTAACACATCCCAGTCTTCTGGATCTTTCTGCTGCCATTTTTCATTCCTGTTTAATATTTTTATTTTAGCATAATGGGCTGCTCATACAGATAAACCCTTGGCTTTATGTAAACAGTGTTACCTATGACTGCATCTTTACAGAAACTAATGCAATATTGTAAGTGCTTGCTTCACTTGAAATGCAGACTTAACGTAAAGTGTAAAGTTTTCTTCCGGATTTTATACATTTTATGTTTCTGTGTTGTGTATGTTAGAGCTGAAGTCTGGCTCCTCTTCTTGCCCTATAACCCTCATGTTAAAAGGTGTAGTGGTTTACCCAATATAAATGATGCGGAAAACATCTGAATGTGAAAAATGAAACTTGTACTTACAGTTAGTAGTTTGGAAATAACATTTTAAAACTGTTTTGAGAAAAATGATGTGAATTGAAAGAATGCAAGATCTTGTGCTGTGGGAGGTTCCTGTTCACAGCACTGTTCAGAAGCACAGTGGTAACAGGGAAAGGTGATGGAGGTTGAATGTGTAAAGTGAACCAGAGATTTTCTACACAAAGACTGGTAAGATTGACATAGCTTTTTTTGGAAGTTGGAAAAATGGTTGAACACATAGTGCATTGTTTCAAAGTTATCACTGTGAGAGAAAAGCCAATGCAGTAGGGTTAAAATGTGTATCTCACGAGATACATGTATCTCATGAGATACAACCAACTCACATCTCAGTTTCCTCTTTTCTCTGTGCTTTGTGTGTGTCTTTGTTGACGTGGTTATCCAGAAAGAGAGGTAAAGAACTAGCGATAAGAAATTGCTTTCCCCAATCAAATTTTTAAAAAAACCTTGATTACTTGAAAAGTGCTTCATAATTAGACCTTGAGCTGTTGGAGTTAAAGCTTAAGGAAGGAGAGTATTCTTGGTGAAGAAAATGATTTTTCTTTTTAAATTAATTTATCTTTTTAAATGTTGACTACATAGAAAAGTATGCATAAAGTCTGAACGATTGGAGGTGTCTGGATAAGTTGTATGAGCCTGGGAGAGGTGGAGATGATGTTGCAGAAAGGAGAGAACTGAGTTAAGATATTAGATGTTTGTGAAGGACTTGCTACTGGCAGAGAAGATGAACGAGAAAACGGGAAAACTGTTATAAATTTCTGTGTTGTTTCTGAAATACTACATTAAAGCTGTATTTAGAAAATATGCAAGTTCTTAAATTGCTAAAATACATTGTCCTATACAATAAAACATTCTTAATGATAACTAAAGAAACTGTCTTCCCTGGCAAATTACTGAGAAGTGCTAAGACTGGTTTTAAATTTAATAAAATCTGCAAGAATTTAAAGACCTGTTCGAAAAATAGATTGGAATTAGTAGATTATTAGTCATCTAGTTTCATGGAAGCTATTTTTAGAATGACTTCCTGAATTTATAAACACACAAACATTCCTATTGCTTTTCTTTAATCTTGCTGGATGCTTTTCTGTATTGTGGACATTCATGACAGCCTTCACAACTGAGGAGACAAAGAGAAAACACTGGACTGTCTAATTTTAAAATGAGATGAAGAACAACTCACACTTAGAAGCCAACTAGATTTGGAAAGCCTGGTTTTATGATTTTAATTCTGGTGCTGAACAGTACCTTTATTTAAAGTGAAGGTAAAAAAAGTTCTTGATTGTGAAGTAGCAACAAGACATTGGAGAAGGTCAGTTCTCTTGGAAACTGAATGCATAATAAGAGAAAATAATAACTGACTCTTTCCACAGCATTTGAGATAATATATTTGTATTAACATACATGCATTTTCTGTTCCCAGTCCTTTCAATGCTTTTTATATATCTTATTCAAATTTGAGTTTGGTTAAGCTATTAAAAAAATTAAAGGAATCAGAGTAATTCACGTTGAAATATACTGCTTGGCTTTTTATTGTACAATTTTTTGTGACTGAAACACATAGGGAACATCGGGTTTGCAATATTAATAGCATTTCTCATGGAGGATAATGTTTGTTTTTGAACTTTCAGGTGGGTGATTCAGAAGCTTAGTTAAACGGCTGATATGCAATTGAAGTAACTTTTTCTGTGGGTAACTTTGTTATTACTGCTAAATCTGACACAGGGAAGGTATCTGTTTAGATCAACATACAAGCTTTCTTCAGGTGGAAGTATTTTGTTCAGCTTGAGTCTGCTAAAAAAGATGCTGGGGACATACAAAAATATTGTAGTAATTTTACTTTTCTATAATGCAAAGCTCTGTGATGTCTTAGCCCTGATTATTATTAAAGGATTTCAGGCCTCATGTATCTGCAACAGTTCTTTACCTTTTTCTCCCTGTCTCATTTCCCCAGCTGAGTGTAGAAGTTATGGTAGTTGTGAGAAATTGTGGGAGATAGAGTTGGAAGGACAATCTGATTCATAGTTTATCCCAAAGCTTAGCCCTGCTTTTATTATTCCTGGCAAATGTGAGTCTGATGTGCGCGTAGGAGTCTTTAGTGCTGGGGAATCTACAACTTCTGGCTTTTTGGTTTTTTTCCCCAAAGATCCAACCTAAATTTCTGTGTGTTCAAGGCCTACATTTTTGAGCCTGTTATTCCTTGTCGTCATCATGACCATAAAGAACAGATTATTGTTTGGCTGTTGGTTGGGATTTTTTTTTTTAATAAATAGAAGCAACTGTGTATTTTTTTTTAAGGCTTAAAGTATTAAATATGGTAACTTTTCTGAGAGAATCTTCAGTCCTGAACACACATTTCTGCTTTATTTGAAATTAACTGGGGTAGATTGGCACTACCTCCCTGTTTCTGCACCATGTGTTTTTGTTTTCCTTTAGGTTTTCATAGTGAGCCTATCTTGCTTATTCACAGCTATTGATTATTACCATGTTGCAGCTAGAATGGCATCTTCCACTTTAAAATGTCTTTCCTATCTAAATTCTAGTAATGGTTCACCATAAAGGTAACAATTCTCACCCATTGAGAGCTAGAGCCAGCAAAACCTGCTGTCCTTGGTCTTTGCTCCAAAACTGAAAGTATGCTAATTAGTTTCTTACTCTATCTCTTGGTGCTGTTTTCAATAATCTGTTACATTCTGCTGATCAATGTTCTGCGTGCATATTTAATTGAAAGAAATATTATGAGATATGGTAGAACGAGTGGAGAAAAAAAAAGAGGAAAAAAGATGTATGATAAATGGGGAGTATTCAGCATATATTCATTTTCACATATAGTTTAATAAATAAATTCTTCCTTTTTCAGGATCTCTGATACTATTGAAAAAACATAGTGATAGTTAAAACTTAAGTTTCTTCTCTTGGTCTGCTGAAATTCTGTTTAACATTAAACTTGAATATACAGCCTTCTTGATCTTGTAATTGTGAAAATTTTGGTTTTGGTCTCCAGACTCTGGAGCGCTGCATGTTTTTGCTTTTGAGACAGGATGCATGAAAGTATTTGGCAGTTATACCAGATACAAACTCCTCTTTAAAAACTTTATTAAAAATTGAGATGTGGCAAAGGTTGAATCTGTGGAGGGAAACTCAGGCCTGACTGTAGATTTGCCTTCAAGCCATTTTGAAGATGTATTTTAAGTGGACATGTTATATCCATTTGTGTAATTGGACATTTTAACTATTATTTCAGTAGAGAGAGAAGAGGTTTTTTCAAACTATGCTTAAAGCTTTAAAATAAATGTTCGTGGTTTGAAGTGAAAAAACAGTGCTAGGTCATAACTGAAAATGTAAAATACATTAAATGCAATTTTAAATGCTTTTCTTTACTGAAAAGAAAGGGGACAGAGTATAGGATAAAAAAAATGTTTTCAAGAATTCTTTATTTTCTGCAATTTTTTTTACAACCCCATAAAGCATCTATATCCCTCTCTTTTTTTTTCTAATTAACTAAAGGCTTGTAGAAACTTGGCAAAATTGACTGGTAGTTTTGATTTTAACCAATCTGTATAGAAAACTTCAGTGACAGCATACAATAAGTGAAATAAAGGATGCTTATAGTGTCCTGATAGTATTTTGTGATTGGATTACTGAAACTTTGCTGTCCCAGATGTCTCTGTTTGGCATCCTTGCTGTCATAAGACAGATCAGTGACATAATTGATCTTTTCCCCTGTTCTGTTCTATAACCGTTTATACAGCACATCCTGTGCAACCACATGGAAAATACAGATTGTATCTGCTTGAGTTCTACATGCTCTGGAAAAATCAGTGAGTAAAATTAGAGTGGGAAAGCACTGGGTTTTTTGGATATTGGTTTGGGTCTTCAGATTTATTGTCTTCATGTTTAAAAGTGTTTTCAAGGTCACATTTTATTGGCTAAGATAATGGTCAGAACTAAAGAAGGAACTTTACCTGGTATTTGGTTTAGGCCTCGTTCTCTTGCGCTAATAAATCTGAAAGCAGTTATAATTTAAAAAAAAAATGTTTTCTTTTTATCGAATGCTATGAGATTTTATAAAAATATATAATAATATATTCTTTATTGTTTGTATATATCAAATGTAATAGCTTTTTTTTTTTTTTTTTTTTTTTGGTTACAGCTTTCAGTAATGAGGGATTGCCATGAAACAAATGGAAAGCTATTTTATAGTGAACCTCAAAGCTACATTTTGGACAGGGAAACTCATATTTGTCTGTGTGATTATCACAAGTCCTTCATATTCTAAGATAGATAAAGAAATTGATACATGCATTGAGTGGATTGCTTCTGACAGAATTCAAAAAAAGGCCTGGTAATAATTTGGTTACAGAAAATAGTCCCATCATATGGAAAAGATTTGTACCCGTGCCATTTCAGGCTTCTTAATGAAAACACTCTTCTTCCTGAGTGCTAAAGTAGTGGCAGGACTTGAAGCATTTCTCTGGACAGACTGTTCTTCCATCTAATAGGATTTACTATTAGGATTTTACTTTCTTCTGATGATTGTATCTGATAATACCATTCTGGAATACCCCAAGTTCATAATCTCTTCTTAAGCAGTTGCAGTCGTTAGCCTAATTATGCCATTCCATTAATTTTTCTCATTCTTTGCTGCTGAATGTAAAGCAACTAATTTTTGAATTTCAGATGAACTGGTCATTAAGCTTAGCAGAGTTTGGCTGAGTTGCATAGAACATTTTGTATATCAAGTTCATAACATAAGTGGTAATTACAGTTATGTAGTCCCTCTGTGGAATGACATTTTGAGCTCACAGAGCTGCTCAAGGTTATAGGCTGTAGCATCTGCTGCTTGAAGGATAGAAACCATTTTCTACTCTGCTTTTAGTTTTTCATACTTTCAAATCACTATTGCTGTCTTCTCTACTATTACAAAATTACGTTCAGTTGCTTTCTGTATCCAATTGTCTTAAAAGGGCCAGTTTATGAAAGAGTCTACTGAATCTTGGATAAACATTTCTGTTTAGCTTTTTGAGATTTTGCTGTGTGTTTGTTAATGTCTGAGCCATGTGAATATCTCTTCAATGGAGATTTTTGAGCTTGTCAAGCAAAAGTGTCAGTAATATTGTAAAATTCCCATTTATCGTTTAAGGTTCATTTCTGGGGTTTATTTTATAATTTATACTAAGCATTTTTGTCAACTTGATTGTTCTGTGAAGTCTTTTGATACTTAGCCTGTTTTCCATGAATAATAATTGATAGTTGTTCAGGTAATTAATTAGCTAATTCTCTTTATACTTTCCTATTTTCAGGTCATAGATGTATACATTCAGGCTTTTTCACACGTTTTGTTTCTTAGATCATGTCAGTGGCAGGGCTGCATTCTGAATCTAAAGTTAGGCCTTTAACTCAAAACTTTGCTGTCCTGCAAGAGTCTGTTTAGAGTAATTGATTTATTGCAGTGGTTTTTCTGCACTATGCTGAGGAATATGCTTATTTTAACAATAAAGTATGAGAGGGATTTTTGGTTGGTGCTGCTTAAACTTTCCTTCATAATTGTAGCTGCTTTGTTTGCTTCAGTGGTTCAAATTATTACTTAATATATTTTGTTCTTTTTACTTCTCTTACTTATGTTCCTGTGACCCTCTTCTATTTTCAGTAGTAAACTGCAGTGAAATATAAATTACATTTAGTCCATAATTACTAGATTCACTGATACACTAAAAATATCAGGGATACTGATACACTAAAAATATGAAATTAAAATTATTTTTAATCGTAATAAAGTATTTTTATTGTAAATCTTTGTCTTTCTGTAAAAGACAGCGATTCAGATTCTGAAAGGGAGATTAATGTAGAGGGTGAGAAAGCTGAGCAGACAGAATGTTTAGAGAGAGTTCCTTTCTCTGCTGTTTTTCAAGGTTATCTAACAGTATAAAGAAGGTATTTGAATACGAGTAGAAATCTGTTTTGACTGACACAGGTAATGCTCTTGTAGATACCCTAGGAGTTTCAGGGCTAGGGCTGCATACAGTGAAGGGATAAATTAACTGTATCTACATATGTTTAGGTGACTTTCCAAAGAGAGGAATTCAAGCTACAGTGAGGTGAGGGAATTGTAGAGCAATTTAATTAACAGGAGTAGAGCACCTCATCATAGGTCACAGTACCAGCACTCTGCGTAGTCAGTGATCTTGAATTAGGGAATACAAAATGCAAAAGGATGGTTCTGAAATCTTACCATTCTTCAGAATTTGGATGCTTAAGTCAAAACAGTAAAGGCTGTGCTATTCAGAATATGTGCTGGTAAAGTATTGTGTAGACTTCAGCTACAGGAGGAGAAGGTAGTGGTGATGATTATATACATGGTCCTTAAAAATAATAACAATTTAAAAGGCAAAATAAGAAAATAATAACTCGATTAGTGTTTTCTTTTTCTTTCATCACTTGGCGGTGTATTTAAGGTGATGTGGTTAAGGTGGTATATACTCTGGTTTCTGTTCATGTAAGGTGGTACAAGCATGCCTACCGATTACGGTTTACAGGATAGGTTTCAGGGATTTCTGAGATGTGGGACCTGGATACTTCCACATGGATGAAGATGGTATTGAATACACTTCCCCCTATTTGAGTCAAACACTGAAATTTAGAAGAGTGCACAAACTCATGCAGCAATAAGTGTTTTTTGTTTTCAAGTGAATCCTCTGTGATGCCTTTTACCAGGATGTTTTCAGATATCAGGTATTTTCAGATGATGCCTAGGGGAACTAATGCACCTGCTACCTTCTTTATCCTAAGCGGGGCTATAACTTGGTCTCACAGCCAAATCTGGGATGTTCAAGTATAGGGCACTTTCAGAGGTCTAGAGATCATTGAGAATTCTTTCTCCTCCATTACTGCCATGTCTATGCAACTTAAAAGTTGCATGTGAAGCAGAATTACAACGTTGCAGATGCCTGTGGTTGATGAACTTGATTAGTCTCTATCCTCAGGTCTAGCCACTGATAAACAAGTTAGCCACACGCACAAACCTCCTGGTTGTTGTAACATTACACGTTCTTGAGGCTTCCGTGGAAATCCCATCATGTGTTTCCCAAACATTGTTTACCAGTTTTTCCTGTGTTCTGGAAAATAAAGAGACCTTGTTGAAGTCAACTTCATTGATAAAGCAGGGCTTTTTTTGTCACTGGGCTGGAGGATAGAAAAAAATATGTACGGGAAAATAAAAACTATGAAGCCAAGTTCAGTGATCAAATGTACTCAGAAGTAAGCGTCCTTAAATCTTTCTGAAATCGTAGTGTGAAGTTATCTGAATTCTCTATTAGCTTTGCATCACACTTCTAAATATTTTAGTCATGGTTTGTACTCTTGATGGCTGATGGCTCAGCTCTAAAACATTTCAGTGGAAACTTTTTCCATTTTTCTGTTCTATGCCTGGGTTTTACTAAAGCTTCCAACTGAAATGGAAAGTGAATGGCAGGAATTTCGTAGGAATTTCAAGAAGAATGTCAGTCCTAGGAAGTTCAATCTAAAATTGAAGATGTAGGACTGTTATGCCTCTTACTTGTCCACAGTTGGTGGATTCAGTTACTGACAATGTGACAGCACACAGAATAGGTGAGCCAAGAATTGCTATGAAAAGGACAGGAATGGTGCATTAATGCTGAAGTTATTGTGTAAATATTTTCCTTATGTTGTGAGATACTTTTTCTTCTGAGCTAGGTGTGGATGGAAGCTCTTGTCCAAGTTTTTTTCAGATCTCTGTTTGTTGATAGCAGTGCGCAAACTTCATTAGTGGGCACTTCGTTTAGAAGCAAAGATAAAGTTATTAATATCTGCTGGACAGACTCTAGACATTATAATTGGGTTTTATTTCCTTCATGCTTTTTTTGGTTTGGGGTGATTCCAAAATTGGCTGGAGAATAAAAATCCTTTCTAGTACATTTTGAAGTATTAGAAAGTGGGCATTCTTTATTACAGAGCTGCACACATCTGGAGGATTTGTCCTCTAATTGAATGTGTATCATGAAATTTTACAACGGGGTATTTATTCCATCATGACCATACATAGTCATTATTAAATCCTTCCAAGCTAATTTATAAGCATCACTTTTCCTAGAACTAATTTACGTGCCTCTGCCCCTTACTGGAAGTCCTTTTATGGTCTTAGAGGGTCATCGAAAGGTGGTTGTATTCGCTGAGAGCCCCCAAAATTGTAAGTGACCTTGCCTTGAACTTCCCTTAGGGCATGCACTATTTTTGCTTGTTACATAACTGCCACAAAACCACTTAGGTTCCTCATTACCTGTCTATCCACTGGTTCCAGCTACATTTGCAATCCTCTATCTACTTTTACATTCTTTTATCTAACTTGCTAGTTAGTCTTTAAGCTCTATTTTGCAACTCTAAGGGATCTGAAAATTTCTCTTCTCCCTATTGTCTGTCAGGGTATTGCTAATAATATTCCACTTCAAATGCTTTGTAAGCTTTTTCATTTTTTTGTTTTCTCTAAGCTGAATAAATCAGTCAATGGAGATGTGGGTGTGTGTGAGCCTGTATATGCACACACATATATGTACACACATTGGTTTGCCCTGGCCTAGATGAAATAGCATTTGCCTTGGTGTTGACATCTGTGGGTTTTTTGTCCTGTAACTCTAGATGCTATAAATGATCAAAGTGCTTTAACCAGACTTCATGGAGAATTTAGCTTTCAAAGTAAAACTTTAAACTAAAATGCCCTCATGTAACCGCATATTGGTTCGTGAGGCTGCTGACATAATGCAATTTCTTTAAAAGTAATAGTTACCTGAAGTTCTGCTTTAGTACGTGAAGAAGGACAGTCCTCATCTGATTTGACACCTTGTATTTTAGCCTATTCGGTGCGCAGAAACTAAGCTTTCTTAAGTCATTGTGTGCTATGAACTTGTAACATTCACTATAGGAGTTAAATTTTCAATTAAATGTGACATCTCAGCCTTTTCTACAGTAGAATTATGGTTAAAGCATGTCTGGGAATCTGATACAGTGGGAGCAGTTGATACTAATTTGATTTCTGGGAAATTTTTTGCTGCTTCATATAAAGTACCCTGAACACTTGTCTGTCTGCTCCTCTGGGTGTTTGGATCCTCTTAAGATTATCTTCATTATTGTTTCAATTCAAAAAGCTCCTACTTTGAAGTATATCAGTTG
The DNA here is from genome assembly GCA_026261815.1 of Monarcha castaneiventris obscurior. NCBI lineage: Eukaryota > Metazoa > Chordata > Aves > Passeriformes > Monarchidae > Monarcha > Monarcha castaneiventris. The sequence goes on from JAMPIT010000433.1 coordinate 27,665,232, forward strand.
TTTTCCCCCTCTAGAGCATTGTTTTCACTCTGAATTGTCCTCTTACACCACCAGAGAGATTTGGAGAATGTTGCAGAATTCTCTGGGCCACAGAGAGGTGACAGGAGGGAAGATAATTTTCTAGCTGAATGATGATCATTTGAAAGAGGAAGGTCCTGGGTTCCCACAGCTATTTATACATTTAATCCAATAACTGTTCAGTGTAAAACATTGTAATACAATCTGTTCAAGTAGGTTTACTTGTCCACCATCTGGACATGAGTACTGCCTGCCAAACCAGTTGGGAGGGCAGTGAAAGAAATCAAGGTTACTTTAAAGTAGTGAGGGCTTCTTAGGATAAACTCTGTGCACTTGCTTTCTCTGTTTAAGCAGCTATCACCTTCTCAGTTGTAACTTTCTGTGACAGCAGAGGTGGCTGAAGGAACCAAGTATAGAGTGTGCTACGCCCAGTGCTCGAAGAGCCAGCCCTACAATATTTAAAGATAGTAGAGGTCTTGGTGGGAACATAAAGGTGCTCAAATCTGCATTTTGCTTTCGGTATTCCAGGCTGTTTGGATATTACAAGAATGTAGAGCAAGGGGAGATTACACAAAATCTAAGTATGTTTCGTAAGTACCTGGTGGCAGAGAGGAGAAGCTTGTTCACCTTTAGAGTTGCTCACTCTGGTTTCAATTTCTGTTTGCCGTAGATACAAATTCCTCGGTTAGCTACTCTGTGTGGATTAATATAAGTGCCTTGTTAATTCTAAAGATACCAAGCAAAAGAGAGTATAGCACAAGATTGTAATGATTTCATCCATAGGTGCTCAAATACCACATTATTTGACTTTGTTTTAATGAAATGATAAATGAGAGGAGAGGCACTAAAGCTGATTAATTTTAGTGCAAAATATTTTATACTGTAGAAAACATACTAGCAAGTGGGCTACACCAGATAGCAGTGAAACCTAAAGTCACCCCCTCTAGAATTCTGTTATGTTAGTATTGGAGCTTTAGCCAGCTATAGGGCCATCAGTAGCAGTACTGATGAAGATGGTCCCACCTGTGTAAGGACTGAATATTTCCCCCCTTATCCCCTTCATAAGGTTAGGATAGATGTGATGGCACCTTAGGTGTGTTTATTTTACAAGAGCCTCAAGTGAGTAATGTTAGATAGGTTCTAAGTTCAAGTATATATTGCACATTCAGATGACATGTAGAATCATAGAAAATAGAACTTTAATTGCATTTTTTTGTCCCACCATATTAAAGTGATGTAATTATGGTTGTGTTAGTGTATTCATCTATCGGCATGTATCTTAAGTGATTCAAAAATCTAGCTGAAGCTGTTCAGTTATAGCAACATCAGTTTTTTTGAGCTATGAATGCATTGTGCTGTAATGCAGAACTCATACTTGCTTGGCTGTGAGGGAGAAAATTACGAGTTCATTAGCTGATACAGCAGCTTTGTTTTCAAAAGTAATTTGATGTCTTTACTTCTCCCAAGTGAAAATGGAACTTTTCCTGAATCTAATGAACTGTTTTGATAGTAAAAATGTTCTGGAGGAAACACATTTTCACTCAAGTCTTTATGGTGAATTTTCAGTCTACAAAGAATTTTAAAAAGTGTGCTTTAAAAATGGGCTTAGAGAGACACTTTTAGTTGTTTTCCATCATTAGAGCTATAGTCACTTTGTCTAAGAATGAAAAATGCATAGAATTAGAAATTTGATTTCATGTTAATTTTAGAAGCTAATTTCAGAAGGTAAAAATTTAGACTTCGTGATATTATGAGAATGTTTTTATGAGAATGAAATATAATTATGGTAAGCACATCATATTTTTATTTTTCTAATGTAGACATTAATTCCACCTTCAGTTTCCTCAGTGTGAGTTACTGAGTTATTCACTATAAAATACCTGAATTTTTAATATTCAACATAGAAAATAATGCTGAGTATTGGTGTTTAAACTGCAGTTTCTTAACATATTTCAACCATTAGGTTTTGGATTAAAGCTTCCTGACTGCTTGTACAGTCATGATTTAATATTCCACAATGAAGTTCTGCTTTAGTCTTATTAATCTTATTTTTTAAAATGTAGATAAAAATTTAGTGCTGGTATCTATGAATAGTTTTTCCTTAAACCACTCAGAAATAGATATAAAAGTGCAAAATAATTATTTTATATTAAAAGGATTAAGTGCTTTATCTGTCACTAGAGATTGTCTACCTCCTGTTGAACCACAGAATCCATTCATTGACTTAGCACCATGCTATGTCCTTTCTCTTCTAATGAATTACTTACTGGGAAAGTAGTATTCTGATTAAAGGAACTCCTGCTCAGGAAACTGTTATACTTCTGTTTCTTAATGTATGGGTAAATGGCAAGTATGCCAGAACCTCATGTGGATGGCTGAGAGAGGTAAAAGGTTTTGTTGTTTGAAAATACTGAGGTACTAGGCACAAGGAAGAATGCTAAGCTTAGTGGTTCTATCATATTTATGTATGTGTTTTTGCCTCGTGAGAAACAGAATTTGCTAGGAAACTCTGACAGTAAAGTGACCAATGAATGGGTGATACAATAAAATAAAACTATGGAGAGTAAATGTCAGAGGTGGTAAAGAATTTATGAATAATCATTAGTAGTCAAATGACAGTGAAATAGTGTGAGGGTAGATGAAGTCTCTCACAATGACCATGAGTTGTGATGAAAAGTTTGAAGAAAGTATTAGGAGACATAGAACTCTAAAACATGCATCAAAATAGGGATAATGGCTGTAATTTACAAATTGCCTAATTTTTATAAGTGAAGCTTACACTCAATTAATTGTGATGTCTTTAAAACTTTTTCTACTGCATAGTTTTCTACCTTTTTTAATTGCTTGTAAAATCTCTGTACTGAAATGTTTCATCATAAGAAAACGAAAGGATGGTTTTGCATATCTTGAAAAGAAAGAAGGAAAAATCAACAGTCTGAACTTGCATCAAAACTTTAGTGATTAAATAGTTGTGTCATATGAACATTTCTTTGTTACAATTTGTCATTTCTGGCAAGAAGAAAAAATGTGGATTTTCCTTAATATGAAGTGGGATTTTTATTAATTTCCATGCTCTGCTTTGGACCCTTCACATTCTGGTCTGATAGTAGGTTGTCCATTAAATTGACTGGATCATGTTGCTACTGTTAACCATGTAAAGTGCTGTAGATATTTTTGATTGTCTTTGATAAGTACTGTTAATGTCCTAAAATTGTTCCTGTCTTTAGAGAAGCACATTGTCTGATATTTGGAGAAAAAAAAATTCAAATAATTTCTTCATCCTTGAAGAGTTGACTTTGAAACTGAAGTGGGCTTTCACTAATTTCCTGTGAAGCAATGAAACAAGGTACTGCTTTCTGAAATCCTTGTAAAAAAAGGAAATTTGCTGTCTTACTTTCTCAGCTTGAGAGGGAAACGTTGCAAGGACTGTCCCTAATGCTAAAGTCATCTGCAGACTTCAGGTATTTGAATTCAGTTGTTAGATATGTAACTGGTTTCCTGTGTAACTTCTCTGGTTGCTTGTCCATTTTACAAACTGTAGAGGTTGACGTTTCTTTTTTCTTGCTTTTTTTCATTTAACAGCAAAGAAAGAAGTATACACTGCTTTTTGGGGTTTTTTTCCCCTCTTTTTTTGTTATTTTTGAAGTATGGCAACACAAATTCTTTTTAATTCTTTTTGGAAAAAGTAGCAGTCTTTGGTATGTGCTCTGTGCCTTCCTTAGAAACAAATAATATGTCAAATTTAGTAAATTTAGTAAATAAGTACTCATAATAGGTTTTGTCAATCTACAAAAGCACTGTTAGACATAAAAGGATTTATGAAATTTAGTTCTGTGTGTTATGATATTTTCTGAAAGCAGAAGAAACTGAATGTATAATAGAAGTCCATCAAATATTTATGGTTGCACATGGTCAAGAAAACCCAGTTTCCCTGGTGCCTTTTGAAACTTTGACAATGCCAGCATCATATAGTCTTGAAAAAGTGTTGATGCAAGGGTGCATATTTTTCTAATTTTACGCAACTCTAGCCTTAATGCTCATAAAGAAAAAGCATAATAGTAGGTCTGTCTCTTTTAACCTTGTATCCTTCCTCTGATAGGAATTCTGCAGATTTTTGACATTTCTAGTCATCTTCTAATGCAGTTTGTCACTGCCTTTTCCACATGGTTTTTCTTTCGTTTTTCAGGGTATAACTTGTTTTCCAAACCCTCTGGGTTTTTTATAAAGTGCAGATTCACCAGGTGCAAACTCGAGTTGGTACAAGAAAAGTTACTTTTTTTCTTTCTGTGACTACATTAATACTCTGTTTAACCTAAAAGTCTCCTTATTTCCTTCCTATATTCCAGATGGTGGGGTTTTATTGTTTGAGTCTGGATTGATTCTTATAATTTAGTTCCTTTATTTAGTTTTTATTATTCTCTTAGTTTTTTGTGTTTTCTCTAGAAATAGAATATTCACATAGATTGACACGAGCTTAAAGCCTCTTCAACTCACAGAGCAGACTTCATCCGGGAACATTTGTGGCTGCCCTGGGGAAAGTTATGCATGTATTTTCTGCCAACAATTGTTCTCTAGTCTGTTCAAAGTCAAATTTCAGACTGCCTACGTTCACTTCCCGTATTAGATTGCATGTCTCTTCCCTTCAGTGTAACACTGCATTAATTTTCTTCCAGTCTGTTTATTCATGCTGTAACTCACAGTGATTCTACTTTTTTCTTCTTATGATAGTTTTCCTTCATAAATTTTTTGTCATCATACTTCTTGCTTAGTGTCACACTTCTGTGATTATCTAGATATTTTTCCTTATAGCCTTTAGTTTCATCATTCCCATGTTCTTCTGCAATATTTTCAACATTCTTCACAAGAATTCCGGTATTTTTAAATTTTCCCTTCTTTTTGATATTCTGCTCTTCTTGGTATGTACAGATAGATTTTGAAAGTATTCCCACAATCTGTTTTATTTCTGTTGTTCTAAGACAGATTGTCACATTCTGCTCTCCTCTAAGGAGAGAGATGAATGAAATGCAAAAGTCAGTTGAGTAAAATTTTGGTGTCTCTGAAGAGATCTGTGTTGTTTGGAAATTTTTCTTTTATTCTTTCCTGTAAAACCCTCTGGATTTGTTTGGAGTGGGAGAGGAAGGCACACCTGTAATCATTATGGTAACTGGAGACAAATGTGGAAAGGAATCAAGGGTTTGATTTCATTATTTGGTACTCAACTTTTCTCTTACCTTCTGATTTGTATTACTTATTCTAAAATCAGAGACCATGTGCACATTTAGTGCTGGTATTTATACAAATATATCCTGTCAGGACCCAAATGGGCTCAACTGACGGCATTCAAGAAAGACTAGGTCATATTATTTTCTTCTTCCTCCTAGTTGCCATCAGCCTATGTCAGCCACTATTTGAGTTCATCCCCATTGCTGAGTTGACTGAATGCTGTATTCATTCTTAATTCAGTTATTTGCCTCACGTCGGCTTTCCTTCCAGGTCTATACCCTTGCAAGTAAAGATAGAAATTTAATAATTCCTTTTTTATTATTTTTTTTTCATCTTTTAACTTGCCCTTGAATCAGTCATTCATTAGTTTCCATGTTGATAAATCATTGTTTTAGAAAGCTATCCTGCAGCTCACACTGCAGAAAGTAATATTCAGTTGCTGTTTGACATGATTCAGGTTTTCTCTGTGAAAATACCTACTGTTCTGATTGGTAGCACATACTTGTGTCATGTGCTCTCCTCATACTTCCAAACACTGCAAAGTAACAACAAGAATAAATCCTTCAAATACCCCTATTACTATTTCTAACCATAAGATACTAAAGGACACTCAGTTTTACAGATATTCAACACAGATTGGTATTCTGTTGGACCTGACTTTTCTCATCATGGCATAAAGTGTAGTAGCTCAGAGACTAAGCATGATTCTGTTTCTCTGTGTCCTCCCTTTGTCTTTGAGATTTAATAAGTTCCTTGGTTTTAGCTTGGAGGTCTTCATTGTGACTTGTAGGTTTTGAGTTTGCATTTCTTCCCTGAAAATTCAAAGTAGGCTGCATGAATTAGCTCCATAAACTCTTCATACTTTGCTGCGCTTGGAGAAGAAAAATGGAATGATGTGGTGTGAAATGTTATCAAAACAAATATGATCTATTTTAAATGCTTTTGTTTTTCCTGCTTCAGTCCTTATTGCAATTCCCTGAAATGCACAAGGCTATTAATGGATTTTGATCTCATCATGATCACTCTCTGCTCTAATCTATACAAGGGATGATTCTCATTCATTGAGCTCTAATCGTTGCCTCTCTTGTTATTGGTCTATTGACAGGAGCCTTCATGGAAGTGATTTTTGTCTTGTTGCTGTGTTCTGTTGCGTGAAAATGGTTCAGATGATATCTCTTCCCAGAACAGGAAACCATGTGCCATATTGTGATAATCGGAAGACAGTTTCTTTTTTAGTTCCTTTCTGAGCAGTGGTTTAAAACTACTTTTTGCTTTAAATATTTTATAACATCAAATCATCAAGGATCTCAATATGAGATGGGTAACAATGGCTTAACTCATTCAGGCTGAGTTCACCTAATCCAGTATTTTTTTCTTTTCTAGCAGCATCTGCAAACAGGTACCTAGGGAGAAGCATTATTCCCTCACAAACCCGTGGTCTTCCACCCTTCTGCTGTTTTCAGCTCTGGTTTTCTTGAGCCTAATGTTTTCCATTAATGGATCTCTCCATGAGGAATGCTCAGTCATGATTAGTTCATCAATCTTAGGTCTTGCAGCTCTCTTTCCATGCTTTATGGAATGATGCTGTTAAGGAATCTACATCTGTAGTTACAACTGCATCAGGAGAGGATTGACAAGTCTTACGGCTCATGCCATATCATTTTATTAATCTTTGTCTTTGCCAAGTATTTTGCTGTCAAGGAAAGCGAATGCTTTTCATCTCTCCTACTATCTAGAGTAGTATTGTTCATTTGACATACTTCTGAATTTACTGAATAGACTTACTGTTCAAAAGACTTCACAGCTACCTTGCTTCATAGTTGATTTGTTCTTTTACAAGAGCCTCTTCTGGCCTGAAGTAGATTTTTTTCTCTCTCTCTTAACCATGAATAGTGAACGAAGTGAAACTGCCAAATTAGTTATATTCAAACATATTATATAAGCAGACTTAGATTTTGCCATGCACAAATTGGATTGCAATGATGACTTTACTATCTCTGTTGGGGCGGTTTGTTTACATCTTAATCACTGTAGTGTGGAAACAAGTTCTTCACAGTGGGTCAGCATTCTTAAGAGTAATGTTCTCCTTTTCCCACTGTATACTGCACTAAGACTACCAAAATATTGGCCTCTCTACTGCAGATGCTTAAGAGCCCATTCTCTTACTGAAGCACGTATTTCTTTAATAGTGCTTGGGTTGATTCCTGGACCTTTTATTGATGATGTTCTTAGACTGTGAATGCAGTTTTAGCTTTCTGGGACTGAGAGTAATTAAGTAACAGTGAGCTGGGAGTAAATCTGTGATCATTTGGCTTTTGAATTGGATGTTACCCATTTGACTTTGAAGAAATTTAAATTTCCAGAACGGGACTTTGATGTTACTTTATGGTAAAGGCATGTTTGGTTCTTTCTATGCACACAAATAGCTGATATGGCATATCAGACTTAATCAGTTTTTCAGATGGCGTAAGTTTTATATTGTACGTGCTTTGAGCTGGGATTCTTCCCTTCTGTGGATAACTGTCACTCTGCAAATATGCAGTTTCTGAATTGGTGAAAGATCAGAGCTCTTCATTTTTTCTTAAATTTTTTGTAAGAAACACAAGGAATGGATGCGTTATTCATAATCTAGTAGTTTGCATAGTGAAATGACAGAGCCAGAAGGTGCAGGAAGAAGGAAATTTTCACTGGAAATTAAAGGGAAAAAATAATTAATAATGAAGAGGATGACCACAAAAGTTGAAAAATCTCCATCCCTGTAGACTTTAAAAACTCTACTGGACAATGCCCTCAGTAGCCCATGGTAACTCCTGAATTTAACCATGATTTGAGGTGAAGGTTGAATGGGATGACCTCCACAATATTTAAAATTGTAAAAACAATAAGTATCGAGAATGTATGATTTTTAAAACTATTTTAATTGAAACTACATTACATCTTGATAGAAGGCATGGTGCTGTAGTGGATAGTCATTAGATCTTGAAGTAACTAATAAGAAATGCTCATTTCACCTGACTGTTTTGAATGAGATGATCCTAGAAGTCTTTTTTCAGTCTAATACATTGGTCATCTTCCATCAGTCATTTGAAGAGAGACAAGTAGGTTTATGCATGACATGGGTTATTTCCTGTGATTAAAAACTAATGGTGCAGTATTTCTCTATGTTGTTCTCACCCACCTGATTGCTCTGTGTGCGTGGGAACAAAGTGTGAAGGTCACTTCTATGAAACTGTCCTGGAGTACTGTGATGAGGGGGGATGGGGGAATAATGGCAGACACTTGAAAATGAATACCAGTTCTAAGCTGTTGAGGAGAGGGTGATTTTTGAACAAACAAATGAGGAAGTAATTAGCTGAATACATTATTGCATTTTCTTATCATACTGGCATGGGATAGACCACTGATAGGTAATGATAACCATTTCTGGTATCACTGCTGAAGAACCAAACATGACTGCATTGCAGAGTGATAGACTAGATCTTGTTAATTATTGGTCTTTGGGTATTTGAAAGGTGGTTGGATAGTTTTTGAGAATATTAGCCAAATATTTTATCAGAGTACTCAGGACTGAAATTTGTTGCTGACATTTTAAATGCCATTTGTACATTTTAAAGTTAGACCAGATGAATAATGCAAGTCATGCTTTCATAGCTGTTAAGTTTTCCACAAGCTGAGGAAATCAGCAGTGTGCAGATGTCTAATCAATCAATTAATTTATAGGGTTTTCATCACAAGCCTCAAAGTTGGAATTAGGATTTTTTTTTTTTTTAGTGCTCATGTAATTTCTCTTAAACTAGTATAGTTTTTCAATTTTTTGGAACATTTGAACATTCTTTTGTCCTCTCTGCTCTTCCCTCCTCCTCTGTCCCCTGGATGACTTAAATAGGCTAATATTATTTGAAAGTAATGTTTGTACTTAGCATAAGATTATTTGCTTGCATGCAGCCAGTATTAGTATTCAGTTCAGTGATCTGTCATATCTATCTTAGGATCTTCGCTTGTCAAAAGAGGTCTGATGAGTCACCTGAAGTAACTGTATTGGATTAAGTATTTTTAGAAATTGCGCTTGTACTGTCACCAGTTTCAAAACCAGTGCTCATATTCTTGTGATGGCAACACCACTGGAATGTCATTGGTAACTTCCTCAATGATCTTAAACGCTATAGTTTGAGCAAGAACATAAATGTAAGGCTGTCCACTTGCTGAGGGTGGGTAGATTTCATGATTAATTTCACACAATGATTAAAACAGTGTTATTTTAATCAATTACTTGAGGAAGTGATTAGCTGTGGGGTTGATAAGTTCTGGAGACTATATTCAGATGCTCTTCAGTACCAAGGTCCCTGCCATAAGAACAAACAGATGGAATTATTGCAAGAAAAGAAATTGGTAGCTAAACTGAAATCAGTTTTTTCCATACCATTAATTTGGGGAGAAATGCTTTAGGGTTTGCAGAAATTTAATAAATATGCATAAGGTGATATTTTGTTTTCCACATCCTTTACATTTATACTGGCTTATTAAAGATTTAATTAAGTTTTTTGAAAAGGGAGAGGATGCAGTCTTGCAAAAAAATGTAGATGACAGTGTGGGTTCACAATAATTAGGGCTTCAGGGATAAAGTAAAGATTCTCTACAGTTAATGAATATTAAGGCAACGGCTGCTTTGAAAACTTGCAAAAATGCCAGTGTTTTACTTACGACATCTGTCTTCTGTTTGTTTTCTAGCCCTAGTCCATCAATATATGTGACAGATTATATACCATTTACTTCTGCAACTATGAATAGTAAACAAACGTTACAGAAGATATTTTACATTACCCTTTTTGCGCGTAAGCAATTTTTTTTACCAACTTCTTGCTCTTCATTATCCCGCATCTTCTTTGTTGTCCATTCATTTAAATCTTAAAAACAAGTATCTTGGGATTAATTTTATTAGTATTTTCCTATTGAAACAGCACATCACACAGCACTACAAAAATTAGGGTTTTTTTAAATCCCTCTTTGATTCCATTTTGCTGTCAAGGTTCTAAAATCTTGACAGTGGTTAGACAAAAAATGTGGCAAAGCAACTGTGCACCATGTTAATCCATGGTCTTTGTTGGTCTCTTGTATTCTGTGTGCAGAAGTACATAAATAAGCAAATTACATTTGTTTTGTCTTCTTTGACTTGTAGCTTCCAAACTCGTGGGGTCAAGAACTGTCTCTAATGTGCTTCTCCTGTAACACACAATTAAATTCTGCTCCTGAATTAGGATTTCTTTGTGCTCTGACTGTATAAATGACAACAATACCAAAAGAGTAATTCCTTTTGCAAAACTAGTTGAGTGTAAATGGAACTATAATATTATACTTGAATGCTGGACAACAAAATTTGGCCTATAAATTCAGTGTCAGTGTAATATCAAAGATATTTATTGTTCTGCAGTTCAGAAGGTGTATTCAGTTCTGAGTTCGGTACAGTTGTCACAGATTCTGTTATAGGCTTTTGTGTAACACCTTGAAAGTAACTACTTGCTTCTTTCAGCTTTGTAGCAGATATTAGAGTATACTGTTCAGCCATATGCTGTACACGTGGCAGAAGCTTGCGTCCTTTGTCCTTATATCCCCTCAACCGTTTTCCAGGTCTGCTTTCCTCCCTCTATCATTGTTGATCCTGTGTTCCTTTTAGAATATCTTCTGGAAGTCTTCCTAGAAGAAGAAATTCAATTTCTTTTCCATTCTCTATTCTCCTCTAAGAGTCCTGGTGGCCCAATCTGCCACCAGTAAGTCAATAGTACTTCGCTCTCTTTCTTCTCATTAATTTCTAGGGGAAAAGTGGGTATTTTCATGACAATGAGTAATGAAAAAGGGATAAAGTGAAAAAGGAGCTGTAATATGGACTGTGAGGAAAGATCAGCAGATAGTGGAGCTTACTCAAAGGGGTTTCTTACAGTTGACTGAGGAACTGAATTCTCTCCAGGATAATTTTCCTTTAAAACCTGCAGCATCTCTGAAGGCAATTGGCTTGCCTGTGGTACATAGCTTTTTGCATTAATGTTTTTAAAATATACCCTTTCCTGAAACTTCTGGTATTCTTTGAAAATTCAAGTTTTAATTGTCTGAAAACTGCTTTATTTGCAGCTTGCTACTTCTCCCTGATGGTCTGTTTTAGAAGTACCAGGAGAGTAAATTTTTCTCATTGGTTAACTCTGTTCTAAATGGGAACTGTTAATGTGCCTCAAAAAGAGTATTTGATTTTGTATAAATATGAAACTTTATTTATTTTAGTGTTACAGATTCTGGTAACTTATCCTGAAGACAGAACTGTGTATCTGCAAATTGACTTAGTCATGCTACAGATTATTTCTCCCAGCCCCTTCTACAAGCAGCTGGTAAAAAGCCATCTGGCTCACAAGCCGTGTCCGTTCTATATTATGAAATCTTTAAATGCTTGCCTTTCCGTAATCTTATTTGTCTTTTGAACCATTCATTTACATAGTTTTTGACAAAGCAGTACCTTTTCAGAAAAATGTGGTCTCTTCTGACCTTGTACCTCAAAAATAAATTATTGGATATTTGGCCAAAGCCAGTGAGCCAAACTACTAGTAAGTCACTTAAGCAGTCAGATGATTTCAGTGATGTTGGAGTGTATGTATAACCTGTTTGTGTTCTTGGTTAATAACCATCCAGTTTCAGTCCTGCATATGTAACTCCATGTGCATACATAGTGCAGAATATTTAACTATGTTATTTTTAATTTTTTGTATTTCTTGTGTTCTATATACATTGTTTTGCAGAGTAAATTCAATTCAGTTTAGTACATTCTTGGAGTGGGAGATAAGGACTTGTGTACCAGCGAAGTAAATTGGAAAGTAATGCCTCATACTTATTTTTAAATGTGATTCAGACCTAAAACTTTATAGCAAATCATGTTGTGTTCTTGTAAAAGGATAGGTTTCTGTCAAATGGAGATAAAGGGTATTCTCAGTCTTTGTGTCTGTAGGGATTAGGGCAGTAATTGCATCTAATTTCTGGTGATGCTTTCTCCTCCCTGTGGTCACTGATGTATTATTTCACTGAAAATGTTCAGGGAGGAGTTGAAATGTCTGCAGTGGATTTCTTGAACCTGAGTGTAATTCCTATTACTTTACTCATCTCTAGGTTTGTCAGAATGAGAGTTTTTTGTAACTCTTTCCTTCTAAATATGGAGGGGGCAAACTAATTCTGTAAACTGAAAATTTTATTTAGGGATATGCACATATGTAATGCAGGGAAAAAGAAATTTTGACATAATGAATAGTGCAGTTATGTAGAAAATGTATTTTTTTTTAATGTCCATCTCTTGAACTCTGAAACCCTGACTCCCTTGAAGAACATGGAGTGTAAATTGTGCCAGATGAAAACTGGAATGAGCTGATAAGTAATACCTGCTTTTTTTCTGGCATGTTTTGAAGACTGCAAGAAGTTTCTGTGATGAAAATTTCCCAGACTGACTATATTTAAAGTAGTGCAACCAATGTCAGTATTCCTGATCGGCATTTTTCCTTGTAATGACGTGATTTACTCTTTGTTCTTACGTGTTCCATGAATATTTACCAATTTTATTGCTAAGCATATTGACGTTTTTTGCACTTACTTATCACTTACAATTGATTTCAGGGCCGTCTAATCTTTCTCTCTACAACAATTATTCTTTATCTATCAGAAGATCCACCCTCTTACTCTACTTCAGGGAGCAGGAGGGGAGTAAGCTTATCAAATATTTTTTCTCACTTGATCTTTCACTAGTTAACTCGCCTCTTAGGTTATTGTTATAAATGATTTTGTGGCATTAAATTGAGACATGAGCAGATCAGAACCATTCTGTGCTTTTGGGTTAGTTACTGTTTCAGTTTTCCTGGGTTTCCCTTCCAAAAGCAGCTGTTTTATCTTAGACCATTGTCCTACTGTAAAAAATAGTGGCAATGTGTCCTGCCTTCTAACTGGCAAGCTTCACTAGCTCTTTATTATGGCTAATGTTGTAGCATTTGTAGGGGAACTAGGGAAGTGGCTGTCTTAGGGTTGCATGGGAGAAAGTGCAGTACTGGAGAACTACACATTCGAAAAGGAAAACTTTTTGTAGGGAAGCTATTTTTGTGGATTCCCCAGGCTATAAGATTTCTGAGGTGCATTTTTTATTTGCCAAACTGACTTCTAAATCTAGGTTGAATGGGTGCTGAAAAGGGGGGATGCTGGAAAGTGGCGTGCTTAACTAATGTCTAATGTTGACCTTAAAGAATGAAGATTTCAAAACCAGAATATTTAAATATAGGATAATAAGTTGAATTAGCTATGGTATATCTTTTAGCTAGCTTCAAACCAAGACAGGACAAGAAGAACGTGTATAAATTTTATTCACGTATGAATGGATTTGCCCTTTAAAGACTATGTAGCCTTTGACTTCAGTAATTTTTCAGTGTTAATTCTTTGTGGAGTTATTTTAAATACAAAGATAGTGTTTTCTACCTGAGGATGTCCTTGAGATACAAATGGTGAGGGCTGGGAAGATACATGCTAGTATATCTAATATGTTTGCTTAGTACCTGCAATGATCTGTGGGAATCCAGTATTGAATGTGGACTAGGCTGATTTGTGGCCTCAGCTGGTACTGCCTCTGTTATGTTCTTAAGACGACAGACTTGGGATCTAAAGAGGCCTTCAGAATACATCTGTTCATTTAGGTAATCAGGAAAAGTGATTCTCAGGAAAATTAGTAAAAGTTTCAGCTGGGAAAAAAAAAATTTACTTTTTCAGCTGGGAAAAAAATTGGAAAAGTGCTTCTCAGATTTATCTTTCTAATTGTTTTCAAAGCAAATCTCTAGGATAGGTCTGTGGAATGTCAAATTTTATAGCCAAGCTTCCTTTCTCCTTTTATATTTTTCATTATTCTGTATCGACAGACTCCTTAAAACCAACCACAGAAAACAAACTGCCAAATAATTTTTCTCACTTTTTTCTCTTATCTTTAAGCACTCACTTCAAAAGTGCAAATATTGTTTTTGTTTACCTTTAAACGCAGAATAATCATCAGTCTGTACTCAGTCTGTTACAGAATTGCCGGTTATTATTTCTTGACTTGTTTAGGTCTTGAAATTATGTTCCTCTTTAGCAAAAGAATAATCTAATGGGTCTGGGTTTGGTTGGTTGGTTGGTTGGCGTTTTTTGTTGTTGTTTGGGGTTTTTTTTTGTTTTTAATCTGCAGTTGGTTTTAACACTGGTAGTTCTCACATCAGCCAAGTCTGGAGTTACCATTTTTGATTAGTGAGAATAGTAATGACATTTTGCATAATATTTATTTCTTTTCTACCATAGGAGGTTTAATCCTATGGGTACTTGGGTTAATGGGTAAAATATCAAGAACACGTGAAATTTTAAGGACGAAGTAAAACTTGAATCTGTGGTAGGTAGTATAAGATGTGCCTTTGGTAATAACAACTTTTTCCACTCTGAAGATTAATTATTTTTTCTGCAATTTTTGATTATAATTTTTTAAATTCTTAAATTTTGGACTGGTTTGTGCATAGTTAGATATCTAATTTCAGAAAGTACTTAACTGCCTTGTCATAAGATATAAAGTATTTATTGCTTATCATCACTACATCTTTCCTCTGGCATTACTCTCTTAATTCACTTTCTGTGAAGAGGAAAGTGAGAAATTAAATTCCTTTTTTTAGCTTCCCAGTATGCTAATCAGCAAGATAACCTTTTGTATTAACATTAAGGTGCCATTAAGAAATAGGTACTTGAGAATTCTCTCAGTAATACCAAAAAGACAAATTCATGATATCTGTCTATGTATTGGTTTTGGGGTTTGGGTGTTTTTGTTGTTGTGGTGGTTTTTTGTGTTTGGTTTGGTCTTTTGATTGGTGTTTTTAGTTTTGTTTTTTAATGTTTTGGAAGATGAAGAAGCCACAGTACACATACCCAGAATATTTTTCAACTAGATGCTTTATGTATTCCCTGTATGAAGTTAACTAGTTGTTAGTTTCTTGTATGGAGAACTCTGCTGATTTGTTGATTTCATTAAAGGTCACTTAGCTTCCTCTAAAATTCTTTTATGTTATATACCCTCATTTTAAATTTCTGTTATATAATAACAAAGAAAGTTGTGGTACTCTTATATTCCTTGTTGGAGCAATTAAAAAAAAAAAAAAATTCGTGATTCTGAAGGGGATTCTGTCAAAATTATTTCAGTATGCTTGATTGAGGCCTCATTGTTTTCCTGTTCAAGCAGTTATATTTCTGATTACCAAACAGTGCTTATGTGCCGTAGAACAATTTAATTTCTGCCCCTTCATCTGGTATGTTTTCACTCATAGAACCAAATCTCCTCTGATTTCTTTTGTATTTAGTCTGCATTTTACATTTTAAATGGTTGTTGAATTTATTTGTCCTTAGTCTTCTTTCTTTTAACAGTATGTGCTACTACCCCTTCCCAGTCTTCCTTTATAATCTAATTCAGTGTAAATTCTTGATGCTTTCCCTAGCTAGCCTTTCATAAGTTTTTTTTAATAAAACTCCTTTTCATGGTAGCAGTGTAGTCATCTATTCTGTACTTCCAGGGATTGGAAATACAGCATCTGTATTTTAACCTGGTGTTTGAAATAACTTAGAAAATTGAAGAAGAGGACGAAAGTTCTTTTTCAGCATTAGCTGTATTTTGGTTGTCTGGGTAATTCTTCAATGTAGCACAGTGCTTAAGGGCTTTGAGGGATTAGCCTCTATGTGGTGATTCCACAGAGAAGAGAGCTGAGTTATCAATGGCTTTGTAAAATGTCTCTCTAACATGGCTGTTTACAGAAAGCAAAAAAGACCCAGAGTCTATTTAATTTTTAATTTTTTAGGGAGAAAATCCAGTAGTACCCTGAAATTTTGTTGCTCATTTGGCTTTTTGACCCCTTTCAAACTGTGGTGGCATTTATTGGTAGCATTCCACCTAAGTCAAAGCAACCTCAAATTTCTGAGGTGAATTACCTCTTTGTGAAGTTACTATCATCATTACTTTATCAACTTCCATCATAAAATCTTGTCATTCCACAAATATGCAGAGAAATGTGCAGTAAGGGATAGAAAGGGAAGGATGATTGGCAGTATTTCAACAGCAGTTGAGTTTATGAATTACTTTATTGTGAAACAGGGAACAAATACACTTTGAACAAATGAACAGTTTTGTTGGTGTCTGTTTAAGTCACCTTTTCTCTAGATGCTACTTGCTCTGTAAAGTAGAACTTGCTTTACACTGATGGAAAAAAAACCAAACAAAAAATAGGATAGAACCACTGTTCAGTAAAGTGATGTCTTTTCGTGCACATCCTTTAAATACCATGCTTTCCACCTAATGTTCTGAAATTAAAAATGTTCTGAGGAAGGGCTGAGAGAGCTGGGAATGTTTATCCTAGAAAAGTGAAGGTTCAGGAGCAGTTATATTGATGTAAATAAGTACCTGAAGGGTAAAGATGACAGCCAGAATCGTTCGTGCCCAGTGACAGGACTGGAGGCAGTGGGCCCAAAATGAAACACCAAAGGTTCCATCCAAACATCAGTAAACACTTCTGTACTGTGAAAATGACTGGGAATTGTCAGGAGTTGCCCAGAGGTTAGGGCTGGTTATTTTGTTAATTTTTTTTTAATTTGTTTTTGATTTGTTTTGTTTGTTTGTTTGTTTGTTTTCCCTAAGGAACATACTACATAAGTTATTTGAATTTCTCCCCGGGTAGCATGTCCTCCTTTGGGGTAAATGGGGTACTGGAGCTACATGCTCTGGTGGGTACAAAACTAGTATATGAGCAAGCTTGAGCCTGGATTACCAGGTTCTTATGGCTTACTCTGTAACACTTTCCTTTTTAATAGCTAAAGAGATTCAGCTGAAAAAAATATTTTGCAATAAAGTTGAGAAGGAACAGTTGGTTATATGACACTGTATGTAGAACGTTCAAGTTCACAAATAGTGCTTGAGAGTAAAAGAAAGACCTCGTTTTCACATTTTCAAAGACACTCTGGACTCTAGTTTTACAATTAAGAAAAAAGGAGGAGAAATATCTTGTGTCTTCCTGTAGTGTCAAATCTTTGCTTTCAGTAGAGAAATACCATGTTTTCAAATGATCTAGATTAGATAAGGCTGCCTGCTCATTTCAGTAAACACTGAAGAAGTGAAGGGAAAAGAATGGGATCGAAAGTTACTTATTTTTAAACATAAGCACAATGTTAATAATGTGTTGAGCAGTCAGTATTCTTTGTAGCAAGGGAGAGGTACACAAAGTATATATTAGTTCCGGAATGGCTTTCAGTAGTTAATGCATAACTCTACACTGTAAATTGAACCGGGCTGCTGAATGCTGTGAGATGATTCTTGCAGAAAGCTGAACTTAACAAAAAAAGCCCTTGGGGCCCAGAAACTCAGAATGGCAATATAAATAGCACCTAGTTTAAAAGGCTGGCTTAACTAAGTTTAATTTTACCTAAAAATCAGAAATATTTGAAAATGGCAGGCCAAATAAGTTGATATTAAACATTGTGATAATCTGTAGCTTTGAGATGTGTTCCGGGATTTAGAAAGAATTTTTATTTGTGAAATAATAATTGTGCATAGAGTTAACTTGAAGTATCTGCTTAAAAATCATAAACTTAGCACTCTGAAAGGTGTGTCTGAATCCAATTCCCAGGAATCTGAAGGTTCTGAATATTGAAAAAAAAAATTGTAATTTAGGATTAGGAGTTTGATCTTAATGAATTAAAATATATGTGCAGAATTAGTTTTTAATTTTTTGTGCATAATTTTAATATTTAGCTAAAGATTTCTTCCCATCTCTAATCAAGAATTTTTGCAATATTTTTGCTAGGCCACCCTGAATCGTTTTCCACTGAGAGTAAATGGAGCTTTTTTAGCCTTTGTGTATAACAAGTACTCTCGGAATCATCCTGGATGTCCTATATTATGCTCTCTTGAGACTAATATCCTTCCAGTATAAAGGTGACCTAAGCAGAATGTACTTTGAAGTTTAGCTGGTGCTTTTGTTGTAGAACCTTTTCTCTGATTCATAATTCATCCTTTTGATATTTCTCATTATGTTATAAATTACTTTCTTGCTTCTAAAGAAAAAATAGTAAAATAAAATAATAGGGGAAAAGCCTATAGTTGTATAAGGCATCTTATCTAGGCTTCTTTCTATAAAACTTAATTGGTTTAACTTGTTTTTATTTAATGCAGTACAGTAGGTATTATCTTTCCTTAAATAAGCTGTGCGCTTGTTTACAGTACTAGTGTCTTACTCTGTAATTCATATTGTTGATCTTATAGGCTTTATTTAAATCAGCTGAACTTTATTTTTTAATTAATGGAAATTATCATAAAGTTTGTGACAAATTGTGAAAATTCTGATAAGTATTAAATACAAAATGGTGAATTTCTTGTATTTTGAAATAAATAGTCAATTTTTTATTGTATTCAATTGAAATTGGCGATCTTTGTAAAATCAACTGGACAAAATATATCCATGTAAACCATTATGCAGGTTATTTTCAATCTTGTATTTTCCACAGTGTAAGAAAATATTGATGTTAATACTTTCTTGTATAATGTTCAGAAAATGACAGCTGCGTGTAATAGGAAATCAACCAGATTTTTCTGAGGCTGCTAATAGAACAACTTATGGGCTAAAATAAAAAAAAAAAAAACAAACTACAGTACTTTTGCTTCTCCATTCATTTATCTACTCAGCCTTAAAAGGACATTTTTAGGTTTAATGCCACGCAATGTAGGCTATTTTACATAAAGATGAAAATCAGTGTCTCATTCCAAAAAGCAAATCCTCAGTCACAGCTAAATGACTTTGAGTCAATGGAGCATAATATTAAGTCAGTCATACTGTGCCAGCTTACATGGCTTCTCAATTATGTTCAGGCAATGGCTTTTAAATAAATAAATAATCTGAAAATGAAAAAAAGTATCCAAACAGATTTCTGTATATCTTAGTGGTTAGTAATATTTGCATTAACTCATGCTCCTCTTTTTTTGTAGAGGAGAAATCGGAGAAGAAAACATTTGCAGTACTGATAGTCATTCTCGACAGAAGAATTAGTTTATGAGTGTACGGCTGCAGAATAATGTGTTGCTCAGTGGAATATTCAGATACTTAATCCTGGAGTTCTCCATTAGGCCTAGGGTTGTGAATCAAGAAATTACAGTTTGTAACTTTGACATGACTGATGGCTTCTATCCTTGTTTAAAGACAAGTTCAAAATAGCAACTAAGTATTTTTGATAAAGCTACTGGTGCTGATTGCCTTAATTTGAAGAAGGGTACATTTTGACAAAAGTGAAATATATTTTAATTTTTTTCCCCAGGTGTTAGAATAGCCTAGAAAATGTTAGAGAGAAGACTGAAGATGCAGAAAGATCAAAGAAATTACCTTTCTTTTCACTTTCAAGTCCATCAGCTATTTGAAATCTTGTTTTGAAGACTTACGCAGGAAAGTAGCCTTCTATCTTCTCCCTTTTTAGTGTGTAGGAAATATTATATGAAATTATCTAAATATATGCCGTTGTGTGTTGAGTTTTACAAATGATAAAAATATTTATTTATATGTTCAAGGATGCTGATATGTTGGTAGTGTAAATTACATTTTTATGCAGGCATCAGGTGACCAAGGGACAACAGAGGAATGAATGCCTGTAACAACACTTTAAATGTTGATTTCATCATCTTTCTGCCACCAATGTAATGGGGTCAGTAATTGCCTATCTGTGAATGTTTATCAGACACATTTTTAGAGAAGTTAACTGTTATTACAACATACTGCTGAAATGTGTTTATTAGTGCAGTTAGTGTCTCTGTACTATTATTCTTAGTGTAATTAAAGACTAAAATGGAGACTGTTAAAATAAATTGGAATTTAAGCTACATGCTGTAGATAGATTTATGAGATACTTTACATGCCCTATCAGTGCAACTTTGTTTTGTGGTTTGTTTTTGTTTATTTTGTTGGTTTTTTTACAATGAATGTTGTTCTGAAATTATTGTGTACAGAGCTAGCATTTCCTGGGGATTTGATGCACCTGAGTGAACAAAGCAGAATTTTCATCAAGAGTGGTTTTTCAATCTGCCTTAGCTAGTTTTGGTAAAATACACATAAAGGAAACACAGAAGTCAAGCCATCTTTTTTTTTTTTTTTTTTTCAGCATCATCATTTCAGAAATACTTAACAAAATCTGTAGTTAACTCATCTCCAGTAGCAAATGTAATATCAAATCATTAATTAGAAACTCATTACTTTGTTTCTTTCACTACAGAAACTGAAATTGGATGTACTGGAGTGAATTTGAATTTTTTATCAGGAAAGGGGAATGGCTTGATAATAACCAATGCTTCAGCCTTATTAGTAGATTGAGTCCCTGGCTAATTTATACTTTTCCTAGTATAGGTATCTCATGTTACAGCTTTTGACCCAATCTTTCTAGAGCTGAGGTCTTAGTCTTCCAGGTTCACATATTGAGCAGTGTTGGACCCTCTTACATCAGAAAGACCCAAAACCACTTCTGAAACCTGAAAGGTGAAAAGTGATAAAGCTGGCCTGTCTCAAATGGAAGGAGTCTAGTTTGAACATTGACTAATTGACTAACATCATTGGGGCTTAGTTCATTTGCTTTTTCCCAATAGCCCCTTCTGCCTTAATTTACCTTTGTCAGGGTATTCTAACTCAAGGCAAAGTAAATGAAAGGAAGTCTAAAGAAGAAATATTGAAAATATCAGGGACATCCACTGGACAGAGCAAGCAGCACTTAGGAAAATATGTGTGTTTTTTTGTTTTTTGGTACGCCCTGCCCCCAAGAGAGTTTAATTTGGGCCGAAAGAAATTTAGAAAATCTGGCCAAGAAAGATTAACATTCAAGTGAGGCAATGTATGTATACAGGGTGATTCTTGTTTTTTGTGCTTTGTCCTGTAGGCATTGTGTCTTGGGAGAATGAATAAATAAAGCTGTGTTTTGAATAGCTAATCTGCTAGTCACAGAGTATGAAAGGGAAGGCTTGTAGATGTCAACCTCTATTGAGTTAAGAAGCAGAGAGGAGATATGGGGGATCATTGGGAAGCAATCCCTAGTAGGGAATTGCTTCAGGGGCAGATACCAGAAGCTTGGCCTACCAGCATCTTTAGTTTCATAACTTGTCACACAGTGCTTTTTGACAGGTAGCATGGTTGTTTCATGACATCACTGGAAAACCAAGATCTATAATAGATGAAATTTAACTTTTTTTGTTTGTTTTCTTCTTGACTCAATAACAGGGACAACTGCAAATGGAAAAACATTTTACTAGCCTTAGGGATAAAAGAAGAATTATTTAGAATTATTTTCCCAAGCAGCTTTTATTTCATTGGGGAGTGCTCATCTGCTTAACAGGATTGAGGAAAAAATGCCAATGACTGTCACTATTTCAGGAGCAAAGACAATTTTCATAGGTGATTGCTTTATGAATTAATCCCATTTTCTAAAAAATTAACATCTTTACTTGTTGTGTAAGAAAATTCCTGAATTTTGGATTTTCTCAGTTACATTTTTAAGGGTTATTTAGTTTTGTAAAAATGTTGATGTGCCATATATTTTCACTTGTTACAAAATAGTGTAGGAGTAGCAAGTAATGTTATAGTTCTGTTTGTTTACAGAAATTAGCATTTATTTTGTTTCCACACATAGACCATCCATGTTCTTCTATTCTGCTTGGGGAATCAGCTAATGAAAATAAATCAGTGATACATGGCTGCTTCTTGATCCATTGATTTAATGTTCTCAGTGTTTTTACAGACTGTTAGCTGTTGATCCTTTTGTAGTTATTTGCAACATCAAACCCTGAGTTTTCTTCATACAGGAAGAATATCCATTCTCGTACTTAGGCTTTGGGGGGTTGGTTTGTTTGTTTGGGGGTTTTTTGCCCTAGTGTTTCAGCTAAAACAGTACCTTTCAGTTATTGGCATAAAGCTAGTAAGTGCTTAGAGGAATTCTGTAAGCAAATAGGTTTAAACATATGTAGGGTCTTTAGTTGTATAGACTGTGGAAAGGAGCAGAAGATTAGAAATCTGGAGTGAAAATGAGGTAGTGTCCCTTGTTTTCTGGATTTGAGTAACAGTTGTGTCTCTGTCATCACAAGCTGTGTTTTGTTAGATTTAGCCATTCTCTCCTACTTTCAGATTTTCTCTGGCAGAAGACTTTTCCCAGGGAGTGGAACAAGGCAAGTTAATAAAATTTGGGTGAGTGTCTAGAATCCTAATGGGAATTCACTTTGGTGACAGTTTTATGCGTGGTTTGTGTAGCTGGATAGTAAATGGTGAAAGAAAACATGTTCAGTTCCAGTATCTTCACAGCAAGAACAATTTGGGATAGACCATTGTCTTTTCAATGGTCTAACAGTGCTTTCCAGGATATTAGTAGATTACTATGGTAATATGAAAAATTTTGCCTTTTGGTTCTATGTGTTTTTCTGTCAAATTTTCTTCACTTTTCAACACTCTCCTTTGCACAGGAGAAAATTCTTGACTGAGGTAGAGCTCATGCTTATATTCAACAGTATGTTTTTCTGTTTTCTACACTTTTATCTTAAAAAAATAATTTTCTTAGAAAAATATCCAGATTAGATCCTGAATTATGAAATCCTTAAGACTGGTCTGCTAGCTTCAGTGTACTTAAAATGCACTTTCCCCTGCCACCCACCTGTTAACACACTGACCAATTTTCTGAGTGTAGTGTCTGTTAAGTGGGTGCCTTTTTGATGCAAAGCT
This sequence comes from Monarcha castaneiventris obscurior, assembly GCA_026261815.1. Lineage (NCBI taxonomy): Eukaryota > Metazoa > Chordata > Aves > Passeriformes > Monarchidae > Monarcha > Monarcha castaneiventris. Next base: position 27,688,262 of record JAMPIT010000433.1, read on the forward strand.
GAATTACACCGTTGGAATTTTAAAATGTGCAATATTTCCATAAGACTCAGCGTTAAAGTCAAATGCATGGCTAAAATGGAAACTTTTATTTTGTAGATTGATTTCTTATATTTCATTATTAAATGAAATGAGGAAAAGTTTGCTGACTTACTCAGGAGCATATATTGTGAAAATATTTTATAAATTACAAAAACAATATCAGCCCTTCATCTCTCTCTAAAGACTAAAAGGTCAGAATGACTGCACTTGTGAATTCTAGAGCTGTCAGTCCATTCTATCAATTATTCTGCAAAAGAAGTCTTCTGAAATAAAGTGTACAAAAAATTTGGTAGGATATTGAAGTGCAGTCAGTTACCTAAGAAAAGTGTAGCAGAATGTTTTATGATGCAAGCCACCATCTGCAGTCTATTTAATAACTTTCTATTTGAAAAGAATAGATTTCTTCAGAATGCAGTGGAGCAAGTATATACATTGTACCTAATGGCTACACTCCTGAAATATTAGCTTGATTTTACCTAGTGTAGTACACACATAAAGTTAGTTTAGTTACTAGCTTTTTACCTTGTGCATATAAGAAAAAACCAAACAACACATGATACAAGTGGTTGAGAACATTATAGTGAATATTGCACAAGAGCTATGTAAAAAGGTGGCATTATATATGGCTGAATCTAAAGACTATTTTTTATTGGCAACTAGCTTCCAAGTAAAACTAGAACTGGGATTTCTCTGAGTAAGGTTCTTCCATATAACTTTGTTTTATAGAAGCAAATTATTTAGCACTAATAGAGCTGGATTTTTTCCCCTCTCCTGTTTTTTTTTTTCTTTCTGTCAAGATCATACTTTTGCTTTCATACCCTTAATGCTATTTCACAGGTTTCTTTTCTTTGAATAAGGCCTATTCTGAAAAGTGTTTGTTTTTCTGTACCAAGTAGGATATTATGCATCATTCATGTGTTAATATAAAAGTTATGTCTTTTTATTAGTTCTCTTTGGTTTATCCTTTTGCTTGAGTTGTTAAAGCTTTTGGATATACTAGTTCCCATCCTTTTTAGCTCCTTGTATTTTATTGTACATTACTGGCTGGAGTGCCTGATGCAAAACGAGTGACTCTTTTGAAATGAACAAAGATTTAATCCTGGCACTGCTAATTGAAGGAAGTCTTACAAATGCGTAGGCTACATTTTTATGTAATTTGCTTTATGATTCTTTTTAAAGAAAAGAACTTATATAATATCTTCTTGAAGCAAAACCACCAGAAACATGTCTTTTAGAAGAAGAAAAATTACAGTATTAATTGAGTCATTGAAACTCTCATGATAAACAGAGCTGTAATCTCTCCTTCATATTCATGATTACAAATATCAGCTAAATTCTGAGAACAGGAACAAAAACCTAAAGGATTTTTTTATAGGGTCAGGTTAATGCAGGTATTCCAGAACTGTTCATGGTTCACACACATCAAAGCTTCCTTTGGACTCAAGCCTTCTGATGACCTGTGCCTAAGGGGCACAGGCCCTAAGGGGCTCTCATAATTTTGAAGGTGGAAGATCTGACAGGCACAGTATAAATTTTCTTTATCCTTGCAGTTCATTCCTTCCTTCCCCTCATACCTCTATCTCTACTCTCATTCATAGCATTATTGATTACTGATTGTCTCCTTGTGCAGTTGTTCTTGCAGTGTTTGACTTTTATCCTTGCCTCACCTGTCATCATGCTCTCTTTTCTGAGAGTGTTCCTATTTGAATATGTTTTTAAGCTAGTTTGTTCTACCCCTCCACAGTGTAGCCTGATCAATTTGTAAACCCTTTCACTAGTTTCTGTGTATTTTAACAGAGGTCTCACATCTTCAAGTTTTCTGAAGTTAGTTTCCTCTTTGTTTGATGTGCCTTCCTCACTTTCTGTTCCTGTCTGTCTGCCCCCTTCTCTGTCCATCTCACTTTCTCTCAGCACTCAGCTTCTGAGTTGTAATACTCCAGTTTTCTCTACTCTTTGTGTAGTTTTTATTTGATATAGGCAGCTTCCTCAGGGCCAGTGAGCAGGGAACTGAAGACTTAAACCAAGATAGATGCATTGATCCTGGGTAGCTGTGTGCAGCAGTCCACCTAGAGCATGGTCCGTACAACCTTGCTGAACCTAGGTAACTTACGAAACTGAACACTTTCTGCTGAACAGGTGTGGAATCAGGCTTACTTGAAAAGAAAAAAAACCTAAATAGATTTTCATAGGAATAGTTAGATAAAGAGGGCTGTCATTTAACATGTCCCATAGCATGATTTTAAATCATTCATGTGATGGAATGCTTTCAAGTAAAAGACAATACACAAGCAGATTTTTCTTATACAATGGTAGGTCGATCAAAATATTTTGGGCTTCGCCGTCTTGAGATCAGCTTAAAACATTAATCTCATAATGTAATGTACCTAGATGAGTTTATATGACAGTGCAGTCCTGTCTGTAGCAAAGTATAAAACTTTCATGAATTTGAATTCAGTGTGATACATTTGCAGGAAATTCTAAACATAGTAACTGTTTCTCTCTCTTTGCAGGTACAGTTTTCTTTCATCTTTTTACTCAAGTGACTGACAGTATCCTGCTGTGTTTTTTACTAAATAGAATAAATACAAAATAAGGCTGTATTTTCTAAAACTTCAATTTTTTAAATGGAAGTTAAATTATTGCTGTAGTGGTAACTTTTTTTTAGGCAGTGATCCTTACTCTAGTCCTTTGCCTTTGGTAGCAACCTGTTTGATTTCATTCTATGTATTCTTTCTGTTTACAACCACATTGAGTTATTCTTTTAAATACTTAAAATCTTGTTTACTACATGAAAGACTAAATTATGCTATAGGCTAAACTCTGCTACATATAGCTATATATAACTTCTGTCTTGAGTCCAGAGGAGTTTGGAGGGTGCAAAGGCAGAATATAGGTACAAAGCACTTAAATTTTAAGCTTAAACATTGCTCATCCTTGTCCTCAATTACAGAATCTCTTGGCTGAGAAAGTGGAACAGCTGATGGAGTGGAGCTCAAGGCGTTCAGTCATCCGCATGAATGGAGATAAATTCCGAAGATTTGTGAAGGCTCCACCTCGTAACTACTCTGTGATAGTGATGTTCACTGCTCTCCAGCCACAGCGGCAGTGCTCTGTTTGCAGGTGATTTATACCTTAGTGACCTTTCTCATCTTCCTGACCACAGTTTTCAAGTGAATGTTGGAATCAATGTGCAATATGCCGGGTAGGGTTGTTCTTTGCATGGGACAGATGCTCACTAGTCAATAGGCTCATGTGCTTCTTACAGCATCTTTTCAACTGTCATTTAATCTATATGTCACATTTTAGAATTCTTCCAGGTTGTGGTTTTTTTTTGTTAAATTACAGTTGAATAAAATGTTCACAGCTGAGGAAGACTTTCTCTTTAAGAAATCAGCTTTATTTTATTATCAGTTAACCATGATCTTTCCAAAGACATTTTATGACAGAAGTGATTTATTATCATTTAATAATATGACACTTCACTAATTTCTTCAGTTAAGAGATGTCCAAGGTGCGGATGCAGATTTGACTTACCCTCTGATTTCACAGCATTGGACAGTTCCTACATGCAAGCACATTTTTCCATGAGGCCATACTTATTGTGGAATACTGTCTGTCTCTGCAATTTGATGTGTTCTAGTGGCTCCATTCCGAATATGTGTTAGAGTGCCTCTGGTACTCTTTTAAGTTCCAGATCTCTCTGTGCAAGTTCCTAGTGCAATAAATTAATCCAAAAATAACTAATGATAGACAGGGAAATCGGGCCAAGGCACTGAAAGGTAGTCATGCACTTAATTACCTCACTAAATCAGAAACTGTGCTAATAAAACCTTCTTCAGCCAAAATATGCATTAGAAATTACTGTGTTTAGCAATAAATGGGATTATTGAGCAGGGAGCTCTAAACACAATTTAAATAGGCGGCAAAATATTTTGTAGGACTATGAAAAACATGAGCTGTATATGAAGAAATACTATTTCTTGTTTTTAAATACGTGCATTTAAACTACATACAAAGTTGGTAAATGTAGCAGCATGTTAGATTTCTATTGTGTTGGAATGTGACAATTACAACTTTAACTTGGGTACCTGTAGCTGTATGTGGGTTTTATTAGATTTTTGGTTTTTGTATATTAATCTTCTGTCATGGAAGTCAGTTGGTCAGTTTTGAGAGAGGGTATATAAATGGCCTTTCCATGACTTCACCCTCCATATATGAACTGTAGGAATAGGTACAGAAGTTGTCCAACATTCTTAAGTGAAATGACTCTTTAGTTCAGCACTTTCTTTGCTGTTTTTTCTTCTTTGTGTTTCCAGAGTTCAGCTTCAGGAGATGATACAGGAGTTGAAAGTTTACCATATTGTTTTATGTCATCCTTATTTTCCTACCCAGTGGATAAAGCTCCAGGAGAAGCACCAAGTTCAGCTCTATAAGGGTCATTGTATTTGTCATTATAATGGCCATAGCAAATTCTTTCCCTGTTCTATGTGCAGGTCTTTTGTAGGGCATGTTAAACAACATAAATATTGCTGTTATTAAGGAAGTTAATTTTGCTTGCAACTGTATGTTGTTTACTGTATGGAAAAAGAACTTATAAACTTCATCTTAGGAAAGACCAGACTAGACATTTTGTACAGAAGCAACTGAAAATCTTTAGGCATAAAATGAAGGAAAAATCAGCATACTACATTCAGTTGGATTTGTTCAAATAAATGTGAAGTTGTGATCCACGTGTTCATGTGAAATAAAAGGAATTTAATGAGGCTGATCGTACTGCACATAAAACCATTATCAGGAAAATCGACATTTTCAAATCAATGGCTAATTAATGGACAGGAGCACTGAAAGGATATATAGAACTGAAAGGCATGCATTACTTGATTGTAAGCTATTCACTAGCCATTTTGCCTAAAGGAAAAATAGATTTTTTAACTTAATCTGTAATGTTCTGTGAAGATGCTCTTGTTCAAGATTTAAGTTAACTGCTACTTGTCAAAATATTTTCAGAATAATTGCATAGAAAAAAAAAAAAAAATCAATGTCATATTTCAAATATGAAAAAGCACCTAGGCTGAAATCTTTGACTTTGAGTAACTTTGTCACAAGAATGAGAACTTCTTTTCCCACTAAAAATCGAGCATGGTTGGTTTATGCACCGCAGGACCACCAAAAAAAAAAAAACCCCAAAAAACAAAACAAATTTGTCTTTTCCTTTTAATGTCTGGATTTGACACTTTTTTATGTTTTCTATTATATATGTGGAAAGCTGACCAAATGTGTCTTGCACAACCTAAGGATTTTCATTGTGCAGCAAGGAGGATGTTACAACATCAGTCACACAAATCACATGATTTATGAAAGTGTATGGAAATCATATCAACTTAGTCATAAAATGCTGCATACAGAGAAGTCTTTGGGACTCTAGATATTTAGATAAAGCTTTTGTATGTAAAAAATATCCTTTCAGTCAATCCTGTCTGAATCAATCTCATCCTAACACATGAAGGCTTCTGAAAACCAGCAGCTGTGTATATGTATTAGTAGAGCCTCTAGTCATGCTTCTAGAGTTTTTTTCAAATAAATTTTGTCTTTATTCTAAAGCAGAATTTGGAGTAAAACTCTTTTGTCTAGCTTTGTGTACAAACAAGTTCTAATTTTCTGATCTAGAAGAGTATTGAAAGCCATCTGATGCCTTCACAAATGTGTTAGTGGTAGCATAAATATCAGTTTTCCTGTTGTCCCAATTATTTAAGTTCAATATGACATAGTAGGTGTTGGGAGATGAAGTAACAATAACAGATAAGATATTCAATGTGCTCTTGACTGGGAGTGGAGTGTGTTTCTAATGGCTTAGGATGGTTTTTTCCATGCATGTTTGGAATTGGGTTTTATTAAACTGTTCTTGTTCCAGGACATTAGATTTGGTTAGTTTTACTTGATTTACGTGTTACTGCTATTCTTGGTGCATATACTCTTCAACAGCACATTGGAAGCAGATACCTAAAAGGCCCTTGCTACACTGTGATGATGAGTCAGTTTGGATTAGCAGTCAGAAATAATCTCACTCTAAATAGTGACTCCTCAGCTTCCTTTTTCTCTTTGTCCTTAGGTCTTCACTCATCTAGAAAGTTTATCTCTGTTACCCAGGGTAACACTACTGAAAAAAAATCACTTATGTATGTAAGATAAAAAACCACGTTCAGTCTGACAGGAATATCATCACAGACATGAGGGGACTGTTTCTCAGCCTGTACTTTGTATTGCATACAGCCAAATGGTAACTACTGGACTAACCTGAAAGCATTTTGAGTGAAAATTTCCTGCCAGCTTCTGAGCCTTTTATCTTCCTGCGTCTCACAATCTGCTCCCTCATTTTATTATCACCACATTTTTCTAAAGTGATCAGCACCTTTTTACCACCTAGAATTTAGTGACCCCCCCTGCTTTACTTGTTTATTAGTATTTTGATTTTCCGCTGCAAAAGGGCTTTAGCTCAAGCCTGCTGATACTGACTGCTCCTCTGTGTCTTCCATTGTTATAATTAACTCCTTTTTTTTTTTTTGTTGCTGTACCATCTGACCACTTCATAAACACATTATACGAGGTCTTTTAGTTTACTTTCTAAGCTCTGCTTCTCTTATCTGACTGGCAGAAGCAACCATCTCTGCTTTGAATACAGGTGCATATGAGAGGTGCTTTGTTACCAAAGAATTCACATTTTTGTCTGCTTCATTTTTCAAATTCATTGCTGGAGTTTTTTTGTTTAGAAAGGGATGTCTGGGTCAGAGGAATGGGACTGGTCACTTGAGCTTTTCCCCAACAGCTGAAGCCCATCAACAAAAAGATGCCTATTTTGTGTTGATTTTTTTCTTAGTGTTCCTTGAAAAGATGAGAGCAGTCAGAGGCTAAAGATGCTGAGTTTCAGTGGATAGGCTCTATACTTTGACCTGTGCCACTAGTTTGTTATAAGATAATGGTTAAAACATGTAAATTAGATGTATGCATCTCTCTGTGAATTCACAGCTCCTTGAAACAAACAGATTTTGTTTTGCATACTTTGTACTATGCTTGTTTATGCCTGTGAATTCTCAAGTGTTTTCTTTAAAGAGGTGACTGAGCCTGTTTGAATCGTTGCAAATCAAGACTGAAGCCTACAATTACCATCATAAATGATAAGGAGAAAAATGGGGACATGCAATGGAGGAAGATTATAACAATTGCAGATAACCACCTGTGAAGACAAACTTGTAAACTGCACAAGCTGAAAACTGTTTCAGTCCTCGATAATGTTTATAAGTATTTTACAGTGGAAGTAACAAATCTGCTTTCAGATTTTTGGAAAACACACTTTTGCAAAGACTGTGCAAAGAGGGTTTATGAAGAACAAAGATAGAGGTGGCTGGTAATACAGAGGAGTTTGGGTAGCCAGTAATTTCCTTCGTCCCTATGTTGATGAGACTATTGCATTTTTAAAAGTGCCAGAAGTTTTGTTATGGTGAAATGAACACTGATTAGCTGAAGTTGTGTGTGTATAAATACGTGTGTATATAAATATACTTGTAAGGTATATAGAAAAAAAATATATGTAAGACGTCAAGGAGATGGGTCAATTCTTCAGATGTGGCACGTTTTCTAAAGAGTAATTTGGTTTAATATTAGTGACAAGACTGAACTCTGTTAAAAATTATTAATAACATCTTTTGTAACAAGCTCGTAGTTACTGCAGAAAACATGCTGCAGAATGAGCTCAAAGTTAACTCTTTTTGAAGCTGTTCCTTCTTGCAGGATTATCTACATTGTAATTTATATTTCAACATACAGTATGTGTATTTTTAAGTTTTGAGCTTAATGTTGTAGTATGTTGTTTTGTAAAGGGCTGTGAATGTAACTTCTTCTGTTGACTGTGCATGGAAGGAGATGGCAAAATAAGTGAGAAGAGATTCCAAATACTTTTGTTAAGATCTACCCTATCAATGAGACCTCCAAGAGGAGGTTTTTTTAATCCTGTAAAAAGAGGAATTTTGTAAGTTTCCCTGCTTAAAAAAAAATCTCAGAAAAGATATATATTTTCAAGTAGCCAATCCAAGACTAGATCAACAGCAAAAAGAATTGTGACAGTCAAGCAGCATCATCAGAAAGAGGAAACAGGATCCTCTGTCTTTCAGTTTTTTGCTGGCTGATCAAGAGCAGGTAGTGAGAAAATCATTGACAGGTCTGTTAAGTGTAGTGAAAGGGAATTGTCATTTGAACTTTTGTTCAATGAAGGAATAGAAAATTTGGAAGGAGCTGTTGAAAGTTCTGCAGTTATTTTCCTGTGCACTTCAGGACCTTGATAGAAGTATTGATGAGTCCTGCTTAACAAGGCAGTAATTTTATGCTTGGACCATACGAGACTCTTTATTCTTCCTGTGATCACAATTTTTTTATTTTTTCACTTTGCAGCTTCTATAAAAGAGGACCTCATGGCTTCTTTTCATCTGCAGAATATTGAAAATTTCTTGGGATGCTGTAAATAGAATAGCATGGATTTTAACTTGCTTTCCCCTTGTATAGTTACCTAGATTGTAAAACCTGTGTGGTTTTCAATGAGTGTTTATACTCTGTTGTATTTAATTAATTTTCTGGGCACATTCGTAGATTTTTCAGTGCTTTTCATCAAGACATTATGAGTCACCCTAAACAAAATCAAATAAACATTCTGAATTTATCGTCTTCTTGACACTGAGAAGATGTCAAGATATGCATTTAGCCCCTTGTTCCTTTAGTTTTGGGGAACACCATTTCAAATAAAATCCAAAAGTTGTTTTGGAAGTAAACTGCAGCGCTGATCACAGTTTACTTTAAATAGATGGATAACAATGTGTAAGTAACCTGATAGTACATTTTGTGCCAACTGTACATTTGTAAGTATTGTACATAGTGTACCAGAAAATAATATTTTACTGCTTTCTTTCTCAAATAATTCCACACACTTTTATTCTTTTCCTAAAATTCAGTTTGTGTTTTCCTTACTATAATGTCAGACCAATAGAATAAAATTAATCTCATTAAATATAGCTCAAGTTATACAAATGTGATTAGCTGCCATAGACACCCACATAATTAATCTTTTTAAATAAAACTTTTAATATTTCATGAGCCCCTCTTGCGTAATGGAAGAATTTCTGTAGAGCATTTGCTTAGCAGCTTACTTTCCAGTATATTGAATTTTCTGAGTAAATCTAATTGTAGCACTCCCTTTTGATCTGGCCACTATTTTCTGGCAGCTGGTCAATATTACCATTGTTGTTGCTAGCTCCTGTGTTGCTATTATGATGAAATTCTAAAGAGGTGGCTATAGCAGCAATAGCATTCAAATCTTCTCCATCTATCAAAAAATCCTGTCAAGCAAACGAGCAGTGCTAACATTATATTATTCTGAATTGAGTTCAGACCAAGTGTAGTTCTTTGCTTTTATGCCTTTATAGATTTTCACATAATTATTCTAGTAATTTTATATAATTAACATTGCTTCCTAGAAACAAGCTGATAGAATGGGTGTGAAATAATTATAGAGATAGGTAGATAAAAAGTTGACAGTTGATATTGTCTGTTGTTAATTGAAGACTGAATTTTTTCAGTCAAGTGCTTATGCTTTTTACTGTTACTGTGTCTAAAAAGGAATGAATCTGTGCTACAGAAAGTTACTAATATTATTCTATCAGAAATTTATCAATTGGAAATGATATAGTGGAGTGTAGGATGATCTTCGGTTCTGTGTTGTAATACTTTACCTTTTTTATTTCTGCTGCTCCTTGTTTCACTCTTCTCCACGCCCTTCAAGGGCTTCTATGAGGATGCATCATAGAATGGTTTGCTATTTTCAGTGTGAGGATGAAATAGTGCTTTAAGTCCGTTACAAAAAAATACAGCCTTTTGCAAAATAATACTTTAAATAATACCCATTAATTCAAAATACTTCGAAGATACAAAATGCACGGAGATCAATGGGAACAAGAGTCCTCTCAGAGTAGCACCATAAGTGGAGTATCTGAATTTCCCAGAAATACTGTTTAATCACAAGTGAAAGATAGATAAAGAATAATGATGGCATCAAGATGAACTGAGTTTCATCTTGTAATAAAAATGGTTCAGCTTTAATATAGCAGGTTTAACAGAAGAGTGCACTATAGATACTGCTTAAGATTTTACAGCATTCCTTTGATGTTGTCTGACTGCCCTCTTCAGGATGACAATATGTTAGTCTGCTTAGTGATAATATCTGTTTTTAGAAATAACCAATCTAATGCCTAAATGTCTTCTTTTTTTTTTTTTTTTTTTTTTAATTGCAAACTGCCCATTGAGTAAGGGTGTTAAGTAGCAAATTTTGCCAAGTCAGGTAATGAGGGCAAAAGTTGAGTTTTGTTGAGCTCCATGTTGTTATTTAATTCTTTGTGGGGGAAAGAGATCATAAATTTTCATTTTAAGTCTTGGGGTTTGATGATATATTTTTTCATGTACAGTAGATTTCTTCATACTACACAGCTGTGCTGGAGTTTGTATGTAATATATTTCATGTCTAAGGTTGATCTCAGTTATGAAGAAATGGGGAAAGTCTTATGATATCTGTGATCCTGTAATGCTCTTCCCCATCTTGCTCTTATATATGTTTAGTGCAGAGTTTCTCTTGTAACCAACAGATTTTTGCATTTACAACTTCTAAATAGCGTTCTGCACCATGAAACACATAGAACTGTTTTTCTGGAAACACTGTTTTGAGAAAAGCTGCAGAACACATTTATTTATACTACTTCTGTGTATCTTACCATATGCAAAGATGAGTTGTCAAGTGATAAAACCCTTGTTTGGACTCTACAGTGGATGTGATTAAACAGTAATATGGAAATTAGCAAAGGAGTCTGTCTAAATCAGAAAGCACTGTGAGCATTCTTTCATTTTGATTTTTTTTCCCCCTGAATTTTTGTTGATACAGATTTGTCCTGTGGAAGAACCTGTGGTTTTATGGTTTTAGAGGGTGTCTCTGCTGGCATTACTCGCCTGGAATTCCTTTTGTCTTTGCCTTCCTTTTGGTGTAGTCAGGGCAAAGCTGTTTGATTTGTGTTCTCTTTGTTGGGTTTTTTGTTGGGTTTTTTGGTTGGTTGGTTGGTTTTTGTTTGTTGTTTTTTTTTTATTTTTTTTTATTTAGGGGGCTATTTAGCAGCATATCACCTTCTAGTGATGGTAGAAAGGCTTACTTAATGTTTTACAAAATTACCACATTTAAAACAACTTTTAGAGAAGTAATGTGGAGTTTATTATGCTGCTTACAAGCCTACTGTTTATTTGGTTAGGATCATTTCCCAAGTGCTTAGCAATTTCTTTGGCTCTCTTTCTGTGGCTCTGCTATTTTAGGAACATACTGCTTTCACGGTTCTGTTTATTTGTCCCCTAGTTTCAGAATTCCTTATACGTAGCTGTTTCTAGCAAGTATATCCTGGTAGCACACTCAAGGGCCTCATAAACATATCTGTTAGCAGATTTATTTGACACTTGCCACTAAGACCAGTCCCATTTATTGGGACTTTTAAATATGGAAAACATTACTTTTTCTTAATATCATTTTGGGATTTCTCTTGTATAGTTTAACTTAACTCATTTCTAATTTTGGAGATGCCAAGTTTGAAACAAAAAGTTGCAAAAATAGCTGAAACTTTTAAACTGATAGTGTGGATATTGAGAATGGTACTGCAAATGCAATTTATCTAGCCATTGCAGCTAATTATAGAATATTTTTTGCAAGTGAATGGCACATGGATGTACATTTGTTTCTTTTCCTTAACAGGCAAGCTAATGAGGAATATCAAGTGCTGGCTAATTCATGGCGCTATTCGTCTGCTTTTTCAAACAAACTGTTTTTCACAATAGTGGATTATGATGAAGGAGCAGATGTTTTTCAGCAGGTAAATGTTGAATACTGTAAAGCATTGTTAATTTTTAGAACTGCGTGTCAATTTGTCAAATAGTACAAGATAAATTATTTTCAGCATGTAGGTGTGTACCTCTGTTTTGTATACAATTTCTTCCTGGTTAAAAACACCAGTTTCTGTGACATCAGTGAAGACAAACTCTACTAGTAACCACTTGCAGTATTTTCCAAGTGTAGTTTATAATGTTTGCTTATAGATTGTTTTATATATATATATATATATATATATATATGCAGCCTTTTTTTCTAAGCAATTGTTTAGGCCATTTTTTAGAATTAAACACATTGTAAATAACATTTTCATATAAAGATTTCCTTTATTTTCTCTTTAGGGAAAAGAAAGCTCTTTAGTAAAAGAGCCTTTTAATTGCTTTTATGTAATACAATATTCTTCAGCTTCAATAATATTTAGTCTGAAAGTTCTTCAGGGAAAAGAGAAGAGACAGTTTTACAGTTTATATATTGGCTGTGAAGAGTGAAATTTGCAGAATAGTTCAAGGTCTTCTCTGAAATTAAGAAGTCTAGGAGAAAGGCGTCCCTTGAAAATGAATACTAAATACTGACATGCTTATCTTTGATATTTATCCATTGATTGAAGCTAAAAATGCAGATTAAGAGGAGTGAAAAACTTCAAAGTTATCTGCATATTTTAATTACCTTTTGGTGAAGTGCGTGACTTAAAATGTTCAGAGGAAAAGATTAATATGTATTTTTAAAATTCTTATTTTAAAAAGTTAAGTTAATGTGTTTAATAAATATTTTTATTTCCAATTTAAATATTAGAATGCATTGTGTAAAGAATGGTTATTAGTGGCTTAAGATTTTGTTTTAAAAATTAAAGATTTTTTTTCTATAAAAATTAAAGACTTTATAAAAATGTGTTCTTGTAACCTGCATAGTTATAATAATACAAAATATTTTATTTGATCTTGCCTTAAGCCAATCAACACGTTAGAAGAGTCCAGTTCAACTTATTCCTTGTGTAACACAGCAAAAATTCATTTTATTTCAAATGGCATGCATTTAAAGTCATGTTTACATTGAGACAAAATTAAGCATAAATATGTAAGGGGTTTTTTGAAGAGACAGAGTGTTAAGAATAAGTTATACTAATGACTATTTTAAGGCGGATTTGAGGGAAATGCAATTCTGACTGCACATTTATGTGTGCAAAGTCACGTAATACTGATGCTATAGCAAAAACACCCCAAAAGTAATGTGATTTTGATTTTTTTCAGCTTTTGCCATGTTTATTGAGAAATGATAAAACAGTTCCAGATCAGCTGCCTCCAAACTCTATACAATGTCCAAATGTTTCTGTATCTTATAAAATATTTAATTATTTCATGACATGTGTCAGTTTTTTTGGAAAATTTTTTATTTTCAAATCATTTTAGTAAAGAAGAGAGCTATTTTTTTTGCTTAGATGGGAAACATTTTAATAGTTGGTAAATTCTATTGATAAATTCAGTTCTGCACTTGACTCAATATAAAGTTTTGCTGATGTTATATGAAATTCATTTTTCAGGAATGAAACAGACAAGCTTACTTTTTTATTTAAAGAGCTCCATATTGCATCACCTTTAAGTATTACATTAATTTTCATTTTTTGAAGTTTTATTGCATAATTTCTGAGATGGCCTGAATATGGAGGAATTTCATATAGTGAAATTAAATTTTCCTATACCACATTCCAAAGTCGAAGTCAAAATTTCAAGTGGCAAATGTATATGTAGATCTATTTGTTTATCACTTTTGAGGTTTTTTTATGTACTGTGAATATTTCCAGTGACATCAACACATGAATTAACAGTAATTTCTAGGGCAAGTTAGTAGTTCAAGCTAGTTATGTGGCTAAAGATAAAAAGATTCAAAAAAAGGCTTGTCACTAGTGGTTAGTCTCCTGTAGCCAGTGCAAACAATGTCAAGCTACTTTTCTCCCTTAGAATTATAACCTCATATACTTTAATAGATTGGTTGGATGCAGGGTCTCTGTTTTGCCAGTTACAGGAAAGGTCATGCTCTGTATGAGAACTTCAAAGCATAAGATACCCTTATATAGAAAAGCTTGTTGGTGAAACACTCTGAATAATTAAACATCCTGAAGAACCTGCTGGAAGGAATATTTTGAGCACTCTTTTTGGAGGACTATATATGAGGATGTTTTAAAAAATGCAATGTATGGAGGCAAGTAATATTTTTATGCTAATTAGATTTATGTTATTGACGGTATTGTGGTGTTGTATTTTGAGGATAGAGTTACTAATTTTTTTCCTGCTGTTTTTCTGGTTTTGTAGCTGAATATGAACTCTGCTCCGACTTTCATGCATTTTCCTCCGAAAGGGAAACCCAAGAGAGCTGACACGTTTGACCTGCAGAGAATCGGATTTGCAGCTGAACAGCTAGCTAAATGGATAGCTGACAGAACAGATGTTCATGTAAGTCTTTCGACAGTTTTAAAAGTTGAAGGCAAATGTATCTTTGTGCTTTGAGACAGGCTGATAATAAATTCCATCTTTCCTTAATAACTTTTCTCAAGTGAAGGTTCTGCAACACATTAAAAAAATAACATTCTTGGTACTTGTACAAACTTCTGCAATCTGCAGATTATATTCCATTCTTGCTTTGTTAAATTTTATGTAGTCTTATTCTGGATGAAAACAAGCAATAATAATTAGTGTTAATAAATAAAATGTGCTTTGCAAAACTGTATACAAAACACTTAGATTCAAAGGTAGCTGCTTTTAATTCAGACACAACCTGTAAATCTGTTGAAGAAATAATGTTTTAGAGTTGCACAGTTCAAAATTAAGAATGGATGGTTTTCGTAGTATGTGCCTATTAAAGAAAGTACTATTTTTTCTTATTTAAGTATGTTTAGGGATTAGTCTTGCTGACTCTGAAACCAGATTTCAGGTGCTCCTTGATGTTTATATGGAAGATGATCTGTATGTAAGCATTTATTACAATCTGTATTTGCATTTTTCTTTCCAGATTAGAGTGTTCAGGCCTCCCAACTATTCTGGTACTATTGCACTGGCTCTTCTGGTATCTCTTGTTGGTGGCTTGTTATATCTGCGAAGAAATAATCTAGAATTCATCTACAACAAAACTGGCTGGGCCATGGCAGCTCTGGTATGCAGATTTTCCTTACTAATATGCTTTTTAATAATTTCTTATCTTAGCATATATGTTTTCAAAGCTTTCACAGTAAATTAGAAACCATTGCAATAGTACATGGTTCAGGATGATACTGTCAGAAAAAGATTCATAATCGAGATTTTGGGTCTAATTCTCATAAGCAGTGAGTATCAGTTACTACAAGTGACTCACTGAAAATAAGCAAATTCTCTGATAGCTGCAGTTTTTTATTTGAGCTTTAATATGAAAATATTTCCAATAATTGTTCCTGATGTTTACAGCTATGGTTCAACTTGCCCTTTTTTGATAAATTCCAAAATGTTGATCAGTTGGTTTAGTGTAGATCTTGATGTCAGACTGTATCACTTTAGGGTGATGACAGGTTGAGAAAAAAACAAAGTCTTTAAATGTTTGTAAGACAATGATAAAAGATCTGAGAAACAAAGGAAAAGGGGGAATTCTTTACAAAACTGGTTTCAGTAGTACTGACCTTAACATTCTGTTGTTAACCTAAATGAGAATAGGATGATCTTAGTGTTAGCTCTGAGGAAATCCAGCCAAGTCTGTTTGAAACATTAGTCAGCTAAATCCTCAAAACCATAAATAACGTATTAAGCTTTACTTTGCTTAATATTCTATTGCAGTGTGTTTATTTACATGGTAGTTTTCAAATAACTGAGTAGACTGATGAAAAATGTGGGATGTGCAACTTAGCTGTCCTGTTTTAAACAGGAAATAGTATTCAAGGGTCGTAGATGTTGGTTATAGTGTATCAACAAGCTGTCCTTTCTCTGGCATCATTGTGACTCATGGAAGAGAGAAAATCTGAGGAGAAGCATCTAAGGCTTAATTTTCAGGGATGTGCATCAGAGGTATGGTTATCAACACTAGAATAGTGTCTGTAATTATTGAGTCCTAGCCAGTATTTTACTGCACTAGTAGTTATATTAATTAAGAACAGTACTTCTTAAGAATTAATCCACATGTTTTTTACAATATAAACAAAGATTTTATTCTTTTGCCATTTAAATAATTTTTTATTACCTTGATCATTTTAAAGGCTTTTTCTCAATTGTATCAATATGATTTAACCTTTCTTGGAAGGACATGGCTAGGATTGTGGATGGAATATGAGTTTTGTTTGTACATCATCATTCATATTTTATTTCTCATCTAGTCTCCCTTTCCCAAGAAAGCTTGCACCAGGTGGTCTTTTGAGGTGTCTTTCAACCTGGGCTATTCTATTGTTCTGTGTATTTTAGTTCTGCTAGAG
This sequence comes from Monarcha castaneiventris obscurior, assembly GCA_026261815.1. Lineage (NCBI taxonomy): Eukaryota > Metazoa > Chordata > Aves > Passeriformes > Monarchidae > Monarcha > Monarcha castaneiventris. Next base: position 27,704,680 of record JAMPIT010000433.1, read on the forward strand.
TAAGAACTAAAACTGTTTTTTCCTTTTCAAAGCCATATCATATTACTGGTTTGCTATTCGCTCTGATTCAGCAATATGAGAAGATACCTTCTTTTTGTGATACTGTCAGCTGGTGGGACTTTGGCAGCCTTTATCTGGATATCCAGATGACCTCAGTTAAAAACCAGAATTTGTTATGATTCATAGAAGAAAATAGACAGTCACTTATAATCATTCTGTTAAATATTGTGTAGTTATGATTCTTTTACATAGTGCTTTTTTCTACCAGTAAAACTTAGAGCTTCTTTTTTGATAAAAGCTCATTAAAAGGAAAAATTGCTAAGTTGCTGTCTAGTTAAGGAGAGAAAGTAATGCATATGAAAATGCTTTTTATGAAGGGTATAAATAAGTAATAACTATTTAATTCTAAATCATTATATTCTTCATGAGTATTTTTTCCTTTTTGAACTTTTAAAACCAAATTAAACAGAGAAAGTCTGGCAAGGTGTATAAAAACTACAGAAAGCCCATGTTTTCAACAGAAATATTGACAATTATTTTGTTCCTTACTGGCAGTTGTTTTTTCAGATGATAAAGAACTGAGAAAGCACAAAAGCCCTTTTCTACAAGCTGTAGGTTTGGGTTTTAAATGAAAATAACATTTTTTAATTTCAACTGAAACTTTTTCATAGAGATTGTAGGATTCAGTGACTGAAAACTGTATCATTGCAAACAGAGAACTCTCTTGTTTTCTTTTTCTTGTTTTTTTAGAGCTTCTCAGTTTGCTTTGAACAGTTTTTATGTTCCCAAGTGTTAAAAAAAAGTGCATACTTTTTATTTAAATGAAAAAAGAATGGTGCCACTCTGCCTGATTGAATGATGTGTTGCTAAAAATGAGAAGAAAATTCTCAGCATAAAGAGCCTGTGCTGTTTTAACAGAGGATCCCAGAAATGTTAATTTGATAACTCCACTGATATAAAAATGTTGTGTCTCATAGACAGTATTTCCAGTAGTGTTTTAGAAGAATATTTAGGAATGCAATTTTTAATGATTCATCTAATACTTTTGATAGGCTTGTGGAAGCAAGACCACAGATTTCATCTCACATGTTGATTCCCATGCCAGCTCACACAAGACCATTGAATTGGTTTTGTCCTCAGCATTAGATTGCGCAACAGCAACATTTGTGGTTTCATCTCCTCACTGAAGCACTGCAGGCTCTGGTAGTATCTTGTATGCCTTAGGCATTTTCACTTGCAACATTACCCAGAAGATTTTTAGAATGGCAAACCAGGATGGCTGAGTCACAGTACATAACATCCCAAAAGATGTCTTTTGAAATCACATGCAAAATTTATCCCCTAGATTATCTTGGACTTTTAATTCAAATTCTGCTATTCATCTATGGATATTTTTCCCTTTGACATGCCAACACAAAAATGAGGAAGGACTTCAGTCCTTAGATATTTGCAGCATCCTGTCCTTTTATGCTGATAACAGGAAGCAATTCAGACTCTCTTCAGGACTTTTCATTTCTTAAGCAGAGAGAAGAAAAGATCAGATGGTATAAAATAAGCAAGCTTCTAACAGTTTAGATAAGGAATTGCTTCATTTTGGACAACAGTATGTGTGCTCAGAGTTTCTGTTCTGTTGGCTAGAATGTCTTTTGATAGCATTTTTTTTTGCCACTGTTGTTTTCTGCATGTAATTTTTAGTTTTATTTTATGGGTATATTTCAGATTTGCCTATATACTTGTGGAATCAGGGAAAACAAAATCCTAGGCAGCTGCCTAGGAGTTAACTGTTGGGCAAAATATGACAGGACATTTGAATGAGGAGACAAAGCGTGTGTTTACTGTTCTTGTAACAGTTAATGGGTGTGAGAAATGTGTACTGTGTTGATACAGTCCCCACTACTTACACCACACAGTACATTCATCATCAGTTATTGGTCCAAAGGAGTTTGGAGAGTATTACGACTACTAGTGACTTTTTCAGCCCTTTCTGGAAATGAGGATAAAAAAAATAGTATGCTTTATTCAAAGATACGCACAGAAATACTCAGGTTCCTCTGTGTGACTAATGAGGCATCTCAAAAGAACATCAATAAAATCTGATTGTTAATTTCCTTTCTTCCTATAGTTAGAGGTTTTAGAGATGCACATTTAAAGATACAGAAATACATTCTCTTTGCTTCTGTGTTGTACTCTGTCCTTTAATTGTATATCTCTTATTGGAGAGTCTAATAAGTGATGGATTTAGAAATGGAGTACAAATCTCATAGCATGGGAGCCTTCCTTGAATATAAAAGCAAGGCTAAACTGGATAAGAAAGGATTACATTTCTTTAAAACAATAATTCTGAAATGGTTGGAATTTACATATACAGAACAATATAGAGTTAATTGTAGAACTAGCTGTCATGTGTCCACTTTTTATTTAACCTATGCTTAAATTTAACAATAGTCATAAATTAAACTAAAGTTTCATTATTTTTCTTACATTACAAAGTGTTTTCCATGTTCTTGGGTCTAAACTTGCAAAGAAATCTAATAATTTGTTTCATATTAGAAGCTTTTCTTCAAAATCATTCCAAATGGCTTTTTAAGTCTCTGGCAATTTTGTTTAATGAACTAGCAGACAGTGTTAAACAAAACTTAGGCCTTTGAGAAAGGGATGTATAAACCCAAATAAATAATTTGACAAAGTTTTCAAGACCAAGAACAGTTGAGAAATTCTGCTGATTGTGTCTTGCTAGCAATTCAGTTATCTTGCATCTGTTCTTAGGAACCTTGTGATTTACACACAGGTGCACCACAGGTGAGCTTAAAACAGTCTCCCCCATAGTGAAACTAAGGTTGGAAGCCATTAAGAAAGCATCACTTGTAATTTGCTAACGAGGTCCTGCAGCAGATCCATCTACGCATAGAGTGTACTCACCTAGGACTGGTAATAGGGGTGGACTTAATTGTCACTGAAAAAATCCTGTGGGCATTTGGTCTTGGAACCATACTATGTTGTAGCAAATCATTGTTCTTTTCGTCTCTATGCTACACCAGCCAGTACACCAGTATTTGGCTACAGAGCCAAATAATCAGCTTGCTTTTATTATTTAGATGCAGAATGAGTTACCTAAACTGGAATCTCATAAAATAGCTTAAACCCTTAAAAAACCCCTGAACTCTGTTGGTAAATCAGGTGGCATGCAGCAGTTAGTGCTGTTCTTGGAGTCTGACAAGGAGAAAGAAAGGAGCAGATGGATGAAAGGTGTTTCTGTAGTATTCCTCTCTATAGAACTGCTGAAATACAGTCTCTACTTTGGACAACTGGCATTGTGCTCAGAGATAAGTGCCTCAGCTTGAATCTTCACCTTTATTCCAGTTTTCATCCTTTGAACTTGGACAAGATCCAAGAAAACTGCAGAAAGGGGCCATTTCTCTGCATATGAGAATAAATACAAACTCATTAACAAGTTGATTATTTGCAGGAATTAATTTGGCAAAGTTTCTAACTGGGAAAAATCAACTCACAGTAATGGTTAGTGAACTGTGTGTTTTGGAAACTTTTGGATCCCAAAGCATGGGATCCTATGGAAACTATGCAGTTTGGAATGGTAAGCATTGTGTATCAGCGTGAATTATACATGCATGCATCTGTTCTACCAGTAATGGTGTGTATTTTACAAACAGTAGAAGTCTGTATTTTCCACTGGTTGCTTTTTTCACTCAGATGATTGTAATTGGAGAATATAGGGCACAGCAAAGTGAATTTGAATATCAAGCACTATCTGTAGCATATTAAATTTTTGCTTGAGGAATATGATGAAAATGTTCTGTTCTTAGGATACTTAAAATAGACAAAGATTGGAAGAGTACAAGGGAGAAGCTGGAAAATGTATTTTGGCTGCTGAAAAAGTAATTTTGAAAAACACCATAAAAAGGAACATGATAGAAGGAAATCATGGCAGATCCAGTGTGTGGTAGACCAAATTAGTTTTTTTGGTCACTAACAGTCTGAACTGAAAGAATATGAAAGATGCCTTCAGGTTAAATAAGTGAGTCCTTAAATAGTTAAATAGATGAGTCCTTGCTTTTCAGTTATGTTTATACCTGACATTTTCTTCTCCCCACTATTGTGTCTTCTAGATATTTTTTTGTTAGCTATTACACCATCTCACAGTGTGGTATTTAAAGCAAACGTTAAAGATCTTCAGTAATTTGGGAGATTTATCCTTTATAAAATACATGACTATATATAAAAGGGGATAGAGTCTTTTTGATCTTTCAGTGTGGAAGCAGTTTGGCCCTAGGGAATATAAATTACAAACAGTAATTTAAAAATGAGAAAAATTGCTTCTCATAGAAAACACACTTTCAGAGAGGCACAGTTTGTGTACTCTATGCATCTGTTATCTTTCAGTGTTTTACTTTTCAGCTAATTTTTTGCCTTTCTAAGTGTCTTGCACCTTGCTTTTGTTACCCATATTTTCAATTTCTACACTTTTGTGCTTTCACATAAGCTATCTATTCTGTGATTCATCACCAAAATTGCAGTATTTATATTCATGATCCATCTGCCTGTATCTGTATGACTTTACTATGCTATTGGGAATATTGATATACAGTAAAATGAGCATGTATGTAATTGTACTTAAGTTGTAATTTTTGTAAGGATTATCTGTACTGATAGAAGACTTATTTAGATGATACAGGTTTCCTATTTCTGTGACTTGGTAATTGTGGGAATCCAGAGTGCAGAGAATATTTCTCTGCCTGTTTTGGAGAGAAAAACCCCCTTGGACAGCATGGCTTTTGACCTTTATCCATGGAGAAAACTCCCTACCATCTGGGGGGAACTAAAATCTACACAGATATGAACTAGGTGATAGAATATGATGTAAGGATGTCATAGGGTGAAGAATTTAGACGTTTTAGGTTTATTAATGTAGTAAATAGATAAATAGTAAAAGTTCCAAGATGGAGGAACCCTTGTAGTTTTTATCTCCGTCTTTCTTCTTCTAGTCCTCCATATTCTGCAGCAAAAGTAGTTTAGGATGATTGGATGAAAAAAGCCACAGTTCCGGCCTGCGTGTCGGAGTGATTTACTGAGCATTGGATGAAAAGTAAAAATATCTGTCGTTTCAATTTTTAATTGGATAATTTACCTATAAAAAGGCTTTGGAATCTTGATAAGCAGCCATTTTCTCGCCTTCTCTTGTCATGTTCTGTTCTACTGTGTCTTTCTAAGCTGATAACACTAGAATAAACAACTATCTGAAGAAGCAGTTACTGTGAGTTTGCCTCGTCCGTCTATCAAGTTCCTTGCAAGGACTCTAAAGGACTTTAAAGGGCCTCTCCCAGCAAGAGAGGCTGACTTATGGCACTACCAGTGTCAGTAATCAAAATATACTATATTTTCCTCTTTAAAATAGTCCTAATGACTCCATGTATACTCTACTGTATGATCTTCTACAGGAATTAAGGTCTGTTCTTACAGTTGTCATGCATCCCTAACCTAAGTTCCCACTTTTTCCATAGGGAATTTCCAACTTTTTCAACAATTGCTGTGTGTCATAGCTAAAATGAATCACAGTCATATAGGACACACAATGAAAATTTCATAATAGGACAGTTTTTTTTTTTTAATAACTGGATTTGTTCTATTACTTTATATATAATTTCAGATACCTGAAAGCAAAAAGGTAAGCTAAATATTTGTATAGGATTTAGAGGCAGAAATATTTTCATGGAAGGTTGTATAAATCTTGAATACTAGTTTCCAGAACATTTGCAATGAATGCCTTCTACTGCTGCAAGTACTTGTTGTCATGTAGATATGTAAATGTGGTGCATAAATTTAGGATTGTTTCAAGTGAGATTTTGAAAATCTGTCTTGAGCTGACTCATTTTCAGAATGGCAGAAGTCATTAAGAATTTTATGAAAGCAATGCATCTGAAGATACTATCCTAAAATTCAAATAGAGGTAGATACCGTGTCTGCTTAGTGAAAAATATTATATATCCAAAACAAGAATAACCAACAGAATGGTTTTCTGTTCAGTCCTTCACAGTAAATTAGTAAATATATTGTTTTTCTATTTTTTCTAGTGTGTTGTATTTGCTATGACATCTGGTCAGATGTGGAATCACATCCGTGGACCACCATATGCACATAAAAATCCTCAGAATGGACAAGTGGTGAGTTGATTATTTTAATTTTATTTGGGGGGGAAACGATGCCTAGACAGTCACTTGCTACAGTGAGCCTACCATTGCAAATAATTGCAGTTCCATAGGTCTGTATGACAGTCTGTCAGAGTCTTAAATCTAGTTGCAAGCAGAATCTGTTTGGGAATTTCAGATCTTTAGAAGGTGCCACCATCTCTGATTTGAGCAATGAAATAGATGGTTGTGTTGGTTCAAACCTCTCTCTATGAGGCGCCTAGCTGTAGTGAATTTGTTAGAAATTGTTCCATATTCCACATACCCCACTGCCCAAAGATAAATGTAGATATTGTGTCTTTTTGTAGGGGTGTGCTTCCTCACACAGTGGAAAACAAATTTGTTTTGCTTCTTCGTTTTAGGCTACACAAACCATTTTTTACACAAGCCTTTGCAGTTTGTAATCTCTTACCTTCCTCTCCCAATCATCTGATTTAGAAAAGGAGATGCCAAGTACTTTCACGTGCTTTGTACCATTTTCTGCCATGTCTGTAACTCTTCCACTAAACTCTACAAATGCTTTTTTCCTCTTTCTCTGTGCTCCTTCAATTTAAATTCTTTATCAGATTTACTAAGTAGTTACCATTGACTCTTGCCAAAACTGCATTTATATCCTGCTACTGCCGCCTTTAAAGGATTACCTTATTTGCTTCTTCCTGCTCACAAATTAGCAAATGTTCATCAGATCTCAGAAGAATAAATTATTTTTGCTTACTAGGAATGTAAAAATGACCTTGACTAGTTCCAATCACTCCTTGTTATTTATCACTTTTAAAGCAACTTCTTGAGATGGAATCTACAAAACTTGCAATGCACTTAGTGATCAGGAAGCTTTTTTTTTTTTTTTTAATAACTCATAGCCCATTGAGCTATTTTCAGCTTTGGCCATCACTAGTTAAAGGAAGCTGTCTTATGTCTTAAAGAAAGACTTATTTTAAGCTCTCTTTGTGTCATTTCTTAATTGGAGTAGCAGAAAATGATGGTTTGAATTTGATTACTGATCTGTGTTTTATCAGGGATGAAGCAGAATACTGATGTCATAATATGACAGGATTTCATCTGTGAACTTTGTTATTGAAACAGAATTGATGATACAATAAACAATCTTGAAAAAATACTGTTTATGAAAATTTGGAATTTTTCATTACCCCATTGCAGCATTAAATTTATGACACTTTTCTGTGGAGTGACAGAAAAAAGAAATATTGCATAGGAAAAGCACTGTTTGTGACAAATTAGTTTTTACATTATCCAATTTTTTGCACATTGCCTGTCTTAAACCCCTGTTTTGGAAGTATACCCTGCATTTAATAATTTTGAAATATTCCTGAATTTGTGCTGGCCTGTCTCCATTTTCAGAGTGTGAACTCATATCCTACATGTCTGAAGTGCTACTACTTTGGAAATGTTAGCACATACAACTAAATAATGGAAATAGTGGTAAAGATGGTTTTAAATTCTAGGTACTAGTCTATTGTATTGGTCAACATACATTCTTCTCTGGCCTTGATGATTATATGACTTCAGGTAAGTTATTTGTGCCTCCGATTCACCTGTCTGTCCTTGTTCATATGTGTCAGTACTCTGATCTCTTTGGAGCTTTGTCTGTGTAAAGTAAGTAAAGCCAGTTAGATTCTACAATTTAAAAGAAGAATAAATGCAGTATTACCAAGATCCTGCTTTAATTAAGCTATCACTGACCAGTATAGTTGTCATTTAAAGCTCTAACTTTAGAAGTGGTAGAAGCTTAATAAGTATGCTATAAATCTTTACCTATTTTACATTGTGGTTTAGGATTTTTGTCTTCAAATAACACTTGAAAATCTTCCTGTTTCATTTTTCTAACACTTATCTGTGTTTCTGTGAATTTGAAGCAATAAATGTGCTTATCTAACCTTCTGTGAGATTTATTCAACCATGATAATTCACTGTAACACTTTGTGAATTGTCAGCAATTGCTGTCTTTACATCTGGATAAAATTTAACTCATCACTTTCTTTCCAATGTCTAGCATTTAGTAACAATTCCAAACTTGCATGCTAAGTTTTTACAAGGATTACTTGCATGTAATACTCTGACACTTTGTTAACAGTCTTACCACGGAAATTTCTGGTTTTAAGAGGAGGCATGGCATAGCTCACCAAGCTTAATAGTTTTATTATTAAGTTCAAAATTACGGATTCTTAGTTTTTCTTATTTCACAGAAGTTAGTGGTTCAGTTCTATACTAGTCTGATATGCCACCAGACTTTGTCTTCATAAACAATTCTTTGCCTCAAATATCTCTTACTATATGCTTTGTTCTTGCTGTAATTTTAGATGACACTTAATTTGTTTTTAAATTCCTGGGATTTTTCAAAAGATCAAAAGACGTCTGTTTCCTCTGCTTAGACAGCACTACTTACTCTTGCCAGGATCTTGAGCAAGTAACATCACCAGTTCTTAAAACTTTTGGCTTTTGCATTGTGTTTATGATTACCTAAGCTACTTTAACTGCATGATTGTACTCTTTCAAGCTTTTAAACCATATTTTTATATTTCTGTGTGGTCTATTCTATAAAGCTGGTATTCTCTCTTACTGCAGTTCTTGCAGGTAGTTCCTTTATTCCCTACTGCCATCAACTAATTTCAGGTTTAGCTCTCCCAAGCTCAGAGAGCTTGTAGAAAGCTGAATCCCACAGTAACATTGATTGCTGTTTCAGTTCTGGTTTAGGTTTGTGAAACTGGTGCTAGTCTTCTATCTTGACATGTACTTTATTTCTGTTTTATTCCCGGAGTTCTCCATCTTTTGCCAAATAATTTTGTTAGGATTGGGCCCTTACTGACCGTTTTACACTAAAATCTGTGCCTGTTTTACTGCAACTGAGAGTGGCAATTAAACATCCTATTGGGGTTTGTGTATAAAGTCTTGTGAGAGTTCTGATTTTTATTCAGAGCTTGATCTGTATAGAGCTGGTGGTGAGAGAAGTAGAACTGGAGAAAGCAATTACATGGGTTTGAGCTTTCTGTGGAGGCGGTTCTGTTGCTATTCAACTGACCTAATAGCAAAGAATTCTCACTAGATTTTCATCAGCTTTTAAAAAAACAGCAGCAATGGCTAAGAGAGCATTTATGTATATTTGTCCATGAGTTAGCTGCCTTTTATTATTATTTTTTTGCATAGAAATTTTAGAATTTTATTGTGCAACATACTTAAGATTGCAACTATACAACTGTTGGAAGTTTGCTGTAAATGAGAACAGGGAAAAGGACAAGCTTGATCTAAAATGCCAAATTAACATGGTTTCCAAAGCTCATAGTTTTCTTTCCTTCTTTTAAAAGAAAGTATTAGAAGTTGAAAAAGTTTTTGTGTGAAGAGGAAAATACGGTATTTTATTATCAGATATTAGATGGTTTTCCTGCATAAATTGATCCTTTGTAAAATGGACAATGGTATTATTTGCCACTATATTAATTGGATTTTTTACATTTTCTTATATTTAAAGGGTTGTTGAAATTCCTTAATTATAACACAAGTTATGTCCTTAGGAAGCAATTTTTATTTTAACAGATCTTTTAGACAGAACACCTTGTAGTATCATATTAAATATAAATATTTGTTCAACTTTTGAATGTATTCATCCTGTTTTTTTCCCCTACTTACCTTTTGTAGTTTTATAACCACTGATCACTTTTCTTGGTGATACAGATATGTAGTAATCTGTATGTTTATGAAGTTAAATGAAAGATATATTTGACTGCTGGTATAATTTTTCATTTGTCAATGCAAAGTAAAGGTATTCTGAAAAATTTATGCTAAGAATCCTGAGATTCTTAATTCGTGCTAGTCCTCTACTGCTAAGCAGGGTAAAATGTCACTTACCAAGGTTGATTCTTCTGTGGTTTCTGATGTGAATCTAATTAAAATACATGAAATTGTTTCTTGAAACAGTTTTAAGGAACAACTCACCCTTTCAGGCTCAGTAAGTCACAGTAAATTCATTGTCCTTTAGCCTTCAGTGTATCTGAAGGCAGGTTTGAAGTACAGTTTGTCAAGGCTGTCTTTGTAATGCATGACTTTTCTACAAGTAGCCATATTGATGGTAGCAGTTTCAATACATACAAAAGTCACATTACTGTGTGATATATTATTATGTTAGTCTTGCAGTTGGATAAAAAAAAGTTAATACAGGTTGTTATCAGTAACTGATGTAAGGTATCCATATTGGCCTTTTACCACAGCAATATTTTGGTGCATCTGTTGCCACTAATCACAGCCATAGTACTGTTGAAAACACGTCTCAATATTTTACTGGAATAGCCAATTATTTTTAATGTCATGCTGGATAGAAGTGAGTAGTGCATTACTTATGATTATTTTTAATGAAATAGCTTTCCTGTGGTTATCAAAGCCATGAGTCTGTTCAGAAACTACAAGTGGTAGAGGGTTTCTCAAGCCTTGAAATTAAATTTCTGTCATGATTTAGTCACAAAAGCTATTGATTGGCAGTATAAGGTGTAGAACCAGTATATAACAGTCTTAATTCTGTTAACAGATCAGCACATTAACAACTGGACATCATATTTAAACTACCGTTGGGAAATTATTAGTCTGTGTCAGCCATCTGTCCTAATTTTTGAGATTGCAAGGGTGATTGTATATGGCATTCTGTATAACCTGTGTTTCTACCCTGATATTAGAAAACAGAAACCTTACAGAATATCTGGTACTCTTTTTTTATTGTGGGAAGAAGAGGTTAGAAGATGGTCAGGACAGAAGGATTGCTGAGATGAGGAATTAGAACCTCGGTGTTCTTAAATGGTCAATTCTGGACACATACATGCTGTAGAAGTTCACATAGTACTATTCAATTGGCAATGCTGTTATTTTGTCTGAATAAGGATGGAACATGTTCTTATGAAGTAAAACCGGATTTCAGACAAGTAATCATGCAGCAAGTAGTTCATCATTATAAAATTCAATAAAATAAAACAAAAATTAAAGAGGCTGCCAGATTTTAATTGCTTCTTGTAATAACAGAAATCAAATTTTTTATGACTGATACCACTTTCAACTAACAAACAACTCTTGTTCCCCACTCTTTGCCTTCCTTTTACTAAGTGTAAATGGGCTCCTAGAAGCCATTTACTTTCACTTGGAAGAACTGTTTTCTGCAGAACAGCTCTTTTGTCAGGAGTCAGGGAGGACTCAAATACATGAATTCTTGATGTATCTGAAGATAGAATGATAATGCAAAGTAAAATATACTTTCAGGCAGAAAACCAGAATGACACTTGGGAAAAACTGGTTCATGTTCTTCTGTTACTAGTAGAGCAAGAGCCATTTTCATAAAGCCAGCTTAAATGCCAGGCAGGAATCTAATTTTTTTTGTCTTCCTGGACTTTACTGGTTGTGGAGATGGATACGGTAGGCCTTATCTATTAAAATAATTTTGACTGGAAAGTAGCTTTGAAGATTGCCTAGTCCAGCTGCTTGCTCAAAAGTGGTCAGATTGCTCAGGGCTTTGTCTCAAAGAATTTTGAATATCTCTATGGGTAGAGATTTCCCAACCTGTTCCAGTGTTTGACCACCCACAGAATTCTTTTAATTTTACCTTTTAATTTATTTTTATCTTTTGCTTTTAATTTCCCTCAGGAACAGTCAAGGTAAATTTTATCCTTCTCTTCAGTAAAGCTGATTTAGCTGAGTTCTTAATTAGAATTTAACATTGACTTTAATAAAATTTGGACTTAGACCAGTGGTACAGCTTTTCAGAGCTTCTGACAGCATACTTTTGCTTAAGTGACATTATGATACCACTACAAAATCCACACTGAAAACAAGAAAATAATACACCTGGAGTGTTCAGATATTTTTCTCTGTATAGATTCTGCCCTCTCAGTAGAGCCATGCAAATGTTCTTCTTGTACCTATTAAACAATTGTTTTCTTCTAAAATCCTACAACTTTCAGACTGGGGAAGGCAGAGTAGAGGAAAGGACCATATTTTCCATATTGTGCAACAACATATTTCACTATTTTTGATGGATTATTTTGTGAATCTTACCTATTCCCTGTAGAAACATAGTCTGTAGTATAAGGGTGCAGATGTTCCTTTTCCTGAAATAAAATTTCAGGGAATGGTCTTGTGAACTACTAGGAAAGTAGTTCTCAAAATATTTTCTGTCCTGCAGAGTCTTCTAGAGCTGGTGTGGTTTTATGTTGGTGAGCTCTTGCCTTTCCGTATAGTTTTGCTAGTTAGCTCTCATGCTGTCATTTCAGTGTAACAGATTAATTTCTCTTATGCCTGTGAACTGTCAAAAGAAGGAACATGCATTTGAGTTTGTTAATGTAAATGAAGCAGCAGATAGTCCTTTGTGGACTAATTCACCCATAATCTCTGGTTCAGAAAGATACCTTTTTATTGTCGTTACTCGTTTTTTATGGTGTTTCTTTTTTTATTGAACGTAAGGAACTTCTGGTTGGGTTTTTGGTTTTTTTTCTACAAGGCAATAATTATTTGCTACTTGATAATTTATTAAATAGAAAATGCTTTTTGTATGTTTTCATGGAAACAAAAATTATTCTGACATTTTTTTTTGTCTAGCCCTGGTGCCAGCATTAATTCCTTTCTTTGGCTAACCTTTCATGTTAACTGACTGTTCTGAAGGAAGATACAGTAGAAGAAGACATAAGGACTAAATTAAAAGGTAAACTAAAAGGTTTGATTGTACCTGTATTCTTCTGAGCCTTCAAAGGCAAGTAGGGTGGTACTATATACCTCACCAATTACATACCAAATATTTCTGTGTTCCTGGATATTAAGTGGCAGTTTATATGTTTTTTGGTTTTCTGTTCTTTGAAGAATTCGTAAGACTTTTACAATTTTTTTATTTATAAATGTTGCCACACAAATCTTGAAGATACATGTTACAGTCAGGGATAAACACACATATCTGCTTTCACTGTTTTCCTAACATATTTTTTTGAAGCATTATAAATATTCTTAGGGTTAATGATGCTGCAACTACTACTATTTGTTCTATCCAGTTTAAGACTTAAAAGAGTCCTGTTCTTGGTAGTTTCTCTTTTTTTTTCCCCCACTGCCTAGCAGCAAAATTGCATTAAGATTAAACAGAGTCTGAACCCTGGTAGCTGAGGAAGCAGTTTTGACTTCAGCTGGTGTGCTCAGATAGGCAAAACCTGTTCCTATACTAAAATTAAAATACATTAAGCTGGTACTTGGCAAGGTTATACATTTGAGCAGAATGTGAAAGTAGGTGCTCTGGTAAAGGCAAGAGTTGGCTGGTTCAATTGTTTTTGTAGTTGTTTGGTTGGATTGGAGCAGAGGAGGGGTTGGTGTTGTTTGTGACTTTTATAACAGTAGACCTATTCAAAGCAACCGTGAAAATCAGCTTGAAGGAGGAACATGTGTGTATTCATTTTTCTTTTGGCACAGTAATGCTTCAATAGCAGAAATAAAAATTTTTCTAGCTTTAGAACAAACAATGAGAATCTTTCAATAAATTAAGGACCTAATTTCCTGATTTTTTTGCATTTCTCAGTTTAATAGTTTCTTTATCTAATGTTCATTGGTTGGTGTTGTGCTTCTGTTCATTGTAACGATTGTAATTATAAAATAATTTTAATGTGTATATATATACACTTGCATCTTCTCAATAGTAATTGTAAAATATCCTGGAAATCTAAAAACTATTTTGCAGATTCTATAAAGTTTTTGTTATCAGAAATGCCATACAATATGTGTCAGTAATATTAAAGCTTCCTGCTCTTCTGTTATGTGCAAAGGCCAAGTTCAAGCTAAACTATTGGGATTCTGTTCTAAACTATTGGGTGAGAAGTTTGATTTATATTAGTTCCAGTTAGATCTTGCTCAAGAGTAATTTACACGGGTGTTACATTATAAATGCTTATATTTAGAAGCAGACATTGCTAAGTCAACTGTTATGCTATGGAAGCGGCAAGCAGTGTTTCTCCAAAACATCACCAAAAATGTTTGTAAGGGAATTATTGTTTTCAGACTGGTTTGTCCTTATTCTTGGAGTGAGAGGAGGACATAATTCAACTTCTACCCTGTTTTCTGGTCAGCATTCCAACTTTTTTTATGTACACATTGTTGAGAAGCAAGTTCACAAAAGGAGTAGGCTTTACACAAGCTTTAGAAAAATGAATTATTTTTGTTCACGGTAGCCTTTAGACACACACACACTTCTGTCTGTCACTTAAAAAGCCATTGCAGAATTATAGCCTATCTTAGGAGAGTTTGCTTGTGCATAACATAGCTGTGATTGATCTGCTCTTTAGAGGTTTTAAAGGCATCTTGTGTCAAGCTAATATTATGCACAGAAGTGGGTTGAGGAGCAGATTTTATGTGCATCACCTCCTCTTGGTATTCAGTACTCACAGAAGCAAACTTTCGTATTTATTTGAAATAGACCATAGTTCTTCTGTATGTGTTTGTACTGAAAAAGGAGGCATTTTCACTGTTCCCCATAAAAGTCTATCATTAATATTTAAACTAAAGCTATTAAAGGCTGTGGCACTTTAACTTCAGGTGCAGTGCAAATTAAAAGGAGCTCTTTATTGACAGTCTTGCAAGTCTCGCTTTTGAGCAGTAAACAAAAGCATGAAATAATCTTCTTCATGTTCACAGGCCCTGGGGTCACTTAGCATAGCAAAATGCTCTACATGAGATAAAAACAGCACTACCATTTATAAGAAGGAAGTTGTCTGCATTTACCAGTCTCTCACACTTCTAATATGGGTCAGTGGAATGAAAGAAGAATTTGGTTTATGATTTTTTTATAATCAGTGTTCTAAAAAACATTTCAAAGAAAAAAAAAATAGTTCCATAGTTCATATTAACCAGAGTAAGCCCTGTTAGATATATAAAAGTAGGAATTTTTCTACAATTTTCTGTGTGGCTAAATACTAGAGTCATTGAAAAAAAACAGTTTTCAGAGTAGTTCTATTATTAATGTTTTATTTGTTTGTAGACAGAGAACACTTAAATCGGTGGTTTAATGGCTTAATAAATATGATCTGTTCTTGTCCAGTACTGTCATTTAAAATATTCTTAATGCTGGAAATGAGGAAATTACCAAAAGGAGGGGGGGAAAGGGAAGTGGCTTATTTTTTAACACCTGCTGGTGTTAAAACCAGTACAACATAGTAATACCCACACCTGTTTTGTAGGGCCCTGTAAAGAACTGGATGTGCATTTAGCTAGAAGTGTGCTACACTAAATGGAGATAATGCAAGCATTGGATCAGCTGCACAGTTTAATAATAGATTTTAAGAATTGAGTTAAGATCAAAATTGAATTTAAATTATGCTATTAGTCATTTAAAATCCCAATAATTATTCACTTGTACTATCCCTAATTCGCTCTGGAAAATGCAGAAACACAAGGCTGTGATGTGAACGTATGTGCCACTTCAGGTATTGCTTACACAGACCTGTGGTCTACTGTCTTGCTCTTGTCCTTTAAAGCCCACTAGATAAAATTCAGGTCTACAAATTTTTTGCAAAACTTGAGTAACTGCAAAAATAAAAACAATGCAAAGACTTTAATTTGTATATTCTCTGGCTTCTTCTTCTGCTTGTTTAATTTGCAAATTTCCTAACTCTGCTAAAATATTGGAAAACTTCATTTAGTGAAGAACAAACAATTGAAATCCCTCCACACAAGTTTCTTTAAAGCAGAGAAAAAAATTTAGAAGGAGCAGGTTAGAGACACATTCAAACCACTCTTACTCAGAGGATTATTTTTTGTATTAGTTGAACATCTATTTTCTGAATATGCTGTCTTCCAAAAAAGACAGCTTGTATAGCACAGGGCAAAACACATCCTGAAAATAGACAGCAAAGTTGGAATAGTAAATACAAAACAGCAATTTGAAAAAGAAAAGGATAACCGGAGAAAAACGCAACAAAAAACAAAAAGCAGAAATAATTTCCAGCAGAATCCTGGATTTTATTGGTATAGGTGACAAGTACACGTCTGCTGATTTATTTAATGAGCCTCTGCTTAGTTGTGTTATTAACATAAATACCAAGCTAACAAATTCACTCCATATGCATAATATTTGTTTAAATTGTTTTCCTTCTCTTTTGCCATTTTATTTTATTCAGTCATCTACACCATATTATATAGCTGTGATCTCGAATATACCTTTAATGCCTAATTCATAGTGCATGAGTATGCAGTAGCAGGAGGACCCTTATACAATGTCCAGTCAAGGGCAAATATATCTTATCAAAGGCTCTGACTTAAGATTTTGCTCCCAGACTCGTTTGGCAGTGCTGTTTTGCCACCTTTTGTATTCAAATTAAGTTTCTAATTATTGGGTGGATCATGCATGCAACACTTTGTACCGTGATTTTGACTTACTTGATCACAGTAATGAATCACATTTGGCCCATACTTATATAATGGATACTTTTTTCCTGTCTGAGTTCTTTTCATACAATGAGAATATAATTTGTGGAAATTATTCTGATTTTTGACACATATGACTTTCAGTTCTTCCTGTGTAAAGTAGTGGCGGTTTTTATCTCGGTTCCTTTCTGGCCTCAGCTGAATTCATTAGTACTAATTTTGTACCCAAGTCATCAACTTTAAATTACATAAATTATTCCCAAGATATAGACTTCCTTTACATATTTTTAAACAGCCTGTCTCCTGTTGAGCCAGTTATTCAAATTGCTTATAAAATTTGTTCCAATCCCATTTTTTCCCACCTTTAAATATGACTGAATGAAATGCCAAAGTCCAGATAAATAGTAGTACTTTTTTTTTTGTCAGGAGCATTAATTACTTTGAGAAAGAGGTTATGTCTAATGGATCTGGAACCTATCTCTTAGGATCAAGTGTGCTGTATTTCATCTCATTTTTCTTGTTCTTTTGTATGTTTAATTTTTCTTTACTTCAAAATTTATTCAGAAACATTTGATGTTACTGAAATTCTATTTCATTCTTTCCAGGATGTGTTTGGTTTCTGTGTATGCTCTTCTGTAGATTTACACTAACGTGGGCAGATAGATTTGTCTCAAAATGATAAATAAAATTGTTATTGGGCTTTAAGACTCATGTACTAGTTTTGGAATTCTGCTTTTTGAGTTTTCATGTAACTTTTTATGTGATATAGATGCATTCAGTCAGCTGTGGACACTTGTATCCCTTTTATTTGTCATAAACATTCACAGAACTAGGAAACTGGATTATTATCACTATTTACTGCATATTAACCTTTTTGCTTTTTCTCTGCTTTAATGACCGAAAGGTGAGCTGCCTGTTTGCATTTCATTTATGGGGCCCCCTCAATTTGCCTCCTGGCAACTTTCATTTTGTCCCTAAGCTTCTTGACCTTTTAAGAGGAAAATCTACTTGCTAGTTATTCTTTTCCAATTCTTTCTGAGCGCTGGTTGTTCATTATATTCCATATGGGATTATTCATCAGTTAGTTCTGGAATCCTTATCCAAAAGGTCAATAATTTATTTATCTGCTTATTTAAGATGTGTGGGATATAGATTCAAGATAACTTAAGAAACTTCAGTAGTTAGTTTCTGACTCACTCAGTTCACCAAATTTTCTAGTGTGGGTAGTTTCCCTTGGTAGTTTTTCATTTCTTTTGAGCTCTTTTGAAATATAAGAATCTAAAATTGAAAGTTTAAAATGCATTGCTATTATTATTTCAGATTATTTTACTGAACTAGCTCAGGTCATTTTACCTGAAATTATTCTGTGCTTCCTGTGTCTTTACAGTGCCCTTTTTTGTATCAAAAGTGCACTTTAAATATTATTGATTCTTGTGGAACCAGTAGGTAACTGAGAATGGAATCTGCCAGGTATCACATATTGACTGATCACTGAGGTCTGCTCTTAGTGATATCTGTTTCCTCTCTGCCTAGGAAATTAGTCTTTTGTCTACCACAGGCAGTTCTCTTTCTGAATGCTTTTCAGTTCTTCTACTCTGTAATACCCTTCTCCATGGGTGGGGTCTCAGTTATCTCTGGACTTCATTGTCCTCCTCCAAAGCATGAAATGTTCACTTGCATCAGTGCCAAGTTCAGATGAGGGTTGCTCCTTTGATGCCTGTGCTACCTTTATTCCCACCTTCTGTACTTTGGTTTACAATAAACAGGGCACATGGCCTGTGATCCTTTTGCATGAAATAATGCTAGAAGGTGAATTTTAGGAATTGAGCCTGTACACTCCCAAATGGTACTGGTTTGTTCAGTCTGTTGGACCAAAGAGGAACTAGTGTGAAATAGAGCTATTTGAGATGTGTATAGGGTGTATATTGGATTTGCAGAATTAATATGCACTACTTGCTAATTTAAGCAAGTCTTTGAGTCCACAGCAGCTCAACATAAGCATCTTTATATCAGTAATGGTGGTATTCTTCCAGTCAAATTCTGAAATTTGTTCTGATAAGAAGAGTGATTTTCTGCAAGAGGCTCTAGGTCCATGTAGATCATTTCAATCATAGATTTGTATCTGATACACCTGTTCATAAGAGAAGGTATATCTTAACATTTTACCAGGCATATTCTGGTAAAAGCTCATTAGATGAATATGATATTGTATATGATAAATGTATATCCATTTCTTGCTGATATATGTATAAATGAACAAAAGCTAAAATACAGCTTTGGGGCATGTCTGCTTTTATCTTAGTAGCACTGTACTGCTCTTCTGTCTATTTTTTGAAAAGACCAAATGTCTGTAGGCTCCTTAGAATCTTGACTCAAATGCTTTGCTTTCCTAAGTTAAGGGCTTTGCTAGACTGTACATCGGATATAAAAATAGTTTGTCTACTTAGGTTGAAGATACTTTCTCTTCAATCTTGTAATTTTTTATTGACAGTGAAAGTGCCTCTTTTAATGAATGTTTAGAAAATTACTATACCAAGGGGTAAACTTCCTTTTTCCATATTTGTAAAGTGATTTTGGTGTTGAGAAGAGATTCTAAATGATGTGGTGGGGGATTGGGAGGGTGTCTATGTGTAATTAATAGCTAACTCAAATTCACAATAATTTTAATGAATATTTCAATTTAACATCTTTACTTACTTTAGGTCTTTTAGAAAAAAGCTTGATATAATTTTTGTGTAATTATTGAATTTATTTCTCAACTGAGAAACTGTAAAACTAACTTAAACGCTATTTATGTGTGATAATTTTAAAATATGTTGTGTCCTTTGTACATGGAAAACATTGCAATGTGGATTATCTGTCATTTTTTGAAGAATTACAGTGGTTGAACCCTGGCCCCTTTGCCATATATTCATTTTTAATATACTATGAGGATAATCTGCTCTTTAACATGCTATGAATATAATTTTTCTGTATTTAACAGATCATACCATATAAATATTTTTTTTATCCTCTTTCCGCTGACTTTCAAACACAGTTCAGTCCTTTAATATTTTTATAATTCTCTACAACTCTTTGGAAATTTTAGTGAAAATACATATTCAAGTTGCTGCTTAGATCCTAGACATAATCAGTGTTAAAAGCTTAATCTTTTAACATAACTAGAAAACATTTTGGTATGTATAGGTATATTTCCTAATCTCAGTGCTGCTTCTTTTCATTTTAAAGGTCAGTGTTATTATTCCTGAAGTTTCTATTTTAATATGGCAAGTTAAAAAAAGTGAGTAGAATACTTTCAGTCATGCAGTAGTTGCATTTTAATATCTACCCAAAAAGAATGCATTTCCAAAGAAAGAGTTTCTCAGAAAAGGCTTGCTAGATGGTATTAAAAATAGCAGTTTCAAGGGAGACAAAAGAATGACCTTCAAACTTTTTCTGACTTTGTCTCTTATCAGTCATGCAAGTGTCAGAGTCATAATGTGAATACTCAAGAAGGCTTTGAATTGTCAATAGAAGGAAGCTTCCTCTTTGAGGTTATATTTGCTGGAACAGAAGAGATAACACTATTATCAGTGCTTTTGTAGTGTAGCCAATTTCTCATTGCATGTACTGAAATTCACTTTTTAATACAGTTTTGATATTAATGTAATGATAAATATGTCAGACTGCTAAAATAAATTCTGAATGTTTCTGTCAGTCCTGATACAGTATGAAATTCCACTCTGGTCTCTTTCAGGGATTTTTATGAGCATTTCTGGAGGAAAAAAAAAAAAAGAAGTAATTTTCAAACACACTTCTAACCTCCTCTTTAGTAAATTGACATTAAATATGTGTTTCTTTCTGGGGCGTGTTGAATATCAGACAGTTGGAACATCAAAGTTTAGCACTGGAATGTGAAATACAGAATAAAAACTAGCACACTGTGTAATATACAAATACCATTACATGCTATTTCTGATCACCATTGTAGGAATTTTAATGTTTTCTTTTTTTAATTAGACATTCAAGCCCTGTCT
Organism: Monarcha castaneiventris obscurior; assembly: GCA_026261815.1. Lineage (NCBI taxonomy): Eukaryota > Metazoa > Chordata > Aves > Passeriformes > Monarchidae > Monarcha > Monarcha castaneiventris. The sequence goes on from JAMPIT010000433.1 coordinate 27,725,276, forward strand.
TTGAGAATTGGTTTGAACTGCTCTTCATGGGCTTGTTACTTTTATTTTTTAAATATTGTATTTTTTTTCTGTGTCCTAGCTAATGCACAAAATACCAGTGCATTCGAAAGTATTGTGCAAATTTGCATGGTAATAAAATTGTGCTAAACTTTCACATGTGGCTCACTTCAGTACTGTTAGTACTTACACTGAAATTAATCAAGAGCTTAACCACTACTGATGGACTGCAGAGAGCTTTGAAGACTGTCTTTTCATTTCCATTGACTTATAGGTCATTGTTAGCAATATTTCACTTACTATTTGAGATAATTTCTACAAGAATGATGTGTTATCTCAACTAAAAGATGCAGGTAGTCTTACGAATAATTTGAAGTATTATTTTTATTTTACTTAAACAAAATTCTGATCTTCCAATGTATAGGTTAGCAAATAAAGATTGACAGGACTTAGGGTTTCACCAGCAATCTGAAGTATTTCAAATGTATGAAAATAAGTCTTAAGATCTAATAAGTCTTTATGAGAAAATCAAAAAATCATCAAATATGTTAAGTGCTTGGGGAATTCTATGTGGGCAGAATTGTGGCTCTGCTGAAAGCTAAACCTTGATAATATCACACAAAATAGACTGTATTTTGTGATGGTTGGAACTTTTACTACTGTTCTTCCTTTGGTGTGTTAACAGAATCCCAAGTCTTATAAAATTGCCTGTTTTCCCTGTTAGCATCACTCAAAAGGCTGGTAACAAACATGTTGTTTTTGACAAGAAGATTACAAATTAATTCGTATAATGGCCTTTAGATCAATTTTGGATGTTGTGCTAAGAACTCTGCAAGTTGGAAACCTCTGTTGGAGTATTACTGATTTTAGTAGGGTACATGATTCATAATACATATTTTATACTACATGAGAGGTTAGGCTATAGTATTTATCTTACAGAATTAGGTTAAATTTGAGGTTATTTTCACTTTGCTGTTCTTAGTTACCTTATCTCTTCTCTTGCCAATCTAGCTGCCTTCTGGAAGGCAAAAATGGTTAAAGAAGTGGTTAAGTACATTCTTTCTCAATTTTCCTCTTCCTGATGGAGTAATTAATTGCACTAAAAAAGATAAAAAAATAAAATGTTTAAATCCTACACCTAAATTGTATTATTTTCAAATATATATTTTCATATTTCTCTTCACACTTAACAGGTTGAATCTTAGTAGTTTTTGTAGTTCTAGAAGGATCCAAAATTTAAAAAGAAATTAAAGACAATTGAAAGAAATTAAGATGCAGAAACAAGATGGGATGAAAAATACTTCATTTATTATCCAACTTTTCTTTCAATTATTTAGCTCATATAATGATAATGAACAATATTCTTTGAGGAAGCTTCTGAAGATTGTCATCTACCAGAGTAATTCAGATAGCAGTGGTTCAGTTAAGCTTCTCCGCTATAGAAGGTAATTTCTTTTTTTTCCACTGTGTATGTGAAAGACTGTCTTCGAAGTTACAGGTGCATAGGGAACTAAAGAAACTTTATTCAAAATGAAGTTTCTGAAACAGCACAGGTTTACTGGTAATGTTTTACTTATGATATCACAGACTAACTTTTAAAATTGAAGTTATTATGTCTTTAAGATAGCTAAACAATTGACATCTGTATTTGAAGCTGTTCATAGCTTTTTGTTAGCCAGCTTACGTGTTTCAGAGGACATCCTAAATTATTTACATGGTGTATATACTAATACACTTTCTTTGGACTTAGCAAGGTGTAAAGTGGAAGGGAAGAAGAGATGTGAACTGGTAGGGAGCAATACACAGTCGTGCTAATACATGCAGTTGCAATGCATGGCCAGCTGTTCAGATTAGCTTTTGAGGGAATATAGATCACTGGAGACAGATACTTAAAAACAGAAAAGATGTTCACTAATAGGGGCCTCTTAAACTGCTTAGGGAAAGACATAAAGATGTACTTTCTAGTGCTGGAAATAGCTTATATTTTGGAGTACTTCATCAAGGCAGATGCCATGTTCGCTATCACTTGAAGGAGTTTTAGGACATGTAAAAGATGATAGGATGGAATTGGCAGAAACTGCCTCCTACGAGCAGGAGTTGAGAGATAGTAAAAGTAGTACTTAGAGGACTGTGACTGTTTTCTTCTTGATGTGTGATCAGACCTTCCCTTCATAATCTTTGAGAAGGGGGAGCATGTACATTATGTACAGAAATTTCTAGCCATCACTGTTCCTTGTTGAGGCAGACACTGCTGTAAGTCGGCTCCATCTGTTAGTAAGCAAGTTACAGTTCACTAATGTTAAATAATAAAAAAGAAGTATCCTCATAACAAGCAGAGAAAAAAACCTCACCTCAGAGAAACTTCAACTGCTAAATGTGTGATACCAGATTGGATGTGGAGCATTAGAAGGATGTTACTGAACTTTTCCTGCATGTTTTTTCTGGTTCAGTTGCTCAGTGTAAGCGATATTTTGGTCAAAAATGTGGCTGACAGTTTACCTGCTGAAGCTCTTGCCCAAGGTTGTTTGCAGAACCTATTCTTCTATATTGAAAGCTTGATTTTTCTTGTGACATGCAGTTTAGCCTTCTGCAGCTAAATGTTATGTAGAAATAAATGTTGTATTGAAATTCTTTAATATAGAGTAAATGGTTTTACTTTATAGTTTGTTCTATGCAATTAAGTGGCTTACTCAATATTATATATCTTTCTAAATATTAATGTTCTGAAATTCTATCAGCAATAAACCATCAGAATGAAATATTGGCTCATTGAAATCAATAGCAAAATGCTTATTGACTTCTTTTGAATCTTTATTTCACCCAAATTATTTCAGGTACAAAGAAACTTTGCTCTTCTACAAATATAAGGGACTGGGAATCTGCTTAGGTCAAAGTCACCTTGAGCTTTTTTAACTAGAGCTTCATACCGTGTATAAATTAAAGAGGTGTGTGTTGAAACCTTTTTTTTTTTTTTTTTTTACTTTTTTAATTAAAAGGTACTTTGAGAAATCACTGTTTGTGTTAAAATAATTGCATAGTTAGTCTATAATAACTCAAAGGACATCCATAGAAATATTTTTTCAGACCTGGATCTTTTCTGTTCTTGCTTTAATTGGACTAAAAGGTTTGCATGTATTTTAGTTTTCATTTATATTTATGTTTTGCTGTGATACTCTGTTGCAGGCTTAATCAATACTGTGTTGTGGTTCTTCTTTGCATGTTTTTGTACAGTGATATTTCTGTTCTTCTCTCATTTGCAGTTTAATCCATTGTTAATATCTGATTATTGAGGTTCTTAGAAATACTTCTACCTGAATTAAGGTGCAAATGAGACCATATTCCAGCGACAATAGAAAGGGTTTTATTTGATGGTAAATATGAGCGAGAGAGAGAGAGAAAAAAAGAAATAGAAAATAGGTGGGGGGGACAGGAGTGACTGGGACAGATTGAGGAAAATATCACCACTCTGTGGATCCCAACAATGTTCTGTTGATCCTCTCCAGCTGGTCTTGGTGGTGAAAGTCCCCCCAAAAAGCATAGAGTCCCAGGGGTTTATATACCCTCCAGCCAGGTGGCAAGGCCCAGGCAAGTCCCCCTGGGGGAGGGGGCAGTCTCTTACAGCAGACTCTGGGTCTGTTGCATCACGGGCAGTTCTGTGGTGCAAAGCCTCTGGGGAGCACTTTGGGGGATCTTTGATGGATTATGGCTCCCTCTCAGCTGCCTCTCACGTGAAAGTCCTGTGGATGTGGCCTGTGGGGTTGGGGGTTCCACAGCTGGGAGGAGGATGGGTGATCAGTGCCTCTGACCAGAGGTTACACCACACACCAGAAACCTCCTCCTTCCCTGCCCCTCAATTGGGGAGAGTCTGTGTAAACCTGGCTTCTGTGAGCTGTGCTCTCCCCACATCCCTAACTCAGCCAGGGATGACTGAACAATGGGTTTCCCTTTATCTCATCAGCAGTTTGACTTTCAGTCCAAAGTCCCAGTCTTTAGGGAGGCTTCTTTGCTTGTAGATTCTTTATAATGAGCAAAACTTTATATCAATGTTTGAGGCATGAACTGTTTTCAGTCTCTGACACCCATAAAAGCCCTCAAAACTTTATAGATCTCACTGGATTTACTCACTCTATTGACATCTCCTTTGTGGTAGATCAGCTTTTCAGAAATTTTTCTGAGCAATTAAACTTCTTTGTTTGTTTTTTCTTTTGTTTATTTATTTATTTCCTCTCTTTTTTGCTTCTTCACAGCATCCTTTTCAGACAGAATGTTGTTCTTTCTCTTTCCCTTTTCTGCTTAGTGTGTTTTTATTCCACCTCCTCCAGGCATCATGGTGTTTCCACTTCGAACATATGAATGTTCTTGAATAAAGTTAGTTGTTGACATCAGTATTTTGCCTTTTTCTGGTTAATTAATATTCTGTTCTTAAAACTGAACCATCTTAAGTTTTTTTTGTTTTTCAACAGCTCTGCCCAAATTAGTAGTATTTACTTGCAAGCCACGATCTACTAAAGCCAAGTTACATCTTCTCTTACTGCAGAGAATTATTTTTCATGAAGTATTGTTTCTGCTCACAAAATTCTGCTTTGCATTTCAATCTACTTTGTTAATGAAATTCATTACATAACTTTGACTTTGCTTAAAAACTTATTTGAACACAATAACTGTTTATTTATTTCAAAAGGGTTATTGTGTTGAAAAGTACAACTTTGTTATTTTATGAATCGAGGCACAGTAATTGAACATTAAATAACTCTGACTTCTGGTATTTCTAAAATATGACTAAGCCTATTCTCTCCTTTCAGAGCTGAAAGCATACTGCAATTTCACAATGAAGTACTTGTAATATAATATTGTATATTTTTCCCCTCTCTTCTAGGTATCAATGTATTAGTGTTGCTTCTTTAGTAAAGCTAGCACTTCAAAAGTTTCAGTATTACCTTGAATGTAATGATAATTTCAAATGTCTATAAAACTTGTGATGTTTCTTGCAATCCTGGAACTTTTCAGTGCTTGACTATTTGGGTGTTTTTCTTGGAGACAGCTGATGGAAGAAACTTGAAATGCAACTTGTCTTGCTGACAGCAGTATTTGATTTGTATTCATTGCAGGCTGGAATACTTGCTAGGGATAACACAGCAAATAGGTCTGAGGTTTTGTGTCATAACATAAAATTTTTAGTTACTGGTGTTTATGGTATATTAAGTGATTGCCTGACATCATAAACAAAACTTTATAAAAGACATCATCACAAATTTGATAGCTGCTGAAGCAGAAGATCCTTAGTGGAATGCGCATCCTTTGAAAAAAATGTTCTCACTCTTTATTCTAATAATTAGGAAGCATTTGCCAGTGCATTAAGCAATGAATTTAAATAAGTGTCTCTTATAACTGCCTTCATAAATCATGGATTCAAAGAGTTTGTTATTGTGAAATAAATTCCTTTTTGTCAGGTGTGCCTGCTATCAAATTTTACATTCTAAACATGGAGTGATTCCTTTATTCTCAATTTGTCCTACTAAAGGCTTCATTTTACTCAGTTCCTATGTCATGTCAGCAGTACTGCTTCCAATATGCTAGACCTAATATACCATGCAAAAAATTGCTCTGGGCAAGAATGAACATTTTTTTTAATAACTCAGCTGTACAATTCTGATTAGTATAGGCTTATTCTAGGATGCTGATAGGAATTTTAAAATCAGTGCAGCAAAACTTATTAGGAATTTGGTTTTGACCCTTTTTTTAGGCATTCACTTCTATTTTGAATTTTTTTACAATCATGCTAAGCCTGTATTTCTCCTTAGTTCTTTTCTCCAAATGATTACTTTGTGATCTTAAGTGTTAGTTAGCAAAAACAAAGAACAAATGAGAGACATTGTACTGGGAAGATGACAACAAGCTGTTAACATCCAATTATTGAGAGATGCCTCTACCAGAATTAAGGTGCAAACGGAAGTCAAAGTGAACTGTGTATGCCAAAGTCGATAGTAGGGATTTTATTTACCAGTAAAATGTGAGGTAGAGAGATTAGAAAGAAATAGAAAAGAGAGAAGAGCAAAAAAGAGGCCAGGAATTGGGGTTAACTCCTTTAAGGCAATCTTTGGTTTGGAGTGATCAAAAGGGCAAGATTGGCAAGGAGCCCTACTAGTTAGGGATTTTGTAATTTGATGCATTACTGGTAATAGTGTACCTTCAACAGACTGCTTACACTTACAAAGTTTTCATACAAAATACAAAAAAATTCCCATACAAAAGATTTTCATGCAAACACATCTTTACATTTGGCCTATACTCTATTCTCCAGGACATACAGTACAGCTCCATGTAATTTAATCCTGACACAAAACAGAAACTGTGGCTTTACTACAGGTGGGGTCATAAATGAAATTATTATCCTTTTTAAATTTAGTTGTATTATCCCAGGTTGCTTTTTCTTTTTTTGTATTTCAGTGGGCAAATCATCCTCATCACATTCTTTTACAATTGCTGCCACAGTAAGTTGCACCTTCACAACTGAGAAGTATGGATGGTGCAGAAAGTACTACAGTTGCCATATTGATTAGCATAAATAAAAGAAGTGAGGTCAAGCTAAAATACCCTTTTGGGACACGTGGTAGGAAACCCAGTAGTACATCAGACATGTTCAAGTGGAAATACAACTCTCATATACTTTAGAATGTCTAATGATTGATAACACATTTGGTTCCAAAAATAGTTACAGGTGGAGTTGCTTGAGAGCTGGTAAAAGGCTTTCCTGTATTTTATCCATGTCTCATTTGTGGTCCATGGCTGCTCCCTCTTCTAGTCTAGGAAGGGGTATTCAACCATTTTGCATGTAACATTTTCTTTTGTTTTGTTAAGATTATTTAGTTCACTTGTTAATATCTCTGAAAAATTTAATCAAATCATAATAAATCTAAAGCTTTCCAAGAAAGAACTGGGAAGCTTAATACATTTTCTTGATTCCAAATATGAATTCTTGTACCAATTCCCACGCTAAATTTGGTTGAGACAAAATTATACATCCTTAAGATAAACGTAAAAGCTTTTTCTCCAACCATTTTTTTCAGTGGAAAGACAAAGTTAGCCAAAATCAAACTAATAATACATCAAATGTGCAATCCTACTAATATTTTTGTCTCCCAACAAGGCTTGTGATGAAAACACAAACAAATCACAATCACATCAATAAACTGAAAATACAGACAATTATGGTGGCAATTGAAGGTTTCATCCGTTCATCACAGCTCGATTTCATCTGTTAGCAGGTTCCTATAAAAACAAAAATGAACATTTGGCCTACTAAAGACCAATTATTTTTTTAAAAAAGGAACAATCCATCGATTTTGATAAAGTTCATGTATCTACCACAAAAGTAACTAAAAAGTTAAAAGGGCCTAAAGGAAAAGTGATTATCACATCATCTTGCCTGTTTTCTGTGAGCTTTCTCATGTAAATTGAGAGAATGACAGTTGCCCCACTTGAAACTGGTTCCTTTGATCTTCATTGGGGGTGTTCTGACTTTATTCCTGGAATAGGAAAACAGCCCAAGTCTCAGAGGGGGTTTATCCCATACATTATCCCTAAGTGATTCAAGCTGTTTAACTGCCTGAACTTGGTATCTCTCAGGTAGAGTTATTACTTTTATTTCATGAAATGCTTTCTGCCCTGCTGGTGTTGTGTCTCCCATCTTTTCAGGAGGGTCTTCCTTGTTTAATTTCATGTCTGGAAGGAGTGAGCTTGTAAAAGTTCGGCAAGCACAGTTTGTGCAATCATGGGTGAATGTTCATACCTATTCGGGAGCCTGTTAAAGGTGTATTGTCCTCCCTTCCAGATAAGCTCCAATTGAGCCTTGTCATGTTTCAAGAATTGGCATTAGAATTAGGAGAGTGTGAAACTACCCCTGTGCCTATTTTGTGGCTGTTAGGTTTCCTGTGTTTGGTATTGAAGCTGTTAGAGGAGCCAAAGCAGCTATAACTTCAGAAATTCATTTTGTGCTGCAGCAAAAACATAGCACAGCCATAAACACAGCCAGCAGTTCTTGACTTAAGGAGTGCAGGCACTGCACGGAATGAGTGCACTTCAGTCACTGGATTTCTTTTAGGGTTAATATGAGAAGACTTCTTGCCCAGGAGCCACAAATTAACCTCAGCAGTTCGTCAGATAACACTTGCTCCATTTACTTCAGTGATTTTAACTCTTTACCGTCTCTATCGTACGCCCAGCTTCTCAGCATCCCACTCACTGCATTACTATTGAATGTTGTGCTCCCATGTCTATTAGAAATTTTATTAATTGGTGACAAGAAACAGCTGGAATGTGAATGTATGGCTTGCACTGATAGGATTCCACTTGCTGGATTTCAATCTTGTCTGATTTATGGCCAAACTTTGATATCTCTGTAGCTGTATACAGCACTATTTTAGTAACATTTTGCTGACCCTAACAATCATCTGTGGTTTCAGTTTTAGTTAAGGGTCGTAATGTTACTTCTTTATCATCAGATGTTAATGCAAATGTTTTGCTCTTTATCAGAGCAGACACATTCACTGTCTCCCAGCTTCTCCGTTGTTCTTAATTGGATTATGGCTTTGAAGTAATTTGGCATTTACACCTGCTCTTGCTTCTGCTACAAAGTGAACTGTTTTTATTTGTGTTTTTCACAGCCCTTTGATTTCAGCATAGTCTTATTTTGGAGCTAGTGTCATAGTAAGGTCTGTCTTCATTTCTGCTTGCAACACTTCAGTATTTAAGTGAAACTACCTAATATGCCTCACAGCTTGAAATCCAGTTGAAATAACACTTTGAAATTTCAAAAGAGAAAATATTGCAGGTCCTGACTAAGAAATTAAAAACATCGTTTGAGTCATAAATATTATGAAAAGGTATATGGGATTATGCTGAAGACTCTATCCAAAATGGCTGTAATTGCTTTGTCAAAAGAAAATATTACTACTGAATCGCTCCAAACCGAGCCTAGAGACACTTCAGAGACAGAGTCAGAGAAGTGGGCATTTGCTTTATTTAGCGCTGGGTGTGTGGGGGATGGCTCCTCCTAAGATGCACCCACAGCACTTGACACAGCACAGTATATGGTTCCATTCATGCATTTGCATTGCATTCCTTGGGGTAGGAGTGGCTATACAAATTACTTCCCCGAAGTCATTCATATCATTAGCATACGTGACACGCAAGCACAGTGTGCTCTGGTGGTCGCACTGAGGAAGGCTCCACATCTTCCTCGGGGGTCATCCTGATGAAGGCCAGCAGTCTTCCTCACAATGCACTTTTCACCTTTCTTTCTGAAGCATGCAGCCCTTCGTTGGCTGATTCAGCGGTTTCTGCTCTGGTTTCAAACAGGTTCTGTTCTTCTCTTGACAAGGCTAGGGCTCATCGTGCTTCTTAGGCTTGTGATTAATATTTGCTGATTCTTAATAGTTAACTCGTGCTTACATAAGTTAACCATTGATCAACTCCTTTTACTACAGACCCAGGAAAATAGAAACTTAAAGATACAAATATTTTTTTCACTAGTCTTAGATTCTGAGCCATAATTTAAATAACACCAAGAACATGAGCTTAGCTGAATGGCTCTTTCAGCTCTTCCATCTCTGCAGTTTGTAAGGAAACCTCTGATCTACTATACTGTAGCTGTCTTTCTTGTTTTGCCATGACCACTCTTTGTCAGAGTGATGCCTTCTCCAGCCACCTAGAAACAGAGACTAGACAAGAGTAAGGGAATAAAGATAGGTGTTTATTTGAAGGGCCTTCAAGGTACACCCTGGGGAGCCAGAGGCTGCCTCCATAAAATGGACCCCAAGATGGACCACAGGTCACGAGTTCTTCACACCTTTATAGGTTTGGTTCATTTGCATGCCACGGTTAATTCTCCAATTAAAGCCCCAGTTCAATGATGTAATTCCCCTCGGCTTGCTCCCCCCTTAGAGTCTTTGGTTTACACATTTTGGGCCTAGAAGAGCCTGGCTGTCCTTGAAGGCAAAGCCTGGAGAGGCTTTGATATGTCTATCTTGCACGAGAGAGCAGAAATTACAGGCTACAAGGAACTTCAGAGTTACACTCTAAGCAGTACAGAAATTGTAAAATATAAAAGTTAAAACCTAAGGCATCATTTCCCCCCTTTAGAGGCTTGACAAGGCCTCTACCTTGTCGAGACTCTAGACTAAATATTCTGATTATCTACTAATAATGTATCTAACAGCAGCACATATCTATAAACGCGAATTATAATTACAATTATTAAAAACAATATTTAATCCAGGGTCAGTGTCTCATACAAATCACAGAGAGTATCCAGCTTCCATTCCTCTCTCTCAACTCCCACACCTGTAAGACACAGTTCTATTTCTGTCAGTCCTTTTCAGTATTTGCCTACAGAAGTCCTGAAACGTGTCTCCAAACACTCCCCCTTTCCTGCCTCCCTGCTTCCAATGTTGGGAAGATCATCACACTTCCACTGTGGAATAGATATATGGCAGAATCTAGGTGTATACTTTGCATTTAACTATTTTTTGCTTAAGAGCAATGAGATTTATCTCATATTGTGCTCAACATCAGAGCGCAAAAAGTAAAGAGATATTTGTGAATTTGGAAAGTGGTTGTTATTACCAATGTTTGTGTTTTTAGAGAAATGCTGTTCATAAAAAACATCTCAATTTCTTTTGTTTCCTAATTAGAAGTATTATGGTTTGGCTTCCATGTGTTATGCAAGCAGTCCATACTCCAGAACAATTATTAACAGTTGAACTTTAATCACAGCTTTTCTTTCAGTAGAATTACTGCTTTGGTTGTCCAGCTGTAATGAAATATGCATAAACATCACTTTTCCCTGAGATTTTTTGCCATTTTTAAGTTGATTAAAAAGTAGTGAAGTTGTTAAGCAAGGCATCACAATTGCAAAAAATTTTACTTCCTTCGGCAAGTAGGCTAAACTGTGTCAACCTACCAACATGCTGTTTCAGACATCCTGGAAATCTTCATCTCTGTTAAAAGTCTCTCACCTGAGTACTGTGTGTCATAATGCACATTTAGGGGGAAGACATTTGTTGCATGCCCATCCATTGTGTAACTTGGGAATTAAGGCTATAAGGGTGGCAATGTTTTATTCCTAATGTGAGGTTTAAGTTGTGGGTTTTTTCTGGAATCCACAAAGTATGATTCTTTGAAGGCTTGCTGCATTTTTTGTTCTCTTATTATTTTGTGATTATTAAATATGGAAGAAGTCCCTCAGAATTAATTCTTATTCAGCAGGTTATATCAAAGCATCTGTATATCTGACCAGAGTGTTAACAGTTTCTTGATTTGCAAGAGAATCTCTACTAGTGGACTCCTTTGATAGTACTTCTAGAAACCCTAAATAATGCAGTATTGCTATAAGAGCTGGCTAGGAACAACCAAAGCAGCAGCATAAACCAGGATTTGAATGCTATTTTAAGTTATACCAACGACCCTTTCCAGCCTGCTAGTCTTCAAAAGTAAGGCAGCATTTCTCCGCTTTTGTTCTTGGGCTGGAAACCCAGATCATATTCTGTGCTTGATGCCAGATGGACTTTGTGAAAAGCAGCCAGCACAGCCTGTTTCAGCCTGCCAGTCCTATGAACACTGGTTGCTGTCTCTTGACTCAGTTGCTGGTTTGGGCAATGGTGAACACAAGAATGAGCTAAGGCATGGCAAGTGAAACTCATATTCATTGAATTTAAATATGAGGGAATCAAAGAGTCTGTATGAGGTTGTTGTGTGTATCTGTATTACATAAGTTCTTAAAAAAACCCCAAAATTAAATACTTCTTAAAAATGGTTAAATTCATCCGTAGCTATTAAACCCACCTATCAAAAGTGGCTGATACGATTTATGGTCATGTTTAGTGAGTGAGACTGAACACTTGCACTAACTGTTACACCAAGGATGCTGAAAAAATAATAAACATACGGAGTTTTATTTGATGTCCAGTGTTGATTTTCTGGATATTCTTGTAATTTTTAGAGTCTGGTGCTTGAGTAAACTGATTAAAATCACTGCAAGTACGTAAGTACAACATCTAGTAATTCTGTCTATTCCTCGCCATTTTGTGTGTGCTGGTGTGTGCACTTCAGCTATTTGGTTAGGGCTGCTCTTGCTGGTCTATAACTGAGCTAGTTTGCATTTCATGTAGAGACATTGCTTATGCTAGGAAGATAATACATGAAATTTTCACCAGGCTGGCAAACTGTTGGCTGATATTTGAGTTGTAAATGTTCATAAAGCTAGTAACTGTTCAAAAGAAATTGTTTATTTCAGATGGGTTAGTGTTAAATTAAAGTTTATTGTTTCTGTTTATTGTTAAATAAAATGAAGATTCCTGGAAAAAATATTGTGTCAAATAGTTGACTACAAATTTCTTACTGTCATATGTGGTCTTCATTTTGCCAGAAATGCAAATTCTTTTATTTAGGATTTCTGTTAGCACTAAGTGAGTTTATATTTATTTTGTGTTTAGTACTGTGTTAATTTTTGAAGCCATTAAGCATCATTTGCAGATGCCCCTTTATATCTGGTTATCTACAATAAAACAATTGTCCTATTAAATACTTGGACATTATCCTAACTATTGAATATTACTATATGATTTGACTTGTCAGAGGTTTCTTTTAGTAAATCAGCTAGTGTCAAAGCTTCTTGTCTTTCTCTCATTTTTGAGATGGGACTTCATACATTTATTTACTAAGATTCAGTGTTGTTTAAGTTCTCTAAAATAAACTCATACCCATATTACATCCCTCTGTCCCAAAAAAGTTTTATTATTATTTTGGCAAGTCACATCCATCTGCTAACAGATGTTCTAAGCTGGTAGCCGTTCTCATGCATGTGAATAACTTAGGCCCAAACCAGTATCATCTCATGGTTTTTCACATCACTGGTCACAAGAAGAGTTTTTGAGGGGAAAATAGGTCACTGAACATATGCTATCCCCAGCAGATAATAGTATCTTCTGTGATGGAAAGAAAGCAGGGAATTAGATCAGGCTTCTATTTTGAGACTTTCGCAGACCTGACTAGGCTAATAAGTTTGTAGGAAGTCCCGTGTTGGGTTTGTTAGTAAGTTAAATCTCTGATTTGCCTGTATGAACTGAACAGATACTACTGTGTAGGAATTAAAGAAGCATATTTGGAGTGCATACTTCAAGTGAAGCTATGTGAAACTGCTGGTTTAAAAAAGCATAATATTTAAATAGATAGCTGCAATAACAGAGTCAGAAAGCTTGGGCTTTTGAGCTGTATAAGATTTTATTCTTAATCTTGCTGGGTAGTTTAAGCTGCTTTTGAAGTGTTACATAGTTCACACAAGAAAACCTGTCTGGAGAAATGCAGGCATGATCATGAAATCACACTATAAAACATTTATTAATATACCTTGATGTTTGGTTTAAAAGTGTTTTCTTAACTAAATGAATCATTTGTCCTCCATAAAATATTTAACCTTTTTCTGCATTCATACTTAAAATGATAAGGTCTTTAAGTGGTATCATGAGAGAATGTTTTAGAACTTCTGCTTTTTAAACATTTAAATACTGCTGAAAGTCCTGCTATTCCTGGAGTTGGAAAACACGTAAAATTGAAATTGATAGAGAATGTTGCATGATTCTTTTTCCCCTCTAAATTAAGAGAAAATAACAACTGCTTATATCCAATGCATGTTCTTGGCAAAATTGGTGGTCTTTAATTAAAATATGCCATTCCGAAGGCTCAATCATAATTAAGTAATCCACAGCCTTCTGTAATGCTCCCTTCTGTGATGAATTTCACCCTGAATGTTAATGTAGTAAAAGAAGACAGATTAATAGCACTTATCCTAATGGTGTGGAATTCATAACTCTCTCTTTGGGGCACTTAACTACTGTGTTGCTTCATTGCTTTCTACATATATTAGCTTGAACTTGGCCTGTTGTCTCCTTCAGGGCACAGTCTCCATCTAGGGATTTCTTCAACATACGGTCCAAATTCAGCTCATCATTTTCAAGAGTAGTTATTAGCAAAATTGTCTGCTTATGATCAGTTTTCAATATACTTTTTAATTAGATGTGTGTCATACCTTGTAAACTCAGGACAAGTTATTTCTCAGTTATCCCAAATTATACTTCATGAAGTAGCTTTGTATTTTAGGCAATTACTAAACCGAACTCAGTTTAATCAGCTCCCTTCACCCTAGGATCCTTCCTGTACATTCTAATGGAAAATAAACATAATGATGTTTGTTTTAAGAAAGATTACTGAAGCGCCTGAAAACAAGTTTTAATTTTGGGTACTCCACAAATTCTTCTTGCCTTAAGAATTAGCACATCTTGCAGAGGCCTTATTTCCCCTTACGTTGTTTCTGGTGTATTTACATTGCGTTAACAGAAAGGAATAAAAGAGCACAGATTATACTTAAGTATATTACTGAACCATGTCAACCATCACTCTTGAAGGGAAATCACAAACATATGCTGCATTCAGGGAAATTTAAAAGGCTATTACATTGCTGTTATCCTTGAGTATCTCGGTGTGGGATTTTATATATGTGTGTACCATCTGCAGTTCAATAACACTAAATATTTAATGAGTTTATGAATAGTAGATAAACATTTAACACAGTTTTGTAAAAATATGCATGCATTGAACATTTGTTTGTCACTGCCAAAGAAAATGGCCTGATTTAGGGATATGATTATTCCAGATCAATATTCAAATTGCTTCTGTGAAATAAGACCTGAAATAGGAGAATGTTGGAGTTGGAAAAGGACTGGTTGTTCAAAGTGTGAATTACTCAGGCTTTGGTTCTCCTGTTAGTCCTACCAGACATTGCTGTTGTCTGTTGTGTGACAGTGTTAATTGTGTGGCTTTACAGATTTCTGCTCAAGCTATGGTTTCCTCTCTTCTGACAGACTTTATCTTTGCATCTTACATGGTCCTCCCTCTTGCCGCCTTTAAAATCAAAGAGAGAAACTCAATTTATTCATTAATTTATTTAAAGCATTTGCCTAAAGCACTTGCAGCCAGATAGACTTCACAGAGTTTCCAAATATTAAGTGGATTCAGTGTCAAAAAGCAGAAAAGATAGCGGAACCAGAAATGGTACTTCTCAGTGTCTTAATGGTTTGTAGCTTTGAATAAAATTTCATGAGAATCTGTGCCTTGCATGGGGGTCATTCAGCAATCTTCTTATAGAAGGAAAGAAGTAGTATGAAAATTAAGAAACCTCACATATGACCAGGTCCTTTCTTTAGCTTGAGGATTGATAAGTAGCTAATTCTTCAATAGTCCTTTAAAAAAGTTTCTTTAAATGCGTTCTATTTTAGGTAAGTATGAGACACAGATGGCCATGAATTTCAAAACTTGATGAGTCAGTGGCCATTGCAATGTACAAAACTGGTGTGTGGGGGGCTACATTTGCATAAAATATGTATCAATACACATATAATCCATGCTTCAGGCGGCCTCACAGTATTGTCACATGCCTGTAGGGAAAGACACAAAGACAAATGCCATACAGTTCTCACCGTTCTCTTTTCAAGAAAAGTTGTTTGCCATAATTTTTTACATTAAATACTGTTCTTCTGTCTTCTCAAAACTTCTACTTTGTTTTTGGTCTGTTTAGAAAATAGGTCTGAAGGTTCACTGAGGAAAACACACACCCTGTAATTCTTTTGTGAAGTGGTTAAGATCCATTCCTTATAAGAAATGGGATAAGTTACTGCCATAAATTCAGATGATTCACAATGCATTGTCAAATGCAAATTATTTTGGTTAATCTTCATCCCTGGAATAGTCTGTCACTTTCTGTACTTACCTAGCATTGCTCTGATTGACCCATACCTATAGAGGAGATGTGCCATGCTACTGTTTTGAGTACTTTGAGAACTATGTCTTGGGGAAACAATTTGAGGACCCTATTAATCACACACAGATCTATTGCTAGGTAACTTTTAAGAGTAATCTACCTAAGAACATTTGTAATACAACAAAGAAGTTAGTAGTTAAAGTGATAATTTTTCCTTTTTTATTTTTTGAAGGCAATACCGTACAGTAAACATCTGCCTTATTTAATTCTTCAACAGAGTGGCTTTCAACTAGTGCTTTCAATTAGTTCAACTCTCTCTATTGACCTGAGGTCTCTTGCCCTCTCAAAAATGAAAGTTGGCTTCTGTGTTTAAGGTGGCTACTGCCATTGCTTTTATCCATTTCTGTCCCCTCTCTGGGAACGTAACAATTGTCTCCTACTAGCTTTTTAATATACACATAAGATTTCCAGAACTAAATCAAAGAACATCCACTTCCTTGTAAGCAAGGCTATGCCTTTAGCAACTCACATTTAAAGAAATATAGTTATAACATGTATCCCTATGAAATATTTGGCCAGAAATTAATATTCTAGCTTTTTTGTCAGGTTTTTTTTTGTGTGTTAGATCTTTGTTGGGTTGGTTCAAGTATTACATTTGCAAATACACTGTATCTAGTTCATGTTGTTTTCTTTATACTGAGCATCAGATGGCAGTTATGACCCTTATCTTTCACCTAATTAATAGTGATAATGAGTATATCTTTGTTTTCACCACTTTGTTTCTTAAGGACTTTTATCTTTTGAGAGACTGTTCGAATTCTGATATAAATATGCATATTTTGCATCATGTAATAAAACTAATTGCTCTGTTAATTTAACCAAAAGCAGAGAAAAATATTCTGCTCTAAATTCTTTGTTGTTATTAGGATTTTATCATAATGATTAACAATGAATTAGAAGAGTAGGCTCTGGGGAGACCTTATTGCAGACTTTCAATACTTAAAGGTGTCTTATAAGAAAGATGAGGACAGATATTTTAGACCTCTTGCAATAGGACAAAGGGTAATAGTTTTAAACTAAAAGAGAGTAGATTTATACAAGATACAAGGAAGAAATTTTTTATCATGAGGATGGTGAGACACTAGCATAGGTTACGCACAGAGGTGATAGATGCCCCATCCCTGAAAACATTCAAAGTCAGGTTGGACAGGTCTCTGAGCAACCTAATCTAGTTTGTGGTCCTACTCACTGCAGGGGGATGGGACCAGATGACCTCTAAAGGCCCCTTCCAACACAAACCATCCTATGATTCTATTATTCTAAGGAGAGATTTCTGAGAATATCTTTCCAGCAGCTTATATTCTTGTGATACCAGCCCTGCTAATACATTACAGTAAATCACTATAACATTTCAGTAATATTCAAAAACTTGACATAAAGTTTTTTAAATCAGAATTTCTTCTGATTTTTTTTTCTTCCTTTTAAAATCAGAATATTATTTTAAAAGCAGTAACCATCTGATATTGGTTTTTTAAAGCTTTTAGTATTTGCTCTGTGGTGTTCCAGTTTTGCATGTAAATAGTCTACATGGACAGTATTGCAAACTGAATTTCTTGCAGATGCTGATCATCCTTAGATTTTTTAGTCAGTTTTTCAAGTGTGAATAGCTACTGAAAAATCATGCTTGAAATTTTCAGAGTTGAGAGCATATTTGCCGGCATTTTTAAAACCATCATTACTGAACAGGTTTGACAGCTACATGGTTATGAAACTGTCCTATTTCATTAACAAAATCCTTTGTAGTTATTTTTTATTGCTAAGTGAAACCAGAAGTCACACAAACTTGAGTGATATTTTTAAATAAAGTTACTATGCTGGTCAATGAAGACTAGCGCTTCCTCCCCAGCATGGAATAGGTTTTCGTCATCAGAAGCAGTAGCATAAAGTTTTTGGAAGTGACTCTCTTTGTTCCTAGTAGGAGGAAAACTAAATGATGTAATGTCAGCAAACTACTTTGAGGAAGGGAATAATTTCTCTCTATAGTATCTGCATGTACTTGTATTTATGTACAAACATTGGATTCTGTTCCTCCAATGGTGTTGTGGTGAATTGAATTGCTAGCATAAGAGGAAAAGTAATTTACTTTGTTAAAGTATAGAGCATATGAATAAAAACTACACTCTCCTGTAAATGTTTCACAGATACAGAAGGCATTTATAATCTGAGGAGTCAGGTAGCAGTTTTATTAGCTAGTGATAATAATATTGTATATTCAACATAGAGTGTATTTCTTTAGTTCCCAGTGTGCATTTTCTTACAGTTTAGCAAGTGTGTAGAGAAGTAGTAGTGATTATAATAACTAAATAGTGCTACTAGACCCTGTCATGCGTTCCTGATGAAAGGCTCATTATTTATTTCAGTTCACATTGTAATAACAAATACACTATATACAATGTAATCATTGTAAACTTTAGACTATAACTTTGTGCTGTGATCATTAGAAGAAATAGATGTTTGTTTGTTAGGCACACTTGAATCCCGATTCCATAAGTGTACATGTATCCCTACATGTATATATATTGCTTTAGCTGCATGAGAGATAATGACAGAAGGTCACTATTCACACGACAGTGGTCACAACTGAATCCGAATACACAATCTATCAAGCATTTTAACTTTGTCATTAATTTTTATTAGTGTGAAATATTTCCTTCCTTTCTATTATGTACATATGTGCATGTATATATATATATGTATATGTGTATATATGTATTTGTAGCCTTAGTGAAAATTATAAGAAATCATGCAAAAAAAAAATCAAGAAATACAGTTTGGCTCATTGTCGTATCATACTTCAATGAGATATTCTTATGAGGTCAGTGATTTTTATCTTGTTAAAGGAAAAACAATAGGAGGAATTGTTTCTGAGGAATGGAAGCTTCAGCTACATGAAGGTCTTGCCTGGTTTAGGTTTGAATTGGTTGTTTGAATGAGCATAATATGATTGAATTTTGAAAACAATAGGTAGCAATCTACTGAGTAAATATAAATTACATGATCTGACACTGCATCAAGCAGATTTTAACTAGTGTGGGTGAAGGCATTCTTTTGTATGCTGAAGCATCCAAATTTTTCAAATCTGAGTTGTTCTGAATCATGACAAGGAAGGTATTCTGCCAGAATTATTCAGGATAAACTGAACTAAAGCAACATGTATGAGTTAAAAAAATAAACAAACTAACAAAACCTTACATTCAGAAGGAGGGCAAAAGGTTTTCTGTTTCTTTACCTTACTAGTGAGCATTTTTCTTTCTATTTAGTTGGGGTGAAAATTTTATATATGCCTAAGAAGAATATATATAAATAATACATTCAGAACATGGATATATTTAATTTCACATAGCATGCTATAACAAACTGTACTCGGTGTTTGTAATTGGTATAGGAGAGGAAGACAGAGAATCTCCCTCATTTTGTGCATGTTGACAGTCCTTCAGATTTTTGCTTCCTTTATTGCTGTCATAGATAGTTGACAATAAAAACTGACACCTTTTCACTAATACACTACAGGTTCTTAAAATAAATATACAAAGGGAGTCCATTAACAACAGTTATTTGGGATCGAGGGTAGTAGACTGTGTTAGACTTAGTTTTTATACTAACATTTATTTTACAATATTTCCATATAAATAAGATGGTTTATGCATTAGGAACTTTGATGGACAGAATTGTACCTTATTGGAGAAAGACAAAATAGACTTTGTATGAAGAAACTTTGCTTAATCTGAGAAAGACTAAAGTAGAATGATTTGTTTAAGGCAGGCTTATGTTTTCATTTTTGTAAAAACCATGCTGAGGCATGCCCTTGATTTTGATTGAGGCACGCATCAACCTCTCTTCTGAAAAATTGTATCACCTGAGCAAATAAATGCATGTTCTTTATTCACAGTAGCAGCAGCGTGAAAAAGAGGCCAGCATAATGCTTTCATGTTTGAAACATTACATTTACTGTATATATCTGCTTTGCCTTAATATACTATTTTTAACATTCCTTTTTACTAAACCTGCATACATAAACTGTGCTATTAATTTCTAGCAGTTGCTGCCTGCATTTTTCTGCAAAACAGGTTTTATTCTCACATATCCAGTTGTGCCATTTTCAATGGATTTCTTAAACAGGAATGTTTTTCATTTTTATTTTACAGAGTTACATACATGGAAGCAGTCAGGCTCAATTTGTGGCAGAGTCACATATTATTCTTCTGCTGAGTATCCTTCAAATTGGTGATGAATATTAAGAAACCAAGCTAAAGCACAGTGTGCTGTAAAGTAGAATTGCTCTGGCAGTGAATATCATTGAACATTTAAGCAGGTATTGTATTTTGGCTTACTTATTATATGTTGAAATAAATATTCATTGTTGTTGCTATTTACTGCCAAGTAGCACTGGCATTGCTTTTCATTGATGTGCACCTTGTTATCTCCTTTGTTAGTCTTGTGCCTGGTTACTATGCTAATTTTTTTTTTTTCTTTTCAGTGTTACCTTTCCAGTAGCAAAAACTAATTTTCTTGGTTTTTTACTCTTTCTTATAATAATTTAAAATTCAATTAAAAAATAATTTTATTTCTTTTTACTTACCAGAAAAGCATACAGAAAATTACCAACTGTGCATGAAGATTATTTTTCCTCCAATAGTCCTTGGATTTTTCCCCCCCCACCTAATCTAAACAGTTTACTAATACTTCTTAAAACAAATAACTCAATCACATTTTTTCTGACATCACATCCTCACAGAAAGACTTTGAGACCTACTTTTATTCTTTTAGTCTAACTGAGTCAGAGAAAGTTAAGCTGGGGTTTTCTGAGGCTTTTTTGGGTATTTTTTGGTGAAAGTTTTAATAAACTGTAAGAAAAACTCATATGCTCTCTGGGCTTTTTGAACCCTGATTCTCATCAGCTTTATTCATTTAGTGAGAACTCTAGTCACCATTAACCATTTTTAAAGTTTAGTTGTTCCATCACAAATACCTTTCTCTAAGGGGAACAAGCAAAAGAAAATAATATTTCCCAATCTGCAGTAATACACAGATCCCAGTTTTATGATTGTGGCTACTCTCCTGTTCTCTCTCTGAAGTTAAGTCACCTTAGAACCTGCCCTTCCTCAAACTTCCCTGTCTTTGTATTTGCCATTTCCTATCCAAAGACAACATCGTCATTACACCTTCATTGCATTCATTTGGCTGGCATCCATTTTGCTACCTGTGAAACTATATGCTTCATAAATAGCCATTATAGTTAGTTTCAAAGTTATGATCATATTTTGCAGAGTGAAAGCAAAATTTGCAATTGAACTGGAATGCCGTTTCCGGTTCTGGATTCTCCAGTACAGGAACGTTGCAGCCTTAATTGAGCTAGTCCAGCAAATAGCTACAAAGATGATTAGGGGATTATCCTATGAGAAAAGGCTGTGGGAGCTGGAATGTTTAACTTGGAGAAGAGAAGACACTCAGAGAGATCTCATTAATGTATATAGATACCTGACTGGAGGAGATGAAGAGGAGGGAGACAGCCTTTCTCAGTAGTGCCCTTTGAGAGGACAAGAGGCAGTGGACTAAAATTGAAAACCAGGAAAATCAGTCTGAAGACAAGAAGATGCTTCTTACTGTAAGGGTGGTCAAACAGTAAAGCAGGTTGCCCGGAGGGGCTGTAGTATTTCCATCTGTGTAGAGTTTCCACCTGAAAACTGCCAAGTCAAAACTCAGTGATTATTGCTTTAAATGCTACATTTTTTTACAAGTACACAGAGACAGCTATTACATTCCATATGGAAAGTTTCTTGTTCTTAACTAGTACCATCTTTCTGCTTTCCTTTGTAGAACTGATATTTATGTTTTTGTGGTTTTTTGGTTTTTGTGAACTGCCACAATTCAAACAGATCTGTTATCTAAACCAATCCCGTTGACTGCTTGAGAATGAGAAAAGTAAACCCCCAAACTAGAGAAGATAAAAAATAAAAAAAAATTTCATTGATGACATATTTTGTTTCTCTGACTCAGTCATGGAAGTGATAACTTTTTGTTGGTAGATACTGTCTTTAAGCCAGGAAGCTGGCTAGCTACATTAATGGAGCTGTCTGAAGGAATCCTTTCAGTGATGTTATTCATTGCCACTTGCAAAAAGAATTCTCTAAGGTTTCATTTCATGGCTCAATACTGTTGAGATGAGTTTTTGGTCACACACAAATTTCACAATGAAATCTTTCACACAAAATCTTGACAGTTTAACAGTTACTCATGAAAATTAATATTCCTTTATTCTTTCAGTGTTGGTAGTAATTATGAGTTGCTCAATTGCTTCTTCATTATTTGTTTATTCAGAAAATGTTGTTAGAAAATGTGGGAATTAAAAAAAAATATGTCAGATTGACAAATAGTAGTACATTGACGTTACCCTTTAAAGCTTAAAAGATGCATTGAATTTTAAAACAGGACATTACTATTCTGGTAATGTACATGTTTCATTTGGTTGCTTTTTTTTACTTTGTAGTAGTAAGCTTGTCACTTCTTTCTAGATGTTGAAATGCAATGCTGTGTTTCTCTATAAAGTGAATTTTTAATACCTCAGATGAAAAAATATGAATTTCCTTTGCACTTCTTTATTTTGTTTTAGATAGTGTTTCTACCCCATCCGCTAGATGATTTCTATATAAAGATCTGTTTTTCCATGCTGTAGCTACATAATTAGGACTTGGGTAAAAAGGACTTGTGAAGATGTCAGATACTCAGTTTAAATCATTTTAAAGAGCAAAATTAAATTCACTAAAATCTATACAGAGTTACTGATTACATATCAGGTGTATGTACACATGCAGTGTACTCACCTAGGACTGGTGATAGGGGTGAACTTCACCGGCACTTGGGGTGGGCTGACCCTGGCTGGACAGGGTCCCACCAAAGGCACTCTGTCACTCTTCGGCTGGACTGGGGAGAGAAAATGTAGCAAAAGGCTCATGGGTCGAGATAAGGACTGGGAGAGACTCAGGGAGATTGACTGAAGTTATTACCAATCAAATCAGAGAAGGGCAATAAGAAATAAAAAACAAATCTTGAAACAACTTTCCCCCCACCCCTCCCTTCCTCCTGGGCTTAACTTTACTCCTGATTTATCTACCTGCTCTCCCACAGCGGTGCAAGGGGATGGAGAATGGAAGTTGTGTCCAGTTCATCACAATTGTCTCTGCCTTTCTTCCTCAGGACGACTCATCACACTCTTCCCTTGCTTCCTCCTATTGGAGAAAGTTCTCCACGAACTTCTCCAATGTGAGCCTTTCCTGTGGGCTGCAGTTCTTCATGAGCATGTAGCAGAGAACAGTGAAAAGACATGGTTGGCTATCATAGAATCATTAAGGTTGGAAAAGATCTCCAAGATATCATGGTGTTTGTATATTATACAATTTTGTGACTTTCAGGCTATTACTTTGATCAGTTTGTGTTATGCTGACAAGATGACTCTTACTCAGTTTTGTTATTTGGCTCCTCTTTCTCTTGTATGGGAGAGTTAACTTCAGGAAATAGTCATGGAAATCATATAAATGTTTGTTGAAAGGGATCTCAGAAGATCACGTACTGCAATCTTCCTGTTAATTAAGGATTGTCACTAATGCTGGATCTTGTCTTTCTTGGTTTTCACCAGTGCAATTTTTTCAAAACTTCAGGGAAGAGGATCACATAATCTCTCTGGGGACTTTCAGACGTGATGTTGTTTTTCATCCAGTCTGAACCTTCCAAACTACAGTTCATGGTGCATTCTGGTGTGAATTACAATCTTGTTTGACATAACGTTTTGGCTTCCCTTTGGATTTCTTTTGCCAGCCTTACAGAATTGGTGAAATAGCTTTAGTGAAGCTTTCATTTAAAAATGAACAGAACACCCTATGGAGTAAAATTACGAGATCCATTATGTGTTAGCTTTTTATTGCCTAGGAATAAAACAAAAGTCAAGGTTTGCTTTTATTCATGCCACATTATAGCTCATTGTTCACTATAAATTGACAGGTTAAAAAAATTTTTAAAAAGAAAGAATTTTTTTTAATTATTTCTAGGAAAAAAATAATACTGAATAAGAATTAGGTATAAATTTAATTTGAGGTTATATCCATAAAAATATGCCAGTCTTTTCAATATCTGCTTTCAGTTTTCTTTGAAATTGGACAATTTTTATATCCTCCCCAGAAATAACAAAACCTTGTTATCATATGCAGTTGAGAAGGAAGTTTTATGTAATATATATCCCCACATCAGCTTGATAATCAGTGCTTCAAGCAACTGGGTTCAATTTACACACATAATATTTTGGGGTGGGTTGTAGAATTATTTCAGTATAGAGACTTTCTGATGAGGTAGAAAATTTCTCAAAAAGTCATTACGGAAATAGACGTATAACTGCTGTAGAATAAACATGGCAGATGACACAAAGAAAACTGATTTAAATAAGAGCATGGAATAGATTTTTTTATAAAGCGATTTTTTGTTTTATTTTTCGTTAATTATATAAAAGCAGTAACTTATGTGGAGTTACGAACATGCTAGGCATTGTGCAGTCTGTAATTCAAGGTTTTGCTTTTGAAGAGTCCAAGTATTTCTAAGGACCCTAGGCCTACAGAGTTTACACAGAGAAATAACTTTGTTCAAAGTCGCAATCCTGGTAAAGCGGTCTAATTGTGTGCTACGTATCCAATTCTACCACACAAAAAGAGTACATATCTAAACACATTGTGATTTAGCAATAAAGTTTAGCATCTTCTCAAGTTATCATCAGTTTGCATCCACATGTATTAGTGCAGCAATGACTTTTAAAAACATAGAGAAAAATTGTGCAAAACAAAATAACCGACCAGAATAAATGATTCAGGTATTTTTGCGCCAGACTGAGTATAAAGAATATTATAGCTTCTAGTCATCAATTAATAAATTCTTATTTCTTTTTAATCCTTTTTTGAATTAATTATGGGATAATATTCTATAGCAATGAATTGTCAGTATAAACTTCATGTAGTATGCAGAAATTATTCCTTTGGGATTTTTTTTTAGCCTGTAATTTGCAAAGTAAATGTACTGTGTGATTTTGGTATATAAGTCATGGGAAGTAATCAGTTCTGTCTTTTCTTCCCTTCTATTTGGAGCTTTATAGAGTTCACCAAATATCTCTCTTTTCTCTTTCTTTTCTCCTGTACAAGTTAAAAAATTCTACTCTTTCCCCATGCAGAAGATGTTCCAGGCTTGTGGTATCTATTCTTGCAACCCTCTTCTGACAGAAATGGGGTCAAAGATAAGAGGAGTCAGCAGAAGTGATCGGGTACTAATAAAATTTTTTTAAATGCTGAGTAGTTTGACATTCTTGGAGAGACAAGAAAGAGGAACTAAAGACAAGGATATTGAAGTACTGTTGCTAGAGTTATTAAGGAGACATAAAGGCAAAAGAGAACTTTGGAATAAAGAGCTGTCATTGCCTAAGAGAAATGATGTGCAATAAACTGCATAATCAGTATTACTGTTGTAATTAACTACAGTTGAATACAGATAGTGTATATGACTGTTATAACCAAAAAGACATTGAAGTGTGCAGTGTTCAGCTGTAAATATTGCTCTGGGTGTCAAGATACAGCAAGAAAGATAAGGAGTAGTAATGTTGGATAGGCTGTGTTGAATTTGAAGGATTTCTTCAATTCTTTTATTCTTCCTTTTTGTAGACACTACTCAGTATTTCTAATGAATTTTCATCAAGTTTTTATGTCATTCCCTGGAGAAATAAAACTGTTTTGAATATAATATGTCATAATTTTTTCCCTTTTGTAGTAACAGTGGATCCTTACTTTATGGAGTAAATTTAAAAGTAAATATTTTCATTATCAAAGGAGTTTCAGTTATTAAGCAAGTTATTTATTGTACAGGAGATAAATCTAAACCATTATTATAGGAATTAGCCGTTATGGTTAACCTGGTATGTTTTTTCTTTATTACTATTAAACTTATTAAACTGTTAAACATTGATACTGATTAAACACATGCAGCTAAGTAAAAATGGAAATGTCTTTTCATTTTCCTAATTTGAATTCCCAAGGCAAAGTTTAATGGGACAGCTGTGTAGGTGGCTACAAGATATTGATTGAAAAGGAAAAAGACAAATCCTTTCGGTAGCCTTAAAATTACACCTATTATGAAAGAGATTTCCTGTCCTACAGAGGGAATTTAAATTAAGTGTTTTAAGTGCCTCTGTGGTGTGAGGAAACTTTTCCATAGGATGAATGTAAAGAGATGACTTTCTGTATGTCAGAGTTCTGAGCATAAGAATCTGAAATTTTGAGTCAAAAGTCATAAGAACAATACTCACTTAGCTCTTGGTAGAAAAATTCTGTCAGCTGTGCATCAATGTAGACAGCTAGTTGTGTGTTCCCCAGAGATCATGGCAGAGTGAGTGAGGATGGTAACTAAAGCAGTGAGATAGAGTTATTGTATTCTTGATCTTAAGAATAAGAAAAAAATAAGGAAGACCACAGTGGATAAAGGTAGGACCAAAAGCAAAACATTACAGCATATTTAAGCATGCTTCCTAATTATTGGAAATCAGCATCCAAAGCAGCAGAACATACTGCACATTTTCTATTATTTACTTGTGTTATCTACCAGTACTGCCTGTTAACCTTGTAACTTACTCTGATTCTTCTGAAAGCTGTCTGATTCCTCCTAAATGTAATGAAGTGTAAGGAGATTATAACCAGAAAAATCAAGATAGTTTTACATTACCTAAGTCTCCTACTGCTTGACCTTAAAAAAATTCATAATAAGACATTAAAAGGTCTTAAATGTGAGAGAGATATGCAGAGACCTTAAATTTACAGTTGGGCATTTGTTAACACAACATGAAACATAATTCATAATCTTTCATCAGCTAATTTCAGTACACTGGAATTGGTGAACTGCCTTCACATGTCGTGTGTGTTTTCTGCATGAATTTACCAACTCTGAATTTCAGTGATTTTCAAACGTTTTAGTTTCTGACTAAATTTTCTACTGGAAGTGCAGACCCTTGCAAAGCTGATTTCACTGTCAGCTGCTCTGGCAATTGGCCCATTTTTATTTGGCTTTCACAAGTAACTGACTACTAGTCCAAACAACAAGAGGCATTCACTGACCACAGGCTGAAGACATTTTTAAGGGTTTCTTTAGGCTTCAGTTAATTATTTTAATGGATATTTTAATGGTTAAGAAATGTATTTACTTGAATGACTAAAAGATGCCTGATAATCTATCCCCATTTTAGGTAACAGTAAACTGAGCACAGGCTCAAGTGGGTGAGTATTTTGTTCTCTAGTTTTTCTTGATCATGTGTTATTAAGCAACTGTGTGATCTGCAATTTAAAAGGTAGTTGTTTATGTGTTTGTAATGCTAATACCAGGTTTTGTACTCTTGGCAGAAACACAGCTGAATGTGAGTGAGAACACCAAACTTTTTTCACAAAAGTAGCCAAGTGCGACTCAAGCTATTTTCTCTCCTTCTTTCATTCCTCACTTACTACTAATTAGGAATCAATTTGTGATGTAAAGATATAAATTATGCATTACATTAATAAACTTTGGAATGATCAGGTTTTCTTCCTTTTGGGCATTCTGTGATTAAATTTTCTATTAAAATATGCTAGTAAAAATTATCCCAAATTTACTATCAATTAGTTTCATTTTGTAGGATATCCATAATTTTGGATTTTATTGATCCAATATTTTTTGTTTTGTTTTGGATTTGGTGGCCTGGTTTTTTTCCTACTTCTGATAAAGCATCTTGTTTTTTTCAGGGCTGAATATTTTATTTGTTACTACTGATCATTTTTTGTATAAGCTTATAAATTGTGATGACCACTATCTTTTTCATCCTACTTAAAACGGTTGTTCTTCTTGTATCAAAATTCAAAACCTTTTTAAAAGCCCTATGTAAATAAGATGTTTTCAATTTTTATGAAAAACATGTATCTGCTGGGAAAAGGAAAAGCAGAAGTTTCATATGTAAAAGTGTAATAATTTGAGAAGGTATATAACAGGATTTACACAGAAAAAAATCAATAGGTGAATAAATTTATCAGAAAACATGAACATCTGAATTTAAAACATTTGCTTGCCATGACTGAGTGCCACATTCCCCTCACCTTTTTAAAACAGTTTCATAATGCATAGTGAGGGAGATAAAGAGGAATTGGAAAATAAGTACATCTTTTGATGCATCATTTTTTGCAGATGAAAAACTGTCCAAGTAACCACTTGCTAAAATTTTACATTCTGCATTGTTAGAGAATTGTGATACTGTAAAAGATTCTTTTCAGAGCTGGGACTGTTGCTTTATATTGTAGAATATCAAAATAGTATAAAGGCATAACAGAGAATGTTAGAAATGAGTGAAAAATAGTAAGAAGCTATATATTCTATGGTAAAAAGCTAATTATTGTATTGAGATGACAACTCAGGTTGAATTTTTACTTCAGCATCAGAGAGCTGAGGCAAATACCATGCTCAGTGTTACAGTGTGGCTATGAAGCTGATATCATTGAAGGTAAAAGGCAGCCAATGAGGCTGAAAGCTCAGCAGTGATGACTAAAGTTAGAAAGCAACAACTGAAGCAAAAATAGTGACAGCATGAGGCAAGCTTTAGGAGTAATGATGTGAAGCTCCAAAAGAGAGGGGAAAAAATACCCAGCACAATTCAGGTGGTTACAGATCTATAATTCTCAGTCGCAGAGCAAGCAAGTTACTTTTGTGAGACTGTTATTCCTGATGGTAAGAAAAGTGAATTAAACTCATGGTCTGGTAAGAAAATAAGAACTACGTTACAGAAGGGATGTCTCCCAAATGGCTTTTTAGTTCATGGTTGGTTGGTTTGTTTCTCAGAAGCAGCCAGGTAAGGGAAATAGCAAAGGACCACATTATGTACTGATACTGCTTGAGATAATCAAGCAAAAAAAACATTTACAAGGCATTTCAAAACCTTTGCAAAAAGTAGCACTTCCCCAAGAGGGCCTGGTGAGTTATCTTTACATCTTGGGACTGGGTTTTCTTTTTCCCATGACTGTTAAACTCAGGACAGAAACACTACTATAAATCTAAATGAGGAACTGGTAAAATAAAGTTACTAGATAATGCTACCTTAGGGGCTTTTCTTTAATAGGATAGAAATACATGTGGATTTTTTTTTCTCATCCCTTTTTGTGACAACTGCCTCAATTAATTCATCTTTATGCTTTTGTAACCTGGGAAAATAAAGAATTGAATGATTCTCATGACATTGTCCCGTATGCTCATGAATCTGAATCGTAACACGTAAAATTTTTAGAAAGCTACTTTTGTGTCATGGATTCCAAGATTAATTTTTTTCACAATATTTTGCAACTTTTTTTTTTTCTATTTTGTCAAATGCAGTCATAAGCTTTTGGAAGCCTTGAACACAACCAATTATTCATAGACTGACTCTATGCCTTGCAGCTTGTACATGTGTGAGGAATTTAATTTGAGCTACTAGTGTGTTTTTAATTAGAGCTTAATTTAGGACTGTAGGTAGATGTCTGTATCAAAGAGGTGGTGTTAAAAATTATATTTCCTTCATGTTCCCTATTTGCTTCTGCCATCTTTCACCATTGATGTATACTTTTAAAAATCTTGTTGTTCTTCATTTGACTTTTTTTCAGTCTGTGTGAATGAAATTTGGAAGTCAAACCTGAATCAGGCTGCTCATCTCTGATGAAGTGTGATTGTGTTAGCATTGACAGTTCTAAATCCTTTTGCTCAAGCTCAGCTTAATTAAAATTTTATAATGAAAATTTCAGATGTATTTGAGCATTTTGGTCTCATTTTGAACATTCCTAAAATGAAAAATATTAATATATTACAAGATTACTGCAAATGTAATGTTACAAGATGCAGATATTATTTATGGCTCTAGCATGTTTGAAGTATCTTCTGCGAATTATTTGTGTGCATAAATAATAACATCTTACTCTTGAAGTTTGTAGTCATCATGCCCTGGGGGAAGTAATGTTGAAAACTCCAGCCTTATTTGACAATCTGTAAAGCGTGTTGAAGTTTGTGTTTCCTGATATTGTGACCTCTAGCTCTTATGATTCACACCTGCTTCAGAGGCATTCAGGCTTGCCTCTGCATCAGAGCAGATGTTATGCACAGTAGTAACCATTCCTTTTTGGTTACACAGTTTCAAATAAACAATAAAGTGAATGGCTTAAGAGCTTGCTAGATCAGTGAAATTGTTTTATTGTTATGTACATGTTCACATTTCTAACAGTTATAATGAGACAACAAAACACTGAAAATGACTGAGGACTTTGCCTCTGAGATGTTTCTCTGCTAAACTATTAGGCAATATGACACTAAGGAGGGAGTTAATGTCTTATCCAAATGCAGAGGAAGATAAAGCGGTCCAGCTGCTTCAGTTTGTGTCAAATAACCAGTGAATTGCGTGAAATTGCAGTGAATGATTCCTGGATCTTACAGTTTTCATTTTTAAAAGATCCTTTACTACCATTATACAGAATATTGTAAAATATTGGGGAATGGCTATTTCCTTAACTGTTCAAAATTTATGTGTCCTACTTGATGACTTGTCCTTTAAAGCTTCTTGAGCCTTCTTTCATTTTTTTTAATCCAGAATGCACAAAGAAAAATCCTACACATTTTTGCCACAGGTGAGTGTATTGGCACAGTACAGGTTGTGATATGCAGTTGTTATATGTAAATACCTTGTTTTGTTTTATGAACTTGAAAGCTGTAGTTCATAGATGTACCTTTGTGGCTTTCTGAGGTATCCACACATCTGCTGCTTTCCTTGACAATGACAATACAGATGCTGCTATCACCATGGGAATGGTACTCCTGAATGAAGCTGCTACCTCCAAAGGGGATGTTGGAAAAAGGAGAAGTAAGTTGTACTGAATAGCTAAGGCTAAGGCCTTCTAGCTTAGACAGTTAGAAGGCACTGTGAAATTACAAGTGAATATCTGATTAGGTTTTCAGAAGGTCTCTACCTTAAACCAGGGTTTACCTTTAGTGGGCTGGAAAAGAGAAGAGCATAAAAATTCTGTTGATAAAACTGCATTCACATGAAGTAGTAACAGTAAAAACGTATTTTAAGCATTCTCAGCCAAGGGACAGCTTGACTGACACAGTATCTCTGCTACATTGCAGAAATACTTTTTGGCTCTTGAATTATATCAGAAGTCAGCGATATAAAGAACAAGAGTTTCAAAACATTGTTTTCAAATGAATTTATGTACTTAAGATGACAACATCCAAAAGATTGTGAAAATTCTTTTATTCGGTACTCTTGCCAGTATCATGTCTCCAGAGTAAGATGGAAACCCAGCCGTAGGTGTAGTACAAAAGATATCCTAATCTGTAGTGTCTAAAGATATTTAGCTTGA
Source organism: Monarcha castaneiventris obscurior (assembly GCA_026261815.1). Lineage (NCBI taxonomy): Eukaryota > Metazoa > Chordata > Aves > Passeriformes > Monarchidae > Monarcha > Monarcha castaneiventris. The sequence continues at coordinate 27,756,557 of JAMPIT010000433.1, forward strand.
AGTTCAATTTTTATGTTTTTCTGAATTTTGTTACTCAGAATATTTGCGAGATTTTTTGTCAATGAACCACATAAACACACAAAATGAAACTGTTTTATCCAGAATCAAACTTCCTCACTGTTATGTCAAACAAGATTTTTCTGAGTATGACATAGGTTGAAACAAATATGTCCATCTGCCTTTGCACCTTTTATATCCCCTGACTTATTTTTCTCATGTAAGCCAGTCTCATATAAGCCAGTTCTCATATAAGCCAAAGGTCTTTGGAATATACCAAATTTCCTACTCTGCCTCCTCTTTCTTTTGAGATCAGTTCTTTAGCTTCTCTGTAATATACAGTATTGCAGACAGAACTGGCCAACTATTTTCTTTAAAAGCATTCTAGAATTCTTCTTAATAGCTGGTTGAATGGCTTGAGATCTCTCTAATCTATAGTGATTTGAGAGTCTCCTTCAGCAAACTGTAGATGTGTCATTTAATTCTGAATATCTTCTACAGTAACTAGCTTTAACAAGGATGTCAAAGGATACAGTGACATAAGTTTAATTGGAATATGATCTTAGATCTGGGCCTGTGAACACAGGCACAGTGAAATATCAGTGGACTGCAGTAAAAATTCAGACTCTGCTCTTCATGGCCATTATGTGAATGCTTTCCGTGTATCTGCCTTGCACTGTTCACGCTTCCAAATTGTTCATCCATGCTTGGAAATCATATTTGTGAGTGGTGATTTCTTTATAATGAAGTGTGTTTATTAGGTTTGTACATGGCTAGTTTTCTCAAAATAACTGTAGAAATTTTATATTCCAGTTGACATATGTCACTTTCCACATGATCTGTTTTAATGAAAAAATGCATCATTGTCAGTTTCCTTGGCTTCATGTTTGCTCATCCTTCGCTCAAAGTCAACACACTTTTGAAGCATGAATATTGCAATTAAATAGCAAAAGGTTGGCTAAAGTAGGAATAGTATCAGAAGAGGAGTTTTAAAAATCAAAGTAGCTCACTAGAATCAAAACATTATCTAATGTAGATGAGCTGCATCTCAGTTATATGCATCAGTTTGTAACATGTCCCCCTTTTTAAAAAAATTATTTACACTCAATAGAGCAGGCTATCACGATCAAAAAGGTTTTATGCTATTATTCCGCAGGGTGCAAACAGATGTTCCAAATTTTTTTTTGTTTAAGCATTTACTTTGTTAGTTCATTCTTTGACTGAAAAGAGTCAAAGCACTTTCACCTGGATGCTATCAGAAGGTCTGCATCATTATTTACCTTCAGAACCTGAAAATTTTTATTGCTAGTGAGCTAAGAGTAAAAAGTGATTTGCCTGCCAGCCTTGGAACTTAAAACAGTGAAATTTTTAGCCATTAATAACTAGATAAAGTAGTTCTAAGCTGCCTTTACTGCTACTTCAGCCATAGATGGTTGACTAGAGAGAACATGATTCCATTAGTCAAGGGACATTTTTCTAAATGCATTTTTTTTTTCCAAAAAGAAAAAGAAAATACCTGAAATGACATTATTTGATATGTATAATTTAATGGGTTATTAAATCCATTATCAGCAGTAAGGTGTTTGCATCCACATACATTTGACTTTCAAATTTCTGCTCTTTTTTTCTTGAAAATACATTTACCCTGACAGGTAATTTTTTACTAATAACCATAAATATTATTTCCATATCTGTTTGAAATCCTGTCAGAAGATAGTGGGCTTCAGTAGTCAAGGCAGTAACATTTTGTATTTAACTGTGTCAAATTCTCTATAAATGATTGACATAAATAATATTCTTTGTAGAGATTGCAGTTTTAAATCTTTTATGTGCTAATAAACAAAGTTGTTTTCTTTCCAGTAATATGTCTGGTAGGCCTCGGTCTCGTGGTCTTTTTCTTCAGCTTCCTGCTGTCAATATTTCGCTCCAAATACCATGGCTACCCATACAGGTAATCTGTTATTAAATTCTCATCTTAAAGATTGTAATAGCTTTGTAGAAGTTTAAGAATTGCTTTCAGGTAAACAAACTTTAATCTTTACCACTGAAGCCAATGGAAGGTGGTAGAAGCAGGAAGAATGGTGATTAATTTAAACAAACCAAAAAGGTCTGGAATGCTACTGTTAGCATGACTGTTAAGGCAGACCAGTTAAAAGGGTTTGAGCTCAGATGTCTGACATATGCAATGCCCCCTGAAAAATGCAAAAAGAAAACATGCTTTAGTTTATAAGGCTTTATTAAATGTTTATTTTTGTATAACTAAGCTGTACATAAGACAGGGCACAAAACAACAAAGCAGTGTACAATGCTAAGCTTTGACTTCACTGCAAGTACCCTTTTCTTTTGTCAGCCACACCATGGAAGAGAGAAAGGATTATAGTTTTTCTAAATTATACATACACCTGTTAATTAAACAGTCGCAATTTTTCTGACAAGTGAAAAAGCAGCTTTCTCTGATTAGGCCACATGATTGGTACAGCCAGTTTTATATTCTGTGTTATATTCTACTAAAAAGGATTCAGCCTTGCAAAGCCAACTTAGATGTAACATTTCAGCTATTACATTACAGTTTTTCTATTAGGTTTTGCTCTGAGACTTTAGAACTATTTTCATTTTTACAGAGCTTGGTCTCTTTAGGCTGTTTAATTGACATTTAGGTTGCTTCAGATTAGTTTTAGCATTTAGTAAGGCCATGCTGAAGACAATGAAATTCTTCCCGTTGCAATATGTGCACAAGGTATGCTCCTGCTTTTTAGTAATTTCTGCTAAGGAAAGAGGTCTGCAAAGGGCCCAGTAGCATCATGCTGCAAAATTTCATCAGTACGGAGTTAGTAGTTTGCTATTTGGGATAGTCTGTCCTGCCTCTCAAAATAGAGATTACTTCTGCTTGACTACTTGGGGTGAAAGGCAGGATCCGGTTTTCCTAAGTGTGAGGTAATCTTACCTCCCATTAACTGCTTACGTCTTAAACTTTAAAGAAGCATGAATTATGAGCTTAATCTGCACCTCAAAGCTCACTTGAGAAGCACTGCCAAAGAATGGTGACCCATGGTCTGAACTCCCTTCCATCTTCTCACAAGTTTATTAAATGGAAAAGGCAGTTGGTGGTGGTGTGTTCCGTTGCATGCAATTTATTAGCTACTGAAGAGAACCTGACAGTTGTACTAGTTTCATTTTTAGTTCTTTCATCTTAGGAATGTTCATACACCTATTAACAACATGCATATATATCTGTGCCAGACCTTGCATCGCTTTTGTGAATGTTTGCAATAGGGTTTTTTGGCTGCTGTCTGATACCTAGCATGTCTGGTGCTGAACAGCACTGTGAGCATTTGTATGCTCTGTGAGTTTGCATGCCAACACAATACCATTGGTGTTATTGCAAACTTAATCACTGAGGTCTATTACATATCTTGTAGTATCAGATATTATAACATTTGGAATCTTAATTTAAATAATGTAGGGCTTTTACCTCTTCTCTTGCTAATCTGTTTGCTGTAAATACTAGGTGGAGTGGATTTTTTTATTTTATTCTCCCCACAATTAATCTTGAATTTTTTGAAATACCCAGACATCTTTTAATGGGAGTTTCTAGCAGAAGTTGGAGGCGTATGTAGATTTCATACTTCTCTTTTAGTATCCAAGCTAATAAAGGACAGCAAGAATTTGGGATAGAGGGAACAATTCTATTAAAAGTTTAATTTAAAAGAATTTAGTTTGATAGGTGATGCATATCAAAAATAAGTGTACCTGTTAGTGTGCTAAAGCTACTTTAAAAAGAAGTAAATCCAGGACAATGCTGAAAAGAATGGTGAATCACAATCTTTATAAAATGAAGTAGTGCCACATCATGTTGTTACTGTGATGAAATTATTAGATCCATAAACCAAATTCTGTCTTAAGGAGCTAAGCAGACTCGATATCACAACTTACAAATCAGTAACACCCATCAAGTAAATTCATAAATAAATGAATAGTGTGTATGCATAAATACGTGAGAAACATTTAATAGCTGGCTAAGTGTTACACAGTTTTCTTGGGGTATTTTTTATAATGTTACTGCTTCTACACAATTAAGCAAGATCTTTTGGGCTTAGTTGGTCTGTCCTAGATTCTTCCAAGTTTTCATGGTAATAAGTTAATCATTCAAACTTAAATCCTCACTCAATGCAGGATTATTGGAAACCATCACTAGAGCTGATCCTTTTGCTCTGCTGTTATCAAATTTCATTTACTAGTTTCACAAATGTGTAATTTACTTATCTGGTCTATTCCAGTGTTAAATCTTTCATGTTTCTGTTGGTGTCTTGGGTTGCTCTGACACCATTTTCTGTTATTTTAAATAAACATACTATTGGTTCTTTGACACTTCAGTGGTCTAAACCATGTCATCTTCATCACAATCCCATAGCATTTTTTATAGAAGCCTCTTCATTTTTTGTGGATATTTCTTACGAATTTTAGTAAACATGCAAAACACTAAAGAGGACCAAGTATATAAACTCTGTTATTTTCTCATTCCCCTTTTAATTTAGTATCCTGCATTTTAACTTAAGTCGTATGTGCTAAAATACATTAATCTTTTTGTTTGAGGCCTCATCAATTGATCCCAGTGCAGATATATCTTAAGATGTGAAATCTGTCTATACTTTTCCTTTCACTGGTTGTAGATTTCACCTTGAAACTATCAGTCTTTATGTGATGAATTGTCCTCAGGCTGGTAAAGCTTTGCCTTTAACAATACTAACAACAATGCATACTAATGATCTGTCAGGAAAAAAGTAACATTATGTTGGCCTGCCTAAAGCAACAGTTAAAGAAAACTGAAATTGCTTTAATGCTATATGCATGACCTCAAGCATCAACTTCACTATCCTACTTAAAAAAGAAAAAAATTCAAATGTCCTAAATTGTTTCTGTTCTCTGGCACTGAACAACTCAGTCAGGCCTGTATGAAACATCATGCCGTGGTAAAAAGTGAAACAGTAACACAACCTGCTGTGCATCCTCTTTTCGGCACTGACCTCCATGTAGCAAAGATAAATCAAAACAGAGGTGGATAAACATAAAGCCAGAGTCAAAAAATTGAGAAAGACTTTGTTTTTTTCTACTGTGCATAAATACAAGAACTGGGAATTCTGTAATTTCTTAGACTCTGGTAATGCCATTGTCATTGTTAATTTCTGTGACAGAAAAGTGTCCCTAGATATGAGTGCAGGTCTGTAAGGTGCTCTTCAGAGGGCATATGTGTAGGAAGGGACAGTAATTTTGACAGACGTTTTTTGATCCATCTCAGACATTTTCCAAATCTGATTTGATTCTTTCACATGATTTTCTTCTTGAAGGCTAGGATTGGGCAAAAAATGGTTTAATTAATATGCTGGTAAAATACCCTTTTACAGTAAAGCATTGAATTGGGAAAGGTGATGCAAAGTGGAGGTCATCATGAAGGTTACCCACTGAGAGAACACAATCATGATGGATGACCTCACATACAGCAAATCTCTCTGCAAGGGCCATTTCTGCCATGGCAGGACTTTTTCATGGCTGTACAATCCACCTTTTTTATGAGAACCAGATGAAATTTTTCATTTTGCTAAAACTTATACTTTAATTGATATCATTAACTGTTGAAAGATTATGTAATAATTTTATTTTGTACTGTTGAACATTTTCCCTTTATAATTCTTTCTGGATAAGAAAAGTGTGTTGATATATGTTAGAGAATGTTTTTTGGAAGCCTTCTCACCCTAGTATTTAAAGTGAATAAATGATATATTAAATATCAGATACTCAGTGACTGAGTAATAAAATTTCATTATATCAGCACAGGATTTCATCAGTCAACTCATACACATGGGAGTGACAGAGAGACTATTCTTCACTATAAGCCAAAAGCATGAACTCTAAGTTAACTTTGATAGTCAGGAAAGAGCTTGGAGGGCTCTCTGGAAACCACACCTTAGGCAGTTTCAGTCCAAAAAGCATACAGAATATGAAAAAGAATGAGAGGATGCTAAGAACAGAACATAAGACATCAGTACACTAGCACAGTATTGTATTACTGGGAATTGTAGGCATGTAAATATTTTTAATGCTGCTTCAAAAGGATGCAGTCTTATCCACATTTTACTGATATTAAAAAAAGAGTTCTTGTTTGATTTTGGGGTTTATTTTAGTTTTGGCTACACCTAATTAACTGCCCTATATTGTTTTTTCTGCTGTGTTTTCTGGATGAAACTTCTAGCACAGTTTCATTACTCTTAACACTTTAAATTGTTCTTTCAAGCCAACATTTTATCATTTGTTGTTTTAATCTCAATTTAAATGAAATGAACACCTAAAAATTCTATGCTTCCATACTTTTTCATTAAGTAGCTTTTGAAGGAATTTTGTTAGAACCTGCCTGCAGTTGAATGTTTCATTATCCAATTATCATTCATAGCCACTGTATTTTAGTATTATTTACAAGAGTAATGTGAACTTTTTTTAGTTCAACTATAAAAAATAATCAGCCTTCTGAACTATGTATTGATGGAATGGAAAATACATATTCTTTATTGGGTAGCAGAGAAAATGAACTAAGCTGTGCAAAGCATAATAAATAAAAGATGCCTTATTTTCATCAAAAGCCCATAAATGTTAAGTCAGACATAAAGTATTCATTCATTGCTTGGGGAAGAACAGTCAATGCAACAGGACACACAAATTGCAAGATGCCCCAGAGCTTGAAAAATCCTCACATTCGCTGTATACACGTCTACCCTTGTTGTAATTAAATTAGTTTCAGTAAAGAAATCCTGTAAAATATTGAAATTGAAATTAAATGCAAATGAATAAAATAGAATAGTTATTTCTTGGAAATATACTGGAAAAATATTAGTACATAGAATAAATAGTATTTGCAGACATATAAAATTAAATTTATTAATAAACATGAGGACACTACTAACAGCTTTTTAGATGTTCCATGTTGATTTCATGCACAATTAAATTGAGTCATCTTAAGTTTATGAATTGGTAAATCTACTTCTGATAAATACCAGGATTCACATTCTCACATTCTGATCTATATTGCCCAGCAAAATTGGCTACTTTCTGTGTTTCTCTTATCCTACATCAAGTCTCTTAGCTGCTAAAGATGCAGTTCCCTTAAAGACGGAAAGTAAGGGTCAACAGTGATGGTAGTAACATGTTAATCCAAGGTGACACTGCTGTATTTGTATTTCTTTGCGGTTATAGCGAGTCTTTTACAGCTCTTAAGCCTATCTGCTACCTCCCTGATTATTGTAATCTTCAGCCTTTCCCACTCTTCTCTCCAAACTTTTTCACTACTACTAGTCCTCTCTCTTCTCCTCTCAGATCCTTTCCTATACACAGCCTTACACATGTATTCTAGATCTGGGTTATCTTTTTAGTCACATGTGCTCAGCACTCTCTTACTTCTCCCCTCAGCCCTGTACAATTCATCTCTTCATGAAGTTGTTCTCACTGGCTTTTCCCTTTCGTTAATCCCTTCACCCTCCAGCACCCAGCCAGTTGCCGTCTGTTTTGCCTTGGTTTGTGTATCTTGCCTAACAAGCTTGTCAGCTTTTTGCAGCAGTGAGCATCTTTATACTGATACAGTCTTTTAAGCTTGTGGCAGTTGTATTTGTGTTTTGTAATGATTAATTAATTAATGCCATGAATGGAAAAACTGGTGAAATTGCTACAACATGGATACTAGTGCACACTGCTTATCTAGGGGTTGAAAGACCTACCAGGCAAAGCTAGAGGCAAGGCAGTACTTCCATTCAGTAGTTCCTTGCTTTTGTGTTTGTACAGTTAGTCTGTAGCCATGCACAAGTCTCTCTCTCTCTGTGTTCCCATTTCTTAATCTATGGGCCTTGGTAAAGAACTTAGAAAGGTGTGACACACAATACATACCTACATTTTGGAAATACAAAGTTTCCTTCCAGGTGTAAAGAAACAGCAATATCATTGGAAACTTCTTAATTTATTAAAATACTGAGAATTTAAGAGTCTGCAACCTTACAGAGCCTTGCTAATTGCTATATGCTCTCCTAACTCTGGGGGCACTTCAGCAGTAAAAGAAGATGGTTTTAAATAAACCTGAAACATCCCCTGGGAGAGATTTCTCACTTAAAGTAGTAAGAGCAGATGCAGAACTTGATTAAAGAGAACAGATGTTTGAGGAGTGTTTTGCTTTCTAATTTTTTTAAATAGACAAATTTAAGTTTCAGTCACTCATGTTTTATTTGATAATTTTCATACTTGCTTAGTAATTACTAAACGGAATATAAGAACTTAAGAGATTATTACACAAATGTCAAATGACTTTTCAAATTAATGTTTTGAAGTCCTTGTTTATTCTTTTCAAATAATTTTGGTGCTATGTTTTATGTCCATTTTTCAGCATTTAATCATGTTTTCTTTCTTTTCAGCTTCTTAATTAAATGAATTCAGGCGGGATTCATTTAGAGCTGCTTACCATGAAGATAAGCTATAACTGCTATTTTCAGCCCACCAATGTCACATGTATTCAAGAATCTTTTGTTGGTTCATCTGTTTTTTGTGATAATTTATATAGTATGGTGATAGAGAAATGAATGCAGTTTTATGCAATGAATGCGTAATTTATAGAAACATATAGTAAACATCTCATTGGGAAGCGCTAAAATGTAATAAATATAATGCGCTCAAGAATTCAAATAAATTTCAGTATAATGGGCTTCTGTTTAAGTCTTCCTTATTAACTGTACTACATGGATCCAAAGGGTATTTCCAAGATTTCTCACCTGAAGTTTGAGATGTGTTTTAGAACTGTATAAAATAACATTAGTTCTTTAGCTAATATTAAGAGATATACCCTGGTGGAAACTATAATTTAATGACTACACCATGCCCTCACTTTGCTTTGTAACAGAGGACTTGTATTGAGTCTCTGATCACCTCTGACATGCTGAGCCACTAACATAAAACGATATTCTACACATTTTCATCCTGGAGTTCTTTTCCTGACTCAGCAGTATGTAGAATACATACATTACAAATCCATTTCTCTCTTATACCAAAGGATGCCATTCATACTGGGATTCATTGTGGACTCTTGAAGGTTTACATCAGTCAGAACTCAGATCCTTTTACGCCAAGTCTGTGGTGACAAAATGGGAGGGTGGGGGACAACAATATTTCATAACCCAAAGCATGCTTATTTTCTGAAGTAGCAGCAGGAGGTGCCTAAATGATGCTTGTAACACAGTACAGTACAGATGAGTCTATTGGAACTGGAGTTACAGCAGCTGCCAGTTTTATGGATCCACTGAGTTTTGTGAAAAGCTTATACAGGAATTAGTAATGCCATTTCAAAAACCCATGTTTTTTGCTGTTCAAAACTCATTATCTGAATTACTCATAAATCTTTTTATACACCTACATAGTATATTCTCAGTGGCTCACAAAACAAGCATCACCACATGATTACCTTAGTCCTGTTTCTTTTCCTCCCCACTGGTAGTTTTCCAGCTGGTGCTTTTCCAAGTATTGGTTCACTCTCAGTAGCACTTGAAATTTCTTCATTCATAATATAAAGATGCCTCTAAACATGAGGATAAGATTGACTAGTCTTTACAAAACTCACTTCATCTAATGAATTTTACCTATTTCTTCTCCAGAAATACTGGTATGTTAAGAACTGGGGAACATTTTAGGAAAAAACAAGAAAAAATATGAAAGACAGCTTATATCTTACACAGAAACAGAGCAAGACCTAGTAGTTACCCTAGTGGAAACACTAAAAGGTTGGAGAGCAATATTTAAATTAGAAGCTGGTTAAAAACTCAAACTCAAAACACCTGGTTCATAGACTGATGTGGACTGTGAAGGGGGTTACAGTCTTTTCAGAGGTGCTTCAGCTGTTATTCAGAAGGCAGATCAGCTTGCCCATGATGCCAGTTGTCTGGCATGTGCCAGTGCAAGGAAGCCAGGACAGAATTTGCAAGAGCTTTTTGTCAGTGCTATAAGCTTGAGAGATGGATGGAAGAATTAAGTTGTATGGTATTGAACAACAGTGCTGGTACAACAGGCATTCAAAGCCCTGGTGGGAAAATCAATAAATCAGTAGGACAGTTACCAGGTTAATGAGTTAAGGTTGGCACAGCCAGATGTGCCATTGACAGAGTGGGGCTGTATGGGAATGGTTACATCAAGTGCAACAGCACAGACATCTTACAGGAAAAACAAGTAGCAGAGCAGTAGGTCTCCATGGTTGGAAGTTCTATTCTAAAAAAGAATTAGACCTGTGCTACTTGATCAAGATGACAATAGTGACTGGAAGGTGAGGGAAGAGAAACTGCAAGTTTCAGACAGGAAGTGATAGTGAGAGATCTTAAGATCTCATGCTAATGAAACTAAGTATTTCAGCTTATGATGAGGGAAAGCATTACAGTCACACATGACTGCCTGCTGGAACAACTAATAGGTCTCAAATAGTATCCAAATCAAAAGCAGCAGCTTGAGTAGCGTGTGGGTGCTAACATGATATGTAAGAGGTATTCATGGGATAGCTACCCTGTAACAGCAACCACAGTGCAGTAGGGTAAATGTTGTTCCCAGGACAGGACAATCAAAGTGAAATCTGAAATAAGTTGGTGTGTTTTATAAATAAAGGCAGCTAATAATGCAAACAAACCTACCTCCCCCAAATAACAACAAACATTAGACAAAAAGCAAGACACCTACAAACAGCCTGGTGGCTGTTAAATACTTCATTAGAAGCACAGATAATACATGTGCCATAATTCAAAAAGAAAAAAAAAACCAGCACTGCACACAGGTCAAGTGTAAAATATCAGGTCTAAAATAATCATCTGAAAATGATGCTCATGGTGGTGGCATGGTAGCACAAACTTCTTAAAATACTCCAAAAGCAGGGAACCAGGCAGGGAACTAGTCAGAGTGTTGATGACAAAGGTGTAAGAAGGGGCACCCACTGATAAAGACTGTGACAGAGAAGCCAAATTTTCTGCAGCAGCTAGGCCAGAAGATTTAGGTCAGTGTGGTCTAGTACATTGTAAGTAATTGTTTTAAATAGATAAGCTAGCTGCTGGTAAGGTCTTGGGACCAAATGGCATCTATCAAAGAGCTCTGAAGACAATCAGATGTGAGATGGCAGAATTGCTGAGCAAGGTACCTTCACCTATCATTACAGATTGCCTCTGTGTCAGAGGACTGACAGATTGGCAACACAGCTGTCATCTATAAAAATGAGAGTCTAGAGGGAAAGCTGAGCTACAGACCAGTGAACAATTTCCAATCCTGATGGGATGGTCAAGTTGGCAATAAAGAGTAAGCTTACTGAGAGCAAGGATAAACACAGTCATCTGAAAAAGGTATAGTACTTGTATAAAGGAGAATTTAAGTTCACAAAGCTTGTAGATGGCTGAAATAGTATCAGAAAAGCACAAGGATAAAAATCCTTTGGAAAGGATTTATTAAAGAACCTAATATGGAATTGGAAGAGATGTCCATTTCATGACTTGAAAACCAATTAAAAGATACCAAGAGAAGGATAGAGCTTAATGGTCACTTTTTTTGGCAGTAAAGTCAAAAATACAACCTTCCTAAAAACTGGTGCTGGGACCACTTGAATACATCTTCATCAATAGTGTGTAGAAAATGCATGTGCAGTGCAACTTGCATTACAGATAAGCTCATGGTACTGTGCTGATAGGGAAAAAAGTCCACTAAAACTTTGATGGGTAAGGCTGAGAGGTTTTAATGGGTAAAAACTTGGGAATGTATCTACAAAAAAAAAAGAAAAAATTATACCTTGTTCAGCTAACACTCAGGAAAAAGACATTGTCATAAGTGAACGTATTTTGGCAGAGTTGTCAGTGTGCACTGACAGCCAGAGAGAAGATGTTTGGTGTCATCTGTAGAAAGGTTTGGGACAAGACAGGACAACACCACACCTACACAAAATCTGTTTATTCCTGTTGAGTTCCATATGTAGTTCTGATCTACATATCATAAAGACAGAAATTCAAGATAGAGGGAATTGCTCAGGGAGACAGAGTTCCTCCTTCTGAAGCGACATTGAAAAGACAATTCTTCAACTGGAAAAAAAAACTGAGGAGTGAATATGATTGTGGCTTACAACTTTGTAAATGCATTAGATAAGCTGCATAATAAACATTCACCAAATCCTACAATACTAGAGCAAATGTGCAGCTTATTTAAAAGGAATTGATATACTTACTACTTTTTCAAGTTGTCTGCCCCAGGAAGTTGAGGAGTTTCTTTCCACAAGAAACTTTAAAGGTGCACTGTTTACTGTCCTTAATGCAGTAATTCTGGATGCTGGAGGGAATATGAGGGAAATAGACCACATTCTCTCTAAATGGTATCTCCAGTCAACCCGAACACAGAGTTAGGTGGGCTTTTGGTCTGACCCCCTCAGGCATTCTGTGAGCTCATTAAGAGCTGTGAAGGAGAAGGGAGACCTGAAATGAGACCTGTATGATCTACTGCAACTTTTGTTCTCTTGACAGCACAAATAAGCAGGCCTGGAAAGCACGAGCAATAAAAGGGGAGGCAGACACAGGTATTGGCAGAGCTCAGGAGGATAAAAAGCATTTCAAAAGACCTCAATCTCAAAGCATGTGGTCAGGCAAACCCTGTAGATAAAAAAATACAAAAATTAAAAGACCATGAATAAATACAATAGTGTATTCAGATCTCAAGTTCTGAGTGACAAGAATACATGCTATCATGTTTTAAAATATATGCTTAAATGTGTCATTAACAGCTTCAAGACCATTCATCAGCATATGTGATGAATCAAAAATCTGTGGATCCTCTTATGAAAATGAACAACATAATGAAGACCTGGAGTGAATACTGCTTGTTGCAAGTTAGAAGTCTTTCCTTCCTGTAGCATCCATAAGGAACTGATAACTCAGTTCCTGTCGCATTTTATAAGTGATAAATTCCAGTGCTATGAATTTGTCACCCTAATAACTATAGCCTTCACAGTAGTGTACGGACTACTGTGTTTTGTTAAACTAGGCTGGAGTTTGGTTTAAAGAGCAAACCAGAGCAGTGAGAAACACAGCTGGACCTGCAAGTCTACAGACAGCAGGCAACACAGAGTTCTCCATTTTTTTATGCTTGCAGGCACACATGCTTCCCCTCACCCTCAGGTTTAGTTATCTTTTTACAGACCTTAGCAAGCATATGCAGAAACATTGGCTCCATTTTCTTTCATCCTTATGTACCAGGAGCTTCTTATTTGTGTCCTTTTTCTGTAGCACAGGCCTCAAAGTTTTTAAACAAAGCTAACTATATTTGAGGAACTTGTATGTTTTCTTGCACATTGCTATTTTTTTAACTAGATGTTTATGGAATTGGAATAACATGTGTTGTCATTAAAGGGACCATTTAGATTAAAATTAAATAAACCTGAAGGTGGAGTTAAGCAAGAAGTGTCTCTTAAGAGTACTCAGATTCTAAATGAGCAGGAGTATGGTACTAAAAATCTTAATGGCATTTTCACTAGTTCATGCTTGCAGCAGTGGACACCTACAAACTTGCAATAAAAGGAATCCATACTTGAGGATCAAAGTATAGGGGATTCATAGAAACAAAACCCTGGAACTGAAGTTGCAAAGAAAACATTAAAAAAACCCTAAAAAGAATCACTATTCTTTTTTGAATTTTAATTAACTCCAGATACTCTTCAGAAAAGCCAAATAAATCCCTCTCCACAGTGATGTTAAGTGACATTAACAAGGTTCAGTGACCTGTTAAGGACCTAGAAATGACCTCCACATGATCACAAGTGTCTCATCAGGCAGAGGCACACACAAATTCAGGACCTCATTGTTAAATGATTTAAGATGTCCTTAGAGTAAGTTAGAAATTCTGGGAGTTATTCTTCAAATTCTTCATAATACATAACCAACTGAGTATGATTTTGCTCTCTCTATTTGGTAGTACTGAATGACTACATTCAAGAGAAAAATGTAATGCAGATGTGTGCTCTAGTGTAAGTTGAAGATTTTGTACACTTGCTGAGGCTTTGGAGGTTTTATTAACCCCCTGTATTTCTGTCCTAGAGGATTTTGACCCCCGTATCTTTCATTTCCACATTAACACACACACATACAAAAGAATGCCTCATTAGTTCTTAATGAAAAGACTTCTTGTTAGAGCATCTCAAGTCCAAGAGCAGACATTCCCCTATGCACATTCCACATATGAACAGGAACATTCTGTTTTTCTCTGAAGTGTGGATACATGCTACATACACTAAGAGCTGCGCAAGTTCAGAGCTTTTTGTCTGAGCCCTCATCATCCATAAAGATAGGGTAGGTCAAGCAACTCAAGTCTTTAAGTTTCTTTGACACTGTCCTATGGGGACAGGGGAACAGAGCTTTATGGAGTTGTTTTTATATTACCTATGCTAAAAATTTAAATTCCCTGTCCTCCATTTACCCCAGTTAGCTTTACTACTATGCAACAGATAGGTGATGTGAATAAGCAACCCAAAATTTCTTTTTGCAACACAATGAGTGTATGATGCCCAAAGAAGCATCATCCTGTATTTTCAAGGGATGATTTTACTGGGCATTAACACGGGTCTGTATATTTTGAGATCAGTAACTTCCATAACAATAGGCTGTGCTCATCCCTCTAGAAGTACTTGAATTAAATAGGGAGTATTTTCCTGGATTGTATTTAGCCTTTCTGCCTTGCATTTTAAAAATGCATCACAAGTGTACAGAGTAATGAAGAAGCCTTAGAAGTTCCAAAGTTGGAAAGCTTTGTTTTATCTTCTAATAGTTACATTTTTGCTCCAGGACTCTTACTCTAGAGAGAAAAAAAAGCCTCAAGGTAAGTCATTACCAAGGCGTGCTTCAGGCAAAAACAGTGCAAAATAAGAGTTTATCTAGGCTGTAGGGCACACACTTCCATACGTATTTGTTTCCCCTCCAGTAACACTTGGTGCAGGAGTTTCATTCTTTGGTTTTAAGCATAGAGAACAGGAAGCTTTACATTGTGTTTAAAGAGCTGATAGAGTCCTGTTCAGTTTTAGTTTGTTTTGTAATAGTATTTTCATTAGCACTGGACTAATTTAGAAGAATGAAGGTAAACAGAGCTGCTTATTTATCTGAAAATATTTTCATTGGTCAAAGCTAGTGGAAGTTATTGTTAGTATTAGAAGAAGGTTGTAGCCAGTTTTTGCCCTCAAGAGGGCTATCTACCACCAGCATATCTGATGGCAAGTCATAAATCACCACAATTCTGAGTCTGGATTTGGCCATCTATCTGTGTCAATAAAAAGTCCTCCCTACTCAAGGCATTTCAAGCTAGGAATAATCGTACCTGGTGCTGAACAGCCTTTAGTCCTTCCTTTTCTATAATTTCTCACTCTCCTCAGCTGTGTTTAACCAATTCTTTCCTCCACCTCCCTCTTGGATAAAGCTCTCTTGGGCAGTTTGATGGCCCAACTCCTATGGCACTTAAAATCCTCATCAGATAATTACTGCTCAGATGCCCTGTTTTCTCCAGGCTCCTGAATCTCTGACTCACCACTTTTAGCAAGACCTGCAGAGCTCAGCTGGATTATTCTGTGACTTCTCAGAGAATTCCATTAACTCAGAGGTGTCCAGCCCCAGGCCAAAACTCCCTGCCCTCTTACTCATGTAACCCATGACTGCCTGACCCAAGCAGCCTCTCTTCCTTGCCAGCTTTCCCTGCTGGTCTCCTCCTCAGGTGATACTCTCAGAAGAGGGCTGGGCTGGCCCAATCCCCCTGTCCTTTGAAGCAGAATGATCTTTCCCTTCCACAGCTTATATATTACAAAATACCAAGAGGAAACAAAGCTAAAAATCAGCCTCTGCTGTACAGAGTCACATCAATCCAGAGACCTTCCAAAACAGCCCATTTGTTTCTGGAGGACAGGCTTAAAGAGAATAACAGCTACAGCTCTGCAAAAATAAAGTTTGCAAACAGTATTTTTCATGCAAACACTGCAATTACTTGCACCTAAGATGTTTGATTAACATATAATGCAACAAAAACTTGAATACAGAGAATATGCAGAAAGAGCAGAGTAAGCATTTCTCCAGCACTTTTCATTCAAGGAGAGCAGGATACAGTCACAGTTCATTGCTTCATAATGCTGCCTCTGTCCTGAAGCTGTTGGAGGTTCATTTCAAACTTACCCTCACAGCTCAGTTATTTAGGAATTTTTGTAAGTTCTGAGAATTTTAATGAGCATTTAAAATGCCTCAAGTTAAGTCTTTACTGACAGCTATGGTACAACTTCATCCTATATCCCTTCTTGTAATCACATCTGTCAAAACCTTTAGCCCAGCAGTGCTCCTCTCTCATGCAAGAGCTATGTTACTGGAATTTCTTTAAAGGAAGATTTCCTGCTGGGCCTGTAGCTCCTCCCCCAGACTGGTTTCATAAAAACAAAACATAAACAAAAAAAGAAAAAAAAAAAAACCACAAAAAAACCCAAAAAAAAATCTAAACTGAAGGCCCACCCATCACAGCAAATGTGAAGACTGCATTTTAGTTCACAGAATCAAAACAGTGAAAGCATTCATGCCAGTGCATTATGACAGCGAATGAAGCCACTATCATTTATAATTAAGGGAGACAGATAACCCTGAAAAATCTAGCCACAGATCTAGAAACAGGCATTTTTTTCATGTTTTAAATTGTTGCCAGGTGAGGCAATTCTCAAGAGGGCCAAAAAATTAGTCTTAAATGGCAACATAGATAAATATCAAAATATCATGAGGTCCTAAGACCTCTGTCCCCACAGAGACTCCTGCTAGGAAATATCTGAAATGTCCATGTTTTCTCAGGGATGCTCAAGACATCAATGTTCGCTGACAGACAAGTCGTGGTTACTCACATCCTACTGTTCGTCCCCATTAAAAAAAAAAGCCAAAACAACAGAGATACTACAACTCTCTTCAAGGGCACATTAGTCACCATTGACAGACCAACCAGCTGGTACAGCCCCTGAACTATTGAGATTATTAATTTTCATATTTCTTTTTAACTCACTCATTAGAAATTTCTTCCTCAAAGCAAACCTACGCCATTTTCCCTATGTATTCAGGGACATTTGAATGCCACTGGAGACTCTGTTTATCACAAAATTTAGTTTCATGAAAAACTGAAAAACCCATTTTGATCACTAAGAGGTCTTCAAAAGAGGTGCATGGTATTACAAGGCATAGCACAATAAGCCAAGGAGCCCACTATCCCATATTAAACCTGCCTTCCCTTAAAATCCCTAATTTAATGATCTTTTTTTCAGCTTGCTTTCTTGCCAAATCTTAAGTGTACTACAAGCCCCTCCAAATTCACTGTTCCTTCAAGAGACTACTGCTCTTAGTGCACAAGTATCATCACTTTTCTTCCTGAAGTGGCTTGGTACATTCAAGTGTCATTCACACTGAGGGATACCTGAAGAAGTGCATTAAGAGACTTTATTTTCAATTGGTTGTGCTTTCTGGGTCACACTTCCTTTAAACACCTCTTCTGTCTGATTCATTTCAGGAAAACATTAACATTTAATGTCATTACAGGCTTAAGTAGATATTTATCATCCTCCTGAGGGAAGGAATTTCCTTTTAGCAGGCTGCAATTTTTGTGACACTAATATAAATCAGCACTGAAAGGTGCTCTAGTGTGTCATGTATTAATAAAGACAAAAAACTAGGCAAGATAATAGAGATAAATGAAGATGTATAACGAAATGGCTTGAAACAGACTAGCTTTCAGCACAATTATCAGCTGGGGCAAGGCAAGCAGCAGTACTCCCAGGAATGTCAGAAGTCTAAAAGCAAAAGTACTACTCAATATTTAGATTTATAATATTGTTATGTCAGTGGATTTACAGATAAATTACAGGTACCAAATGTACTCTTACTACACCCCAGCTCTCAATTACAACATGCTAGCTGCAATTAAATAACAAGTATATCCATGCAAGCTTTCCTGTAGTCTACTTGCTATACTTCCCAAACCAATATTTGCAAAATGAAGAAATAATGGAATTAGGTTTCATTCTCCCCATAAATATTATTTACATTCAGATATGCCATGTGTTGATAATCCTTTATTTAGACTTCCACAGGTTAGTTGCAGTCAACGATATCTGGTATTCAGGTATGTAACAGATAAGTCTACTCCTAAATAACATGAGTAAAACAAGAAATCTATGTATGATGTAAGGTACTACTGGCATTTAGTGTTCAATGCCAAAACATGCACAAAGAACCCAACTGCACTATTTTTACAAGACAAAACACAAAATTAACTTTTTACATAGTACTGGTGATAGGAAATGTCTGGGAAGAGCTCATTCAGAAAGTACTCTGTACAGAGAGGATGCTGCATGTGATTTAGCAGAACAACTGTAGGAGTAACTTGGCTTGTGGACCTGACATGCATCCTTCTTTGTAATTAGGATTACAGCTTTATGAAATACAAAATAATGAATAATCCTGGCTTATAAAAAGCAACAATTACATTTTACATTAATCTTTTCTTATGCAAAGTAGTTGTCTTCCTACTTAGGAATAATTGATTGGCTTCCAATTTGCTTAGTTTAGGAGACTTCCAGTCTGAGTTCTTCATTCATGCTTCCAGCAGGCACAGATTTGCACTAATTATCAGTATCATCTTCAAAGTCCTAATATAAAGTGTCATGGCAAGAACAAGAGTGCTTAGTGCTTCTGATAAAGAAATTAAATCAAGCTTACAAGTCTCTTGATATGAAGCAACTTTATAGTTACGTCTCCTATACTTTCCATTTCAGTTATTAGTTTCAGCACAGGACTATAATAGTAGAAGAGAACAAGCAACATGAAACATAAAAACATGGAAAATTTCCAATTAGAAATACAAGTTATGAGTTTCCAGTATTTGCAAGCAGGTGTGAGCTCCAGAAGATGGTAAAGGTAACTGGAATGTAAATAAATAAAATACAGCTGATCAAAGCAAAAATTAAAAAAACATCAATGCATCTTTATACTGCTTTTCCCCTCCATCTACGTGTAGTTGCATACCACACGTGATGGAAGGTACAGGCTGCTTTGCTCCCAGCCAGACACACGCCCAGGAGCAAAGGACATGGCTCACTCTCCAAGGGCTCTGCACCTCCTCTGCTGGCCCAGTGTCAGGCAGCAGCCTGGGGAGAGGCAAAGGGAGCAGGGTATCTGCAGCACAGACTGACATTTAAGGCACTCTTAAGAAGCAGAAGGGAGAAGATACATACCTAAAACCCAGATATGTTAGAGCCCAGCCTGTCCAAGGAGAACACAAGAGACCGTGTAGTTTAGTGGGGTCTAAGAAAATCACCCATTGTGCAGGGATACAGTGGGAAAGATAACTCTGGGCTAGATGACATGTGTTGGTCCGTTTTCATAGCAGCTCCACATTCTTAGTCAGAGTACCTAAATAAAACTCAGCCTTTAAAAATTGCATGACCTTTGTCATCCTAACTTCAAAGAGAGAATACAAACAACTTAATTTCAGCTATCTCTGATCAAGAGAATCAGGAATTTCAGATAGACACAGCACTTGAAATGGCGTCACATAGCTATACAGGAATTCTCACAAGGAGAGCCGTATTTTGTTCTGTCAGTTCCCAGCATTGTACTAAAAGGTCTGCAACAAGACATGCAAGGAGTGCCTTGATAAGGTTATAAGAAAGGTTTACATGCATGTTCATATACCAACAATTTTCAGAAAGCAATGCACCTGTACCATCCCACCGCTGGGCGGAAGCCCCTCAGCTGTGCCTGGGACAGCCTCTGCCCTCCAGAAAAGCCTCTCCAACACTGAGGTCAGCTTCTGAACACAGGTCTCCCTGACACCATCCACCTCTCTAAGGCTTCCTTACCCTCTGCAAAGCTTCAGATGCCTCCTCCTCCTCTTTTATTCCCATCAGCTGAGCCCATGTCCTTCAGCTGTACTTTATTCAGGAGATTACCCCTGGCTTTACCTCCAGTATGTTTGTAAATCCTAGTGGTGCCATGTATAGGTGTTAATCAGAAGCTGACAGAAGCTGAACTTGTTACATGTGTGAGAGTGTGGCTACCTTTTAGAGTAGCTAAATTAAAATTAACATCAGCTATTTTAATTTGAAAGTACTGTCCTTAAAATATGTATATTCATTAATATATTATTGTATAATTAGATTGATCTATTATCTTCGTAATTATACTAATTATATTAATTAATATGCTTCCTCTTTATTTTATGGTTGTATTTTGTTCAAAGTAGAGAAGAGTTCCAGAATTCAAAACACAGAAGCTTTGAAACTATCAATACCATCATAACGATGAATGACACTGCTTGCATTTCTTTTTTTCCTTTTTTGATTGACATCATTGCACTTACTAATATATCTGAGCTATTGCCAGAATCTCCTGCAAAGGATGCATTCATTAAATTTTAAAGCTCAGGTGTGCAGTGAGTGACTGCCTGTGAAATGAAAACTCTGTTCTAGTGAGATTCAAAGCTGAATACAAGCTCAAAGGAAAATTGCTTCTCTTGTCAAATCCTTCTTAAAACTTTGATCAGATTTCTACTTGATCATTTTCAAATTCACTTGCCTCCTAAACTAGTGATGATTATTTGTAGCATGGGCAAGGCTATTTTGTATTTATTATTGAAGCTGGGCACCACTTCCAGGTTGATCCTCAATAAGCGGATACCTTTATCTGAGACAGTCCTGGAAGGGATGTTTGTATGACTTGAAAAACAACCAAACAGGTAATCTGCAGGAGTCTAGCTATAAAGACAAGGCTCCTATTTTTCAGGTCCTGGCTACAAGTGTATGGTCGGATAACACTTTTCACATGCTTTTTGGGAAAGTATCATGCCAAATACTTTAGCATAAATGGATTGGGCTTTTTCCTTCTTTGATCTAGTTCCCTTTGATCTAACAGCTAGTGTTTAATTAAGACTAATCTGCTAACGAAAAGGAAAAAAACTACAAAAGAGAAAATTAATGGTCATGTCGTCACACACAGGTCACCCTCTGACAAGGTCTGCAGCTTTTTCAATGTGAATCCTTTTGATGGACTTACTGCCTGCCATTACTGCTCTTGTCCAATGTCACAGGGGCACAGTCCATCAAAGTAACTGTTCATGAAGTATGTTGTACTGGTGCAAGCTGCCAGGATGAGAGATGTAGTTACACTACTGAGCAGTACTGTGGCTGAATCCCTTTCCTTCTTTTCCCTTTACGCTAACAAAGAAAATGATTAAGAGAAAATGCTAACAACTTTAAAGAATGCTACTGTCTTTGCAACTCCAAATGTTAAACCCCTGCATCCTTTTGCTAATTGCAATGAAATGAAAAACTTGTGAGAATAAAAATAAAATTATAAATAAATAAAAATAATGCAGGTTCAGTTACTGAGAGGTCTGAAGCTCTAGGTGACACCCTGCAGTTGTATTGCTCTCTGCAGAACCACCCAGGTGGATGTCAAAGCCCTCTCTGAGCCCCTGCAGGGATATAGCACAAATCTGGATAGGCACTCCACTTGCTATCCACTCCCTTTCCCCACCTATGCTTCTGTCCTGCACCAGGTGTAGACACCATTACCTGGACTCGTCTCAGTGATCAAAGAGCTCCAACTCCAAACATTTCATCTTAATTAAATAATACTAAAAACCTTGCAAAATTTCTCGTATTGAATCCTACAAACTCCATTGATTCTGTAACTTGAATAAAGGTAGGCCCTGAAGTTGTCTAAAAGAATAAAAGATTTTAGCTCTTTCTATGAACATCGAGAAAATGAATGAAAAGTAGCAGTGCCTGTCCTAGAGAAATGTGCAAGTCATAGTTGTGGTTTGCCCATGTAACTGGTAAGATGTAATGTGGCCAAGGAAAATGTAGGGTTTTAGATGCCAAAATCTGAGCCTACTTGCAATTATTGATCATTTAAAGAAATAAAATAAAGCAGAAAATGAATAGAATAGAATAGAATAGAATAGAATAGAATAGAATAGAATAGAATAGAATAGAATAGAATAGAATAATAGAGTTGAAAATATAATAAAGTGAAATGAAGTGAAATAAACAAGATAAACCAAATAAATGGAACCCCCTCCATATTAAATGTAATTAACTGCTGGAGTCTAATCAATATCTTAGAATTGTATCAAATCTACTGAACTCAGTGGCAGTGTTACTAAGCTGTGTCTAATAAGCTGTGATGATTGATAAAATTATCCACCATTTGCAATTACACATAAATATTTCATGGAAAAAATCACAGTTGCAAAATTTGACTGCTAGACAGAATTACAAATTGTGTACATATTTCAAGGAAATTAGCTGCAAACTGTAAACAGATTTTGATTATTTATGTGGTTTTAATGTTTTCTTGAATGCTTCTTGATAACTTTTTCTGCTTAGTTAAGCTACACATTTATAAAATGCATATTACTTTTGGGAATAATCTTATTCCTTTCTGTGTGTTACTTTTGAGGAAAATTGCTGATCATTTCATAAAGAAACTTGAACAATTTAAAGGTCCATAATATCTGATTCTAAAAATCTCTTCAACATGGAATAGTGTCTACTTTTTTTGTCTTATCAATATATTTCTAAAGTAATAACCTGCATAATTGTTTGGTTGAGGTTGATGTGGTAGAATTCTGTTACCAGGAATCTTTGCCTTCTGACCTTTCTCCCCTCTGATCACTGTACAGCAACAACTTCTCTACTTTGCCTTGATAAGTGTTGTTTCCCCAGTAATATAATGAAACACCATTGACTACAGATTTTTTTTCCCCACAAAATGGTTTTTTTTGACGTTTATTTTAACCTGTTGTGGTTGTGGTCACACCCAGTCAGGATTGGTGTCATGCAGTGTGTAAGTGCATGCAGCTGCTGGGGAAATAGCTGTAGTGTTCTCCCTTTCTCCTCAGAGTGCCACAAAAATCAGTGTATGAGAACATTTTGATGTATTAGAAAATATTTATGACTAGGTGTTTACTAAAGTTCCAGGGATCTGGAATTTGCCATCCTGATTTCTCTGAAACAATAATACAATGAGCCTCAACTATATTCTGCCACTCATTTCATCCTTTGAACCTTTTAAAGTAAATAAAAACTTTGCAGATGTTTATTTTCTAAGCATGTAAATATTCTGACTGAACAAACTGCCTCTGCTTCACTTTGTCTGCATCCCATGAAATTATTACATTGTCTTGCTAATTGCCACTGCTAGATCCTGAAGGTCTCTGTGCCAGTTTGACAGACAGGGTGATGTCTACATGCATCACTCATAAGGGACCTTGGCAACTTCCACAAAAGAGAGCCCTTGGCCCTATCTTAACTATATTTCCACGATTTTTGTGTTTTGTCAATCACTGATATTATCAGAATTGCATCTTATTACTACTTCTGTCAATGCCTCAAGAGGAAAAATCAGTTCTAAGGTTTCCACTGATCCATGGAGGAACAGCAAATCAGTGGGGGAGAAGATATGAATGTACTTGAAGAATGAAGATAAATTTCTCTGCTGATGAGGTAGTGAGATAATTTGCTCCTGACTGCCTCTGCCTCTTACTTTGCATTCTTTTTATTCTGTAAGACAATGGAGCTACAATTCATAGCTACCTTTATTTGCTTCTCATCAAATTCCTTGGGATTTGCCCATCAAAGAAAAAGGTTTAATTGTATTGTCAGGATTCATTTAATTGTCTTTTGACTTGAAATTCATTTCCTGACATGAATGAAAGACTTCCAAAAAAGTATAGGTCCCTTAGGAAAATTATTTTAATTCCTTTAACAATGACACTGATATTTTACAGACTGAAAAGAGGCAACAAATCTAACTTTGTAAACACTTGGCACAAAAATTTATGTAAACAATAATATGAGCAAATACTTATAGAATATGAAAGGGAAGTAAATGTTGCATAAGCAAGAGAAGAAAAAATGCCTTGAGAAGCGGGGAAGGAACTGCCAAAAAAAAAAAAAAAGCTACTGCTGTCCATAGCTTGGCAACAGAGAAAAGCTGCTCCCTGACTCACCCTGTTGTCACCAGCACTGGCAGAGCTCTGCAGACAGGATGGAACAAGCAAGATGACAAAATCCAAGAAGAGCCAGGAAATGTCAGCAGCAAGGCATAGCAGGTGACTACTCTTTCTTCTGGTTTCCTGACCATGTTTTAAAGAGAGATGTATTTATGGACTTATCAGCAGTGAGTACACAGAAAGCCTCACCTATCTCAAACAATATTTCTGTCTAATCTCTGTCAAGCTGTTTTTCTTAATTCTTTCGCTAGACTGGTGGTAGGAAGATGGAAATGGGTGGCCTCAGGTGGCCTCAGAGACAGTATCCAGTGTGAGAATCCAGCTTATGGGACTGATGGCATCTACATTCAAAAACCCTAGGTAGAGGAAATAACTTGTTATGTTCTCCATTTAACCAAATTTCTGCGCACATTATGTTCTCCAAAGTCTAATTAACCATTAGGTTATAGATATTCTTTTACATGTGGGATCATTATAATTCTCCCTTACATATTTAACATTTTTGGATACTCAGTGTACTTTACTTTCACTTTTAATCTTTTTTTTCTTTTTTTATTAAATCCAACAATCAGAGAAACTTGGCTAGCATTAGACACTTTGGTTATAGTTTGTGAACTAAGTCTTTGACTGTTCTTTGTGCTGATTTACAGGAGCTGACAGATGATTAAAGCTATGTGTGTCCAATCACCAAGAAGTTATTTCCCTTTCTACATTCCCTGATTGACAGGAAAGGTGAGAAATGAAAAGTTCAAACAGACAGTAGCAAATGAGATAATTTTAAATTTACCACTGTGAAGAGAAAGCAGCACTTTGCATTACCAAACAGACAAAAATAGTGCCCCAAATGTCAACATTTTGACACTGTGAGAATTTTTATCCAATTATGGTTTTGACTTTCTTTTTGATAGCAGGAACTAAGACATTATTATGATGTATCCTAGGTTCAACAAAATGCATTGCATTTTTTTTTTTTTGGTGTGTCTTTTGGAAACTTAAATGGGTTTTAATGCTATGCAAAATTCAGAAAATCAATGAGGAAGGGAGCGGAGGGGAGGGGACAGCAACATGGGAAGGGAAGGGAAGGGAAGGGAAGGGAAGGGAAGGGAAGGGAAGGGAAGGGAAGGGAAGGGAAGGGAAGGGAAGGGAAGGGAAGGGAAGGGAAGGGAAGGGAAGGGAAGGGAAGGGAAGGGAAGGGAAGGGAAGGGGCTCTTAGGATAACTGTAAAAATAATTCCAATTGAAAAAGATGACTGAAAGATAGATAATATAACAACACTAGAATATAATCAGAAATGGGCGTACTTGCACTTGTAGCTTGTTGAGGGCTGCTGAAGCAGGAACTGAAGTTTAAATCCTGGGAATGCTTTAGACGGGGAGACAGACTCCTTGCAGAAACAGACTGCTGTAGCCGGTCTCTCATCACTGCAGCTATTCAGAAGTTCCACATACACAGACTTCTGTTCTTTAATCCCTAGTGGTTCTGGGTTGCAAAATACTGTAGTGGGATTATGTGAGTCAATTTATTCCAGACTGACAACCTGTCACACAAATGCCTCCATCATGTATAGATATGGAGAAATATGCACGCAATAATGATGCAAATGTAAGTGCCTTTGGAAAGAGTACAGAGACTCATATTTCTTGATTATGCCTCTCATGAGACACTAACTGAAGAATATGCCTTCTCAGTCTTTATGCTGAAAATCTATTTCAGTGTAAACTAAGATTATTAAATTTCCTAGTCTTTTCACACCCCAACTTAGCCAGTAGACAACAGTTTAAGTCAAATTTGGACCACCAAGCTAGTCCATAAAATCCTTAAACCCAGTATTTGAAATCATCATTGCCTAATCAAGAACTTCTAGTATTTAGAATGCAGCATATTTGGTTTTCTCATCGTGAAAAAACAGGTAGCCAGTGTTTTGAAGATGTTTAAATTTTTTGGTGTTCCTGAGAGGATGTTTGCTGTATGTCAAATTCATTAAGCTTTGACTTAAGTAATAATAGAACTTCGTGCCTTGTCTGCAATATTATATGACTCTATTGGAATATTAGTTCTAATGGTTACCTGTGTCTGTAGAAATAATTTATGCTATTGTCACATTTATACACCAGCAATAAAAAACAAGGAACAAATCCTGGTGAGTGCGATGCAAGCAAATTTCATTTGTCTTTTTGTCTCAGAGCCTCTGCAGGTATGCACAGCATCCACTCTTTTTTAGAAGTCTCTTGAGCAATCAGGATTCCATGAGATTACATTTCCTGCTTCAGTGAATATTTGGGAATTTATTGACCCACTTCATCTCATTTGGGTTTATTTTAAGACTTGGAAGAATGAGTAAAAGAGAAAAGTAATTATCAGGCTACACCCAAATTACACAGTGTTTTTTTCTCAAGCAGGAAACTAGTGGCAAGTGACTAATAAGCTCTGTAGAGAGAATTATGCTCTTTTATTACCCATTCTCTGAAAACACCCGGCCAGCTTCCCACTACAGGGGGCTCACAGTGATGCAGCCAAGGAATTCAATGCCACCTCACTTTCAATGTCTCATAGTCTCAAAAATCCATAGACAGTTTGCCCAGGGAGCCTGTAATGGTTAGTGTTGTGCCCTAGGCACAATTTTACTTCATTTTTTCAACCCTGAAAATAATTCTTGTCGATGAATTCCCGCATGATTTTGGGTTCAGCTGAAAATGCTGAAGTATTGGGATGCATTTGCTAGCAGAATAAGAAAGAACTTTTATACTTTATAATTACAGGTTTTTATTTCAGTCCCAATGTAATTCTATATTTCAAACTATTTGACTCTTCAACTTTGATATAAATGTAACAAGATTACCCCAGTATTTTATCCCAGCTATTCTAATTTCTATGTAAGCTGTATGCAGTGTTGGATTTGGTCATGTTCCAGGCTCATAATTGCCTTACAGCAGGACCTTCTTTGAGAGTGCTGTGGGATCTAACCTTGAAATACTTCCCTAGTAAGACAGTAATTTTTTATACTTTTCCCAAAGGTTAGGTACTTGGTCAGGCTTTGTCTCTTTTTAATGGCAGTTTTACATCTGCAGAGCTCATGATGCTGCTGAGTCCACCTCATTTTCCCCATAACCCAGTTAGTGTGGGGGAATTTGGACATGGCATCCTCCTCTCTGTAACAAGTTTAAAAACAGCCTTATGTCTCAATATTTAAGTAATTGACTTAATATTTCTTGCCTATTTAAAAATAGTTTAAAATTATGAGGCTATAGGGATTTGTATGAAGTTTTCCTTTAATATGTCAAATAATTCTTACTTCTAGCATTATCCATGAAAGACAAGAAATGTGAAACTTAAGCTCTGTCCTCTGTGGGCAGATTGCCTCTGGCAGCTAAAACTGAAGGAATGGACTTCGTTACCCTACATCTCCAAAACAGCAATAGTTGCAAAAGTCACAATATTGCCTTAAGGTTATTTCTTATCTTACCAAATGCCTTGAGGGGACAGTCAATCTTTGTTCTCTCACACACATTGAAACACAGCTCACATTCATTTATTAAGGGAAGGAAAGGTAAGAATTTTTATATTTTTTAAATTCTTTAGAAATATGTTGTTCTATAATTTCATGTTAGTACATGACATAAAACAATCTATATAAAATAAAAGAGGGAACAGTTGGTTTAAGAAATATTGTTCTTCAGCATTGAATATATTCACGCTTACTGAAGGCTGACTTGTTTGGATCACTTAAAAAATATACCTTTCTCATTAATATAAGATGCACCAATATAGGTGGTGACACAAAATATAGCATTAAGGACTGCAAAGCATATAACAGCTTGCTTATTTTTCTCTAATAAAAATTGTGGGTTTAAAAATAACTGTAATCCATTCACCTAAAATCTGCCCAATGCTTTTCAGTTTGAAATTTTGTGTAGTACAAAATGTTGCCAACAGTTGTGATAAAGGCTTCAGTTTGAATTTCAGCAGTATAGCATTCTAGGTCTCAGCATCAGAGATAGCTTCTTCTTACTCTCTCCTGGAGTAAATAGGAATAGCTGATGTCTGGGTATGGGCAGACACAGAAGTTGTCAAATGAAAACATTTTATGCTTTGCTATAAACTGTGCTGTATATGCAACTCCAAAGTTAAACCAATGATGAAATATATTTAAATTTAGACTTAGATTTAGATTTAGACTTAGATTTAGATTATTATTTATATGAAAGTAAATGTTATGGCCTAAGACAGAAGAGAGTCAGGAGATGATGGGCTATCATTTTAGCAGCATCTAAGATATCAAAAGAGTTTTACAATGGAAACCAAACCAAATCAGTGCCAATGTTTCGCAGGTTTCTAGTGTGTAGGTCAAAGTTTCCAAACATCATTTCTAAAATCGTCCCAGTACGAGGCCACTGTCATGACTAATGTCAGGCTTGTATGGCAGATATAAAACATGCCAGTGATCTGATGATTTGCATTATACATTTAGTCATTTTGATTTAATACAGGGGTCGAGGTGGAGAGAGACAGCTAGTGAGAATTAAAAAAAGTAGAAATGTGTAGTAGACTTTTCACCTTCAAGGATAGTCTAGTCACCAAGCCTCCTTAAAAGCTGAGTTTTCCATCATAGGAAAACAGAGTGAGGGAAATGCCTTTAAAGTCAATACTATACCAGTTTCTGTATAGGTAAATGTCATTAGGAAGAAACAATGCAATTGAGAGTCAACAGAAGTTGTGAGCAAGCTGGAAATGTTCCTGGTTAATCTCTATCTAGCTATGAGAGGAGTGAGAAATCAAACAATCAGCCAGACTGGAAATAATCAAAGGGTAATTTACCTTCTGAAAATGTGGAGAGAACAAGAAGTACAGAGAAAGCCATTTTATTAGAAATTTTATCACTTCTCAAGATGACGTGTGCTAACTATTGTGCCAGCATGTGACCCAAGAAGGGAAAAGTATCTAATTTATCCTGTTGTCTGCTTAGGATGTAGCTCTTTCATCTGTTCAGACATCCAAAAAAATTTCTTCCTAGTACTTTTTTTCCCATTTCCTTTTGTGATCTGCTAGAATGAAGAAATATTTTCTGAGATGTAATTCAAGCTTTCAAAATGTTTTAAGTCCCAGTTCAGAAGGACCCAGGCATAAAGCATCTTCTTTTATAGCAGAAAAAACCTGCCACCTTGGCAGCTAAGACATCCTTGTTCCTTCTGAGCTGGAGGACTGACAGAGCCAAGGAGAAACCACCTTTCATAGAGGCTGTATCCTGCCTTTGCAAAAGTCTGTGACTTCCACTCTGCTCTAAAGTAATCATGAGGAATATTGCCTCCCACAGAAGTAATATCCTACATCTAGAGAGAAGTGCTCCTGCCTTTCTGCTTCCCTTGGATTCAGACCTTCAGTGCAGGGATGCATATTTGGGGTGAGCCTAGATGGGTCTGAGACACTCCAGATCATCAGGATTTGCAGGTGGGAGAGGTGCTGCTCTGGAGCCAGTCTGCTCCACCTGGAGCAGGATTGGTACTGCTCTTGGAAGCACACCAGAAAGAACCCCTGTCTCCAGCATGAACCTAGGGACAGGAAAAAGAAGAGCACATCATCAGAAATACCATTCTCCCATATATATCACTAATCTTTCTCCCTTAATTTTCTAGTCAGTCCCATGTTTTTAGCCCTACCTTTATTTACATTTTATTTTGCAAAGCTGACCTTGGTCATGAATAGAGCATGCAGGCACAAATGAGAGTACTTTTTATGGTAAAGGCTGGAGCAAATCTGGAGCCATGCATAGCACTGCATGATTTATTTAATGTTTATCCAAATCACAGCAGTATTTATAGTGACAGCCAATGTGCCATTTTCACTTAAACCCAAAGGAGCTAGTGTGCCCTGATGTTTTTCAAGTAATGTCTGACTTCCTTCATTATCCTGTTAAAAGGAATGCCATCAGCATTTCTTTTGCATGGCTGTTTCTGCCTAGAGTAACAGCCTATATGAGTAAATACAGGTCCTAATCTTATAAAAAAGATCATTACCTGTTTGAAGAAGAACATAATGAAGATGATCAGTAAGTTTCACAGGAGATGACTGTTCCTGCTAATTGGCAATTATCCTGGAAAAGGAAAATATGATAGTACGTATGAATTGTATAAGCTGTACTATACTGATGGTTCAGGATTTTTATGCTCCTTTTAATCTTCTATTTTACAAATATCCCTTGAACTAAGAAAAAAATTCAGAGTTTCCCAAAAGACAGAAATGCTGTTACTAAGAGCATGGCTTTTCTGACAAGTGCCAACTGACAGTGCCAATGATTCTAGCTGCATACATAAAATATAAAAGCATCTTGCAAAGAGTGTGATGTTCAAGTTCTGTTATGAATTTTAATCCTAGAAAAATATGGTAGATGACTATGCAAAAATAGTTACTTCTATTTGCCTGTGTATATCAGCCTTGTGAATTTTGAGAGACAGTGATTATGCCAATATCTAAGTATCAATGGAACCAACTGTGTTCTTCAGTTAATTCTGATTTATTTTGATGATGAATATTGAAAATGAGTAATCCAATGCATCTGTTGTGACAAAAAAACCAAATTGACTACATATGTACCTAGCACTGAGGCAGGCAATTCTGCTGTGGATCCAGTCGTATTTTCAGTTTGGGAAAGATGCTTGTTGCATACAAACTTGACTGCATATTTAATGACATAGGAATCCCCTTTGGTCAATTAACTATTTTTTGTTTATATTTCCATTAGGTAAAGTTGTTTCCCAGTTTGGCATTGTTTACCATGGTTACAGAGCCAATGCAGGACTTATGCTGCATGTTTTCAGCAACGACAAACCCAGCATACTCAGAGAGACTTTTTTTTTATGCAAACCAAATTTATATGATCATTTCTTAAGCTGCTACTTCTTACTGAGTATTAGGTCCAAACGTGCACTCTTTCTGCCAGCGGCATTCATGATGTTTGATGTTTTGAATGGAATATTTATTATTAACTTACTTTTGGTTTGTGTTGACTTGAGTTTAGAAAGGGTGTATGGGCTGCGAAAGGATGTATTGCTTTTTAATACCTCTAGGAAAAATGGTGGGGGAAGTAGTTGGGTAGAATGACACAGAAGGACATAGTCTTGCAAAAGAAATTACCTCCAGTGACGTTACACCAATAAGAATATTGACCTGAAATTTTCACTCTACTCTGAATCATTTAAAGAAGGGAAAACACTATAACTTCCATTTTCTTGCTGTGACACAAACTTTACAAATATTTTCAAACTGCAGTGGGGTTTTTTTAATCTTTTATCCATTTTGGGGGGTAAATTAAATTCAAGTGGTGCAGCTCACACAGGTTGTGACTTACAAGGCGGAAACCACAGGTTTTGTATTTAATAAAACTAAAACAGCATCTGATTATTCACTCCTGGATAGGATCTTCAGGGTCTTCAGAAAAAGGAATTACTGGAAGAAAAGGAGGTAAGAAACTAGATGGGAGTGACTCAGGTACTACTGCTTGCACAACTGAAACTGGTAATAAATGCTGACCATGAATGAAGTCTACATAAAGTCATGCGCAGGAAAAAAATCAGCATATTTCAAGTACAGGCAAACAGCATCCACTTTAGAGAGTCTTGTTATCTATGATAGACTAGACTTTGGTGAAAGGAAAATGAATATAAAATGAAATAGTGATAGGTGTTTGATTTGTTCATTTGTTTTCACCTGAATTTTTTTCAGTCCAAGGAAGTACTGTAAGTGCTGGTGTGAGCTACCACTCTTTGGGAATGGTATAGTTTATATGTTCATTTATTCAAATACTCTAGTTAATGGCTATGTGAAAGTCTCATATATTATTGTTTCAATATTGATCAATATTGCAGAGGTTTAGGTGCACTGAAATATAAAAAATCATTCCAGCTTTGAATAGAATTGCCTAAATGAAGCATTATCTTGACAAAGAAGTCCCAGATCCCTGGACGTGAATCTGGATTTCAGAGAAGCATAAAGACCACACCAGCCATGTTCCATAAATCCCACCCTTTCAGTTTAATTAACTTTCATACTTTATTCAGCTTCAAAGGCATTTAATCAGGTATGGCTTGGATATTGTAGCTAGATTTTCCAAGATACAATAAATATCTAGTTCTAATTTTACTGTGATCTGGGGTCTACTTGCACTTACTCAAATGGCAGCAGGATCATACCCCATAACAAATAATTCCCTGGCAGGCAGGGATGAAGACTAGAATGAAGTGTCAGTCCATAATGCTTTTACTCACTGGGCTTGGTCTGGTGGGGATGGAGTTAACTTTCTTTATAGCAATCCCTGTGCTCCTGTGGTTTTGATTTGTGACTGAAATGATGGTGTTCACACACTGATGTTGGAACTGTTGCTGAACAGGACTTGCACAGTGTCAAGGCTTTCTCTCTTTTCACTCTGCCCCCCACAAGGAGGCTGGGAGCAAGAAGCTGGTAGTGGACACAATCAGAACAGCTGTCCTGAGCTGACCAAAGGGTTGTTCCAGGCCATACAACATCATATGCATAATTAAAATGGTGGGGAAGACTTTCCAAGGTGGATGCTGTCCAGAGACTGACTGGGCTTTGCTTCTGAGAGGAGTTGAGTGATTGTCTTTTCATCACTAGGGATCTTTTTGGCCTTCCTTCATTTATTAAACTGTTCTTTATCTCAACCCACTAATCAAGTGAGGTTTTTATCACTTTTGCTCTGCCAGTTCTTCCCCCCACCCACCCCAAGCTTCCTAAGATGGACTTTTGATCACATACCTTTGCTTCTTTGTCAGGGCCTGCATCATTGTTTTTCTGTGTATGGCATGCTACAGTGCTGTACAGTGACAACTGTGCTGAGAAAATTGTTACTCATAACTTGCAAATTCAAGGTGGCTTCTCATTTTATGCTAGAAACATCAATGATAACGTCTGGGCAAAGGCTATAAGATTTTATATTTAGAATTTAATTTTCAAAGTGGTGCAAATACCTCCCGTAAATTCTGCCTCTGATGGTTTTTTGGTAACTAAACTTGCCCAAGTAAAAATGAAGTCATGTTGCTCAAATGCAAAAGTGCTTCAAAAAACTCATTCCATTGTCCATACCATAGTATTCTTGCTAGTTTTTGCTTGTGCTCTACGTTATTGTGCTTAACATTTGATGGGTGATGTGGAAATATCCAAATCTCTACAGGGCTTAAAACTCAACCAGCCTTTAGCACTTTATTTTCACATATTTTGCATTGTTTCAAGCAAACAAAACAAAGTCAACTTCTTTAATGTATGCTATATTATGTTATATCAGATACACTTATATTTCTGAATTCTTACAGTATATTCATACACCTACATATCAGTTGCAAAATCACTGTTGAATCAATGCAATATTTTAAAAGCATGATAGAAAAACATAGCAGCTCAAGGCATTTCTGTCCAAGTTGTTTTCCATTAAAGGTATTGTTTGATATCATTCATCTTCACCATGTTGTGTTTCCTTTGGGCTTCTATTACTATACCTGCTATGTCAGTCCCATTGTAGCAATGACAGTGATTTATCAAGCACATTAAATCTGCAGAATCTCTAGCTAGAAAAGCTAGTTTTTCAAATATTAAATCTCAGGTGTGTCACATTTAACCTGCCCTGAACTCCTGAAACAACTCTGTGCTCCTTTTAAATGAAATCAAATTTGATTTTATTAGCCAACTTTTTACCTCAGTGTAATATAAAACATCAGCTGCTGAAGTTAGATGTCTCACAGAAGCTTAAGAATTATTTACACAAGGAAAGCCAACTTATCCCAAAGAGTCTGTCCCTCTTAAGCTTATCTTTTCCTTTACTCTCTGATATGTCACTGTCTCCTTCAATTTTCTCTCAATATAAAATTGCCTGGCTGTCTCCTAAGATAATTTGTGCCATTTGCCTCACTGGGCACAGTGTACCAGGCTTTGCAGGTTAGCTTGTGTTACTTTGTCAAACCAATTCCTGATTTAGAACTTTCTATTAGATCATCCTGAAGTCTTCCCTTTTTCTGTGATCACTAATGTTGACACATCTAAGAGAGCACAGGGAGGAACATAAAAGACTACAAGAAGATGCTAAAGGAAAGATGAAAAGAGCAGAGCACATTTAGCTTTGTCAGATACAAATGAATAGATGTAAGATGACAGATACAAGCGTAAGGAGTTAGAAGAATTTTTCAGGTTGGTCAGAAGAAATAATCAACATTCATGGAATAACCGTATGTGATGGATGTTTTTATGATGGTATATATAATGATGTCAAGTGTTTTCTGAACACACTAGGAAAGAAAATTTTGTCTTCTGAAGGGCTTGAAAGGTGGACATTTTCAGGAGTCGTGGCAAGAGTGAATAACCAGGACCCATAGGCTTCCTTGTTTTGGGGAGTGTCTGTCCTTCTGAAAGTCTTTTCTCTCGTAACCCTTTTTGTCTATAGATAGATTAAGGAAGAGCAATGAAGAGAAACACAACTAAATGAATACTGACTGAACTAGATATACATAGATGCGCATTTTCAGAGGAATAATTCACATTTTCTTTCACATACTGGTAGATAGGTGTAAGAGCTCCCTGCTAGCTTCTTTTTTTAGAGTTGATAAGACTTCTTTTGGGGGAAGAGCTGATTCCTCCTTTGAAGGAAAGATATTAAGGTTATAATAACCTATCTAACTTTTAAAATTATTATAACATTTTCCAGCAATGGAATCTCTAAACTACAGAGAGTAGTATAAAAGCTTTGTGCTGACTTGATACACATGGATGAGTTTCAGCATCTAATAATAAAAGATGTATTTACTATATCTCTGACGTAGCTTTAAAACCTAAAGTCACTTTATCCTACTCATAAGTAATCTCACTCAGTGCCAAATCTCCATTTTATTTCAGTCAATTGAAAAACTCCTTTCACCTGCAATATAATAACACAGAGCCAATAGATATAACCTTTAGATAAGTTATCATCCATTCATGTTAGGCATGGCTATCACTTTCAGTGTAAGATTGTATGCCAGTGGGCTGAACAACCAGCCGAGGAAGATGAATAATGTTCTCACCAGTGCCAGAGTTTCGGTCCCTGTCCTCAGGGCTTACTGTTATTGATTTATAAAACAAAATATTTCAAACAAAAAATCCAGCCGAAAAGAGCCTGAAAATTTCCAGCTTCATCCCAACTACTTCTGCCCTTCAGGCAGGGTTGATAAGGTGGAAATTCTGGCTATTACCACCTTGCCTTAATAATTCTGCAACAGTTTCTGTTACTCTCTCTGCATATATAGGATCAGGAAATTCTTTAATTTCTGTGGCATACTTTTCACAAGGATACAATTATTACTAATTCCATATGGAAAATAAAAACAAACATATGATGAGAAATGGAAGATATAGTCATGGTTTTAATCTTGCTTTATTTGTTGCTCATTCAAGAACACTGAATTGCTGTTTATAGTTATCTTGTGCAAATAGTGAGTATATTCAGCTGCTGGGTTGTTTCACTGTACCAGTTCAACATCTTGGGAACAGTCTTGCATTTTTATTTTTAAATCCATTCTCTGCAACTCTTAGATTACCATTGTAAAGTGGTGATGAAGAACAAAATAGTATTATTAACTCTTTCATCAATATATTTCCCTGACTCTGATATAAGTAGGGCCC
This sequence comes from Monarcha castaneiventris obscurior, assembly GCA_026261815.1. NCBI lineage: Eukaryota > Metazoa > Chordata > Aves > Passeriformes > Monarchidae > Monarcha > Monarcha castaneiventris. The sequence continues at coordinate 27,792,302 of JAMPIT010000433.1, forward strand.
AGATTGGAAATGAAGGTGAGAAACCAGGCTAAAGAACCACTATTTTACAAGCTCCAGTGGAAACATACAGCAGGATGCAACATCCTTGATTCACTTGAATTTCCCAATCATCCTGTGCTTCTTACTATTAGTTTACAATTAGATAGCATTACATAAACACACATTTTAGAGCATGCGGTTTCAGAGGTGTCCTGAAGAGCAGGAGATTTCCACCTTCATTAGCCTGCCTCACCTTTGGGAATAAATTTCAGGAGACATTTCAGGAGACTTAAAGGACATGGTAGTTGGCATGAAGATCTAATTCCATATTTTTTGATCCATTGAGTAAAGTTTGTTTAATTAGATGAGGGCTGTACTCCCAGGTTCAGGATATCTGGACATCTAAGAATCAGAATGGCCCTTTCACCACTTCACTTTCTTGCACAGTTCCAATTACTTTGGGATAAATTAGCATCTTACTCAACATATAATTTTTGGCTGTTTTTCTAATTCTCTCCATTATACTAACCTATTAATGCATAAACTATCCAGATTAATTGATTGTTTTTACAAAAACACAAAAACAAATATAAAATGTTATGGAGGGAAAATTAAACCAGCAAAATCCTGGTTATTGTAGTTAATGAACTAAATCTTCCCATGAAGTGCCTTTTCTACCAGTATAATTTTCTCATGTTGGCATTCTTTTCCAGAAACCTCATTTTAATTTGGAAAAGGAGCAGATCTGACTGACAGGAGCAGAACTAAGTTTGGCTGAACCTTTCTTCTGATGAACAAACCCCAGACCTCCTTGAACTCTGGCTCTGCATAGGATTTGATTGGGTCAGACTGTCCCACTAGCTCCTCAAGTACAGCAATCAGACAGTTGTCAGCCAGGAAAAGGTTATGTAGCAGAAGCAATGTAAATTTCATAGCACAGAGTAACTGCTAAAACTTTTCTACTTAAGTGGAAGCAGCAGGGAGTTTGGCAGTGAGAATGGAGTAGCCACATACACTTTGTGCTCTCTGAAGAAAAGGTTCCTCGGGGTTATGTGAGGACTGACATGAGTAGCTTCAAATATGAATATATTTCCTCATCTCCTGGGTATCAGTGAGAGGAAATGTCTTGATAAGAATGAACATTACTGTTTCATATTTTACTCTTGTTATACGCATAAGTTTTTACTTAATGTTGTGATTGTAGAAGATGACAAAAAGTTGTAAATAAGGTTGGATACAGAACTTGTGAATGAGTCTTCACCTATAAAGCTTGGTATTTTCTCAAAAGTATGTAACAAGCTTTTAATCTCCAGATACCAATGCCAGTGCATAGCTGGACCATTTCCTTTGGACTAAGTATGGAGTGAATTGGTTTGCAATGAAGCCAACAAAAAGCTGGCAAAGTAGCTATTAATTATATGGAAGGGACTCAAGCATCTTGTTGAATTGAGATAGGCGCTATGATTCATTGTCAAGAGAGCCTGAGAAATACTGTGAATTTTTGGCATTCTTTGTTAGACAAGTGTTCACCAGCTTTGTATGCACTTCACAGAGAGCTGTTTCCCTTTATTTCTTTTTTTGGTTGATTTTTAATTCTTCATGCTGAATGCATTTAGTTATTTTGTAATACTGCTTGATTTCATCCTCGCATTGTCATTTTTCCATGAACCTTAATAAAAAATTTCAAACATTGAGTCTCAAATTTATCTTACAGAAACTCCACTAAAATCTCTTCAGACAATAAAATCTCATTGTGTTTTCTGAGTTCTTCATCCATCTTAAAATTTCTCTGTTCTTTCTTCACCATCATCAATCGTTTCCATTAAGTCAAATGAGTTTACTTATAGAAAAATAAAAGGTAGTTATTAAATTACTGTGGCATGATATTAATTTGTTAGAACTATTCTGAGTTATATTCAGTTTTTAATTTGTATCCAGGTTGCATTATATTCTTCTTCAAGTCTTTTTAAAGTTTTTCGTAATCCTTGTGAGGGGATACATGATGGGAAATCCCCAGGATATTTTCCTGTCTGTTAATATAGCTTCTGTCTGCCTTTGCTTTTCTCTATGACTGTAACTGTCCTCAAATGAATAGACTAGTCTAATCATAAATCAGATGATTAAAAGAAAAAAAAAAAAAAACAAAGAAAAGAAATATATTAAGGCATCCCCATAATCTTGTACTAACTTTTCTGGGCTAGGGTTATCCAGCCTTCTCAACTGGCATACACTTTGCAGCAATAAACTCCATCTCCATGTTCATGTGTATGTCTGAATGGCCAACAGTGTCTGTAACAAACACTGAAGCTAAATATTAGTTCAGATTAGCAACTGGCTCTTCTCTCATATATCATCATTATTTAGTCAGCTGCATGTTCTATCCCAAAGACCAAGCTTGTTTTGTTTTAATACTTCTTTGTGCTTCTTCACTTCTAGTCTGACATACTTTCCTGATCATACCTCCTTTCCCCACTCCTTTCAGATGCTATATATATATATAGCTGTCTCAAGGTGTTCATGCTGTAAGTGTAGGGGTTTTGTCTCCAAGGATTTCTCTGTCTTTTTCTGAGATTTAGATCCTGAGTATTTATAGTACCTTTAACTGAAATTAATTCTTGTCTTCTGTCACATTCTGTCCCTCAGCAGTTTGCTTCATTTTCCCCAACATGTTTCTGGTTTCTTTTTTTTTTCTTTTTCTTTGTTGTGTTTTTTTCCCCCCAAGTTGGCCATTTCAAAGTCAAGTACCTTATTATTTCTACATATTTATCATTTAATTTATAATCTTCCAACTCTGGTTATTTTTAACACCATGTTTAGTTTAACTTCTTACTGAAATGAAGTTTTAAATATTTCCTCTTCTGCACATTATTTTTTTTTGAGTTAATCGCTCAACTACCATGTCCAGGATTAAATGATTCTGTGAATATTTGCTTCACTTATTTCTCAGTCTATATCTAGTACCTGGAGGTTCTCATATCACTACTGGAGTTATTTTTTCCCTCTAGAAACATCATGAAGTTCTCTGTCCTTATCTATCTGACCCAAAACTTCCCAGTGTTATGCTTGTAATTCATCTTTTATCATGTGTCCCCACACAATTTTGACTCCAAAAGATTATGCTTTATGCCTCTCATATCTTTCTTACTTCCCGAAGTCTTTCATATCCTTAAAATAGAATCACCTTATGTCTTTATTTCTGTCAGTTCTGTGGAAAGCAAATCTTTTCCTACCTGTGTTCCTGCCACGGCTGCTGTTCTAACATGCTTCTGCTACTTGGAGAATGTTATTTCTCAGGGCCTGCACTAAGAGTTCTTGTTTTTCAGTTTTGCCACTGAGACTGCTGGCAATAATATGTAGCATTTCAATTGCTTTCTACTGACCAGAAACTAATTTCCTTAGCTGGATTAATCTTTCACTATCACTTTCAGCTAACTGACTACAGCTCTCATCTGTATGAGTAGCTTCTGCTTACTATCCATTCTTCTGACCACTGATAATCTCTTATCCACTGCTATGCCTTATCTATCTGATTTCTTTTTCCCTGTATATTAAAACTACAAAAAAAAAGATGTGTAGAAAGGTTAATAAAACAGATTATTAACCTTCAGAAGGGGAAGTAAATATTTTTACTTAGTTTAAAAAGTCATCACAATATTTGCTTTTTAACACCATGGATTTGATCAAATTTGTGACAAAAGAAGAAATGCTATGTAGTCATAAACTTAATTTCTCTTGCCCCAAAATATGCATTAGTGCAAAATGATAAACTTTAGAAACTGCTGTTGGTCCTCATAACCCCATTTCACTCTGTTTTCAGTCATCATGAATTGTACCTGAGCACAATGACAACTAAAGAAAGCTGTTTTCTTCTCTTCAAGCGTTATGGTGGAAATTATTTCCATTTAAACTCCTTTCTGAAATGAATGTACACAGGGCATCTGTAGAACATATGAAAGCCAGCTACTATCGAGATGCCTAAGAGGATATTTACAGGACTGCAAATGACTGAGATACCATCACTTATTGAAATACCCCTTGCAAGCATTTTATTCAGATCTACTGCTGAGATGCAGTAAATGTATACAATTTGTCCATTGCAAGTATAAGATAAAATCCATTTATTTATATAATCTGAAGACTGTTTAAAAATAAATAAATAATTCGAAATTTATTTTAAACCTATGTCCTTCAGGTTTCTATTTAGGACTACGAAGTGATGGATAGCTATGCTTTGCTTAGAGTAATAACCAAGCAGTTTTAGAGCCAACTGGCATAGAGGGCAATAAAATATTGGTTTTCTAGTGATATTGTTTAACCCTTAAATATTTGGATTTAATTTACAATGGTTTAGTTTTAGTATTTTTAATTCCCGCTTTTCTTGTTTGCTATAAAATTGAAATGGCATTGAGTTACTATTGGTTAAATGAGCTAAATGGGTCAAGATCTGCATTAATCAAAGTCATTCAGATACTCCAAAACACTTCCTTATATATGCCTATTGATTTTCATTTCCTAAATCTTCTTTTAAAGATTTTTTTCACCTTTTAACAGAAATATTTGGTTGTTTTAAAACAAAAAAACATTTAAAAACAAAGACGATTCTTACAGTACGGCAGACATATTGCAAGTATTTATCTGGGAGAATTTACAGGTACTGAAGTTGCTCAGACTCTTCCAAAGGAAGATTTTGCACAGGGTTTTGCAGAGAAGAATATTTCATTGTTCCCCTGAGCCTTCTGTGTTCAAAAGACACTGCAACAACCACAGAGAAACCTCTCTCTTTTTGTGAAGTAGATTTAATCTACCTACTGCAAGGCTCTGATGGTTACAGTGTGCTGTTTGACCTCTTTCTCTGCTCCCTCTTTCAGGAGAGAAAGCCTCTGGCACAGTCTGTCAGCATTGCCAGCAGGTCTCCACAGCTGCATCTGCTCTCCTCAGTGCACCTCCACACACAGAGTTGCCAGAAGCCTTCTCTCTTCACAGCTCAGTAGAGCACTGACAACTCTGCCAGCAATACGGGCCTTTCCTCTTCTCCTTGCAACATCTCCACCCCAGACATCACAGAATCACAGAATATGCTGAGTTGGAAGGGACCCACAAAGACCATCGAGTGCAACTCCAGGCCACCCCAAGCACAGGACACCCCAAGAGTCACACCAGGTGCCTGAGAGTGTTGTCCAAGCTTCTTGAGCTCAGTCAGGCTTGGTGCTGTGACCTCTTCCCTGGGGAGCCTGTTCCAGTGCCCAGCCCTGCCCCGGGTGAAGGATGTTTTTCTAATATCCAACCTAAACCTCCCCTGGCACAATTTCAGGCCGTTCCTTCACGTTGGTAGGTTCTGGCCCAGCATTAGACCACATAGCTGCTATGCTTTCACATGGCTTGATGCTAAGAATGATGCTCAGTGACTTCAGGTTGCAACTGACTTTATATATTTAGAAGGGAAGTGGAAGAAAAATGAGTATTTGTGCAGAAACAGGAAAATTTGGCTTTGAGAGTTTCAGTCCAAGGCTGAAAAAAAATAGGACAACGTAAATAACAGGTATCTGAAAATCTATCTCACTGACATGAGGATTGTAAATTGACCATGGTTCCTTGTTTCTACAGTATTAACACACAGGAAATTACATTAAATGATAATTGTTTTTCTAAAAGGATAAAGTTCATTTCATGCTACAGTACGTTAATAGACTAACATTAATACTTTAATTCAATTTTATAGAATGCTTTTATTGCAGAGCTCTATAAAGGTACATATCTTGGCTTTGTTAAACTTTGTAGGAACCTCTTCATTAGTTTCAATTTACATGGATATATGTCTCTTGTGGCGCACTTTATTTTGTGAATTCAAAGCCACAAATAGCACCTGTGTTCCCTTCAAAACATAAATTACATACACAAAATTAGATCCAAAGGATCCAAAGGATAGTCAAACTCCTAAATATGAGCCTCTGTTTAATGCTGGAGATGCTTGAATATTCCAGACACATAGGTGCCAATACTAATTTTCACTACGTTTCCCAAAATCAGGTTTACGATAAGCCCTAAAGCCCTGACAGATAATGCTGAACAGCTGGATGTGTTGCTCACTCCCAAACTCTGCCAGATGCCCTCAGTAAAGGTATTTCTCTTTCCTCGAAGGTCATGCCTTGGTAAACTTGCTCAGGTCCACACAGAGGAAGTGCCCTTAGCTCTCAGTCCATGGCCAAGAGCACCATCCAGGCTGGGGAAGAGGATGGAAGCCCAACAGCAGGACAAATGTTCAAGGGAACGGATTGTCAAAATAAAACTAAACACTGAGAGCATGGCCTCAGCTTACCTCCAATTGTCTAGTCAGCCTCTGTTTACTGCTATTTGCTGAATCACCATCAAAAGACTAAAGATTTGTCTGATAACAACGTTCCACCTCCTCTCCTGGATTATTGGCTTAGACCAAAAAATACTGGCCTGTTTTAGAAACACTTGAGCATGTACAGGGGCGGGGTGGGGGGAGTGGGGGTATGGTTGGAGAGGAGAGGAAGAAGAGGGAAAGGAAAATGGCATATCCTGTCTGGGGTTTTTTGTCCTAATTGTGGATGAAAAAACCTATATGTAACCTTTAGGTGCACACAGTGCAGTCCTCTGATACCTCACTGCTGGACCAGTGTATGTGAAAGTCCTTCTCAACAGTTAATCATGAAATTTAGTGCAGTTTCAATTCTCTCCTGGCTCTATAGGATGAGTTCAGTTATTTGTCTGAAACAGGATTTTTGAAGAGTTACTCTCTTTAGTGGTGTGAGAGAGAGGCAGAGAGACATACATGCACTCTTGAGATCTTCAGTGCCTGAGGGCATTTCCTATTTCTTGTGGCAGTGAACTTATCTGTGCTTCTTCAGAGGGCAAAAAACAAGATGAAATAACTTCTACTTTATCACCCGCCTCAGAATGTTTCTGTGTTACCCTTTCCTGTCACTTCAGCGAGGGCTGCATTCTCCTTAGTAGTCCCAGGTGATTAAATACTGATTTCTCTTAGACTTGAGAAAGCTGCTTTTGGGTTAGGAGTATTAAAAACTAATCACAAGGAATAGTCCCACATAAGAAATCTTCAGCAATTTTCTGTCCTCATTATCAGTGGGATAATCAACTGAATTTTAGAATCAGCTTTTTTCCAGACAATGAGCTCTCTGAAGTAAACAAAACAAGGCAAAGGCTCTTCACTTTCCTCAGTGATTCCTCTGGGCCACCTGAATTGCATTTATAGTCCTAATTTTCCAAGAACTCAGCACTCTCTCAAGTAATTTAAATGGCCTGGCCACAATTTTCAGAATTGGTGGGATCTATTACTTTCCTGCATTTCCAGCTGTGCAGGGTGAGCTTTCTAACCCTGATCAAGAGAATCCAGGCAGGGTATGCATCTAGGTCACACAGAAAACATGCATTTGCACTTGTATATCCATATATTTTTCTAAGCTGTTAACCACTGTAAAATTCAAGGTATTCCTGTACTTTGGTGAAGCAAGTTAGTATCATTCAACACTATTCCACAAATAAGTTCTTTAAAAATTTTGCCCTTCTAATTCTCTGGGGATTCACTTCCCTAATCAATTTCAGAGAACATGTCCTACATCTGTACTAAGGTACATTTACTGCACTAATTCCCACTGAAAATGAGGGGTATTTTGACATATGAATTCCTTACGAGCCTTTGCAATGTGTGTCCTAAATAACTTGCTAGAGGCCACAAAGGGATTATTATTTAATGAAATTATGAATGTTGCTTTTATTTCCGGAGGTTACATATGATATTCTTACCACCTCCACAGCCTGTCAGCAATCCTAACATACCTCAGAGGACTGCATTTCTATTAATACTTCAGTAAAAATCACAGCTTATTTCTGATGTGGCTGTCTTTTAGCATAACTCAAATCTGTTTTGCAAAGAACCTAACCTTTAATGAAAGCTTTGTTAAGCGAGAGAATTGGATTTTTTTCGTTATGAATGAAATGTTTGGAACAGTTGAAGTTCTGAACAGCTGAAGTTCCAAAAAGTTTCTCTCAGCAGAGAGAAATCAATTATGTTCTTCTGTCTTAATCTTAGCAGATATGTAATGATCTCTGGTTATGGCTTGGAACTGACTACTCCCTTCATGCACTACAAAATATCCTATTTCTTTTGTCCTATTATATGCTGGCTATTTATGAGATTATTTAGGATATGTAGCATGTGCAATGAGCAAATATTTTGGAATAATTCCAGGGTCATATTATTCTAAGGCTGTATATGAACCCAAAGAGCATTACAGATCTAAAATTTTTGGAGAGGCAGTAGAAGGGAGCTGAGCTGGATGTATAGCCCTAACTCCCAGGGAAGCTAGAAAGAGTCTGTTGAGGTTTTGAACTGCAGTGAGCTTTTTGAGCCACAGTGAACTCAGGATAAGTCAATCAAAATTCTAGACAAGCTCTAATATGGATGAGGTTGGCACAGCTTTGGTAAAACCATACAGTAGGAAAGATCATTTGGATTTCAAATTAATGTCTTAGGGAGCATCCTGGAAGAGGGATGACTTGGAAAAATTGAAAACATTTGCCCTGTCATTAATTCTTTATAAAATGTAGTCTGACTCGTCAGAGAGTTTCCAGTAAAGTTTACAAATATTTTTTGTAAGATCATGTATAATAGTAGGTTTTTCACTTGTTAGCTGAGGCATGAAGATTTGAAATACACAAGAAAGGTTCAAAATACCTGTAGCATATATGCAGATAATTTATATATAAAAATGTGTGCATATATAGAGATGCAAATAATTATATACTGCATAATACTCTCGTTCAATAATAAAGCTGAGAAATTAAATGGGTTTCTTAAAAGGGATGAATATTACTGTGCAAGTAGACACAATTAGAAGTCATAATTTCATTTTAAAAAATCACATTGAAGTTGAGAGCAAAATATTACATACCATGGTTGTTATGAATTATTTCTCCTATTGTTCAGATAAACCAGGTTCTTACTATCAGCTCTTCTTTTTATTTATTCTGGGAAAGGGTTTCCATAACCACTGGAACAAATTGTAAAATTTCTGTCTTGTTTTAGCATGAGAAGCATTCAGCTGACATCATATTGATCCACATCTACTGGTTAATCACTGAATTCCATTCCCTACCAAAATATAAACTTGTCAGTACCCGATGCATCAAATTGGTTGTTAGAAGTGATTTGGTCTTATAAAATTAGCTGTATTTCAAAATGCAGTTGTCTGTCTAGGTTTTGTAAAGTATTCTTTTCAGATTTTGTGAAGTATTTTTCTTGGGATGCTTAGAAATTAAAATTTTTATACCTCAAGAGAAATTTAGCTGTTGGCTAAAGTTTCTGGACAGATTAAAAGCTCCTGTCCCAGTTGCCATTCAAGGAACACCTGTAGTTCTTCCCTTTTAGAATTTTACTTTTTTCTAGTCCAAGACATATGCACACAGGTAAATAGACTTATTTTACTTATCTTATTATTAACTGAGATGAAGCTATGTCCAATGCTCTTAGAGAATTTCCAGATTGAATGGCAACTGAGTGACCAAGCAGTCAGGCAGCCCATAGCATCCCCACTTTCTGAGGCAGTAGTATCTGATGTGCAACAGTCCTTGGTTTTTTTGAGGCCATGGTGTGTCTGTGGCATGACAAGGTAACACACCCACACCTGCCCTTCAGAAAACCTGCACACCTGAAAATATGTCATCAGTTTCCAGCAGGGGAGTACATGTCACCAGTCCTTATGATGTCCTTACAGTCCTGTTTGTGATTTATTAGGTTGCCTGTGCGTGGTGAATCAGGAGCAACGAAATTGCACTTACAGTGAAGAGGTCAAGTTGGGCAGTGATACTGGCTGTGGCCCTGGAGGAAAAGGCAGATTCTGGGTGGGTGTCTCAGTAACAAAGACAATTTGCTTTTATCATATGCTTTATTCTGTATTACAGACAGAACTTCTGTTACATCTCCTAGAAGCTGGCTTTATTCAACAGTGCATTTTAAATAGTTGTCTTCTTTCACAGTAAATGATGAAGTGTTCCATTGAACTAAATGCTAGAATTTTATTTGTGATATCATGTTTGCTGGGTTTCCTAACCAACTGTATAATTTTATTAATATCTATAATGAAAATGAAGCTAACTACCCAGCTTTTTAACAGAATTAAAATAAAACACAGTCCTTCTTTCCCAAACTAGCTCAGCTTTGGTTACGTACTCTGCACTTTTCACAATAATACTCCCACAAATCACCCCCAAGAGAGAAAGACTTAATTCTGGCCAATACTTCTACTCCTTAAAGTATAAAAAACCCAAAGAAAGAAAATAATAAAAGATTTAAGATCTTTCTTTTTATCTGAGAAATCTTTAGTTTTAGAAGTTTAAGAGAGATTAGAGCTGAAGACAGTCCTGTTCAAGTCACAATCAGATGCGTTTCCCACTTTCAGTTTTCCTGACAAGGTAAAGAATGTCCCTGTGGATATATATATATATATGTATTTTATTTGTCTGGACTGGATTTTTTTCTGGCACCTGGACCAATTTTTGATTTTACTTTCATTTCTGTGCCATTTGTAGTTTGGGTCTTTGTTTGCCCTACGACTTTGTGCATAAAACTCATCTGATCTCCAAGTTCCCCAAGAGCCTAACATCTCACTGGAATGTGAAGAAAGCAACAAGAAAAAAAGTAAGACTCAGCAAGAAGTTATTACAGAGAAAACCTTAGTCGGGCTCAGGTGCCTTTCAGATGTAAGAGCTCTTTAAAACATGTGAGGGGTGGTTATTCCTAGCAGGGCAGACTTAAATATCTGGCTCTCCTCAAGGCTCTCGGTGTTACCACTTTTGTACACATACAAGACCTGTATGCTCATCCCCACACAAAAGCATTTAGGTTTCTAGGTCCTGCTGACTGGTAAATGGTAGAATTTCACAGGAGATCAGGTTAGTTTTCAACTAGGAAGCTCTCATTTTTCACTGCATAAAAGTCAAGTACCAGTTTTCCTTTGCTGGATATCAGCCAGCAGTGAAAAATAACCCTTAAGAGTTATTTTAAAACAGGACTAGATGATAAGTGCAGGGTCAAAATGATTGTGGAAAAACAGTACTTTTGACTCAGGAAATATAATAAGTCTGTTTGACCATCAACATCTCATCTGATTTATGAGAGCCCAGAAGTCACAACAGCAGAGGGCAACTAAAATATTTTATGTGACTGATAATGACCACACATTCACCTCCTGAGGTAGAAATGTCTCCTTTGTATTCATTAGACCAAAATAACTCTCCCACAGCATTGTCCTTTCACCATTGCAGTCCTTATATCCTAAAAGCAAAGGACATTTTTGGTTTCTTAAAACAAAATGTTTTATGTCTATAAACATGCCAACCCAAACAAGAAAGCTGACACCTGACTATGGTGAGATAAAACTGCAATTACAATGAATTGCAATAAGTCAGTTATAAGAGCTATGAGTTCTTCCACAAGAGCCCCCCACAAGACAGGACAAGCTGAGTTAGGTACCCAGTTCCTGCCTGGCATACTTTTCTGTGTCTTAAAGATATGTAAAGTTGTTCTAAATTGTAGTTGTAAGAAGACCTATGTAGCTCTAGCTGGATTTTGTTCTTCCTATCACTGCTAGTTGTTTTATTGTTATGGAGTAATATTACAAATTAATTTTTGTCCATGTTTAACTAATTTTAATTTCCACGCATTTTGTACCAAAAATCAATAGAAATAATTTTCCTAAATAATTGGGAAGGTTTCAAAAATTGTTTGCTATCAAACCTTTAAGCCTCTGAAAGGCTGGATCCTTATGTTGTACAGAACATGCAACAATCCTGAATTGTAAAACCATACATTTTGACACCACTGCAATAGAATCAAAACACTGTACAGAATGAAAAATGGGGGCTATAGAAAAGCTCCCAAGTGTTTGAATTCTATTGCTAAATGTTTTGCCTAATTCTGCTGAAGGGTGAAAGAGAAAATAATTATTCTACATGTAAACCATCTGCTAGGGCCCAGTCAAAACTAATAACTGTCCACAACTCGTGATTTCATAACATGTAGGGCAAAGTTTTAGTAAACAGAAGTCACAAAGCTTATGGATTACTGGTAAAGGGAACTGTCAGCCTCAGGTGCTTCTTCACAGCAGCTACCCTATGAAACAAAGCAAAGCCCAAAACGCATCATCTGATGAAAGAAACACAGAGTGCTCTGTGTGATCAAATGCACGACCATGACCTTGACTGCTTCAGCTCAGGATATTCTGAAGTGAGAATAATAAGGATGAGGAATGTGTAAGACTTCTACACACTCTCAGGTTTCCAGGAAGCATAAAAGATGATTTTATACAGAAGCTGTCATTGCACACTAGCACTGTATTAGAAAGGGAATAAGAAAAAAAACCAAAAAACCCAACAAACCCAACAAAAACCAAAACAAACAAAAACCCCACTACCTAAATTATTTTGAAATTCTCTGAACTTATTATGATTTAGGAGCTAGGAATAACTTTCTATTTAAAATTTTTTGTGATATTGCTATATAATAGTATGAGTAGATTTCTATTCCTAATTTATCCCCATTTCTTATCATTCTTACTCTACCTTGGAGGTTGGTAGCCTGCAAACAGAATTAAACCTTTCAAGGTTCAACTTTCAGTGTGTTAGCAGTCACTTTAATTAAAATGGTAATGCTTTAAATTGCCAGACTTCATTTTTATTTAAGTAGAACACCATACACACATTTTAAAGTAATATACAATTTCTTGGATATAATTTGATTTATATTGATTTATCGTATTAATTTTAATGAAAAATCTCAAATGTGTTTTAGTATATGACACACAAGCTAAAAATAATGAAAACCAGGTGTAATTCACATAGAATTCTTCACTAGGACAAATTTTCTGACTGACCTTATAGGAAGTTTTGTATAGATAGTGTGGAAGAATAATAAAAAAACAATACAGACCTCAAATTTGAAATATTATGTTATAGGCTAGATTTTCTATTTTAGAAGTCCTTAAAAAACTTTAGATCAATCTTTTTCAATACAAAAGGCAAGTTTATTTTTCAGTATGTTGTATCATGTATTAGGATTTGGTGAATGGTGTCTGGTGGATTCAGCTCCATCAGAACACAACAGAACACCTGCATATTCTGCTTACATAATTTTGGGATGAATCACAAAAGTAAGAAAAAACTGATGCTCAAAACCAATGTCTGCATCATCCCATTCATATTTCATTCCTTTCCATCAGATGCAGAACACTTTTCATTTAGTTGTTACTGTGTCTCAGTTAAAAAGATTAAAATCTACAAATAATGACATGAAAATTTTGCCGAAACAGACAGGGCTACTTGGCTTGATATCCATTAGTTTACCTCCTGTACATAATGTGTCTCTCATGTGTACATCCCCAAACAATTATGATTCAACATTTGTACCTAAAATCCAAATTCTGGTGTGCATTACTTCTTGTGGAGTTTATGTCTACAAGGTCTGTTAACACAATGGCAAGAAAGTCTTCTGGTTTTCTGCAAATCTCTCTCTGGAACTCATAATGATATCCAAATGCCCCAGAGTACATCATTCTTATGGCTGTTGGGTCTCCTTCAGCCCTATTTCTATAAGGCACTGCAAGGTTCCACGTTTTTGCTTTCATCTCTTGATCTTTATTTCCTTCAACATTCAACCATCCTTGCCTTCACTGCTTTCTGCAATAAGGTTGAACTCACACACTGAACGTTCTGGGATGTTACTGCTCAAAAGCACTATGTTTCTAGGTGGAACTCTGGGAAGGGGAAATCACTTTTGGATTCTGAAATTTTATGCTGCATTTGAATCACATTTCTAACTCTTACTTACAATACTTATTATGTGCAGTGAGACTGAAGGACACATCACCACTCAAGTTTCATGTCTGAAAGTGACTGTATGTAAGCTGCACTTTCTCTCATTCAGCAGGAGGATAGAGACATTCTTCTTGAATATGTGTGCAATATACAGCTTACTGACAAGTGACTAAAACTTGCAAAAAAAAAACCTTTTACAAAAATATAACAAACAATTTTTAAAATTTGAAATCATCCTTTGGCTGAAAAAAGAAATGACCAGGGGAAAATGAAAACTTCAAAATGCTTGATTCTATCATTTAAAATAAATACGTTTCAATTTCTTCTTTAAAGATGTATTCCATTACACAATTTATTTTTATTTACCTAAAACACAGGGACAGAAAACAGAATGAACAGTTTCATATTTGGCCAAATAACATATTTTCTCCAGCAGAAATTATTTGGGTGGTTTTTCAGTGTGTTATTTAATTTAATAGTAATTATAAAGGATTAACTTCAGGTCACCTCAGAAAAAGATCCGCCAACGTTTGTGTTTGTGCAACAACAATGAAAATAGTTTCTACATTTAGCCCCAATTTACTTCCCAGAACACTGATTTGGATAGCAGCTTGGACTGTGGATTTACTCGATATATACTTTGTTTCATGTTAACTATCTAGCATGCTGCATACTTCTTGCAAACCCCCAGACACTATTATATAAACAATTGAGATTTTATCATCATTGTTAAACTTCTATTATAATAGCAAATAAAAATGAATTGCTGAGCTGGAACACACATCCAAATTTATTACGGTTTAAAAGTAATCTACTATTGTATAATCATCCCTCTCCCATCTCAGACTCTGTTGCTGTGGCTAATCCTGAGCTGTTGAACTGGTGAAGGACTTCATAACCTTTCCTCTCAGAGTAGCCTAGCCTCATCCCGGATGTGCTCCCACACAACAATTCTTCTGAAGCCAGTACACTGGGATGTGGCACACTGGTATAATATTAAGTAATAGTTAAGAGTGAAAGAGAAAGAAAAGGTCGCCTGAAAGCTCTGTGTTCATACTGTGCAGACTGACCCCACCTTTTCTGAGCCTATTGTGAGCAGAAAAAGTCTTTCCTGAGACCTAGCTTTCTCTAGCTTGCAGTGTCAGGCTGGATAGCAGAGGCCATTTTCTCAGTTGTGAACCCAGAGATAATAATGCAGCCAGCCAGAAAAGGCAGCTCCCATCTATCAGCCACCCCCTGCCTACAGTGATTGCTATGATTCTGCCATATTCTGTTCACATCGGGTAGCTACATTATTGTTGTCAGATATGAGGTAATTTCCCACAATTCTTCTATTTGCAAGTTAATTTTATGTTATGAAGGGACTGGTATTATATACAGACAGACAAAAAAAAAAAAAAATATATATATATATATATATACACATATATATGTAATCAAGCAGTTTGGGTTTGCTGGTTTTATTGCCAAAGTTAGTGATAAGAACACTTGACAAAAACTTGACATTTGCTGACATGTTAAAGCATGTAGTCTCTTAGGGTGAGAGAAACCATTCAAAACTGAAACCAGTCCTTGAAAGTACAGTTTCAAGGAAGATCACAGAACAGAAGGAATCACACAGAATTTGTACTTTTTGGATAAACTACTTAATATCAATGTAAATCAAAGAAAGGTCATCATTAATAAGAGTAAGTCTACTTAGAGTAACCAAATATAGAATAGAGAAATCAAATGTAAAAAGAGACCATCTAACTATACACTGTGAATATTATAAATATGTACTTTAAATGCTCTTCTTCCTTCATTCATAGACCAAGACTGGTGCTTTAATGGTGTTTCAAATAGTAAGGTCTCTTGTAGAACTGTGTAGCGTGAGATTTTTCAAAACAAGGAAAAGTTGTTAAGGAGACAGATGCATCAATAAAATGAGCCTGTTTTAATATAACTTCTGTTGAATTCGTTAAAATGGATCAATAAGTGTTTCATTTATTTTTGTGATATGCCATATGAGCAGGGCTTTGTTAATACATTGTCTTGGTTGGGAGAAATCACATTCAGTAATATTGAATAATTTCATTGATAAACTGTTATTTTCAAAATTCTGGGGAAAGGTCATACAAGTTTACCTTTGTTTTCTAAATCTCTTGCAAAACTAAATCTATACTGGAAGCAATTATTTTTTAAACAAAAAGTCCTCAAAATAGAGTTAGGATAAAAAGATATAGGCTTTATTTTCACATCTGCTAAGAGGTTTCATACCTTCAAGAATATTTTAACCCTTCCAATACCTTCTAATCTTGCTGATACTTTTCAGAATGTCTTTGTATTTATCTGATTTGTAAAAGTGCAGAACATCAGAAATTCTTAAATGTTTTTGCTGTCAAGGACAATCTATTGTTCTTCACCATTCAGACTGTAACCATAGTAATTCATACGCTCCAAAACCCCCTGCTTAAACAAGGAAAGCAAACAGTAATAATCCTGTGATAGTGATTGATCAGGAGTTCTAAAATAAGTGATAGCTACATAAAGAAAAACGTCTTCTGCATCTGCTTACATTAAAAAATGATCTGAATTGAATGTTTAACAACAAAAAAATACCAAAAATCCTTGGATATCAGTTTTCAGCTGTTGTTCTAAAGAGCTAAAACAGTACCATTGTTTACTGTAAAACTTTGCTAAAGTAGTCCAGTTGGGCATAGGTCCATAAAAAGGCCACCTAACTCAGTGATGTAAATAAAGATGCCAGTGTTATTGGAAATATATTCTCAAGTACTGTATTGCTATTATTAATGAATTAATTAATTATTTTGAGGTAACATATGATTATCCTAAATTTACAATACGGAAACTGACACAATTAATTGATACTAAAAATGTAGTACGTGACCTACAGTTCAAGTTATTTCCATTTCCTGAAGCCCAGCAATGCTATTCCTGGTATGTGAATGATTAGCAATATTCATAGTCAGTGACAAGAAACTTTGACTAATATCTGAATTGTCATGTAAGGAACATCTCCTTATTTCCCAGTTTGGATTTCAAATTTGAAATGGGAAGGTCAGAGCTGAAATGCCATCACAGTGTCCTTTTCTGGGAGAGGCTGAGCTATTGACACTCCCACTATGAAATCTCTAAATTTTACTCTAAGGAAATAATAAAACATTATTTTTTCACATAAAATTAAACCAATTTTATTAAACACAACTCAATACTGAAAGAATTTCATATTCATGAATATTGGATAAACACCTTTTTAGGATGTTCAGAGACACAATTTCTGAATATATTATTTTAAAAATTAGATTTCTGTTACACCAAGCAGAGATGATATGAAATAAGCATGTTCACCTATACAACAAATTAGACAAATGTTTGAGCCATGTAATAGTAGCAGTTTAAGTGTACATTTATGTTTATTCTTTTCTTAACTTTGTCTTTCATCCAAAATCAGTTTAATCTAGATTGTTACTAGTCATTTAGGTATCTTGTGTTCACAATTTTCTCCAGTACACTTCTGCATATGAATTCTCACTGGAAGACTCATACTTTCCATTTCTTTGTGCCCTTGAACAAAGTGCACCTGGAGTCTGGTGGCTGACTAAGAATGGCTGTCTGGACTTCTGGGTCACCAGAGCATTATAACTTTCACATTAAACACATAAAGCTGGGATGACATGGAATCTGTCCATAAGTGTCATCAATGTGTCTACAGCAACAGAGAGTCACCATCCTTTCAAACAAAAGCATCTTGCAAGGGTTCTAAAACTTTCTAAAAAGTTAGAACACTAGAAATTCCTCAAGAGTATGAAAAATTTTCTAATACTCTTAAACAAACCCTCAGACTGT
This sequence comes from Monarcha castaneiventris obscurior, assembly GCA_026261815.1. Classification (NCBI taxonomy): domain Eukaryota; kingdom Metazoa; phylum Chordata; class Aves; order Passeriformes; family Monarchidae; genus Monarcha; species Monarcha castaneiventris. The sequence continues at coordinate 27,809,984 of JAMPIT010000433.1, forward strand.
GTCATTTAAAATGGGAAGTAAGAACTGGCTTTGAGGGTGGAACAGCAAGACTTTAAAGTCCAATTTTAAAGTGAGTTGTTCATAACCATGCTATGGATTATGCTGAAGAGACCCAGAAAAATTCCAGGCAATAATGCCACCAAGGAAGGCTTGAAGATTGAAACTAAGCAAGGTGGCCAATGTAAAGATAGAGTGAGTTTTCCACCCAACTTATCTTTAATTGCTAACCAGAGGGAAATTCTCCCTACAGAGGCAGTGTTGTCACGAGGAAACAATGCAAATAGCTACCCCTCCTGGAAAGACAACCTTCCCTCTCCCCAACATCCCTATATTTAGCTTGTATAACTGCAATGACATGCGAAGCAGGGAGGAGATTTATCACTTTAGTATTAAAGGATGCTAAAATTATAGTACTGCAAATTGCAAATTCTGCTAGTTCTACATGGATGTTGATAACATCAGAAATTATAACACGAATTATTAAATAATATTAAATGCGTGAAAACTGTCACTAGACTTGTACTACTGCATCAAAATATTATTCAATTGTCTAGCACCTACACTGATAGTTATCAGCCTCTAATGAGATCTCTTTTGCTTTATTGCCCAAAAAATCCATTAATTTTTCCTGTTAGGCACAATTTCCACATCAGTTTTTCCAGCAAATATAACAATATACTTTGTGTTTATTTGGTGTAAAGAAAATAAAGATGTTCATCCCAAAGGATGTTCATTCTAAAACGTCCTACCTGTATAATTATTTCAGATGTTCATTGGCAGGAGAAGAGATTTTTTAATTATAAAATGAGGTGAAGATTATAAACTTAGCATGATAATTTGTAAAGATACATAAATATTGAAATGCTGGCTTGACAAGAGCTACGCTAAAGTAAGACAGTAAGGCAGAATTGACAAGTTTTCAAAATGAACTCAGATTGGAGAAGTTCATGGAGAACTGTCTTCCATGGGAGGGACCCAGCACTGGAGCAGGGGAAGAGCGTGAGCAGTCCGTGCGCTGGCAGGGAGTAGCAGCAGAGACAATGTATGATGAACTCACTGCAGCTCCTATTCCCTGTTCCCCTGAGCTGCTGTAGGGAGAAGAGTTAGGGGATTCAGGAGTAAAGCCCAGGAGGAAAAGAGAGATGGGGGGAAGGTGTTTTTAAGATTTAGCTTTATTTCTCATTATCCTACTCTGATTTGATTTGTAATAAATTCAATTAATTTCCTTAAGCTGAGTCTGCTTTACCCGTGACAGTAATTGCTGAGTGATATCTCCCTGTCTTTATCTCAACCCACAAGCCTTTCATTATATTTTCTCTCCCCTGTCCAGGTGACAAGGGGAGTGACAGAGCAGATTTGGTGGGCACCTGGCAAACAAACAAGGTCAACCCACCACATTCTCAGAGCGGGCATCACCGAGAGATTCTCTCATGAGAGTCTCCAGTTTTATTCCATTGAAATTTGGATTGACACAGCAAACAATAAAATGTATATTTACAATACCATTACTCATAAGTTCCCTTCTGTACTCTTTAAAAAAAAAACCCAACCAACCAAAAAATCCAAACTATACATTTACAACACACCTTAGTCTCAAATATAAGGCTCTGTGTGTTATGTGCACAACTCTAACAAATGCATAACACACACTATTCTTTTCAGAAAACCTGCTAGAAACTGGTTCATATGGTCATCAGAATCCCAGTCTGTTACCCTACATTAACATTCAGACAGGTTATCCATCCCACTGAGCATGCTCGTATCACACTGGAAAGAAATGCTGTTGGTTGGGACTGGCTGCACTCTGTGCAAAGCATAGGCAGAAGTGCCCTAAGACCAACGATGTGTTCAGAACACCTGGAAATACTTTAGAGATAGGTTGGTGAGAAACCTCTACTGTGACATCTGGGGTTTGCCTATTGTACCATAGACATAAGTCATTAAAATGACTAATTAATTTTGGATAGATTATCTAGTGCTTAATTTTAACTTTTTCACATCAGTTTTTCCTTTTATACTTTGGACAAACATTTAATGTTGTCCACAGTCAGCAATGTTTTAAAACTTTTCCTCATTTCTGTGGTAAGCAGAAATGAGCTGTCCTGCCAAGGACTAATTTCTAGCAAATTCAAAAGTTGCTGTAAAATGTGTTATTTCCAGCACACTTATTTTTGTTCCTTGATGAGCCACAAATACGTTTCTTAATTCGGGCAGGAAGGAAATGAGGAGGTAAAAGCAAAGGAAATAAAATAAGAAAAGAAGTCATTGAAATGCTGAAAGGTTTGGTTTAGGAACATGACTTTAAAGACATAAGATCCTCTGGAGTGACATTTCATGTGGTGGAGATAGATCATTCCTGACAGATCTGGAGCAGGGGGTATTACAGCAGTAAGCATACTAACTTTCCTAGTTGTAAGAAAGTCATCCTGCTGCCTGGCTTAATGCATAGAAATGTACTCTCAATATTTCTCAATATTTCTAATAATAGACATGTTCTCTAACTGAAAGTCTGAAATCTTAGCTAATTTTGACTCCTGAATACTCAAGGCATTCTATGGAGTTCAGTATGGCCTCAAAGCAGGGTCACCGAGAGAAAGGCAATTTGGAATTCTAGGTTCAGCCTTTGAGTATGATGAAAACTTCCCTGTACCAGACTACTTGCCTCTACTAAATGTCTTCATTTGTGTGAATACCCAGACTGACTGGTCTACGTATATTCTCTGGCTTTGCTGCCTCAGTTATCACCCAGAGCTGAAATGCGTTCCCAGCACCTTGGAAAATTAAGACTGAAAGTAATAATTGCCAGGAATTGAGCAGACCAAATTAATTAGCACTTCTGAAAGTGTGTCCATTAATTTTTCTTGATATGATTAACTTGTTGTCTTTGCTGGAAAAGAAAAATCAAATCTTGACATCAAAGTAGAGGAAGTAGGAGTGTAATAAGATTGAGATATAAAAAGTAACTTTTCATTTTGTCTCCATAAATGGAGGGTGATGGACAGTTTCTGGATTTGCCACTAACGGTTGTTGGCCATATTTAGAATTCACTAGATTTACCCAGTTATGTTTTAGGAACCTTTCTAATAAACAGAGAACTTAATAAAAGCAACAGAATACTGTATTAAAACAACCTATACTAATGTCAAGAAAATTAATCTGAGGTGGGTTTTTCACTATAATTTGATACAACTGGGAATACTGTATGAGCAGCTTGTGAATCAGATACTTCAGAAGAAAAAACTATCAGAAACACAGCTGGTTTTCATCTCTCAGAAGAGGATTCTTTGAGAGTCAGGATCTTCTCAGCTCTTATGTAGGAACAGTCCCCATCATTAACAACCTTGGCAATGCTAGCAACAGAGTAGTGGGAAAGGACACCTGAAAGGACTCATCCTTTTCAAACCTTCCTACCCATGCAGACAGTCTGCAGTTTGACCCTAGCTGCTTTTTGAAAGGTTTCCAATTTATCATGGGAAAGAGATAGTTCAAAATACTTGACAAAGGAGGCAAAAATTAAGCATATCTAAGAAAGAAAACAAAAAGATCAACCTGTTTATCAAATTCTGCATTGGAGGAGAATAATTAGCTTTGATGCAATCCTTCAGCAATATATTTAGAAAGTTATCAGCTTCTTCATAGCATCTCAATCATAATTTAAATTACCACTAAGGCAAAGTTAATGCATGTGCAGCTAGAAGAATAAATAAACTTTATTTGACACAATTCTTACAGTGTTATAAAAAAAAGAAAGAGATCTGCAATACATTTTAAATTCCCATCCTGTACTATAAGTGACCTCTACTCTTAGTCTAGAAATCCATCTCCAGTTCTTCAGGGGAAAAAAAAACCGAAGAGATAAGCAGATCTACATGTGTGCAAAGAGGCAGAGATGACAACTTCAGGATCTCTCTGATTACTATTTCAGGAGACAAGGTATTCTAATCTTCTATCAGAGTTGTGGATGGTTTGCAGTACACTTGAGGAGCAGAGGAAGTGAATATTTGAAGAGTTTGCATATATTATGTATATGAACAATTGTGGAAGACCGCCTATATATAAAAGGCCAAAATGAACTAATATTTTCCTTTTCTGTACATTATATTGTTTGAGGTGAGAGCTACCGTTTTGTTTTGGCACACAGGCAGATGTTCTCCATACTAGGAGGGTGAGAATGAGTTTATGTAATCATCTCAAATGGGACATTTCATAGCTATCAATGATATTTTATTTCAGAATGCCTTCCTGAAGTCCATTATGAAACTACTACTCTCGTTCGCCATTGATGTGCTCTCCTTTTTTCAGGATTTCCACATTATATTTCATAGGCATCATTTTATTCATAAGCATCATTTTATTCCTTCCTATCCCATTTTTGAAATCTGCCAAGGTCCTTCCATGCAAGTATTCAACCAAGTACCTGACAGCTCCCTACTGACTTTGATGGCTGTAGTCTTGAAACCTATGCTGGCAAAAAATACGGCAGACAGAACTTCCTTTCAGGAATTTTGTGAGCATTATACACATTGGGAACACTAGATCTTCCACCAAGGCTTGATAAAGTGTTAAAATAGTTGGGGGAGGGCTGCCAAGGATGAAGAAGAGCGGGTTCCCGCACAAGGGCAGTGGGAGCAGTGGATGAGGCTGGGACACAGGCACTTTTCCCCAGAAGGACCTGGCCCCATGGCCAGCCAGAGAGAGCAGAGCAGGGCTGCTGACAGGGAATGGGGCCAGCCACAGCCGCCATTGGGCGCTAGGCCTGGACATGGATCTGGGAGAGTTGGGATGAGTCCTGCAGGGCTGGGATCAGGCACCAGGGCAGGGCACGAGCCTACACGCAGCTTTCAAGCCCAGAGAGGGAGACCTCAGATAGGGTTTCTTGCATATGGATAAGCTCTGTATAGTAAATCTGGTGCTGGTGGACACAGGGAACATATATCCTGTATGAAAGCACCCATGCTTATCTTATTCATAAAAAAAAAAAAGATAAAAAATAAAAAAAAAAAAAAAAGAAAAAGAAAAAGAAACAAAAAATCTTTAAAATTACCCTTTTTAAAGCATCTTCCTTTTCAAACAGAAACCCTATTCCATTGGGAAGAGCTGCACCTAGATTCTTCTAAAGAACTGTGATAGCTACATATCTGCACAATCACTGTGAAAATGTCAGGTCTCTGATACATACGTGGATGAGAAACTGCCCTCTATTTTTCATTTTGTTGTTCATCAGCATTATTATTCAACTTTACCACAAAGCATTAAATTCTTCCAATTCTAAGATTCATCTTTCTCTCAGCTGCTGTGGAAATGTTTCCATTCAAAATAGCGTTGTGCATGACTGACAAGCAGCTGGAAAGCTGAAATATTTGCATTTGTTCTTCAACATTTTGAGGCATAAGTGCCTCAGTCTACCTTTTTCCCTAATCTGTTGTGCTAATCAATGTTTTTGGGTTGTTTTTTTTTTTTTTTCTGGGACCAATTTCATGACACTAAAAGGAATTCTTCCATATAATTTCTTGGTATGAAGAAAATAGGTATTTTACTTAGTTCAGGTTGAAGTTGAGAAATAGTGGCCTAGACTATGGCTCATATTCTTGCACTGAGTCAGAACTCTAAAAATTCTTCTCCCTCAATAGAGTTCTGTGTTTGTGTGAAAACAGAACTATTTCCTCCACTGGCCCTAAGTTGCCCTTAGGATGAAATGGGAAAGAAAAGTGTCCAAGTAATCGAGAAAGGCATTGATTCAAAGACTTATTTTGCTTCTGCCACTCATCCCACAGGTCATTGACAGACCGTGTTTTAGATCACAAGTTTGAAGGGCAGCCATGGGGATGCGAGCCACCCTTACCATGCAACTGGAGAGAGATTTTGTCTCTCTAAACTCTCCCCCTCCTGCATATTAGCTAGGAAAGGTCTGGTTGGTTACACATGCTCTCTGAAGGTACAATCAGTCATTCTTTAAAGGAAAGAAGACAGCTTTCAAATATCATCTTTTCTGGCTCTTCAAATCCTGTCATTTCGGAAAGATGTTATGAGATATGGGTGGGGTTTATTTTGTTCAAAACACAGTGGGCTAACTGGTATGCTAGAATGAGACTTCCTACTTCTTGCAATAAATGGATAATGCCAGAAACAGAAACATTCTAATATTGATGAGTGCATCATATTGCAAAGGTGACATTTTTAAAAGGAGCATGCAACTCTGAGACTCTTTAATGATGCTGTTAGAGCTGTTTGAAAGTGAGAGAAAGCATTTTTTCCTGGAAAGTGATACCTCACTTGAAACCACACTGTCACTGCAATTAATTTCACTTTCTTCCCCTCTACTTCCTAAGTCAGAAGACTCAACTTCTGCAAAATGTAACCCACATAACATATCTTATCAAACAAAATACTTTTTTAGCTGAAATATCTTACTGAATGTGTCTCAGGCGGTGATATGGGGCAGTAGATGTTACTGAAACTTTGATACCTACTGGTATTAAAAATTAATTTTTACAATAGATAAAAACTTATTGTGTGTGATGGACAAGAGTACTATCTTGTATGCTACCTGTGTGGTCTTTTAAAGCCACCGTAAATATTGAAAAAGACTAATTTCTATTTGAAAATATTAAAGAAATTACATGAAAAAAATGACTTCATTTTCTGTCCATGATGTCTTTGAACAAATTATATAGGCAAGAAAAAAGAGATCTTGTTCTTCTCTGTTCCTAGTCAGAAACCCGAAAATGTCTGTGACTTGTAGCTGGCAGATTTGGTTGCTGTTTTTTTTTAAAATGAAAATTGAGTCTGAGTACAACAGAATGATCTGTATGCAGAGTATGCAGTTAACCACTGCTATTCACCACCTATAACACAGATGGATCTGCCGATTTAAGTTGTGAAACATATGGCTTTAGTAAGGAAGAAATGACAGCTGAGCTAAGTATCTTTGACAGAGTAACTCTAGAAAAAGAATATAAAGTTAGTTGCTTTGAAAATTGCCTTGCTTTCTTCAAAGCCTACACTCTTCGCTTCACCCTCTGTCACCTTAATATCCATGAGTTCTGTTTCATGTAAGAAGTTTTTCATGTCTTTGTACCTTTCAAAATTATATGAGATACATAGCCAGGAGCAACTGCCAGAATAAGCATTACTGAGCACAGAACATGCTATTTCTTTCAAGTCTGAGAAACCAATTGCTTTTATTACATTAAAAACTGACCATGGATTATATCTCCTCTCCCATTACACTTAGCCTTTCTTTCAAAACTATTACTAGTGTATAATTTCATTAAATTCCAACTTTTCTCCTTAATAAAAAAATTTCAAATTCTTCTGATTAAAAAAAAATTTAAAAGGCTATGTAGGACTTATTACATTTCGTTTCACCAGTCACTGAGGCTATAGCTCTGGGGTAATATTTCTGACACATAAGTATAGAACTTTTAGAATTCCTACTTAGTTTTGTTAGTCTTCTCAGTCTGAAAATTAAGAAGAGGTGACACATAATTGGCTTCATTCTTTTTGTGCAATGAAAAGATCAGAAATTTTTTACAAATTATTTTCATTTGGGTTAATTGATATGGAGAAGATACTGTAGTTTTTCATGTTTCTACAGAGAATAAGTTGTTTCACTTCTAGACTTGGACAGTCATGGCTCACACTGTTGTTTATACAATAGTAGCATTACCGAGGTTGCAAACAGCAAAACGAGGAAAGAGCAGTGCTTTTGGATATCAGGTATTTATGAGGCTTTAAAACTGCATCATGATTCTGAAAAATGAAAACACTAAGACCTCAGTTTTTTTCAAAATGTTCCCTAAAGGACTTCTGAGAAAGTTCAGTAACACAAACATCTGGTTCCATTTTTTCACTCTCTCTTGTACAAGTTCCTTATACAAATCCTGCACTTGTAGCCTGTTGTATGTTCTCCAGGTATATGAGGTTTTCTGCTTTAATATGTCAAGTAAAAATGCCTCCAAACTCTAAGCAATATTACAAAATTCAACAACTCAGTAGAATTATTTTTGCCTAATCCTGTACATATATGGATTTCAAATACAGCTATATATGACTAAATATGGTAGGTATTAGGAATTTTCCTCTAACCTTATTACAAATGAAGGACGACTAGCAATTTATTTTTTATTGGATCAGATTTTTACAGTCATTTGGATGGGATATAGACATGTATCTCAGCAACCTTTTTTGAAGAAGGGACATTTATTTTTAAGATCCACAAAAAGCTTGTACTCAAGCCATAGAAGTTTGAGCCTCAGCCAGCTATTAATTTGATGGAACTATTCTTCTAAAAAGTCATTATAATTTTGCCCTAGCATCCCTAGATAAAGGGTTGCTCATGGCATTCACAGAGAATTTTGGGTATCCCAGAGGCATTTCAGCTCTTAGTAAGTCTTTCAAGACAGGGAACACAGGAAGGCACTTGGTGACATTTCTGTATCTGATTTAGGAGTGTGAAAGTTCTTGCTTCTGTTTGGCACTAAAATCTGAACAAGAACCTAGATTGAAACATTTCTTTTAAAATTTCCTACTAGATGTAGATTTGACTTATCTCAAGGGTGTGGCAACATGGTGCTGACATGGCAGCTGTGTGAGGACATTAACTCTGAGACAGAAAAACTTGTTTGTTAGGATGATCTTTTTTTCACCTTCATTCCAGTTTCTTATTCATGAAGGAATAATAACTTTAAACCTTTCAAGAGGTAAGAGTTCCACATTAACAACTCATGTCCAATGTTGGCCACTATAAGGAAATTCTAGCATTAGAGTATTTAATGTTAGGAGGGAGAAAGTGTATTACATCAAAAGTGTTTCCTACTTCCTTTACATTCTTAGGTTTTATTTACTCTCAGCTGAATTAAAATCATTGCCAATTTATTTTTGCTGTCTCTTGTCCTTACATTGGGTTATTAAGCAGTGGTGGTTTTCACATAACACATTGGACTTTGCCATGTAATTGGCATTGGCATAAGTAAAAGGTATTACCATAGGAATTCAAGACGTTATCTGTCCTTGCTACAAATAATCTATTTTCAGAAAAAAAATTGATGTTGTATTTTATACACAACATATATCAAATGATATACAATGTGTATCACAGTTCTCCTTCTTACAATGTGTGTATGCCTCAGGGGAAAAGAAATGCAGCAAAGGGACTAGAACATTTTCTTCTGAACATGTAGTTCAGTGCAGCATTTTCAGTCTTAACTGACTATTATTTACTAAGGTCTCTACAAAGAGAATGTTTAGGTTTTAGATCTTATAACGTATTTTGTGTAAATTTTTTGAGAAAAGTTAAAATAACAAAAGTAGACTTATTTCAAGAATGACTGAACTTTACTGGCAATTTCCAGGGACTTAAAAGCACACTTAAAGTTGTACAAAAATATGTCTGTTTGCTTAGCTGTTGTGGGAATCACAATGCTTCTTGTTATAGAAAAACATAATGTACACGAAGGAGAAAAAAATTCCCAAATTGATGTATCAAAAATATGTGTACACAGTTGTCTGTCTGTACAATTATGTTACACACTTTTTTCACTTAGCTGTATTTACCGTATGATTTTAAATATTTATTAGAAAACCTTAAATGTTACTTAAAAAACAGTTTAACACAACTAATAAACTTGAAGGGTCAAGATTGGAGAAATAGCACAGATAAAACTTACAAAATTATAGAAACACAAGCAACAGTAATAGCTAAATAGAATAATCAAATTACACCGTACTAGGCATACAATATTTAGCACATGCAATTCAAACTAAGAGAAGGGAGTGCATCTGGATTTTAAAAATAAAAAAGAAAGAAAAATTGGAAGTTCAATTCTTTGGCAGACAAGAAATATTCTTCATTCTTCATGACCCCTTCATTATATGGGGTCAAATCTATGTCACGTAAAACCAGATGCAAATCACACCTCAAGAGAAATAGTCAAAACTAGATAGAGAGTAAGAGCAGTAATTGATAAAAGCAGAGCTGAGGGAAGACATTTTGGATCCTGACTGAAGTTAGTCCTGTATGCTGCTTTTTCCAATCCTTCTCACATAAACTTGCTATACTTTGTTTCAAGATGTTTTCCATTCTCACATGGAATGGTGGGTATTATTTAAGAGTACTTAAGAATCTCACCCAAGATTTGCGACATCTAAGTTTCCATTATTCTCTAGAAAATAGTTTACACTGTGGAATTCAGGCATGAAAACTCTCATTAATTTTTAGCCTTAAACATGTTAGGGTCTCCTGAAACTTACCCTTCCCCTAAATCTGTAGCAGATAGACAGCCATTCCCAATGTACAGTTAATGCTGCATCTGTCTCTATAAATGCTCTGTGCAAGATATATCTTTTATTTGACAATTAGTAAAAGTGAATGTTCCACAAAGGACAAATAATCAGATTCTACAGACCATCTAATACAGTCAATGACAGAAGGAGAAAACCATAACAGCACAAGACGCTTGAAAGCTTGATTAAATATTTAGTGACACTATAAAAATGCCTTTATTGATTATCATAACGTTCCTGAACACGTGTCATTTGAGACCTATGATAAGTATTTCATGTATTTGTGAAAATTGAGCTGTAAATCTGAGAAAACAGCTGCCTTTAAAACCAAGATGGCTGTATTACAAGCCAGAAAGACGTAAAAGGATTACATTTAGGAGGTTAAATTCAATGTCATTCTTTTTTCAGTCATGAACTGTAAAATCCATTCTGTTGGCTGGAAACCAGAAGTAATTCCTTTGAAATATGTATTCAAGGGGAATGGGGGGAGGATGACAATTAGTTTTGGAAACAAGAATGTAATTTCTGATTGCAACAATAAAGATCCATGAAAGCTGTCCTTGACTATTAAATAAAGCCAATGATGTGCATTCTTGTCATGGCACCACTTTGCTTCTGAGATACCACCTATCCTGAAAATTGCAGTGATCTGCTAGCTCTCAGAGACTATGAATGTGAGGGACAGCTTGGATATTTCCATGAACTTTCTCTATGGTTTGTGAATTTTTCTGGTGGGGCTCACAGAGAGTTAATACTGAGAAATATATTCTTCTGTGTTGACTAATAGATGGAGCACATATTTTAAAAGGCAAGGGTAAAACTTTACTTGTTTCAGTCAAGAAAATGCAGGATAACTGCATAAATAAATCAAAGAAAACCAATAGCAGGGAGGGGAGGGAAGCCTCTCAGGGTAAATGACAAGTATTGAAACAAGAAGAAGTGGGTATAAAGTGGTTATGAACAAATTTAGTTATAAACTGGAAAGTTCCTTTTCAGAGTAACAGGAAGATAACCTAATTGCTTTTAAAATGGGTCACTTCATGAAGGAGTAATATGGGAGCAGCGAGGGGGCTATTCTGAATGCCCAGCAGGTTGTTGGAGTGGTTTCCATGCGCTCACCCCACAGTTCCATTTTTCTAGATTTTTACTGACCTCTGTAGTTTTTGTGCTATGGCCGTTTCAAAAGGATTTTTAAAAGACAATTTTTAACTGCAGTCTGAAACTGAAACATTCTTAAAAGACATAACATTTAATTTGTACTTAATATTTAAATAGGTATTTAAGCACATTGTGAATATGGAACTAATTGTGTTGAATCAATCATATTCCCCTCTTGGGATAAAATTAATTGTTCATGTGGAAAAAGGTCTTCAGTTTATTCATCATCTAACCATTACCTACACTACTATTTCTATCTTACAGTGAAATAATTGTTTCATTGTTTTTAATTTGCTGCTCAACTAAATGCTTATTTTTTTCTGCTCAGCTAAATGCTTATTTTTTTCTGTAATAACACGATTTTGAAAGGCAAAGGGCATGCACAGACTTGACTGACCACAGTTACTTTCATATTGATATGGTTTACATTGAAGTGCTATAGGACAAAAACCTTAAGAATCCTAAAAGCGGGTAGAAGAATCCAGTACTGTCCCAGTGAGCTCTTATCCTTCCCATCAGGTATTCTGTAAACACTTATAATTCTGGCTTCAGAGGTGAGGAATGACTCAGACACAAAAGCACTGAAGTCCTAACCCTCCCAAAACATTGTAGCCATTGTGCCCGTAGTGTCCTACCCCATCATTCAGAACAGCAGAGATTTCTGACTGAATCCCGGTTTCACAACTGTTCCTCACTGTTGCCTTTGGTTAGAGCTCCAAGAAAGGAGCTATATTTCCATCTCTCTAACATTTTCTAGAAGTAGAGCATCCTTCTCTCAATTCTGTGATTATCCTGAAACATATACTTAGTGTCTGGTTGAAATTTAACATCTACATTTTAGGCAGTCTGACATTGGCTCATACAGTCTGATCCCCAGTGTTTTCTTGGTTCTTGATCAAAATCTATGTTTTGCAGTTTCTTTTCCATTTAGTGAGCTGGTCCCTAGTGGGGAGAAAAATTTTACCAAGTATTTCTCAATGAAGGAGGTTGCGTCAGTATTTCAACCAAGGGCAAAAGGTGCTGTTTGTTTATGAATAGAGTTAAAGACCTAAGTAGGAAGCATTTTAAACACCTTAGCAGTGTAAGCAACTCAGAGAATACATGGAAAGTGTCCACAAAAACTGAGCCAGTAATAACAAGTCAAGTCAGAACCTGCAGAGAACAAGGTCAGATTCTACTTTTTCATTCATCTGTGTGCCAGTTTTGGCCAAGATCCAGCAATATATCCTCTGGGAGAAAGGCAGGCCACAACCACCCTTCCCCCCACCAGGCTCGGGAAAAAAAATTCCTCGAAGGAAAGTGAAGGAGATAAACCCTATTTTATTAACAAACACACAGGAAAAGGACAATAATACTAAATAGCAAACCCCTCACTATAACAGAAAACCTGGGAAGAATTAGAGTCCTCTTGTAGGTGGGTCCCTCCTTCTCGGACCTGCCGTGGGGGTGCCTTAGGCCCCCTCCGGGCCTGAAGAGAAGTTCTCCTGATGTGTTCTGATGTTGTTGAAACAGTCCAGAAGAGGGAGAAAAAAACCCACCAAAGTCCTAGGAAACACGCTGGAGGAAAAGGGAAGGAGGAAAAAAAAACCAAGAAAAAAACTGGCTGAAGAGACAGGCAGGGTGCTCCTCCTGTGCTACCACCGCACGGAGAAGCAGAGCCGTCTCTATCTCTGTGTCCTTGGGAACTTGCTTTAAAATGTTCATTTTTTTCCTCCCCTCTTAAGCTCAGTTTAAAGGCACAGAACTAATTTTCTGGCATAGAGCCGTGATAGGGGATACACATCATATAGTCACCCCAAGACAATCTGTATTTCAGAAATTATAATTGTGTTTAAATCAGTGTTAAGGGTGGCACCTAGAAGACAGATGATTCTGAAAACAAATATGTTGTCTTATTGGACTGATAGAAAAGACCAGAATTTGAATGGGTCCTGAATCGTTGACATAATATCAAAACATTATATTTTTATAGGATAGACAACAAAATGTAAGAGTTTAATAACATCTGGATCTCATCTCAAGCCATAGAATTGGAGAAAAAAGTCAGGAATCTGATTTAGCTGTATGTGCTTAGCATAAGTAGAGTCATAAATGCTTGGAATATTATATTCAGGCAGAGAGAGTGGAGCAGAGGAGAATGTAGTGATATATTAAATAGTTGCATTTCTATTGGATTGTAAATGGTATTGGTTGTTTCCCAAATATAATTTTGAGAAAGGCTTATATCAAATTTTCTTTTGTTACAGTCACTAGGGAATTAAAATGTGACAGTAAGTAAGCTCAGGCGGCAATGGTTTTATGAGCAGACCAGCATACATTAAAAATGCTGATGTATACAATATTACCTCAGGTTGCAGTGTCAACAGAATATAGATTTATTCCAAGAAAAAAATATTTTCAGACAAGTTTGCTTATATATCTAGCATTCTTGGAAATTCGTTTAGGGCTTGTGAAAAATACCAACATAGAAGAGAGGAAGGCTGGAGCCATTTTTTATTCCAGGTGGGGTATAGAGTGGGCAGGAGTGCAGCTTTTTTCAGACTGGCCTACCAACTTACTTCACGTGTGGCTGAGTAACCCAAATTGTGCCAGAAAGGAATAGTGGGCAATGCTAGCCAGGACATCACAGCTGTTTGTGTTACACCCTAATCCACAGTGCTTAGCTGAAGCACAGGTCAAGGCTCCTTTGTCTTCCACATCTTTTCAGAAGTACTGTGCAGACTGTAAGTATATTGTGCCTAAAATAAAAACTTAAAGGGGTTTATGTACCTTTATCTCACTGAAATTCGTCTCTGTTCCTTCCAAGAAGTGACATATCCAACATTTCTATTAAGCAGTTGATATTTGAACACAATTTCCATAATCTTCATCGTGTCTTTACAAAAATCTCCCAGCTAACTGTTCCCTTAAAGCAATAAAACACAGTCATAAACTGCACATGAGACTTACTAAGAGATAATGGCCAAATTTCTTATATCTATGTCTGTAATACGTCTGAAGTAACACTAGCGTAAGAACTCTTTAACACTCTCTTGATGGTGATTGTTTTCCTATTAGTATTCATTATCTGCTGTGGTTGGATGTGATATCAGGGACTGATTAAGCATTTATGTAATCTGATTTTTTTTGTGTTCTGATCAATGCACTTCCACAGTTTTCCAAATCCATTCTGTTTCTCAGATGTAGTGTTTTACATCAATCACTTACATTAATGAATGTCTTAACAAAGGTAGAGAAGGGATTCAATCAGAAGAGACAGCGACCGTGTTAGGAGAGATGGTTCACAAAGCAGGCACACAAATTCTATCACCCTTTTCATTCTGACCCTCCTGCTTCTTTCTTCTTTTTATCCTATTAAATGCTAAATCAGTAGCAATGAAGGCAAGGAATAAATAAAAAAACAAAAAGGAAAAAAGATAGCCAGTATTACAAGGGGCAAACCACTTCTGTATGGATATTATTTGTGATATGTTTATATATATTGCTTGCTCTCTGTAGGAAGAGCAAATTTACCTCAAACATTTTTTTTTACATCTTTGTTAGAAAAATGGATGGGGGGAAGGATGGGAAGGGAGCTCTTTCTAGCATTTCCAAGAACAGCCACAGAACAACAAGCAGCCTAAGATAGAGGATTTACCTTTGTGAACATGTTATTTTTCAGTGAAAAGATATTGATACATTATATTAATCTCCTTTTTAAAGGAAGCCCTACTGTAGTTGGGCTGTCGTATGGTTTTAAAAAAACCTCCACCCTAATATGTTTGTCTTTGCTTAAACGTTTATATTAACTAAGCTTAAATGATCATTTTAATTGTTGTGCTCTTGTTCCTTTCACTTATTGTTTTGCTGGAAAAATGGATGGCAATGATTAGATGAAATTATTCTTAAATTTCTGTTTTAATGGTACCTTGGCATAATAGTAATGAAAAAGTCTCAGAAGCATAATTACTATATTGTAGCTTGAGAAGAAAAAGATTTTAAGTGTTGATGAAGAGAAGCACTACAACTGGCTATAATAACTTTTCTGAAAGCAGTTATTTTGCCTGTATTTTAAAAATAGGAATTTGGTATATTACCATAATTATAACCCTAGATGTATATTACTGTTTTAATGAAAAATGAAAATCTCAAATATGAAACAGCACCCATAAGAAGCATCTAAATCTCTGTGGAGAAAGTTGGAGGGTTGCGAGTACGATGGTCCTATGAATATTCACAGAAAACTTAAATGCAGCACTATGGCAAAAATGCAGTAATTTTAGAGCCTCAAAGTTAAAAAAAAAAAGGGGGTTTTGCTTTTATTTGCTATAATTACTAGACCATATTCTGCATTTAGCGTATGTATACATAGGTATGCATGTATAGGTAACATATAAGATATGTGGATGAATCAGAGATAGTTTAAGAATGTCCCTGGAACAAAAATATTTTTTATATTTTTCAGAAACCTCTAAGAGTTTTAGTAGAAAGAGCTAGCAGTGGTAATAAGTCATAGTTTAAAGTAATCAATTTCCCTTTCTGTTTCCATGGGAAGCAATGATAAATAAGTATTATAAGTATTAATAGAATAAATAGAATAATAAAGTATTTCTTGTTTCTACTTCCATGCTTACATTCACTTAGATTAATGCATACATAGCCTATGAAATTCTCATTTATTTCTGTTCGAAAGACTGAATAGGATGTTTCAAATTACAAGAGGGAGTAATTTCTGAGGTAGCTCTGGGTGAGATGCACACTACACATACATGCTTCTCAATGAAAGAAGCCACATCTCCTTCCCACCTCTGAAATCAGTCTATGAAGTACCACTCATGGCTACTGATTTTGAGAGAGTGGCATCTCATACCAAACAAAAGTATTTCTGTTTCAGTTGGATTGTACTCTCCATTCCAGGGACTGTCTTTAGATAGAGCAATATTTAGTTGTAGGCTTTAGACTTTACTGTATTTAGACTCATGAGTGCTAATTTTCTGTCATAGCAGGCTTAATCAGAGCAGTGTCCCCATTATGGACTAATATAAATTGACACTGTAAAAAGGGCTTTTTAATATCCTTTTCCAACTCCCCTGTTTTCTGTAAGAAAATGGAGATACCTGTCTTACGTTTTGCTTTGTATCTGCAAAGTATGTAAACTGTTCAATCCTCACATTTTGTGTTCCATACCTGTCAGTTCTTCATATTTCAAACACTGTGAATACTCAAGCAAGTCATTTGTGCACCTTCAGCTGTGGAAACTCAATCCCTTTCAAGATAAACTCTTTGCTTTATTGAAATTAATCAGCAACTTAATTAATTAATCCATCATCTATTAAAACACTTATGCCTGGAATGTATATTTTGTGACTCAGATATTTCTTTTGAACATATCATGCATTTTTAATGAAAGGAATTAATAAAGTTGAGATAAAAGAGATGGGATACAGTTGGGTGCTACAGCATGGCATTAAAACTTGGCTGATATTACTTTGGGAGGTCCATGGACTTCGCTGAGGATGAGAGAGTGAGGAAGTACCCTACAGCCACTTCTGAGACAAATATCTGCCATTACATCATATTAATGTCTTCCTGACAGTTACACGGTGTGGGAAATGGTAGTACAGAATTACAGTATGTCCTTATAAAAGTGAAAAGAGAAACCAAAGATAAACTTGCAGAAACTTACATGAAAAGCAAAACCCCAAAAAAGTACCTGCACTCAACACATCTGCCTGAGCAGTCAAGAAGCAGCAGACTTCAAGCTTCCCAAAGCAGAGAAGCAGATGCAGTCCCTCAGTCCTCAACTCCTGATCTTTTAGTTATATACTCAGTTATAACCCAATGTCCTTGAAAAAGCAAATACTGCCATTTTGCTACATATTAAAAAAAAATTCTGATTAACACTTAAAGTAATCTTCAGCTCTACAAGGTATCAAACAATTTATATGTCTTCAATGATTACAGTCATAACATTAAAAAGTGGAATAGTAGCTTATTCAGGACACTTTTTTAATTAAGACTTTGGCCATTGGTAACTTACCTTTTATTAAGCACCCTGAATACCACATTAACCTCATTATACGCTGCAGTAAAGTGTAAATGAGTATCCTTAAAGTGGGATTCACCTGTCCAGAATTTGCTGTTCTTCAGCAAAGTACTCTTATCATTTGTGAGGGTGCTATGGATGCTACACCTCAATTTGCTGCTAATTCAGCCTTAATTATGCACAAATTCCTGTTCCATTTCTATTAAACTCTAATGAAGAAATTACTTTGAGACTTTTTCAGGTCCTGCTGGGAAACTCTTCTGTTTCATATCACTAATGAATTACATTCTTAACTTTATTACTACATTTCTTGAACAATCGGAGTTTCTGGTTCATGAATCACATCATTATTATTTTACTATGATTTTATTTTTATTTGATACATTGTAGTTCTGAATTATAGATGGTCTTTGTTTTCATTCTGTTGCCTGCCAAGAAGAATGCACTGCTTTTTTCCCCACTGTCACAACTGCAAATCCTTAGAGTAGTATATGGAAGAGTTTATTTTCCCCAGGAAAAGAATAAAAATAAAAAGGTGGTAATATGTAGAAAAGCTTCAAATAGTTTTTGCAAGTAGAAAAGTAGAAAAGTAGTTTTTTTCCACATTTATGTGTAGAAGCTCACAGTATTTAGACTGGCACACTGCCATTTAATTTCATAGTACTATGGAAAGCAGAATTTATTTAATCCTGCTGAGATTCCAGCCTTTTTGCTTCCTGCAACAAATCAAAATTATTAAAAACTATCTGCACTCAAAGTTTCCATAACTGGAAAGTTGTTTAATGCACTCCTGACTAGAAGGAAACACAGGTAAAAGAGGTAAAGTTATTAAACTTGAGCAGTGGAGATTGATAGAAGCCACATCATAAGGTAGAGTGACTAATGTTGAAATTTAGAAAAAATTATTAGATAATAAAAATCTGTTTCAGAGGACTGTACTGGATAATGTAACAGGAGAGATCTTTTATCTGAAAAATTATAATAAAACTTGTAGAAAAGTTTAGAATAACAAAGACAGTGATTTGACTGACAAAAAGTAACACCCCTGATTTAAGATGATCATCTTATCTGTGATTATAAACATCATATGACACAAAATGCTAATCAGAAATATTGTAAAAACAAATTCACTTAAGTAGTGCGGAACATTGTGGAATTTTCACATTTTTGCCTAAGTTCAAGTTACTGGGTCCATTTTCATGGCCAGTTTCATTAATATAGCTATTAATTTTAGTGCAGAAATACATAACTTAAAGCAGTAGACAACAATACTGTTGATTGTCTAGAAAAGTGATTTAACCTTTTCCATCATTACTGTAATTTATTTAACATCTGCATATTTCATACAATGCCCATCAACCAAAGTCCTCCTTGGGGCTACTAATATTTCTCATTCCTCCTGGGCTGTGCAGCTGTCCAAAATTTGAGGAGGCAAGGTAACTCTTGGCCATAACACCGCGTTACTTATTTCAGTCAGAATTTTCAAAGGATGTCTTTTATAATTTTTATCTACATGACCAAATAAGCCACAAAACCAAAGCTATACAGAATAGCAATTATGCTGAATATTTGTGGACTGCAGACTCAATGAAAGAACTTTTACAGCAGGTACCCCTGTCTCCCCTTCCATGTCTCTCTACCCATTCTTTCCTGTCCTATACTTTTTTCTGTCTCAGAGGAGTGCAAAGGTCCTACCCAGCACGCAAATTTCTTCACACAGTTAAATGGCATTTTATGTCTACCTTGTATTGATTTTGCTCATTAGAGAAAGACTAGACAAGATGCTAGATCCAACCTCTGATATTTGACATAAAAAAGTGGTTCTTGTCCTTGATTACTTATGATTTCTTGCCCTGTTAATTTATCCTATACAGAGGAAGCTAATGATACCAAATTGTTGAACATCAAATATTTTGTAAAATATATTTCCATAAAAAAATTCAGTTTACCCTCCCTCTGTCTGTTTTCTATTCTTTACCTTATTATAATACTCTTGTAAATTGTAATTTTTTTCCTATGCTGGTTTGTTTGTTCTGTTTTTTATAAACCAGAAGGTTTGGTATTTTCTAGTCACTGACACATAAATATATACTTTCTGTTAGAACATAATCACAAATTAACTGTCTTGTTCTGACCCCTCAATCTAAATATAGGAAAATAGAAATCTAGCCATTCTATAAATTCTGTATTTTTTAATATTACCTTATCAGGCAATGTGCCCTTGTGCTTTAACTTCATTTCCATACTTCATTCCAAATCCTTTTGATAACTCCTAGAGCAAACATAAAGGCCATGTGAAAAAGATTAACCCTTCAGTCTCAAAGGTAAAGTGACTTTGTCTGTATTAATGGAGAAAATGTCAATAGGGAGGAAGACAGAGGGCACCATCATTTGAGTAAAGGAGATGAAATAAGCACACAAGAAAAATATTGCATAAATATTATGCATTTACTGCTACCTTGCTAATGGAACATACACATTTCCTTTGCATAATAGGTCATAAATTACATGAAAAATCTGTATTTTCAGGTTATAAACAATCTGAAAATAGTTTAGTCTATTAGCAATACTACTAGTAAAAGAAATATAGCTAAACCTTGCATCTAGTATGTTTTGTCTGGAGGACAGAAAGCACAAGGGGCAAATTTCTTCCCTTACTAGTTTCGCTTAACTACAGAAATTGGCAGGAAAATTACAATCATGGAATCATCAGGGTTGGAAGAGGCGTCTAAGATCATCCAGTCCAACTGTCAACCCAGCACCACCACCATAACCCCCAAACTGTTAAATGCCATCACCCAACACCAGACCCACATGCTTCTTAAACGCCTCCAGGGATGGTGCCTCCACCACCTGCCTGGGCAACTTATTCCAATGCCTGGCCACCCAAACATTGGAACCACCTAATCGGAATCTCCCCTGTCTCAGCTTTAGGCCATTTCCTCTTATCCTCTCACTGCAGGTGCAGCAGGAGACACTGAACCCCTCCTCACTACAGCCTCCTTTCAGGGAGTTGTAGAGAGTGATGAGGTCCCTGCATGGATAAACCTACAGGACAAACGTTCAGTGCTTGACAGTATTCCTGCATCTGTCCAGGTCTGTCTCCTGGCGAATGGCCAGAGACAGCTTATTGGGAATGACACATTGAGAAGTGGAGGGGTTTTGACTGTTGGCTAATGTCATAATCAATGCCACATATGAACTTGAATGTTAATTAAAAAACACTTGGGTTCACAGGTTATGATGGCTCCCAAAAAACCTTATTGGATTAGGGAACACAAACTATTTTAGCAGCAGTAATCTCCTATGGGCTACTTTGTACTGAGAAAACACTCTGTAAAGAAGCAGTAAACAGTTGCCCTTCCTGGTGACTGACAAGACTCGAAGATGTTCAGTTGTGGGTAGAATTCGAAAACTGTTGCTGGAAGCATCAAAAGCCTGGTTACAGCTGGTTGAGCTATGACTAAATCAACTATTCTCTTGACTATACAAACATAAAGTGGGAGCTCAAGGAATGTACATCATTTAAAGGTAGAGGAAAGCCACTTCACTCAATAAGTTAGTAATATTTCCCATATTGTTGGCTTTTTCACTTTGGAGACTTGAAGCTTCATTAAAATGTGTAGTAGCTCTTGAAGGAGTTAAAGAGTTGAAAATAAAAATGAGGATTTTCTGTGAAAATCCAATGGAATGGGAAGTAGTACAATTCTTTGCAGTGCTTTCATGATTAGAAACTGGATTGTAGTCCAGCAGTACTAAAAAATGTAACTAAGAATTGAGGTAGTTGTTTTTCAGTCATGGTATAGTTTGGAGGCCACTGTTCAAAGGCAGAAAACAGGTCAACAGAGACATTTGGCTTGGAATAAGGAGCAAAATATAATAATGAATGAAAATAAGAATGGAAACAGTAGTGGTAGCAAATATCATGCAAATTCCACAGTTTTTAAGGTTAGATAAACAGAAAAAAAAAAGGTAAGGAGATGAGACTGAGAAAAAGGAAAAAAATAAAAGTAGAGAAAGGAAGACAAAGAGTTGTAATAAAACTCAGAAGAAAACAAATTATATCAGAGCCCTCAAGGTTCCAAAGTTTCTGCAGCCTCTTCTGCTACCTGAAGTATGTTTGACTCTAAAGCCTAGTGGAATTGGACTCCTTACAATGAGTCTTCCCATGTAACAAACAAATAGTAACAAATTATTCTATCTATTCTATTATTTGGATTTTTTAGTCTACCTCCCTCTTTTTTTGCACATTCAACAACTATAAAAGCCTTCTATAATAACCTAATTTAATTTTTTGGACACCACAGAGTGTAAGTTTCCATAGACAATCTCCTTTAATTTTGAGCTACATACTTTTTTTCCATATATATGATATTTCATTCAGTTATACTGAAGCACACATTGTTTGCTCATACTCTGGGACCTAACATGCCCATTTTTTCTCAGTCTCATTCTTTATGTCATCTGCCAACTTTATCAGTACTTATTTTATGGGTTTTTTTCCCATTGCTTATAGCATTAAACAGAATGAGACCAAGAACAAATCTTTGTGAGACCCCACTGAAACTGACCTCCTCAGTGAAAATTTACTGTTATGTTTTGACTGCTGGTTAGTCAGTTCAATTCAGTCAATGCACGTAATGTTGACTTTGTATCATTTTACTTTCTTAATCAAAATGTCATGCAGGAAGGAGACAATACTGATAATTACTTTTTATCAATTGTCTTATAATCTTGGGTAAAATAAAAGAATATCAGATAATCAGTGTATATTTTCCAAAAAAATCTATTTCATTATCATTAACTACCTTACCTGACTTTAATTTTCTATTAGTCAAGTACCATATCTGTTCTTCTATTACTTTCCTGGGGTTAACACTTAAGCTGAACATCTTTGTACAGTGGAAATTTCCATTCAGACCAAATAACTGACCGTTGCCTTTTGCTTAAAAAGATAAAGACTGTTCATATCCCATGTTCATTTAGCCCCTTGCAAAAGATGGATATTAGAAAGATATTTACCACTTAGGGAAATTCAGAGACAATTTGGAATTATACATCAAATATTCCTGCTTATTGCTGTAATACAAGACCTGGACTATTCTCCTCCTTTCAGCCATAACACAGAATCTATTATGTATGGAAGGAACAGACTGAGCTACTCAGCTGATTTTTTTTCTCTACTACAGTCTACTCATATAACGTCACATGCCTTTTCTGTCAGTTTGCCCCAGGTAAACCTGTTTTTTGACATGTTGTTAAACTTTTAAACTCAAACAATTATTCATTGCTCGATTAGGGTTGTGAGGAAGCATCTGCTAGATATGAATGACCATTATGTCAGTAAGCTCAAACATACACTGGTATTTGCAACCATTACATTAGCGAGTGAGCTCACTACTTACTGCTATTATCATAGCTTTTTATTGTTCTCTCTTTTCTCTTTTTCAGTCTTTTTCTTCATTAAAAGATAGCATCCCTGGGTGGAATTCATGCTGCAGTGTGATAGGTCATAAGCAAGTAAACAGCATGTGTTGTGCCTTCATTAAAGAGGTCGGAATCCATCCATTCAGATGCATGGATTTTGCATCTCACAAAAATATAGAAACACAGGGTAGTTAACAATAGCAGTTACACAACTATTTTATTCTTACTAACTCACTATTTACAGACATTTCACAGATGAAAATGGTCTCTGTTCTGAGCTGATGCAAAATAAATCCATGAAGTCTCCCTCTTTTCATTACAGTGACCATAATTTTGTTTTAAATTTGTATTGCAGGAACAATTTGCACAGTAGGGACAGGCACTCACTCATAAAACAGTTCTGGCTATCAGTTTAAAGAATGATACCTTAACACTGCACTAGCAAAACTAGACTTTGGAGTTAAAATTATAGTGAAGAAAGCAGGTATTCTTTACTGTAACTGTGCATCTTACAGTCAATTCTAGGGAAAAAGAAAAAAATTATTTCTTGGTGAAACCTGAAGTAAGATTTTTTTGAAAGATAGTTATGACATGAAACATTCAGTCTTGTACTTACTGAATTTTTTAAAAGGTTAATCCATTAACTACACTGGTTTCCAATGCCTTGACTTCCATTTTTCATCAAATGTTCCTAAATATACACACAATGTGTATAAAACCTTTCTAAACCCTACAGAATTTTCAAAAATATACCTTCAACACCTAATCTACAGACACATTTGAAAAATATATCCTAGAAAGGAACACTTCGAGAGGAGCATCAAGAGAAGGTGGATACAATGGGAGGCAAAAAAAACCCCCTTAATTGTTCACATTTCTGCATAGAGAATAATCACAGCATATATTTTAGGCTCCCAATTACTAGATTTCAAAATAAGTAAGTAAAATATCTCTCCTATAAAACATAGACATTTTGACAAAGCATTCACAAGTGAAATACAATGTATTCTTCTACCACTTCTTTCTATAGTAGACAGTAGAATAAACTAAAGAAAGCAAAATGTAAGTGGTGCATTTATATTTTCTGCATGAAATTTTTCAACGGAAATTCCAATTTAATCAGCTTGCAGGTTCCCATTCAACATCTGAATTCATGTAATAAGGACAGAAGTAAACTCCAAAGGAAGAGGAATGATATTGAAATCAAACTGAACTTCTCATAAAATACTTTTAATCTTGTTACATAGCTTGTGAATTAACTGCTTCAAGGTCACTCTTTAATGTATTTCTTTAATACATTTACTCTTGGCCTTTTTTGTCCAAATTCTTTTAAAAACTGCAGATCAGAATTGCCCTTAGAAGGTCATTCTGTGTCTAATCCAGAACCAGACTCAACTCTTGAGTTTTTTGACATCAACAGATTTACAACTGAAATGAGTCTAAGTGATCAAACCCTTTGAAAATCCACTGGGAATGTTTTGTTTGGCAAGGAATAAACACACAGACTGCAAAATAGTTCCAGTAATGAAAGAAGAGATAAAAGATACTGATAACTTACCCCTGAATTATCCAACTTAGATTTTTATTTAGTGCTTCCTATGCCATATAATATTTGGCTGTATAATCTCTGTGTTCTCAGTGAAGCTTGTGGTGCTATCCTGCAAATGAACATGGCTTGTTTCACTTCTCAAGGATCAGCAAAATCCCTAAAATTTGTTTGGCTTTGATCATATGGGCAAAACCACTTCATCCAAACCATGTGATTGAGTTCAAGGGTGAAAATGACACAAATTAATTTTAGCTGTTCAAAAGTTATGTGCTGTCTAAACCAGACATCTAGGTTAATTTTACAGTATTAAGATCATAATATGCCTCCACCAACTAATTAATCCTCTTCAAAGATGGACCCTAATACAGGTGATGTTAATTGTCCTCCAAAGATATTTACTTTTCTGCATTAATTAATGAGGGAGCCTAGACAACAAGGTAGGACAAGGAATAAGACACCTTTCAAGGAGAAAGTAGGCTGAAATGTCTTCAGTGGGATTTAAATAATCACTCTAGCTGCTTTGCTTAACAGCAATGACAACATTTCTACAGGATTATGCAGAAGATGAGGCAGGTGAATCACAGCTTTCTGACTCAGGAATATTGCTGGTTTTAACTATTTAACCTGTCTTGGTATAATGTCCATATAGTATCACAACACTAAGTAGAATTATCTAAAGTAAAATTTTTTCTCTACTCTCTTCTTTCTGAGACTGAAATCTATATCATTTTCAGGGATCATAAAGTAGTCTGAGCTCATTGCAACTAATCTCATTTTCAGCTTTTACCATTTTTTGAATGGATATTTAGTTCTGACTGCACTTAAGCTTTCTTTTAATTTCCAGTGACACTACAAACATAAAACAACAATCTTTCCGACCTGTTTTATGTGCTATTTTTTTGCTCTTTATGCTTCCACTGGACCTCTTTTGCCACAATTTTTTCTTTACAGAAAGCTACTGTTCACTCTCCGCTTTGTTCCAAGCTATCACCATGGACATTTGTTACTGAACATATAATTTTATGCTTGAGGCTTCACCTATCAAAATCTGCTGCATCAACATCTTGTCCTCTGATCATAACATAATTACCACTTTCAGAGATAATGAACCTCATCAAGGTCTTCTCTTCTCATTTTCATTTATGAATAAAGTTTGTCTACTGCCAGGAGTTAACGGAAGTAAAAGAGAGAGAGAGAAGGCAACACTCAGACTGATATAACATTACTGAGAGAGTGACAGGATGGCATTTAAAAGAAGTTCACTGATATAAATTTCATGCCAAATATTCAGCTGAACCCTAAATGGGACCAGGTGTCCTGCTCTGAGATTTACAGGATTTTATGGGTTATTTAAAAATATGTTAGACATTATAATTAATGAATAAAATATTTTCTGATTTCAGAAAAAAAATTGATGTGGTTATACATTGAAAAATAAAGTGATTTTCTTGTAAAATTAGTATTTTCAAATATTTCATGGCAGGGAACATAATAATCCCTGCTACAGCTAATAAAATCTATCAATTCATATATTTCATTATTCTCTTTTTGACAGTAGTTGGCACCAAGCATTTGAGAGAAAGATGAAAGGAACATAATAATGAATAATTATTGAAGGAATTTCTCCAAAATCCACAGTCAGCTTAAACAATGATGTACGTGAGCCTTTACTCTTTTCAACTTTCTTCCTGCAACCCAAACCAAGTAAATAACATTTTCTTTAATGTAACTAAGAATAACCTTGTTCCTCGATGATTCATTTTCACATTAACATTCTTTTTATGTAGAATCAAAGAAGACTAATACATTATTTAATACCATAATATGTGTAATCAAAAATATATGTTGTGATTCCTTTTATTCAATGGATCAACTCTAGAAGAAAAAATTTAGTGGACTAGTTAGAATAAATAGGGAAAATTATAAAAACCGGCACTGAGAATTCGATACTTTTTGAAATTAATAGAACAGCTTGTAAACTCTTTTCAGAATAAAAGCTGATATTCTTATCCTATTATTACTGTTACATTCTCTTAGTAAAAAAAAGATCTTTGATTCACAATAAGCACATTTTTATATGCTTTTCTGGTCTGGGGATTTTTTCACACAACTGTAATTTCACCATCTGGAAACACTAGTTTGCAATTTATATTCCTTATCTACAGGTTATAATACAAAGTGTAGAAAAAAGCAATGCAAAACAAAAGCAAAAAATCCACAAAATCAAAGGAGAAATGAGCACTCAAGGAAAAGGCAAAACCACAGAAATATAAAAAGAAGATTCATGTTTATTTAATGAGTGTTCCTGCTGGGGAAGAGAGCCAAAATAACCACTGACATTTTTGTGATTTTGACTTTTTAATTGCTTGTTTATTCCTTTGGGAAACCTGCTCAGGCATCCGTTAGATTTTTGCTAGCTAAATAAAGTGGTTGTTCATGTACTTCAGGATGCATTTGTAACTACTTTCATTTCTTATTTGTTTTTGAATTCACTTTGAGTTGCATGCTGATTTGAATCATAATGCAATGTTGAAAAAAACTAAAGTAATTGTACATTAGAATTTGCATATTCGATTAAACTATACAGAAACATGGAAGAAAATTAAATGCCATAACGTGTTAACTTAGTGGATACTTTATACAGTAATTTATGTTTTAAAAGAGAAGAACTAAGAAGCTTGAGGGACTGAGTCAAGCATTCTGTAGATGGCATAGGTATGGCATAATCTGTCCCCCTACATAGGTCACCATCTCCTTTCTAATTTTTAGAGACTGATTTAAGCATAAAAACCATAAAAGGCAGAATTTAACATCCAAAGATTTATTTGTCACTAATTTGGAGGACTCTGACTTGATCATCATATAAATACTCAATTCTTCTTTGAATCTCACTAAATTTAGCCTAAATAAACTCTTGAAAGTAGAAGTGTCACAGTTTAACAGCACTGTATGTGAAAAGGTACAGATAATTTTTCAAGTTTCTGCCTTTGAATAGAAGCTTCAGTATTTTCACCTTCCTAAGCTTCTTTAATTTTGAAGCACCTTTTTAAAAGCACAGTCACCAAAAGCCCAGATGAGATTTCACTATTGACTTGTAGAATTTTTTCCAATTTGATACTCACAACTCTTCATTTATGACTGGCTTTTTTGAGAAGAAAGGTTTGCATTTCTCTTTCTTATGCACTTTACCTAGGTTTTGGTAGTATCACATGGTTGTCTGCTTGTCAAGCAGCCCATTTTCCCATCTGGTTATATTCTTCTGCAGCTCTTCACAGCTCTTTCTAGTCCTGATTAGCCTAAGTAATTGTCACATTTGTTGTCTCATTCCTCACTTGCTTTCCAGGGACAGTTCTTGTATGAGAGACAACTATTAATCATTTCTCACAATAAAACATCTAGTCTCTCTTGTCCTCTAGGTAGATTTTTATCCATAACAATACTTGGCCTTTCCATTCATGTTTAATTCATTTCTCAGACTTCTCAAGTCTTTGACAAGACAATTAAAATCTACCTAAACCATACTCACAGGAATTCACAAAACTGCATTCAAAGAATTCTAAAAGATTCAACTATGTGTAATATTTTTTCCTCAGAAAATTAACATTCTCGGCCATATTAAGATGAGAGATCTTATTAATATGTCCACTGCAACAGAAGACGCAGTGTGTTGAAGCCACGGGGGAGGGGAGATGTGTTATCAATATTTGAATCACAGGAGAAACTCCTGACAGCTTACACCTTACTGGATATTTGAAAATCTTCCTCTCAGTGAAAATATATTTTTTTGTGTGGCTTCTTTAATGTCTAGTATAGCACAGGCTTCAATTGGTGTAATTACCTAAGATGAAAAATCAGGGACAAAAAAATTGAAAATCAAGTTTGATAGGCTTTGATGTTCCTCAGGCTACCTCTTCAGATATCATGTTCTCCTATCAGGTAGGTGTTTCCAGGTCTTTTTCACAATTTCTTTTTTATATTTATATATAATTTATATATTATTTCTATTTAATAATATATTTCTATATTATTCTTATAATGTCACTGGAGTCAATATTCAGATATTTTTCTTAGTTTTACCTTTAACTATATAAGGGGCTTTTTGATGCGGTCCTCCACTGGTTTGTAAAATGCGTTACTTTTTTCAGTACTCGTTTTCCTCTGTATTATTATTGCTTTCATTCTTCTTTGTGTTGAAAGTTTCTTTATCTCTAATCTGTATACTAACTGGCTTTGACTAGCTTTGACCAACTTCTCTTCCTTCAATATACCATTTCTCTTTGCATAATAGCAGGCCTGAAAGGGAATACAAAGGATAAAAATAATTGACTGCTCTGAATAACAGTGGAATAGTGATAGGAAGGAAATACTGCAGGAGTTTTTTTCCTGGCTGACAAGGAAAACCTCTTGTTCAGCCTTTAATGGCTATTTTGGATTAAGCTTCTGCTGGAAATATTTTGCCAGAGTGCTAGGGTAGAGGTCTACAATCTGACTGTTCCTCACAAATTCCTTATTTGTTGCAAAGAAAAATTTAAGGGTTTTTCTTTGCAACTAAATCTCTGAATCACTGCTCAGGTAACAGGAAATTCAAAGTCGGCTTTTATTTTTATGGAGAAATATCTTTTTTTTTCTGAATTTTCATTGTGGAATTAATGAAAGTTCCAGAAATTGAGATGATATAATAACCATTCTATTTTAACAGCCTTCTGTTAAGCCTGAGATTACTTTTCTCACAAATGAAACAGATGTTCTGCCTTTCTAGTGTGTAGCTGCTAGTTAAAGTTTACAACATCTTTCAGGAAAGGAATGGCGGATTTCAAGATACCTTTTATAGTTTTTCCAACATTAATAACGCAGTGCATCATGTCCCCAGTATATTTCTCCTGCATTGCCATAGGGGTTTATTTAAGCATCCAAAGCAGTTATGAAATTTTGTCCAGTTTTATTCCATTTCTTACCTCTAATTCTCATTTGAATACAATGAAATACGTGCATTATGCTTGTGAAATTTAACACTGAGGCACTTCCAATGAAATATGCAACAGAAACTGGTCATTTTCAAAGGACAGCATTCAGCATAGCAGCAAATGAAGGAAACAAAGGGGTCTATTTCTTCTCCTCAACTGATGCCAAAAAGTGTTGACCAGACCCTGAGGGACTGCGTGAAAGCATGGTTTGAGTAGAGAGCATTTCAGCCTCCAGGGGAGAGAAAAAAGCTTGAGAAGATCTTGATAAATGGAAGAAGATAGAAACTCTGGACACAGCTGGTTCTCCAGTACTGGTACCATTTATGTGAAAAAAACCATACAACTAACTACAAGATATGATGGTCAGAAAAACAGAAGAACATCCAGGCACAGGGAATTGTACAAGTATCTCATACATGAAGGATTGAGAGGACCCAGTTACAGAAAACTCTCCAAATAAAGAATAGAACCCAATTTCAACAATTTAAAAATAAGAAATTTTCTGAAGTCAGAAAAGAGTGGAGTTGATTCTTTACTGAGGGCTGAGAAAAACTAGTGAAATTAGAATCAAAATCTGGAGATTCAAACATCTCCCTTTTACAAGCAATGAATTGAGCAATTGGAGAAATGTGTTTAAACAAACTGTAAGAGTGAAAGATGAGGTAACCCAGAGGTTTAGTGCAGAGACATCCAGCAGGCATCCATACATTTCTAAGAATTGAATTGGATATGATCTAACTGAAATCCTGGTAATTCAACAACAAATTAGTTCACTGGGTTAAAAAGAATTTTTTTTCAGATGTTACAATCTAACACTTGGATTCAACAGTTGTGCAATATTAATGCTTGATGTATTTGAAATGAGGCCAGGACACTGTCACCAGGTTTTTGTTTTTCTTTTTCCCTTAGGGTCCTATTGTGTCACTCCTTGTAGCCTTCTGAACTAGAAGCACATAGTAGATCCCTCTTCAAGAAGGCACACTTATTTTGTTTTAATCACTACCTTTAGCTGTTTTACAGTGCTGTACATCACAGCCTGAACAGTTCTGAACTTTTACAGTCACTTTTACTTACAAGCAGAAGAAAATCATCAGAATATAACTCTCATTGGAACACTAAGAAAATACTAAGAAAAATTTTGAACATAATTATTTGGCAGGCTGTTGCATAGGGGCAGGACATGAGGTCAAGCATTCTTCGTTTTGAAAAGGAGCTGGATCCTTGAGTAAGATGTCAGATTTCTCCCATGGCTTTCATGAGACACAGTGTAAAGTTATTGTAGTACTTAGTTTGTCCAGAATTCAAAGAATATAGGCAATTTCTACCTAGACAAATACCTAGCTAAACACCTTTATACAGTAACTTGGGTGTAAATGCAGAAGATGTTGAATGCTTTTTTTTTCAGTGAGATATATGAGATATTTTACCTGCTCTATTTGAAATGTTGAGGATTTAACAGTTTGAAGCTGATGAACTCTCTAGTTTCTCCTAAATTTTCTAAATAAACTGATTAAAAATATTGTCTGCTCTTGTAGTCTGCAAGTATAAATACATACCTTTGTATGTAAGAAACCCTACCTACCTTAGAGAACTTGCATAGATGAGTTTTAAGGACATGTAAGAAGGAATTTGTATTGTGTTCAAGGGGAGATTTGCAATCATCTGAATTTGCTAAAGATTTCAACACAAATGGTATTGTGGAGTCCTTTTCTCATATATTTGAATCTGTGAGTAATTAAAGTAGTAAATTTAAGTGTGCAGTAGTAGATGAGATGGGGAGATATACTGAAAGTCAAAAACACCCACACATTCAAATGTGATCCTGCACTGATTATGCTAAACTTATTTATAGAGAAGGATGAAATTTCAGCATAAAAAATAGTGTTAGCTGTTTATTTTATTACTCCCCACACACTTTTTTTTGCTTTCCAACTTGTTACCACTGAAATTAAGCAAAGCAAACTTTACATAATGACAAAGATGACAATTCCACATAATATCACACACATTATGTAACCATTAGCAAGAGCATAAAAAAGTGAGCAGCAATTTATGTGGACTTCTACAGAATTTTACTAAATTACTTTGGGTTTTGGGTTTTTTTGGTTTTTTTTAGGTTTTTTTGGGGTTTCTTTGGTAATGGTTTGGCAAGCATTGGCTAGTATTGTATATAATAATATTAGCAAATATTATTTTGAAATTTATAACATGCAGAATGTCCTACCTTGATGCAAGCTATCAATTATGTTAGTGTAAATAGTCATATAGGATGTGTGAGGGTTATAACTATTTCCCTCATGATATACTAGCAAGCTGGTTTCCATAACTCTTCTCATTTCATTATGTTCCCTGGATTTTTCTCTGCTTGTTAACTGTAATCCTAATAATCACATATCCACTCACTGCAGTTTGTCTTTCTTAATTCACTTATCACCACTCTATGCATTCCCTTGCAATCTACAGCTTTCCTTAGTTTGTCAAACCTGTCACCCCAATGTAGAGCAAAGAATTAGTAGAAAAGAGGGAAAGATACAATGTTCCAGAAAGAAAACAAAATATTAAGCAAGCAGCAATGAGATCTGAATTTAGACAGGTAAATTTGGATTCTTCAAATTTCCAGCTTTGCTCAAAAATCAGGCTGAAGAATTGTGCATGAAATGGACAATGAAAGGGAATTAGACTGGATATGAAGTTTTCTGAGACCTAATTATTCAAAAAGTTCACAGGAAAATACATGAGACCTGCAATAAATAAAGAGTGAGGAAATTAATGCAAGAGATGAGGAGTGATTAAAGTTCCTTTCCGCAAACAAAATTTGAAAGGATTCAAATGCAAATGGGAGTTATCACCTTAATAGTATGGTTCCTGATCATATTTGTCACTTTAAATATTTCTTAATAAATGATACGTAGAACCATGACCAGTTAAAAAGAAAATGTGACAAATTCTGCACAACATACACCAGCGAACCTTTCAAAGTCAAATGGCAGATAAATGGAAGAGCAACTGAAAGCACACAGACATTTTGAGGTGTATTACAAGGAAGAGAAAGACCCTAGAGAAGTACAGATCTCAATAAAGTGCAGCACATATTTGGTCTTTGACCAGGAAGCAAGTGATAGAATCATGGGATATCCTGAGTTAGGAGGGACCCACAAGACTACAGGTGACCAGAAATTGTAATAAAAAGAGTAACAAACTGAAAACCTGATAATGTTTTAAGTGGCAGGGCAACAAATGGGTCTATTTTGAGCGAATACAGCCACATGATCTGCACTGCAGAAAAAAAGCTTTTTGTAATTGTGCCTTCTCTAACTTTAACAGACACAGGCCCTGGATTTCTCTGGTAGTATATAAAATCCGGCCTGTAGATGATAGCCCTCAGAGGAACAGGTGAGGGGGAAATTAGCTTTCCTTGAGAAGACCAGAGAAATTTCTCAGATCTTTTAAACACTAAACAGAATGTAAAAAGTAAAAAAACATTACTAAGATTATACATCCTATGTATTCACCATGGTGGTCAGAAGAGACGGCTTGGGATTGTTTACAATAATGAAAGATTTGAAAGACTTTGAATTAGATGAAGTCCAAACCAGGAAACAAGAAATACATATATCTAGTTTGGAGGTCCAGGTAACATGAATCAAAAACACTCTAAGCTAGTTAGGAGGTGGGGATGCTGGGAGGAAAGAGGGAAAGAACTTAGTTAAGGCACAAGGTACAAATGTTCTAATGCGTGAGGAAGAGGTGATGTGAAATATCAGTAAATTGAAAAAATGAAACATTAGTACAGTTGCATAAATGCAACAAAAATAGATATAAAATGTCAGAGATTATTGCCTAGGGATCTTAATAGAATTCTTGCACAAAGTGAAAATCTTATCTGACTTTCAGTTGACAAAGTCTGATGCCTACAATATAAGCATTTACAGCACTGCCACATTACCTTTTTATTAGATGCAAAGGCAAGAGTTGACATTCTGTAAATAAGAATAAAACATAAAATAATTGCCTGGGGAACTACTGTAGTTTCCCCATGTTAGATAAAGAATTGAAACAAGTATTTTGAATACTCTTCCACTATAAATCTAAACCAGAGAATATTGCATTTAACTCTCCAGATGTTTTCTGTGGAAAAGAAACAGGTCTAAAATAACTTATGAAGGATGTTTTGAAATTTTAATTTCATCATAAACACTGGAATCTAACAGTTATTTAATTTATTTCTATTTTTAACATGCCACCTCTTCTCCATTTCTTTTGATAAACTAACATGAAGTCACATGTTGATATTTGTAATCCAGGTTCCATGCATATGAGCTTTTTGCCTGTTCAAGGTGCATCACATAGCTACATTCAGAGGGCTTATCCATCCCTCTCACAGGAGGCAGATTACTGAACAGTGGCAAAAGCTAAGTGCAAACGTCCTCTGCAAGTGAAAAGTTCCTTTATAAGAGGGGTGTCATTTGCAAACATTTGAAAGAACGTGCTGGATGTTGTGGTGGTTTGACCCTGGCTGTAGAGCAGCTGCTTCCCAAGGCCACTCTGTCACTCTCCTCCTCGAACTGGACAGAGGTAGAGAAAACATAACAAAGGGCTTGTGAATTGAGGTAAGGATGGGGAGAGATTGCTCACCAATTACCATCACAGGGACCACAGACTTGACTTGGGGAAATTAGTTGAATTTTTTATCAGTCAAAATTAGTAAAACAAATCTTAAAAGTACTTTCCCCCAACCCCTACCTTCTTCCTGGGCTTAACTTTATTCTCTACCATCAGCATGGTCCCTTTTTCCACAGGGCACAGTTCTTCAGGGACAGCCTGCTCTGTGACAGTGAGTGATTCCTCTTCTTACCTCAACGCATGAGCCTTTCATTATATTTTCTCTCCCCTAACCAGTTTGAGAAGGGGAGTGATAGAGTGCCTTTGGTGGGGACCTTACACTCAGACAGTGTCAAACCACCACAGATGTCCCCTCAAATATGTCTCTATGCACTGATAATGAAGATCAAGAAAACAGTGAATATATCAGCTCCTGCCAAAGCACATGACAGTCCCCTACTTCAAGGGCTGAATAGAGCCTGAGGATTGGATTGCAAAGGAGCTCCTTCTTCCTGCTTTGGGAAATACTGAATAAAATTTCTTTGAAAGTGCAGAAGTCTTTTATCTATTACTGTAGCAATTAATTACAGTACTCAACAGCAAAATTGTAATTTTCCTTTAAAAGTGATGATCTTTCATTCTGCAGAAGCTCTTTTATGTGTTTGTTCTCATTTTACACATTATGATTCCTTTTCAGGATGAATCTGAAGAGCAAGGAGGCTTCCATTTGTCATGTCCTGATTGCTGCACTTTGTCAAACATAACTTTCTAAAAGAAGATGGAAGGAATTGACTCCTTAGTGTAAAGAGTTGGAAATATTCAGGGGATAGTATTTCAGAGTGCAGGTTGAAGTAGGCAGAGGTCCCTATGCATATCATAGTAGATTGAGAGTAAATCCAAAGTTATACCTGCAGGGTTTATTATAGCCCAAGTAAAGGTTGCTGGATGAAAACAGCCCTAAATGAAAGGGTTACTTAAAGTTATTTGCTACTTAAGGACATGGCTGGCAAAGGGAGTAAGATCTGTTTCCAGGTCTCCTCCTTTCTCTCTTCACATTCTAATTTATTCTCCTTTTTTGAAAAGAGTTTCTCTTTACAGTTAAAGTTCTAATGAAAATAAAAGCTGTTTAGTCTTGTTGGAAAGCTTGTATAAAAGAAAAGACTTAGGCAGAGTTGGCTTAAAATCTCTAGCTGGTTTGGGGTGCTGTGCAAGAACCTCAGTGGTTATTAACTTGCTAACATTAAAAAGAGAAGGTATCATTCTTCACTAAGTACATTCATGCATTCAACTCCAAATTTCTGTATCTCACTTTGAACTGTATTACTCACTTGGAGCAGAATCCATCCTGGGAAGATGCCAGAAAAAGTTTCCAAAATGTCAGTAGCTGGAGGCACCATACCCATATAATGCAAGAGAGCTCTCTCGCTCCATTTTCCCTGACATATCCCTTAGATGCAATTATTCCATTGGATGCCTCCATTTGTGCAAAGGGAGGAAGTTAGTTGTAGGCCAGCCAAATTCTAACACATACAAAGCTAAAATTCTTTCTGGATCAGTTGCAGTGCTGTCAGTGTGTGCAGGATTCCCTCTTTTTCCCCTTAGGTGTTGCAGACTCCGCAGGATGGAAGTCAGATGATGTGCAATGAAACAGCTTAAACCAAAGCTTGCTTGAGAGAATTTGGGACAGTTCTCTTCCACATATACTTTTGATAAAGAGGGTCCCAGCATTTGTTGCTTTCCCATCCCACCCCTACCACTGCTCATGTTGAAAGCAATAGCCTTTATTAGAGCCAGTTGTATGCGGAGATTAGCAAGTGCTGCTGCCTGGTCTGCAACCCTCCTCCCTCACTGTGATTGATGAGGCTTAATACTTTGTATTTGGAATTCAGCTTAGGATTTAAGTGACCTAATGTTGTCCCAGAATTCAACCAGATATAATTTGATTTTCTATGTTGTTGAGTCTGAATAATCTCTTTTTAATTAAATGTATCTTGGATTTAGTTTCATGCCCTATGCACAAATATGTCCAGCATATCTTGTGCTATAGTTACTACACATGGACAAGTATTCGTTTTCATTTATATTTTATAGTACATTTCCATAACAAGTAAAGAGTGTAATGAATAAAATTAATGGAGAGAAAATACTTACTGTTCCATATCCTTACTGTAGTATTTTGGTTCCACAAGGTTGCTGTATTTAAGAGCTGATTTAATAAATTCAGTATTTGTCACTGGATAACAGCCATCTACTGCCACAGGACATACCCATTGAAGTGATAACTGTAAGCAGTTTAATTTGCAAAAATGTATCAATTTTGCATCTGAAGTGGCCTGAGTATTACAATTGACAAATTATTCACACTAATTCAAAAAATAATAAAGAAATAATAGAAATAATACCAACTATCAACAGAGGAAACAACAAAGTTTAAAAACATTTGAGGAATATTTGTATTTTTCATTACCTACCACTTATAATTTTCAGTCGAAAGGGAGTTATAGGCAGTCATTCTTGTAGGGATTAGCCCTTTTAATAATTGTTTCCCAGAATTCTGTCTATAAGTTAAAAAAAAATTCATTTTTCTCATCAGTGAGTTGTGGTTTTTTTCATTAAACATTTATGTTCCTTATTATACACGCACTTATAATCTGCTTGATTT
Source organism: Monarcha castaneiventris obscurior (assembly GCA_026261815.1). NCBI lineage: Eukaryota > Metazoa > Chordata > Aves > Passeriformes > Monarchidae > Monarcha > Monarcha castaneiventris. Next base: position 27,846,655 of record JAMPIT010000433.1, read on the forward strand.
GGCACATCAACATTTTCTTCAGTATGGCTTGAAAATGTGAAGGTAAGAATATTAAACTATTCCCATGGTGATTAAACACATTCAAGGAAAAGACTTTTTGAAAAGTTTTGTCTTGGTATTTAGAAGTTTGGGAGAGTCTCTCTGTAAAGCAGAAAAGCTGGGGTGCCTGCTGTAGTCTGATGAGGTGTTCGATGAAGCACAAAGGCAGAGCAAGTCCCAGATGGAGTATTACTGCCTTATATATGCAAAAATTTGAAGTTTTAGTGTATCCTCTCCATCTGTTGCATCCTTAACTCATATGCTGTAGTCAGCAGCCATATCATCTGACCAGATGAAATAAAATATACTGTCAGAAAGTTCACTGGCAAACATTTTACAGCAAGAAGGAACTAGACTTTCTTGACTACAAGTTTCCAACTCCAACCATGGAAATGATAAGAACGGTCTTTATTTAAGAGTTTTGGAGCTTTATTCATTGCACTCACTCTACTCACAGATAGTTTGTGAGTGCGGTCTCAGCTACAGCGTCTTACCCTGCTTTGTGCAAACGCTTTTTGTTTAATACCTCTCTTCCTCAAAAACAGTAGAGGACAAGTAGACTGTAGCCAGGTGCAAACCTCCACATAGTGTAGCAGTGCCCATCAAACTGAAAAATAATTCTCCTTCTACTGTGTCCTAAAATATATTACAACCAGGAAAGTGGAAAGCATAAACATGCATAGAAGTCTGAAATATCATCAGAGGAACTTACCAGCTGTGCCAGGTTCAAGGTATTTCTTTGAGAAAAAAATGTCTAGAAGTAATACCTCTCCTCATCTGCGCACCCTCCTTCATTTTAAAGGGACTAAAAGGAAAATAAAATTACAGTGAAAATATGTTATGTTCAAGAATAATGGGTGATTACACTTCCTTCAATACAGATGGAGTAATAAATAGTTGTTTTGGGATATCTTCTCTGTGTCAGAACTGAGAGAAGAGCTCTTCTTTAAGGTTATCACAGTGTACAGTGGTGCAGGTTCAAAAAGCCTGAATGTTTCAGCTAAACTTCATAGACTGAGAGACCTGAGGGCCTCAAGGGTCAATCTGATTATAAAGTTGGATCACTTCCACAGGTCATTATATTTCATCCAATTGCCTCTGAACTGAATTCAGTAACTTGCATTTCAGCTACAGTGTATCTTTCAAGAGTAGAATTCAATTTTTATCTAAAAAGAAGCAAAAATTATTAATTCCCTTAAAAAAAAAAAAAAGAAAAAGAGACCTTGGTAGATGAATCATAACAGTTTGAAGTTTCTTGATCAGTAATGTATTACTAGCCAACAGTGGGTCAGTGACCTGTATGAAATACAACAATGATCTCAAGGCACATCACAAAATCTCTCTTAGCTCAAATTAATTGGCATCCCTATTGGCACTTTTGGAAGGAATTGCAAGAACTGATTGAGCACTGAAAATGAGCCACTCTCTCCTTCCCACAAGGGAGTCTTTTCAGCATAAAATTGAAGGTGTTTTGGAAGATACATATAAAAATGTGTAGAACTACTGGCTCTGTAATATCTGTTCTCTTGGAAAATACAGAACTGTGTTCAGAATACCTGTTGAAACAATTCTGTGAGTGTCCCAGTTATTTCTAATAATAAATGAAAAAAAAATACTGAAAGTATGGAATAAACCAATTTTTTATACAAACATACAGGCGCAACTTGGTTGTACCTCCATGGCTGGATATTACAGATGCTAGGTTTTTTGCTTCTTCATATCTTCCCTAAGATCCAGTGTATTTAAAACAAATTCTTCACCTACTGTTCTCATTACTTTAGGGAATACTATACAGGCATGCCAGTCTTTTTACTGATTGTTGTCAACTCCACTTAGTACTTTGTTATATTAGTTTACATTAATTTGTTATTTTATTATTGCTGCAGGGCATATACATGTCATTATGTTTTAGGGTAGAGATATCATTAAGGTGATTATTCAAGAATAATGTGCTGATAGTTTTAATGGGCCAATAATCCAGTAATGAAGGCATTGTAATGGAATTCAGTGCTGTTGCGAAATTATTCAGTATTCCATAGTGATATGATTTGTAGAGCTGTAAAGCTGTGCAAGTAGAATAATATGTTAATATAATTTTCTATAGGTTTGCAGGTTTGCTATCTATGTGTTTGTTTAGAATACTGGCTTTTACAGATGAGATATTTCCTGGAGCTACTGAGGGCTTTTTTGATAATAAGGCAATTTGTGTATTATTTTACTAATTGTCTGCAATAGATGTTTAGAGAACTTGATTGTTTAAGATAATAAATATAGGAAGATAACATGACATTCTGTGATGAAAATAATCTGTTAGACTTTGCAAAAGAATTTATGAAATGGACATTCCTTGTACCTTTATGGAAATGAGAACAAATACAATGAAATGATAAAAAATTAACATACCTTTAAATGTTTGGGAAATGGCTAAATATAGTGTATGTGAATTGCTGTGGTTAATGAGGCCTCTTTTTTTAAGTTTTATACAATGATAACACACAGTTTGTGTACCCCCTGGCAGTACTTCACGGGGTTTTTACTATAATTTTTGGATATGCAACCCTGAGAAAACCTGAGATAGTCTAGTGCTCAAGCATGAGATTTGACTTTTTAAAAAAGACTTTTTCAATATTTTATAAATTTCTTTGTTCAGCAAAGAAATTGAGTGCTATTGTTTAGAGACTACAGGCTTAATGTATCATCTGTAATAATTTTTAACTAAGAACTCATCAGCTGTTTTTAAAGCATACATGATTCAGGTTGTACTGCCTTCACTGGGTAATAAATTTCAAAACCTGGATTTAATATTGGGAAGCTGAGATAAAACCTGAATATAAGATGATAATAAGTGACAGTCATTATATTATCTTATTGCAGTAAATTAAAGGCACTTCAGAATCAATCTGATAACATAAGAAACTTCATAGAGGTTGCTATTAATAACAATTAGGGCGAATAAGGTAAAAATACTGTGCACTCAGAAAAAGGATGTTGCTTGTGCGATAAACTGTGAATATACCACACACCATAAATTGCAAAACCCTAAACCTCTAATAATTCAAGGTATAAGCAGAAAAACATTCAAAGTATTCCAGAAACTGGTGTCTAGAGAACAGAGAAAGACAGCAAAGGTATTCCTGTGTGAATGAGGACTATCTGTGTAAAAGTGGAAAAGTCCTTGTGCCTCTAGGAAGGGGTTTTTTTTGTTTTTTTCTTCATGTGCATCAAGTAGAAATATCTCTAATGAGGTAGAACCCACACCTCAAACTCACACACATCTTTGTACAACTTGGCCAATCTGATCATTCATGTTCTAGTAGAAGGCACATGCCCTGAAATTAATTCGAAAGGCAGCCAGCCTGAGACCTTTAGGAAGCACTGTGATTGGTGGAATGTCGGGTAACTTCAGGATCTGCCTTTGGATATATCCATGGAATTTGATTAAACAAGAACTTAATTCGAAATACTACTCTATTCTCTCTTATTTTGTATGCCACTACTGATTTAGAAAGCTTTATCTGTAAAAGAAGTTTCTTCCTTTTTCTTCTTGCTAATTTTAGTGAATTTATGGTTGCCTTGTGCTGTATTGATCAAAAAAACCAACAAAATAAACAGAGTTTACAAGAAATGGTGAGCAATCAATGGGTAAAAGACAAGCTTCCTTTGAATGAACATGCATTTCCTTAGTAAAAGGCCAGAAAAAAACCCTGAGTTTCTATTTGTTTAATCTATAATTCAATTTGTTGAAACAATGTACCAGAATACTCTGACTTGATCTCTTGGATCCTGTAAGGAAATTTCTCTATGTAAGTGATTTAAAGACATCAATTATTAAGGTCTGGTGTTTGGTATGTCAGAACAGAGAGGAATTCTAAGAATGTTCAATATGTGGTATCCACCTGACACCAAAATAAGGAAATAGATGTTTGTACTTCAAGCTCAACAAATCACTTTCTGTATAGCTGTGTGGATACTTTTAAATGTAAATTTTTATTTGGGCTCTGGAACAGGCTTTCTAGGGAAGTGGTCTCAGCACTAGCACTAGAGAAGTTCAAGAAATATTTGTAGAACACTCTCAGGCACAGGGTGTGATTCCTGAAGTTGTCCTGTGCAGGGCCAGAACTCGGACTTGGATGATCCTTGTGGGTCCCTTCCAACTCTGGATATTGTACGATTCTGCCAATTGAACTTTCCCATATGCATTAACTTTCAGAAAGGTGATACAGAATGGATACTGGGCTAAGAATGGGAATGATTTCTTTTTTTTTCTTCAAGTGTTGGTCCACACATGCACCAGCTTTCCAGACTGAAACAATAGTACTAAAACCTAGAATCCCCGACAGTAAATGCCCATATTGGCTGACATGACATCCACAGCTACTAAAGATACTTCTGAAAGCTGGTCCAAATCGGCTACTAGTAGCTCGGCAACTAGTGTTGTTGAAGAGTTGCAACAAATCTTCAATAGTAGGATGTTATATTAACATCATGCAGATGTCATTACCTTGGTATATCAAGAGGTTAGATAATTTTTATTCTCACCCCATGTCATGGTTTAACTCCAGCCAGCAACTAAGCCCCACACGCCTCCTCACTCAATACCCTCAAGTGGGATAGGGGAGAGAATTTGAAGGGTAAAAGTGAGAAATCTCATGAGTTGAGATAAAGGCAGTTTAATAGGTAAAGCAAAAGCTGCACACATAATCAAAACAAAGCAAGGAATTCATTCACCTCTTCCCATGGGCAGGCAGGTGTTCAGCCAGAGCAGGGTTCACCTTTAATGGTGACTTGGAAAGACAAGCACCATCACTCTAAATGTCCCCTCTTCCTCCTTTTTACCCTAGCTCTATGTGCTAAGCCTGATGCCGTATAGTGGGAAATATCCTTTTGGTCAATGAGGATTGGCTGTCCTGGTTCTGTCACCTCACAGCTCTTTTTGCATCCCCAGCCTCCTCTCTGGCAAGGTCGGGTGAGGACTTGTGCAAAGGCTGTTCAGCAGTGATGGAAACATCCCTGTGTTACTGACCCTGTTCTCTGCACAAATCCAAAGCTTTGTACCTACTGTGAAGTAAATTAACTCTATCCTAGTCAAAAGCATGAAGGGATTGAATTATATGGTAAAATTGCTAGCCCTTACCAGAATGTAGCTTCAAATGCAAAATTTTCTTCTTTTACCTTGTTGCCAAGCATTTCAGCCATTGCATTAAGGTTTTGCTGAAATTTCAATCATTTTTATTATTCCTGGACTTATTACTGGATAAGGCTGTCCTTTTTCTTCTAACTGATGGTGTATTGCACCTATTCTTCACCTTCACAAACAGAGTATTCATGGACCTGGGAGACAAGCAAGCGTCCTTTTCACAGCTTTGTTATATTCCTCCTAAGAGACAACAAATCATTTAATTGCTCTATTGGCTATTTGGGCATTAGAGAAAAAGCAGTCATGCCAAACACACTTCTTAATATATTGTCTGAAACAGTGAACGACCCCCTTGATTAAAATAGGTAGAAACACTTCCAAACTTGAAGTAATCATAAATAGTGCTGGTGTGCTACTTAGCTTGTCTGTGCCTGGTACAAAAGCCTCAGGTGGTATGGCACAGATGTAAGCTTGTACAGTGTAGTACAGGGTGAGGGTGAAGCTATTGGAAAGGACAGTCTCATTCAGATGCAGCTCACACTGTGTTGTGCAAGAATGCATCAGACTCTTTATGACTTCCTGGGATAGTAAATTTTCGTCTTGCTGACAACAGGAGTAATTGCTGTGTGCAGAATAAAATCTTCTATTTTTATGAACTATGCTTCCTTATTTCTATTACAGATCTTAATTGCTGTTATTACTAATCACTATAGTTATGTTTGTGGAGAAAGCGTAGAAAATTTTGCAAATTAACTTGTTACCATGGAGGACAGGGAAGTAGTGTAATTTCCTTGGGTCTAGAAGTTGTCGATTCCACATCATCCTTTGTATTTGGCATTATGGAGGTGTCTCCATTGAAATTTCTGCAAAGGGACTCAGAGGTCTCTTGTGGAGTGATGTTATACTAGCTCTCCACTTCACTAAAAGTATACAAATTAAAGGAATGCCTTAATTAATAAACAAACTACAGATACCAAGCTATGGTTAATTTATCACAGCTGTCTTTGATTGTGCTATAATTGTGGTTTAAAAATAGTAACATGCATACATTGTGTGAGAAGAATAAAAAGCGAGAAAGTGAGAAAAAGTTAATATACTCTAGGTGATGCATCACAAAAACAAAACAAAACAAAACAAGATTCAGGACAGCTTTGTAAGCAGTAGCTCAAGTAGAGCTGAAAAGAAGCCTTTTTAGAGACACTGAAAAATGCATGTGCTTGCTCAGTTGTTGGAGTTTTTTATGTCAGAGAACATATCAAAGCCTCTGTATCAGCTCACACTTCCCTTGAATTTCAAAATCCACTTTAAATCTTGATTTTTAGACCTGCTTTCCCTGGACAAGAAAAGAATCATCAGTTGTGACAGGTCTTAAAAAATGCCAAGAAGGCAGGTATCCTGGTGAAATTCTGTTACTGACCATCCAAGCAGGACAAAGAGGCAGGTGAAATATTTTATAAGCAGCTGGGAGAAGTCTCATTGTTGCTGGCCAATGGAGGAGGACTTCGGCTTACCAGATGTCTGCTGGAAATACATCAGAGGACACAGCCTAGGAGGTTCCTGGAGTGTGTGGCAGACAACTGCCGGACACAGCTGTGAAGGAACCAGCTAGGGGAGGTACCCACTGGACTTGGTATTCATGTATAGAGAAGGACTGGTGAGGGATGTGGTGCTTGGAGACCTCTTGGCAGTCATGGAACTACGGAGGTGCTCAGCAGAACCTTGGACCTCCAGAAGGCGAATTTTGGCCTCCTTAGGTGCCTGTTGACAGAGTCCCTTGGGGGGCAGTCATGAAGGGCAAAATGCCTTCATGACTGCCAAATGTCAAAGGATGCTGGACATTCTTCAAGAAGGACATCTTGCAGGTACAGAACCAGGTTGTTCCCATGTGCTGAACTCACAAAATTCCATCAAGTTTTGTTAGGCAGATTTCTGTGAGTAGGAAAAAAGCATTGCTATTTACATAAGGAATATGATGGTTTCCCATAAAGAAAGGTTTCATCCATCACAAAGACACTGAGTAAGAATATCAACGACTTGTAAATGTCTCTCAAAGTGTAAAAGATACTAATTATATGATGCTATGCCTTTTCCATACAGAATATCAAAGACTTGCAGTGAGATATTTCAAATCTGTGTCACAAAACCACTTGAAATTCAATTTCTTTTTCTTGAATTAGAGTTAGCATATTCAAATTTAAACATTTTATTGACCTCATACAGTTTCACAAAAAGTTACAGTCTCAAATAAATATTATGGGGATAGGGTTTTTTTTCAATAAAATTGCATCTTTTTAGAAGAATTAAGTTGAAAATATTAGTATTTCTGTATTTATTTAGAAAATTATTCAAGTATATAAGTGTATCCATTTGAGATTTCAAAGCTCAGAAATACTTCATCTAACTTATTACTCTCTTGCACAGCTCATTCTTTCACATTTTCCAGTGTGTAGATGAGCTCATTCCTCTCCCACATTTCCCATGATAGTTCCTACTTTGAAAGAAGCAGAATTGAGGTCAGTTCTTTCACACAGGATTTATAGTGTATACTTCTGGTTTTAGCAATGCCGTTAGCATACTCTGTTCTGACAAAAATCTTTTGTACCCCAGGACAAGAGAGGTATGTTTCTTGATCTGATTCTTAGAGTGTTCATTCCACAACTAAACAGCTTTCTTTCCCCCTGTCAACTGCTTCTTGAAATTGGTTAAATATCCCTCTCTGCATGCAATTAATCTATGCAATTTGTAAAAGGAAAAGAAATTAATCACAGTACCTATTTGAACATTGTAAAGGTTTCATTTTTCTTGATAGAAGTGATCATGCTGGCACTTTTTATGTATTTCATGTGTCTAGTTATGAACACACAGACTTTTCCCACTGAAAGGGTAGTGAAGCACTGGAATGGGTTGCCCAGGGAAGTGATGGAGTCATCATCCCTGGATGTGTACAAGAAACGACTGGACATGGCACTTAGTGCTTTGGTTTAGTTGACGTGGTGGTGTTCAGTCAAAGGTTGGACTCAATGGTCTTGGAGGTCTTTTCCAACTTTAAAGATTCAATGACTCTATGAGAACTATAATAATACAGTACTGTGTTTCTGCATTATTCATATTTTTGTTTCTGCATATATAAAGGTACATATATTCTGTGAAACATTGGCCATTTTCTAAAGTACTTCCCTTTCTGTGTTTGGGTATGGCAATATTGCCAACTGAACCTGTAAAACAACTTCATAAAAGTCTTTAAAGCAGGTACAAATAGAAAGTAATTTCATTGGTTCAAAATACCACCTCTATTGCTTGTGAGGAGACAAAATCTCAAACCAAGTTATTCACCCCTGAGATAGTATCCAAATAAACTTTTAAATGTTTGCACAGATTTATGCCTTAATTTGTAAAGGTAGGTAAGAAAGTCAGAATTTTAAAATTTAGGTAATGGAGGCAGGTAATAGAGACAGTTTTCCTTTGGCTTTTCCTTTGGCTTCCTTTATGACACTGGACAAATAAATCACCTGTTTTTGGCATGAAGATGTTGTATAATATCCTTTCCAGATGAAACATTGTTATCAATCTGAGATTAGGAATGGGAATACTAAGAGTCTTAATGAAATTCAAAACATGCTCATACCAGATATTATAGTTATGACAAGCTCACAGAAAACAATTTCAGAAATATTTTGGTGAGCATACTGTGCTCATAATAAATAGATTTTTATTATTTTTTAGTCTATATGTGTCATTTATGCTTTGGATTTAATTCTGTTCAAAAACTTATATTATTTAGTTGCTTAAAATGCAGGCATTGTTTTTACGATACTGAAGAAAAACATTATCTAACCCTGAAGTCTTCAAATGAACATTTCTTTAATTTGCATTGTGTTGTATTTCCAAACTACACAGTCATCATCTGGAAATCAGTTTTATTATGTGTTAAATAAGATCATGGGTTTAAAATTAGAGAGGAGGACTTTTATCAGGTACTGATAAAGACAATAAAAGACCTAGTGACAAAAATAACGATCATAGCATTTAAACTGTGTCCTTTCATTTTCCTCAGTTTCTTCCATAAAGAGAAATTCAGTCTTTCCACTTGGATTACTGGGCAAAAGTATTATCTTCTCTTAAATGAAGGAAAGTTTCTTAAAAATGAAGCCTCATCTAAAATACAAAAGGTAACTCCAGACAGAATGGACAGAAACATTGAATGTTTCTATTCCCACCAGGTCAGGTGTCTAGGTTTATTACCAAGAAAATGAGAAGATGGAGCAAGAAGGAAAAATCTGTTGCACATCTAGAGAAAGCCCAATGCACAGCAGCTTACACCCTGCTACAGGGCAGGGGTCTGGGTATGTAGGTACTCAGACCCAGGAACCACCACAAAGTGTTGTAACCACTTGTAACCAGGATAACACAAGAATAATATTCAATGCACAGATATGCAAAAACAATGCCATGGAAAAATATGTGCACTTTGTGTGCAACATGCAGACAGACTATATTAGGAATCACGTTGATACAAACACCCCTTTGAATAAACACTTGGCAGCTTCATTGTAAGACTATTTCACATGTTCACATCACTGTGCTTATTTCTGAAAAAAAAAAAATCCTTTTTTTCCCAAGACTCAACCAAGCTCACTTGCATCAATAAGTTTTATACTGAAATTGGTACCCTTTTTTTCAAGTCATTGGCAAAGACATTTGTTTCACTATTGGATAAATTATTGGCAAATTTTCCTCAAGAATACCTCAGAAGAATCCAGATTGTTTGCAGGTCTATGTTCATTTGTTATAAAGTGAAAATATTATACTTAGGTTATGCTTATGCTTTTCTTACTGCTTCTACAAAACATAAACTTCAGACCTGCTGGGTCCATCAGGGTTGAACTCAGCAATATCATCTTAAATAATTGCTGAGAAACCTTTATGCTACCTTACTGAAGTCAGATGAATTTTCAAGAAACAGAATCACTGAAAGTCTTTGTTACAGTAGAGGGAGAAAGGAGATAGAAAAATGAGATAAGGTATATAGTGGTATATAATATTTTTTTTCTTTTAGTGGCTTAACTCACTCCAGAGAGAAAAGGGTTTTGTGTATTATACAAACAATACATGTTTACTCTACTGTCTCAGAAAATGTAGCTGGAAAAACTAAAAAAACTGTGATCTCCTGTTCCTGCTGTTGCTGATAACATCAGTTATTATTTTGTCTTGTCCTTTCCTCCATGTCTCTGTCAGATAGATTGCCATCACATATCTGGAAAGGGCACGTGTGAAATATATGACATGATTCATTTCATCAAAGGTCAAAATGAGATGAAGCTTTGTCTGACCCTACAAGAACAAGTCACCCACCATAATTGCAACAGTTGCTACTGAGAAAGCAAGACTGCCAATGCGCTGAAGGAGAAAACAGAAATCTCTGTGGAGGTAATCCAAACTCCGTGGCTGTCTCATCCGTGAAGTGTGATGGTGTAAGGGCAAAGACAATAGCCAAGAGGGGAAGATGAGATATATTTCTGTGAAGGTACCACACAATCCTGGGAGCAGATGCAAGGGAAATCAAGTTTCTCTTTTTTCCCTCAGCAGCTGCATAGAGCAGCTGTTTAAAGCAGAAAAGTTACCCTTCTTCACATAAAATCTCACAGACTTTGCGACTCAAAGAAAACTTACATTTCCCACCATCACATTGTTGGTCTTAGTGGGTCCCTTAAAACTCAGTATATTCTGTGATTCTGTGATCATGAATGAGGAAGCCAAGAAAAATTACCTGAGTCACATATCTTGGGCTTTCTTCTGTCTGGAAGTAAGAACAAAACCAAGCCCCACTCTTAAATGTTAGAGATCACTATCTCGTCTCACCCTCCTCTTGAGAAACTGCAGCAAACCAGAGGGTTTTCATGCTCATCTATAAAAAGAAAACTTCATATCTAATTGTCAATTTACAAAAACACACCATCCCAAAACTGAGCTCAAATATTGATAAGGAAATGTGTGGACAATCTGCTTCATAGACAGATTAAAGGAAATAACTTAAAGGAAATAACTAGTCACAGAGCATTAACCTACGTAAATATTTGATTCATATGGGGTGAATCAGAGAGAGCAATGGCCCCATGTTTCTCTAATGGATGGGTATGCAGTACACTGTCAGATTATAGCTTTCAGCCCTGTGTCTGCATTATAATATATCTCAATAAAAAGGCAGCAAGTTGGAAATGAAGTTGAGAGCTTGAAATCTCCTCAGATCCTGTGTATTGCTTGAATTTCTCAGTAACCAAGTAAGAAAAACTTATGTGTCATGGAGCATTTTGGATTTTCCAGTGACATCATTTTGTCTAACAGATATTCTCCTTTGCGTCGCTCACATTCTTAGATAATGCTTCCTATATTAACAAGACTATGCCACAGCTGTACTGATATAATCAGGACTCAGTATTTTATGCTTATTTCACATTTTGGTGTATTCAATTAGGAATTTATTTTGCACTTGGTCTAATTTCTTCTCTTTTGGGCAGGGCATGATGATGTGTATATCATGATGTATTTAGCTTCAGACTAAGAATTAGGCCAGTCTTAATGTTGAGAGCTTTTAGCTTCACTTACACAGATTCCAGTGTTGGATGGAATGGAGCATTTGACAGGTAGGTGAAGTAATCAGTTTACCTTTTGTCACAGGTGTATTTGTGGCAGTTAGAGCAAATAGATACTGTTAACAGCTGCTTAACATTGCTACTTCCCTCACTTATGTAAAATGTTCTCACTCTTAAATATCCATATTTATCTATATCCTTTTAGCAAAAAAAAAAAGTCATTCCAAGATTTATGCTCTGGTTAGATGTACTATATGGGATGCAAAGATACCATTTGAAGTTATATTTCGTACTTGAATTATATAAATGTTCTTCCCCTGATTTATGTGTCTCAAGGTGTTTCTTTATTTGAAAAAATGTGCAATGTTTTTTTTGAAAACCATTATCCTTTACTAGCCTTTCCAGCCAGAAGGAGTGACATTGTCAATTTGTTTATGCCAGATGAAAGCTTTTAACTCAAAAACACAGCCTCTCTCAGTCACATAGTATCTAATTTATGTACTCTGAAAAAAACCAAATAAAATTACTGTAACATTTGCTTTTTAATATCATACAGAGAAAACCCTTCAAAGTCAGCCATGCATGAAGCAAACACACAGGAAGGGACCTTAAATCCCAGCTGCTGACAGATCATGAACCAAAACTGCCTTTTATGTATCTTGAAGAGAAAACTTTGTTATCATCTATGCTATCAGTAGTGACAGTATATTCACTGAAATCATTATACCAAAGTGCAAGGCTTGGATTTATCTGAAAGGGCTTGTTCATTTATTCATGAAGTAGAACTGCAAGGCTTCTGTGTAGTGTTGAGCCTTTCTTTAATTAGTAAGTCAGGGAAATAAGACATTAGTTAAACTTTGCCTGAATAGTATGTTCATTGTTTAAAAGAAAAGAAGAAATCAGAATATTTCTGAAGTAAGACCAAACAGGTTAATCTCAGGTATTTATTCTTAAAAGGTTGTCAAGAATTGTGCTACACCTAAATGCATTGGGAAGACATTTGTTAAGCAGATAAAACATAAGGGATGTTGGAATCACTCTAACAATAAGACTAGGCAAATAAATGACTACTCAAATTTAACTTTTTCCTGAAGCCCTGTAGAGAAGAATTGCTAATCTGCAGCAGAGTTAAAACAGGAACATGTAGCAAAAGACTTGACGGCATGTGTGTCTTCCACAGACCCACCTTAGAAAGGCCAGCCTCTAGAACAGAAATGAATAGTTTTTTGACATCCATTTAGTCAATAAAAAAAAATGTTATGAGATGTCTTGCAGGTATCTGGTACACATGCCTCAAAATCACAGTTGACCAAAAATAATTTTCAGTGGATCTGAAGCATCATTTAAAGAATCTTACTTCTTCCCTTCCACTGATTATTTATCTCTCATGATGAAAAATGTTTGCATAAATTTTGCCCATGAAAAGGCTGCTTGCCATTAGTAATAACTTCTACCTATATGTTTGTTTTGCATCAATGGCTAATTTACAAAACCCTGGAGAACAGTGTACACTAAAATTCATTGTGAAGAATGTAATATATTTTATTCAAAATAAAAATGTGAATAAACCTGAAGACATCTAAAGACTCAAATGCTGACACTGTAATTTTATATGCACCTTAATTCCTAATTAAGCTGGCATATTTTTGTGCTTTGGCGCTAGAAGAACAATGTATTTTTGAGCTTGTCACAGCTGTCACAAAATAGAAACTCAGAGTACATTAGAGGTTTTCTGAAATACTTTTATTTGTAATAAACTTAGAAAAATTTTGGACATCAATAGCAGTATCCAAAACAGCTTTACTTAAGGTTAGGCTTGTGACAATATCCAAGAAAGTTTATATTCTGGCAGGGTCTATTAGAAAATTTCACACTCCAGAGAGCATTATCACATGCTGTCTCAACACCAGAAATGAGCACTGTGTACATTGTGTACACTGTGTACACTGAGGCCATTGTGTTATCAAATATAGTGCATGTTAGAATAGAGATGAGAGTCATGGGAGTACACCAATCAAATTAATTTAATTTTAAAGGCAGACAACTTAATGCTATATCTCTTTCACAAGACAACTTTAAATGTCATAAAAATATTTGTAATCCTTGACAGCTTTTAAAATCCCTTAGAGAACATCCCATATAGCTTGTGACCGTGATAAGGAAATGGTTGACAACTTCCAACTAAGCCATTGTGGCCTTTAGATAACAGTTAAGACTGTTTAAAATTCTTCCAAAATCTTGAGGTAATTTTATAGTATTTCAATGTTAATTGTAGCATGAATAATAATCAATACTGAAGATTTTTCATTCAGAGTGTTTTAGAATAACATTTAAATTTGTGAATGATGTTGAGTTTAATCAAAAGGACAAATACAACACTCATAATGCATTGTTTCAAGGAAATTCTGAGGGAAAAAATAGATCTGTGTAACACAGTCAAAACTGATTATAACAATCACACAGTTGTTTTGATGCAAAGCCTGGACCTGTTCTTATAAAAAAGACCTGAAGAATGCATTTTTATGTGTATTGCTCTATCCTTAGATGTCCAAAACCTGTTTAGGACCTTGATTTTCCATTTGCTTCATAAAAGTTACAATTTTTTGATGTAGTATACTCTATTGTAAATCATGCTCTACGAATGTTTGATGCTATAGATACTGTGGTCATCGTAGAATGAATTCCAAGAACTACTGTAAGACTAAGCAAAAATCCTTTACTGATAAAATTTGAAGTGGAAGAATATACAAAACATAGGTGCAACAGAGAGTGGAAGGAATGGCTGAAGAATGACCATATAGGGTCAGTTTCCCTAGACAAACATCATTTTTCTAATGACACCAATAACAGTTGTGAATCATATAGGAAATCAAGTAGGGTTGTCAGTTCCATAGGGGATAATGTTCTCCTTGATATTTCCTTTTCCTTTCCAATCTCCATCTTAGGAACTTCCCATTCCCGAGGTTTCATCTAAGATTTTTTTTTTTATAGTTGCCAAGAATCTATTTTTTCATGAATTTGACAAATCTATTTCTGTACTCATTTGTAGTGTTTTGGTTTTTTTCAATTCCTCTGACAATCAGATTCCCAGTTTAACTATGTGCTGTGGTTGTATGGGAAAGTACTTCCTTTTGTTTATATTAAGCCTACTGCTCATTATTATTTTTGAAGCCCATTATGCTACTAGAAAAGTAAAATCATCATTCTTTAGTCATGTTTGTCTTACCTCTTAGGTAGCATAGATTACATGTCAATAGATATCTTTCCTGGATGAGAAATTATGTAAAATCGTATAAAGTACTATTATTAAAAAAATAAATCTTATTTTGGTTATATAAGAAACTCCTTGTCTTTCTGATAATTCTTTCCTGAATTTATTCCAATTATATAGTATTCATTTGAGGTTGGATGTCAAGAATTTCACTTTTGTATAATTTGGATCAGTTAAGCATTTTGTATTTGACTTAGAAGTATCTTCTTTCAGGACATTAAAAACACCTTTTATAGTCATAAATATTTTTGTAAATATGTTTGCTGTTTCAAGTATAAACACAACTATAGATAAATTCATAAGTGAATTCAGGATGCATCTTAATCTTCAATCCTGTCAATGTGGTCCTCTCTATATTTGTGTAACTACATGAATTAGCCCATTAACACAAAAATGACAAGTCACATTATTTTTTTGTAATGCTTGATATATGTCAGCAAAAGGATTTCAATAATTCTTTCATTTCAGGATAAAAAGTGCTTTAACATTTTAGTAACCAAGGGATATGACATACTTTTCTTATTCCTTTGAAGTGCACAATTGGCTTCTAAATGAAGAAATTGCACATTTGTATCTGCACTTTCGTATACAGTCTGTGAATATAGCAACTCTGTTCTTGGGGTAATGTAATCCCTGGGGTAGTTAGGAGTGAACTTTTGCTAAGAAGTGCTACCAGTGGGATTTTACAGGGAAAGCCACTTAGGCTATAGAGAGATGTCAAAGGGAAAGAGATAAATAAATACAGGGTAAAAATGCATTTGTCAGCTCTGGTTCATCTATGAATTTTTTGTTATAATGTCTTCTATGGAATGAGATGTTATTACTAAGTCGTGTATTGCTCCAACATAGCCATCCATTACAGTAAAACAGAAATAGCACATTCCATTAATCACAGACATGAGGTTAAATAAAAATGTAAGCACATCAGGAAAGCAAAACTTCAAGTGTACATCACATTGATATATTAAGCAAATGTCTTAGAAGGTTTACAGGCCTGAGAGAATAATAGTAGTAATAATAAACAAAGTTTCATTAGCCATGCTTAACTCAGTAATAGTCATTTATATTGCTGCAAAGAAATTGATTGTTTGTCTGTCGTACAGTGAGCAACATGTGGTATATAACATTTGGAATCAGAGGGAATTTACTGAAAAAAAAATGAGGAGTTCAAATTGAATCAATCCATTAGGTTTGATAAATATTCCTTTCAAATCTATTTTTTTTCCCTTACACTTTACTAAGCTGTTCCTTCTACATTACAGAGATGGATACACACAGAATCCCTGGTCAATTTATTCTCATGTCAGTGGTCATTCCACTCTGTACTTTTATAAAAAAAAGACCTTAAATACCAGCAGGATAACTTTGTGGGATATTATACTATGGCTGGCTGACTTTTACATATTAGGGAAGGTTATTGGAACAATAGACATTCCCATTTTGTTCCAAAATGATTTTTCCATTTTCTTCCTTACTTTTTCATGTAACAATTCTGTTTCATTCTTTTGAGCTATTCTTTCTGCATCCTTCGTGTTTAACATCCATTTCCATTTTCTTTGCAGCATGGTTCAAATAGCATCATTGCTCCCAGTTACTATGGACATTTATGGTATTCTGCAAGAGTGAAATATAACACTTAAATAACAAAGTCCATGCCAAAGGTTGCAATCTAAAGGATCAGAAATGTAGTCATTGATGCCTGACTACACTTCTTGCTTGCATACCAGCTTTGAACAGATTTGGTCATGGGGTGAAATTTTTTCTCAGTAACATCAAGACATACTCCTCCTGCACAGGACTAATATACTTCCTGGTTCAATCTGGACACTTTATCATCAAGCTGACTTTTGTCATACGTACCTACTGCCAGTTTTTGAGATATTTCATTGACAAACATTCTACCCAAGTGTTCTAAAAGCTTGATGTCCAGTGTTTCTTTCCTCTCATCTGTAATTATAGCTGATACAGTCAACAGCTACCTTCTATTGAACTATCCCAGTATTTTGAGCCAAAAGAATTTCTGTAATGAATTTTCCTCACAATATTTGCTTCTTACAGCCTTAGACTTATTTTCTTTTTTGCACTTTACTACAATACAACTTCTCTGTGCTGGTGTGGCCTCACTTAAGCCCTGTGTGCAGTTTGGCACGACACCATATAAGATACAAAGCTCTTAGAGAGAATCCAAAGGAGCGCAACAAGGATGGTGAAGGGTCTAGAAGGGAATACGTATGAGGAATGAACACTTGACTTTTTCGACCTTAGACACCTCTCACAGTTACTCATCCTGGGCATCACCAGCCAGGGTCCTCAGGCATCCTCTGACATTCAGCTTCAGGCACCTACCTCATCTGCAGGATCCGCACCCACTTCTGAGATCTTTCCTCCAATCTGTCTTTCAAAGACTGCTTCTTTTTGGAAACTCTTCTTTTGGCGCCAGCTCCTCTTTCCAGAAGAAAACACCTCCATACTGTTTTCCCAGCCTCTGTATGCTCTAAGCAGCCTATGTGCAGAAACAGCATGCATATTTAGGCTCCTAATTCACCCTGCTTCATGACTATGTATTAAATGGAAGAAACAGGATATGCCAATTCTGTTTAGCCCAGGCATTTTCAAAATTTAACACTAGCCCATACAATTTGCTTCTAGGAAGAAGCAGGCTTCAAATTTAGAGGACAAAAGCTCAGCTTGGACAACCACGTGCACCCAATTCTTTACTGCCTGTTAATATTCACAGCTTAAACTATATTTTCACTGACAACACCCATTTAAATACAGTCTGATATAAGATTTTCAAACTGTGAAGTCATTCTCTAGTACAGTAGAGAAGGGGTGGAAACGTCTTTGCACCGTTTAGTGTGACTTGTAAACTTTCTTAAGGACTCTGCTAGCATTGTCCTACAGGAGTAATCCTATATGCTTTGATCAAGGGAAGAGCAATGTGAGGTACATTTTTGAAGGTGCTTTTAATTAGGTTTCAATTTCTACTTAAGCTTAAATATATTGATAAGGAAAAGTAGAAGGCAGAATTGATAAAAGATATGAGAAAGAACAAATTAGAAGCTTCAAACTAAAAGTTTGTAACCAGGGGTTTCTTAAACCTTCACATTAAATATCATATAAAAGGAGTTCAGCTTAGAGTTTCCTGCTGTCTATTTATGTGTATAAACATCACAGTTTTCTAGAATCTCTGGCAATTGACATGTTGCAATGTGACTGCCATTTAAATGGTTAGCTATTTCCCAAAATGATTGCTTTATGTGTAAAAATCTTAAACCTGTTTCTGAACAAGGTTTTGGCTATTTTTTGTTTATTGGTCTAGTCAATTCCTAGCACTGATTTTTGCCTCCTGCTAGGTAACCCAAACAAAATATCTCAGCAGTGTTCTGCAGATATCTTACAATTTTGTTTCATGCTTCTCCCATTCTGATCAAGCTTTTTAATCTCTTAACATCCTACTTTCTCCTTAGCCCTTATAACACACCTTTGTTAGTCTTTACTTTCATCTACTTCATACCCCATCCTCTCAGCCAAGCCACAGTTTTGTCATTTCAGAAATCATTTTTCTGACATGTCTGCCTCTTCCCATCAGTCTCTACCCTTCATTTCTGTTTGGTACTGATGCTTTTCCAGTGTCACTTTCCAGTGTCCATCACCAGTGTTTATTATGGTTTCTATGTTTCTATTTTGCAATTACTAAAGGATTTCACATTTGAGAACAGCTTGTAATGGCATAAATTGATGTTAAAATTTTTTATTTGGCTGATGAGTTAGTATCATCACTGTCTTCTCTATTTCAATGACAGAAAGAAACCCCAATATACGGATCAGTAGGTAATTAGAATAAGAAATAAGAGAGAAAAAGGAGGTGAAGAAAGGTGTCAAAAAATTACTTAATCAAATTGTTGTTTCATTTGCTTTTTCTCTTTAGGAGATCGAATGTATCAGTAAATGTTAACGGAAAATTCAAAGGAATTTAAAAATGCTATATTTCAGCTGTATCCCTTCCCACAGTGCTTGAGAATAGAGAGCCAAGGTTAATTTACATAAGCAAAAGCAGAGCATTGACCTTTGACCTTTGGTTTTCTTTTTGTGTTGTGTTCTTAGGTGCTCAATACAGGATTTTTATGATGTGTGAATCAGCTTCCTGTGTATTTGGATTTTGGGTATATATATTTAGTTACCCAGAGCTGTCCTGTGGTCCATCTCTACTCTTGTTGAAGGAGATGCCAGGCATTTTCTGCCAATTTGGAGTCCTTGAGTACCTTGAGATTACACAATACTCAGTACCTTGAGAATTAGAAGTACTCCAGTCAAAGCTCACACTGAGGATGTTTTTGTAACAGCTCTGGTTGCATGGGAAATCTCCAGTGGCCTCTTTTAGGTGGCTGATAGACCTCGTAGTACTATTAATAGGGATTTAATATGAACCATACCTGGAGCACAAATTATGAGTGTAGCGGAAAGGAGATCATATGGGAAGGAGTTGGATGCCACAGCTCACATTTAGTGGTTCAGGAAGACTGAAAAACATTCAGACTTTCATTGCAAACAGACAACTTTAAAGCAGGTTTCATCCCTATTAGTCTATAATTAGGGCAAAGGACAGGGTGTTCTGAGAGCTCTTCACACATGTCAAAGAGCTAAGGGGAGTATAAAACCCTGCAGAAGATCTAATTCCAGCGTCTCACTTAACTTTACAATCTCTATCACAGTAAGAAGGAAAGATTCAGCACTGCCTCTGGGGTTCTACTAAATCTGCCGCTTGTGTCTCTTTTAGAACAAGAACTTTTCTTTCTCTCCAACCTGTAATGACAATGCAGTGGCAGGCACCATCAGTCATTAGTGTTCAGGCCTCTTCTTTGCTTCCACTGATTTTGGTTGAGGAAAGAGATGCAACAGCTGGGGTGAAGTAAATCTGAAATCTGCAGCATTGGCAGAGAAGCAACTGCCTTACAAAACGTCTCTGCACACTGCATTGCAGAGTGCTGACACAGGCCAGGGCCACAGCTACTTCACCAGTTTTGTGTTTCAAGAGGAAAAAGGGAGTAACCCACCAGTCAACAGCAGCAGGGTGAATTTTCTTTGCTCTTTTGGCAGCAATGAAGACTGTAAAGACTATGAGTTTAATGTAGTACTTCCCATCAGTGTCATGACTCCATATCAAATATGGGTGATCCAAGGCACCCAACTACCCAACACTGTCTAAATTATTGCATACCTGAAAAGTAAAGTGTTTTTTACAGTCTGACAGACTGTTATCAACCTCACTGATACTGTCTTTTTTACTCTGAAACACAAAGCAGGCATATCTATTGATTTATTATTTTCACCCATGTTAAAAATATCAGTACTTTCTGAAAAAAGGAAAAGGATAATATAGAGTTCAGCATAAGGACAACGATTCAGCATGGTGCACCAGGGCTGGGGTTTACTCACCATCAACAGGGTCAACACTGTCTCCAGCAGGTGTGACTCACAGCCACACTCCCTCAGGAAACGTGCATGCCATGACAGCTGATTTTGGTGCATCATTCCTCTGGGATTTTCAGGAGATGAGTATGTAAATTCCTATTGAGTCAGTGGTGCAAACCTGTCTCCTATTCTCCCATGTTAGGAAATTATGCTCTCTCTTAAAATGTGGCTGCACAATAGCTGTACATTGCTCCACTTAATTTCTATTTTAGTTAGGTCTGAATTTTACTTGAGCAGTTGTTTTGAGTGTAGATATATTTTTATTTTCAGCAAGGGGGTTAATCGCACGTCTTTAAAGAAATTTTTATTCTCAATACTACCTAGCAGTACTTATGTGTTAGCCTTTGCTGTCAAATCTTTTGCTAATGGTGAATTTCTAATGCTTCAAAATTAAATGAGAATAAGAAAATTATCTGCTTAAATTAAAAGAGCCTGAAAATAAGAATGTTATTTAGGTAAAAGTCAGCAAATGTCTTTTTTGGCAGGGAAAAGAAGCATTTCTGAAAAGGTTTGGTTAACGATGTCACAAGGTTATTGATAGATGATTAGTAAATGGGTTTAGAAGAGATTTACACTAATATAGCCTAGAAAAAGGATTTAAAAAAGGCACGGCAGGATGAACCTTAATACTGTATTTAGTTTCATTGCACCTAAAAAGACAAGAGAGATAAAACATTGCTGAAAGAATTTTTTTGCCATCAAAATGCAAGGCATTTTGTCTCTTTCTTCTCCATTTGTTATGTTGCACATTTGCAGGAAGAAAACTAAGATCCAAGAGGTTATACTCAGCATTGATGCCATATTTCATTACTTTTTAAGATTTCTAAAATGCCCTTACCAATTATCCTATTTCTTCAAAATTGCTTCATCATCATTCTTTTGCTACTTTATCTACAGCACAAATTTTCTTTCTGCCTCTCTGACATTGCCCCCTCAAAATCTTTTGCATTATCACCCTCCTGTCTGTTGATTCCCCATGCCTGAAACTCATGGCATTTCATAGGTTCAGCTCCTATAGAGTGGATCAGGTCTCTGCAAACCTGATACCAACTATGTCTTTTATATTGTCTAGTTCATCAACCTCCCTCCAATCACTTCTTGATGTACTACTACCACCCCCCCTACAAAAACATTTTAATTTTAACCTCTATAAAGATTTTGACATTTTCTCACCGCTTTGGGTATATGCTGTCAGTCACTTTTTAATGTTCTTAAGCTCTTTTGCTTGTGTCTGACCTACATTGTCTTTGGGGTAAGCTCTGTGTCCTCTTACTTGTTTGCACAATGCTAAGAATACATTAACCACTCAGTCAATAATACAGTCCATAATAAAATACTATCTATTTTAACACCACAGCTCTAAGCTTGAACTCTGGGGACAAGAGGATGTAAAAAGACAATTGGCAGTTTGGGAAATTGCTGAATTTACAGCCTAAGGGTGGAAGAAATCCAGTTTTCCCAGGGCAAGTGGTTTATTTTCTTCCTTGTATATCACTTATGCACAGTACTTTTTTATGTAGTATGTTCAGATTTACCCTCCAGTCTCAAGGAGATGTCAAGGCAACTGCATTTCATATTCTTTCAAACTTTTTTCTGCTCAAATTAAAAAATAGTTTGGCCCATTAGCTTCAGAGCTGTACTGAAGTCTTACAATTAACCCTGAAACTAGATAAATTAACTTTATGTTTTATTGTAACCTTAGCACTTGAACTCCTTTTACTCATCTTCATTATTTTCCCATCTCTGTTTCTTGAGCAGACAGAAAATTTCCCATCAAGATTATTAAGGACAATTTCATGTTAATGAAAAAAATTTTCCTTTCCACAACTTCAAACCAAAATGACCCAGCATGTTGTTGGGCTATTCACTCTCCTCTTCCAACCTTGAACTGGAGATGTCAAGTTTTAACTAGTGTTAATATGGTAACAATAACCTTTTGGAACAAGTTCTGACTTTTAGAGCAGATGATTTACCACATATATTTCTTGCATGAAGTTTTAGGAACTAGATTACTTCTTTTTTTACACAGACATTACCTAGACATGCTACCATGCAATCAATTTACTCCAAAGTTAAATGAATCAGAGAGAACAAGAACACATGAGTTTTCAGTGCAACTAAAGCAACTGAAGTTGGAAAGGCAACCCAGCTCTGGAGTTCTCAGCACAGGAAAGACATGGTTGTGTTGGAGCAGGTCCCAACAAGGGCCACAAAGATGATCACAGGGCTGGAGCACCTCTCCTATGAAGACAGGCTGAAAGAGTTGGAGTTGTTCAGCCTGGAGAAGAAAAGGCTCCAAGACCTTATTGCAGCCTTCTGATACATAATGGGGGCAAGCATTCAGTAGGGTCTCTTGAAATAGGACAGGGGGTAAAGGGTGTTAAACTAATTGAGGGTAGATAGATTCAGACTAGATATAAGGAGGTTTTTTTTTTTTTTTTTTTATATGAGGGTTTTGAAGTAATAGAATAGTTGTCCAGGGAGATGGCAGACGCCCTGTCACCAGAAACATTCAAAGTCAGGTTGAATGGAGCCTGATGCAGTTAAAGATTACACTCCTCATTCCAGGCAGTTTGGATGAAATCATCTTGAAAGTTCCCTTCCAGCTCAAACTATTCTGTGATTCCATGAGTCTACATTTTTCACACTTGCACTTCGTCCACTCAAGACTTAGTTACTCTAAGATCAGACATAGACTACACAAGGAAATACAGATCAATGAAAAAGGGTTTCATATCACAGAACTTTACATCTGGCAGCTGAAATCTAGCCTGTTCACTAAACATGAATACACACAGACTGGGTAGTGTGGGCTGCTACAACAATTCTAGTCATGTAATTGTCATTTCCTTTTGCTGTTTGCAAAGAGGTGAGAGATTAATCAAACTTAACAGTTTGAAATTTAAAGAACAGGGAAAGCAAGTCAGAAGTTGCAGCCTCTATTCTTTACACTGTTAACAAGACTTATTGTATGATGTTGGGAGGCACTTAGCTTCTCCGTTTCCAAATCTGCAAATTAAATTAGTACTTGCCCATCTCATTAGTCAGAAGGTAAATTCAATGATGTGTGTGGAGGGTTTACAAATTTTTAGAAGAAGAGTTTCCTACAAAAAATGACAATCTGATATGGAATCATAGACTTGCAGATAATCTTTCTACCAGAGATTTGATTTTGCTAGTTGATTTGATTAGAGTATTTTTTATAAAATATCCAGGGTACACTTGCTTCACTGTTTATGAATGTCTATCTACAACTGAAAATGTTCAGGTGTTCATTCACCTGTATGACTTCAGATGATAGTGCATATAAATATTGTATATTACTCATGTTATCTGGCTTTGTTCCTTCCTTTCAATATTTTCTCAGATGCTAAGGTAAAGAAGTAACATTTTCTGACCTCTTTGTGCCCCATCAAAATATTTCTTGCCCAATTCTGCTTGTAAATCCAGAACTAGTAAAAAAATTTTATAAGGAACCTAGAGGCCATAAATTTCTCATGCCCTGTTGAAAGCCAGATCATTCCCTTTGTTGTGACAAGCATCCTTATTCAAAGACCTTAACATAGGTAGCAGAGATAGGTAAAGATAAAGCAAAAATACCTTTATCAGTTCAGATAAAGCAAAAATGATACCTGTGTATCAGAGGAAAAAAGATGATGTGTGAAGCTTACTTCTGCTCCTCTGTATATGTAATCCAGAGGTCTGATTATATGCAGATGTTCCAATGATCAGATAGCATCTGATGTAATTTTTCCTTTCTATTTCCACCTTTCCCTGTGTCTTTTCAAAATGCTGGACAATATTTTTTCCTGAAAGTGTGATTATTACACTTCATTCTGTCCAAATTTCCTCTTCAATCCTACTTGCAAGTGAAAAATTATGAATGATAACAATATATGGTTTTCACACATGTAGAAAATTACCAAAGTTTGGAAGCTTTGCTTTTCTATAGCCTTCTAATGAGACTTGCTTGGTCTTTAAATTACATCTTTTACTGTATGACATGACCTCAGAGTAGGATTTAATTGCAAGGTATTCATTTGTTATTCATTAAAGTTTGGCTGAGTATTTCCAAACAAGATGAGGAATACCGAAGACATATTTTCAAGTCTATAACTCCTTCAATTAATTTCTGTATATAAAAATAACATAAATCATAGGTATTTTCACATATATCCTTGGAAACCAAGAAAGTCTTCTTGAAGACCATTTATTTGCATCACAAAAATAGCTAATTAACCCAATCTGAAAGAGTTATCATTTTACTAGGCAACATTGTACTCTGTTCACCCTTTTTATAATCATGCTGTCAGCATGGTTCTCCTCATATCCACTTATTCACAAGTGATAGAAGCTTGAACTCTGTAAATCAGTTTAGTTCATGAAAATGAGAGGTTGATAATAGATAGGCATACAACAAGCATCACTGCATAAGCTTTTTGTCATATCAGTTGCTGTCAAAGTTGTTCAGTGAAACACATTCATGGCAACTCAGTACACTGCTTCATTGAAGCCTAAATATAAGCAGCCTTTCAGCTCCTGAAATTCAGTCACAGAATTTTGTTCTTTCCTTTTCCCTGTTTTCTCTGTCAATAAAACATCGCTAACATCAGATTTTTGTATGGTACATTAGGTAGAAAAAAGTAAATCTTTGTAACTGCTTCCTCTGCACCGCTGCCATATCTGACATCAAATGACATGGTATCTAAAAAGTTTTGATGTCTATGCCAATTGATTTATATTGTGGATATTCCCATACATCTCCATTTTATGATGAAACTTGCCTGCAAAAACATGTCACTCTTTGTACTCGTTCTGGTTTTCATTTTCAGTGTCCCAGATATGGTGCATTATCCAGGTAGTCTGCATTTTAAAAGAGAGGGTAACTGATTTTCTTTGCATAACATTTTTGTGAAAAAATTTCCAAAGGTTCCATAGGTCCTTTTGGTCTTGAACATCAAAATCTGTACTTGCTGTAATACAGCAGCTGACAGAAGCCTTTGTATTACCAACTGACCAGAGCAGAGTGAGGAACCATGGTTGAATTTGCTGACAATATCGTTCCAAGACCTCAAGTCTGCTTCCTGCCTTCACCAGACATGATACTTATAAATTGTCATTTGCCATTTGTAGGCATCATGCAGATGTAGAGAGGTTCTGGAAGATCCTGTACCTTCATTTCAAGTGGGCACCTCTAGCTGGAGCCCTGTTAGGTGGCTTCCATCCTGGTTCTACCAGGAGTGAAATCACTTTGATATCACCAGTGGTGTGCTCAAGTGAATATTGCACAATATTCAAATTATTGCACATATAAGTACAAGGTAAGTCTACAACTAGAAGAAAGCCTCTATGACCCTAAATGGCAAATTTAAATATAACCTTTCTTCCTCTTGCTTACTAATCTCCTGCCTCATGAAGGTATTTAAAAATATAAGAAAAAATCCCAGAAAATTTTGTTTTTTCATCACAGCGAGCCCTCCAGAATGCTACCAGATATCATAATTAAGTCCAGCTATGCACATGGAGCAAAGATATTCCAGAGGAAATTTATTGTTTAAATTTAGCATTGTCTATATGAAAGTTAAATCACCAATAAAAGTAGTATATTGAGCAACCCAGTATATATACCAACCTGAATATTGATAAGCTTGCCAATACAAAGTGAGCCTTAATTGTTCTAGAAACCATAAAGTCTACTAAGGATTCAGTGACCTTATCACAGATTATTTTTACTGCTGCTGTGAAAAAAAGAACACGATATTTCCCTTCTGTTTTGACTTCCTTCGTGTTAAATCTGTAATCTTTTCAGCATTGTCTGTGTTTAGAACTAGGTGGATTTAAATCATGTCTCAGTGTTAAAAAAAAAAAAAAAAGGAATATATTCTCTACATGAAATTCCTTTTCCACTGCTCCCTTTCCAGTGGGAGACTCAATTCATGCAATACTAAAAGTGATAGAAAGAGTAAAAAAAATTGGGGTTGATTACGTCTTACTCAATCACATTGACAGTCAACAACTACATGTTTTAATGCTATAATCTCTACTGATTCATTCCTTCATTAAGTATAACATTCAGGCACATTACCTGTACTTTTATATTGACATAACTCCATAGATTAATGTCACAGTAGAGGAGAAAGGAAAATATAGTAAAAACTTTCATAAAATATCAGAAAGAAAGATTCCTGAGGAATTGTCATATTACAAGCTAAAAAATCTCTGCATGAATGACAAACCAATGACATATCAAGCAGGAACTAAAATAAGGCATTTCAAAACTTTCTAATTGTATGTTCTAGGAAAGAGACAAAAGTCAAACATTAAACTGCAGCATAGCAATTAACCCATTTTCCCAAAAATACATTCAGAAAAACACACACCCAATTACCATATTTTATGGTTATAATAAAAATGTGAATACAGGCTTGTAAACAGTGTTGTTATTTGCATTTTCCATTATGAATTTCATTTTGTAAATTAAATTATATATTTATATATTAGTATAACTTGTTTTCACCATATTAATTTGTTTGTTTATTAATATTTTGCTGCTTAAATATATATATAAATCAAGAGGAAATAAACCTATCCAGCTGTTTAATCAGATTGAGTACTGAACTTCCAGAACAGTCAGTAGAAAGTTTGGACTTATTTCAACAGTATAATAGGAGGCTAAAGGAAATTACTTCTAAAATTATGATATAATAATATAAGACAGATATATAAATATCCTGTTGGATCCAATGTTCATCTTGTTGTCCTGAACACAGGCTTTTTACCCAGTGCACAGCACCAATTCACAGAGCAAGGCAAAGTACTCCTGTATTTTATTCTAGTTTGCACAAACTAGGGAGCAGGTGGTAGCCCTCAAATGGTTGGCTCACCAGCCATCAAAACTTTATGCTATTTATACATTTTAACAAACAAAAGCATAAGCATTTCATTGGTTACAAATTGCATAACTTTTCTATTATTTAGTACTCAAACCCCTATTTGCTAGTTATATCTCTCACTTCTCATGCTAATTCGTCCATAGGCACAGCTCTTCTCCCCATTTGACTCTGGGGTCTGTTTTGAGTAGGTGGTTAATGAGTCAGTGGTTGCAATCCCCCACTGCCTGAATTACCGCTAGGTACTACTCAGTTCTGCTGACTTCACTCCTGGTGGCTCTCATCCAGACAAACCATTCTGCTTGGGATAGTCTTCTCTTTTCCTTAAAACAGAAGATTATCCAAGCATACAAAGTTCAAATGCAATTGCTTAATCATAACTTTCCAGCTACAGCTACTGATAAAGAATTAAAAAACATTGCAGTTTGATTCAAATCTTGAGGAGCTCAAATCCTGGGGGGGCTCAATATCAATCTGAAAGATTAAACACACGGCTTGCCACCTGCCACTCAACCAGATGGAGTCAGAAAACCTTGGTGATTGAGGTTCTGTCTGGGTAGGTGGAAGGCTCGTGTATTTATGTACCTACTATCTGGGAAGGAAAATAAATGAGTTTGTCTGCTGAGCAATTTAACTGAGGTATGAGACAAAAGGGGAGTGCCTTTCTTCTGCTGAATTTAAGGTTTCTCCTCTTGATTCCAATCAGAAAATTGAATAACTGCTACAGTACTGTTTTGAAGACTCAGAAATGCAAGTTCTTACACATTTAAAAACTCTTTTTTGAGTGCTTGTTCAGACATTGTTGCTAATCTATGTCATGTGACCACTGGAAAAGGCTCTGTTGCAGAAATATATTCATTTAATTTACAAAATAAAGAAATTAGCAGAATGACTAAGGAAAATCCACCTTTTCATAGACACTTGAAAGCTGTAATACACCTATGTGATCTCAGAGTAAAAGGGTAAGAACCTACGAACTGACTTGGCATGTGATAAAAAGGTAAAAGATTTTTCATGATTCACCAAAACTGCTTCATAAAAATACAGTTGGCATATTGGGTAAGAGTGAGTGATATGCAATATACAGCAGCACAAGGCCTGACTGTTCCTGTATTTACTGAAGCATTTTGCAGCGTGATAGACAAAGCTGAACTAACTGTGATTTACCAAGTTCAAAGTAACCACAACAGCAAATCTGGTGATATAACTAAAGCATATGTTATAAAATCCTGCCAGTGACACTGGGTGTCAGTATGGGACAAACATTATGCCACTGCCATCTGCACTAGTGAGGGAAAAGTAGTGCAAATATGTTTACCATGGGATGATGAAACACAAAAGGCTTGATATCTACAAGTTAAGGGAAATAAGAGGTGGTTTTAGGAAATTGAAAGGAAGGTGTAACTAATCTATAACCATAGCACTTTGCAGTACAAATAGGTTTCTATCCATGAGGCACTTGTGGGTGCTGATCACAGTAAAGCCTACATAGCCACCTCTAAAATTATCTGACATGGATCCTGCCAAAAAAAAAAAAGTAGTATTTGAGAGAAGACAATATGAAAAGTATATTGTGCTGGACAGTTGTTGTTCCTGACTTCCACCACAGTACATCATACTTTGCAGGCAGCTATAAAGGAAGGTATCCTTTATATGGTTCTAATTTGTGGCAGTAGACAAAAACCTGCCTACAGAAGCATGACCAGAAGAATGCAGAATTGCCTTTTTCCTAGCCCTGGCCCTGCTGGTTATCTGGCAGGAATGGCCAGAGACATAGGCAAAAGTTCAGTGCAGAAGGCTCCCTAACACATTGCCTAAAGAAGAAAAGAAAATACAACTAGCAAATCTGCACCAAGGAAATACAGGCTCTTGAGAGCAAGAGAGATTTTTTTAGGATATAGTAGATTAAAACTTCCTGTAGCTGGTGTAAAGGAATTATCCCTCTCTACAGTTATCAGTTGTCAGTGGTTGTTGCAGAGCTTTATTATTACTCTTAGGTATTAGGTATTTTCTTTCCAAAGGTATCAGTCAGGACAAACAGAGCAATGTTTGAAAGTGCCTTTCTGCTTGAGAGGCAATTCTTTTAAAAACATAGATGGAAGGATGATGGGTGTCTTACACCTTCATGAGCTTATATTTAGTGCTAACATAGAATTGAAAGAGCACAAATACTGAGAGTATTCCAACTCTTAACTCAGTTGTTATAACAGGAAAAGGGAACAGATATCAGTATTTGAGCTTAAGGCATCTCCAAACAAATTCACTTCTATTTGAGCAATTTTCCTTCTGAATTTTTAAACTATTAATAGGACATCATTAAACACAACTAAGTTTCTCTAATACTAATAACATAAAGGGGCAGAATAGCATTAAATGAAATAGTGCTCTAATTACAAATCTATTACTATTCTGAGACCCAGTTGTTATAAATATTTTACCACCTCTACTAAGCAACAAAAGAGCAGAAAATGAAAGAAAACTGTCAGAAAACCAAACCAAACCAAACCAAACCCCAAGCCAAACAAACATAAAAGGCATGAATTCCCACCAAATTTTCAAAGACATGTTTCAAATTCTCAAACACAGGTGGAAAATTACTGCATGTTTTCAGCTTTGGTAGCATGAAAATCTCACAGAAATAGAATTCTTATTACAATATGAAGCACTATTTTCAGACTTCCTTCTTATCTACTCTTCTGCAGCAAGTACAGCAGCATCCAATGCGAAGAGAAACACCATAATTTTCTTTCTCTAACTTCATCAGTTTTAATGTTTTCTCATTATTATCTATTAGATCTTTCAGTCAAGGCTCAAAGTTGGCTTCCACGCTTGTTCACAAAGCCCTGAGTTAAGCATTGTGCTGTTCAAAACCTTTTGGATCTGCTGCCATTGGTTTCGGCACTGAATTTCAGTATTCCAAGGAGATCCTGGTTGACAACTATATCACTAATAGCACATCAAATTTTTTTGTAGTTCTTGAGGTTTTCTTTGCTTCAGACTGGATTAATGGAGTCATTGAAAGTGAAGACTTGAAAACACTGTCAGTGGTAATGGAATGGACATGTATTGTCCATATTAGGCCAGAAGCAATTTTTTACAGAACAACATCTGCCAACTTAAAATGCAGGTAAGAGCCAGGAAAAAAACATTTGAAATTTCAAATATTGTTGCTGTTCTTATCTGCAAACTGCTGTAAGTCTATGATGTTCTGTCTTCAATCTTAGCTCTGTGAGTACTGAGAAAACAAAAAATTAAATAAACCATGGTATGTAGCAGCAGTGGAATGACAGTAGTGTCAAGGAAAACAGGTCAGTCCTGTCGGTTCTCCATGAAAACTTTCCATGATATAAAGGATGATTTATTCTGTGAGACTAATTTCAGCATCACACCATTTTAGGGAAACCCCCTGCAACAATGTGGCTTTTAAGCGTCAAGGATTACTTCCCTCTGGGTGCTTGCAGCTGAGGCAGGTTGAATATCCCATGAGTTCAGGAGATCCAGTCACCCAGGCTGCATGGGTTTGGTAGCTGTTACCTACCCATTACCAGAAAATGTTCCAAGTTCCCAGACATCTCACAACAATATCATGTCAAATGCACTTACACTTCTCAACACTTCCCCTTGATTACCAGCAAATACTGCTGTTAAACGTGATTTCAAAATTTTCATTCATCCACTGTGGCAAGGTTGTGTAGCAGCAAAACAAGGTGTTGACACAGAACTAGAGATTTTCTCTTTGCATTATCCTTTCCCTTCTGATCTTTTTCAAAATGTCTATAGCCCAGACTTCAGGCAGCAATGAAGGATGCATGTTACTTACTGACTAACTGCCAAAATGGCTCCATGTAAAAGCCATCATGAGAAGCAGTCACTTCGAAAAAAAATGCAAAGAGCTTTTGTTAGGAGCTTACTTCTCTCTCTGCCAAATGTTTAGGCGTGTAGTAGGCCTGTAAAATAGGCAGCTATGCCTATGGCTATTTCTTGCAAGGTTTCAGCTTATTGCTGAGTACCATGGCAGGTTTTCAGGCTCCCTTTATCAAATGCAAAAAGGAAGGAAAGAGATTATGAAAAGTAAGGTTTCATACTGTTTGTCCTGGTTTGGACACTGTCCTAGGCCTAGGTCAACAGGACTGAGAGGACAGACTGCTAAGTTTCAAAGAAATGGGTTTATTCCTTATACATGGCCACATTGCCTAACTCTCTGCTTCATGAAGAGGTAGGTCTTGGAGACCTAAGTGTAGTTAACCACATTACAAGAATATAATCTTTTTCCTGAATTTCAAATGTAAAAGCACCTCTTCCTCCTCAGGAGACCACATTTCCAACTAACTCATACCTATTTGTCATGTATCTCATCTGCACCATAAAAATGTGTTTCAAACACACTATATTACGGTAAATGTAAAAATTGCTGTTAGAGAGTTGTTACCAACAGTTTTATCATTAAACTGAATCATTTTGTTAAAAATTATAAAGTTACAAATAAAAATGAAGAAAAGATTTACACACATACGTCCATCTTAAAAAAAACCCCAACATCTACTTTTGATTGTGGTCTAAGGGAAAATCGAAGAGCTGCAGGGAATTGCATTCAGCCGCATGCTTGATAGCCTGAAGACCCAAAATATACATGTCAGAACAATTTGGTGTTGCATCATTACTGGAAAGCAATAACTATCTTACCACATGACTCATCTTCCTGAGTCACAAACATATAAGCCATTTCCATTATACACACTCTGTCAAGTAATGAGGTGCTTCTTGGTAAATATTGGTGCTAAGAGTGCATTGAAATGGTTCTCTGAAAAAATCTGTCCCTCTAGTGTTTACAAATCTGTAGTGACATATTTCCTCTGGAACTGCAGTAAAAATGTCTGAGAATATAAAAAATTTTCATATGTGTCATAATAACATTATTTATCTATTTACCTTACTTTGATGCTAACTGGATATCTTAAATTCAGAGAAGTTGAACATCAATAGTCTTCCCAGTTGACTCAGCCTGGAGTTCATCTATAAGAGGCATTATCGATGTTGTCCATAGGATGCAGAATGTCTTCCAGCAATGATATGTGATATGCCAATAATTGGCACTTAAGGGACATGTTTTAAGGATGGATTAATCAATGGTATATTTACAGTTAGACTCTATGATCCTAAAGGTATTTTCCAACATAAATGATCCTACGATTCTATGAATTGTTGCTATCTACAAATAAAATATGATTAAACAAAGAAGACAACTATAAAAGTAAAGAAAAACAAGATCTAATTATCTATCCTTGTATGTTTGCTTTATTTTCCCCTCGCTTCTTCCTTATTGCTTTCTTCCTAAATTTCCTTGTCTTTTTCCTATTTTTTCTTAGATGTTATTGCCTTTCACCTTACAATTTTTATTATTAGATTGAGTTATTTCTTTGCTGGGTAATGAAAAAGGCAAGTCTTTTATCAAAATAATTATATATAATTAATATAATTAAATGTGGTGACAAATCACATATGCTGTTGAACTACATAACAATTAATAGGTGGAGGAAAGCTTTGAAAACCATCTCATATGACAAGTTTCTAGGATTATTTCTTTTAGGAGATTTTTATGAATCATCAGTTACTCTTAGTACAAGGTTATAGACCTAATGGTAAAATTAAGTAATTTGAAACCATGAAATAGTATGTGAAATATCTCCCTGCAATTTTATTATAGAGAACGCACCAAACAGGCTGCATTGGCAGTCCTGTTAAATTTGTTCTTTCATTCAGCATTAGCAGAAAAAATATCTCTCCACTTCCTTTATCTCATGTACATGTATTTGCTTCTTTGAAAGCCACTCTTTCCATTTCATTAGTGCAAATATGAATGAAAATTCAGTATTTTACAACACAGCTTTTTAACTGATGTTCCAATAAGTAGACAGTCTCAGCAACTTTAAATACGCAGTGTCAAATTCAGAGATGTAAATATTGTGCTGTAGCATGGATTTCCTTGTACTCTGAGTTGCCTGTATTGTAATGGTGTTGTGTTGTATGGACTCCCTTAATCCTGCTTCCCTCAAGGCATGTCTGACTTGGTGGAATTAAAATCTACATACAAAAACATCATAAGGAAGTAAAAATCAAATTGAAAAGGGGGTATACATTATACCTAGGAAGGAGCTGATCAAACAGGAGGAGTTAAAAACCATCAAATTACAGATCAAATGAACATTGGCAATAGAAGAAAAAGAACAAATACAGACAGTTTTAATTTTGAAAACTGATAGGCAGTGCTAAACATAGAAAGGGGGGGAAATGAGACTGCAAAGCTTTAGGGAAAACACCTGAAGACTGGGTAGGAACAATGTCAAAACACTGCAAGTCAGCTGTCACAGCAGCACTTTACAGAGAGGTGAAATGTAAAGAAAACCAAAAGTACCCTACAGAGGACAAAACATGGATACCATAAACTTGCCATCTCCACTACCATGGAATAAAAACTGGATGAATACCCACTTTTATGCAGGCCAGACTTGTGTACTGGATAAAAGGAGAGCTTGGCATCCACAGAAGTCTTCTAACTCTCAACTTACACCGAAAAATGATAGGTTGCCAAGACACCCTACAGTGGCAGCTACTGTTGTTTGTAGACACATCCTTCTTGCAATACCTACGTGCACGTCAGAAGGAGACTTGTGGCAGGCTGTTCAGGACAGAAGGCAATTAACCTGATTTTCATATCAGTTTAGAGGTCCATAATGATGCAAAGCCAGGGGATTAAAAATTGCTCCTTCTTGGTATATCTGTTTGCATAATTTTATGACTAGCTAAGGCAAGGGAAAACATTCCCCCTTCTACTCAGCCACATCGTTGTATAAATCGTGGAGAAGGTAGAGGTGAGATTCTCAAGTTATTATGCTGAATATTCTTTCTCAGGGAATTCTCTCACTGTTAACAACTTGTCCTTCCTTAGAAAAACAAAGGACAAGTACATTGCCTAAGCTTTGTGTGTTTCTCTTAATTACTTGCTTTGGGCATTATTTCTTGAACTTCTTTTAATATCTATTGGCTGGGATTTTATGGAGATCAGTGGTGTCCAGCAAACCCTTAAGGTGTAAATGAAGCTTATTGGAACAAAAAAAAATGGGTCACTGTAAGTTTCAATATGAGCCAAATTTCCTGTTGGTGTAAATGGGCATCTGTTTTGTTTGAAGACTGCATTATGAAGCACCTTTATGGAAGCAAATTTCTAGCTTTCATAATTTTGTACTCAATGAAAAATATTGTTGATCCACAAAAATACTCAATCTCTTCTTCAAATGAAAATGTGTCTAGTCACATTTGCAAATTGATTTCATGGCTTTAGGTTAGATTAATAAGTGAATGCGATGTCTCGCTTTAAAAATGCTGCTTACATGCATCTAGATTTTAGGGAGCTAACGAAAGTTGCTGACCAAAAGTAACTCTATTGGCACATCTAAGCAGCCAGACAGAGGCTTTGTGGATCAGTCTGAAAGAGCTGAGCTGCCTAAGCTGCACTGGAGTTACAGTTTAGCTGATTAAATGCTGATTTGGCTCTGGGCTGTGACTCCCAATGTCACAGTGGCAAACCAATTTCCTGCCTGCTCTAAACCACCATAGTTCCTTTAAAATCTGTGTATGAAGTTAATGCACTTTAAGTTAATACTGATCTAGGCCAATACTTTTCTAAGATATTATTTGAGTGCAGAACATCCTAATTAATTATAGACTGATTGGAGCTGGTTTTACATTGCTAATGAATGCAACCCTGATTCTGTTCCATATTTCAAAATATATTACCTCTTTTTCCATTTCTAATAAACAGATGATAGAACTTCTTTTCACCATTAGGGAGGGATCTATCAGCCCCTATGTTAAGCTAACCAGTGGAATAAATAAATGTACAAATTTTTGCCGTACTCGAGTTTTCATACTGTATAAAATGTAATTGTATTTAGACTCACAGAATTTCCTTGGTCTGTGGGTGGCTTCCCATCAACTTTCCTGGGAGCTTCACATGTAAATAATTCAATCGGAACCACAACCATTTAACAGTGTATTATGGCCGTGCAAACTATGATTTTGAGTTCTCAGTCTTTGAGTTAAAATGTCACAAGAATTTAGCTATGATTTTTTTTTAACAAAAAGCCCAAACCTTTTTTATTTCCGCTGTATTTCATATTTTTCTAAAACACTGAGAAAAATATATAGGAGCATGTATTGAATTGAAACAGACGTATTCCAATACGTTAAACTGCAAGAGAAAGATAAATAAACACTAGTAAAACCTCCCTTTGAAATTAATTTCATAGATCTGTAAAATTAATATACACACAAAACATGAGATTTAGATTGTTCCTTATTTGTTTGTTTGCTTGGGGAATTTTTGAATGCAGCACAGTGTTGGATACACTCTAGAAACAAGTCACTATCAGAAAAGTAGTTGTATCATTTGTTTCAATACAGCCTGGCAGAGTGTTCTGAGAAAGATCTAGATCAAATCCTGATACCAAAGAAAATCAATTTTTATGCAGTAGAATGTTTACTTCATCAAGGAAATTTTTCCTGACCTTGAAAAACATTCTACAGTTGACTCAACAACCAAATAAATGTACAGTTCATTACCTGAAAAACAAGTTACCTCTGAGTCCTTGAACTGTCATTTTCTGTTGGTCTCCTACACATTTACCTCTTCTCTCTCCACTTAGAACATTAGGAGAATTCAACAGGCCCTGCATAAAGACAGACATGATAATATTTTCATTTATGTAATTGAAGTGTAAACTTATTTTATTTTTTAATTTGTATTGCTTAGAAGAGTGTTAGAGACACAATTACACAGAAGTGATAGAATAAAAAAAATCTCATTTTTATAGAATCATAAAAAGTTTTGTGTTGGAAGTGACCACAAAGATCATCTAGTTCCAACCCCCCTGCCATGGGCAGGGACACCTTCCACTAAACCAGGTTGCTCAAAACCCCATCCAGCCTGGACTTCAACACTTCCCTCAAGTGGGGCTGGTTCTCTGGGCAGCCTGTTCCAGTGTGACCACCCTCACAGTAAAGGATGTCTCCTTATTATTGAATATAAATGGTGTCAAAGCATGAAGTAGAAATTAAAGAGAGGATAAAGTAGTATTTTCTGCTTTCCAAGGTGAAAAAAGAAGTATAATGCAGCAAGATCAAGGTTAGAATTCAGGGCAGACTGCACTAAAAAAAAAAAAAAGACAGCAAAGCATTGAATAAATTGCCTTGAAGTCTTCACCTTTACAAGTTTCCAGCAACTGGCCAGATGAATGCCTGCCAGAAAAAAACCCAAATATACCTACAAAAGTGGACTGATCCTTCCACTTCTTTTCCCTTTGA
Organism: Monarcha castaneiventris obscurior; assembly: GCA_026261815.1. Lineage (NCBI taxonomy): Eukaryota > Metazoa > Chordata > Aves > Passeriformes > Monarchidae > Monarcha > Monarcha castaneiventris. The sequence continues at coordinate 27,883,417 of JAMPIT010000433.1, forward strand.
CGTCTTTTCAATGAATCTGAACCTCGGCTTCAAATGCCTAGTCTGTAATTAAAAAGCTCTAAAGCACCTGAGATTCTATCACTGCTCTATCTCTAGGTGCAAAGTACAGCTGTTGAGAGAGCACATCATCCTCTAGGAACATTGCTCAACAGCAAACTGGATTGTTCATGTTTGCAATAACTAGAAAATGAAATTGGATTTCTACTAAATGTAGAAAATATTTAGCTGCTTTCATTATTTATTAGTAACGTAACCCAATAGCTGAAAAATATTCACCTTTTCTTCTCATGGTCTAGACTTACCTAGTTCCCGCTGTTTGCCCTTTTAAGATTTCCACGTTTGGTACATTATCAGCACTAAACTCTAGCACAGTAGGAGTACTATATCAGGTATCTGCAGTGGACTTTTTGTTTAGAATTGATTTTTAATATATATAAATCACTATACACACAATTGAATGGAAAAAACATCTAGCCAGTTTTGTACTTTTATTCCTGGTTTTAGAAGTACAAGCATACATTTCCACTGACACCACTGGAAATCTGTGGTTGGAAATGACATTGGAAATCACGAATGACCAGAATCATCACTGTTCCCAAAGTGAACTTAGCTTCACGTGCATCCAACTCTTTGGTGAAACTGTAATGAGAACAGCAGTTTTCTAAAACAGGACTAACACATTAGAGGCAGAATGATTCACAAAAATAATTTACCATTATCAGCAGTGTCTGTAGCAGCTTTAGTATTAGCAATTCTGGCGATTCAGTGCTCTTCAGCCAGGGTTGTCTAGGATAAGGACAATCATATCTGCATGATATATTACTGCACCGTTAAGTAGATGTGAAGCATCCATCACTGGTCATCACTAGAACAGGATATGGAAATCACTGAACCATTATTCTGTTCTGGAACATTTCTTATGTGCCCAAGCTCTTGAGCACTTGACCTTCAGCAAATACATGCATACCTAAAAATAAACTCATGAGTAAATGTTTGCAGAAGTGGCACAGAAGAATACTGACAGTTTTGGTGACAAATTTCCACTCTTTACTAACATATAAACATAGTTTTAAACAGAAAAGACTGAAGCTTCAGTACAAGCTGCTATTCTTAAGGCCTGTCTACCTGAGGATTTAAAATAGTTTTGGTTGTTTATATAAACCAAAAAAAGTGAAAGCAATGCTGCTGCAATATGTTGCAACATATTGCAGAATAATGTGTTATTGTGAAATGATACAAAGAGGTTTCAGACTCTTACTGTGAAAGTGCAACTGATATTGAAAAGCATAATTTCCTATGCTAATTACCCCCAAGAATAATTTGAAATTCTTCTGTGGTCACAACAGCTTCTGATGTGTTGTAGAAATGATCTCACATTTTTGTGATATCGTGTCAAAAACCATAATAGTATCCTTCATTGTCAGAGCCTGATGACTCTAGTAGACCTTATCCATTAGATAGTGGATTCTTATTGTTTGGGCTAGAAGTTGTGCGTAGCAGAAGTAGGAAGAGAACACTTCCATATTGAAGCAGCCATTCAAAAAAAGCAAAAATTTTTCCACCTATCAAAGTTTTACAAAACCATTAGCTCATTTTAAGCTTTCGTAAGTAATTTTAAGTCAAGTAATTCTTTACACCAGTTAAGATTTGACACAGAAATATAGAGTTATTTGGTTTTCAGGGACATTTTTAGACACTTTTCTTCTTTAATTTTCTCCAAATTAACCTGCCTCAGAAACATTCATAAAGAGGGAAGAAAATAACCAGTGCAGAACAGATGAAAAGTAGTCCCTCTTGGATTTACCTAGTTCACATACATGAGTTGTTCCAAAAAGCTGTTCCTTTGGGCTTTTAGAAGTTTCTGTAGAAGCTGTAGATCATCTTGCTTCTTTTGCAATGAATCTTAGCAACTACTGAAATCTTATGGTGGAGCAAATGTAATTTCCTGCCTTGCTGATTCATGCTCTCATGTACATATGACATTGCTGACTTTAGAATCATAATGAAAGACAGACAAAATAACATTTTTCTCCCCATCTCTCAATTGCCTTTGGCCATGGATTGCCAGAACTTCAGCTTAAAATCAGTATCAGAAACCTTTTGTTCAATTTTCATATATAGATTTTATAAATGTTCTGAAATGATTAACAAATTGATTTAAGCTTTCATAGGATTTTTGATCGTTTTTGTAAGGTCTTTTCCCAAAGGTGATGAAAATGAAAGTAACAGATGAAATACTCTTCAAATTGATTTCCACTTTCAAAAAAAAGGTTTCAGTGAACATCTCAAATGAAAATACAGTGATATTTTTAAATCCTTGTCTGTAGCTGACATATATACTTCTAAAAAAATTAAATCAATGGTACAACTATCAAGTATACCCTTGGAATTTTGGGACAGGATTTGTCCTCCAATTCCACTGTACTATATCTTACTACACCCTGTCAGTCTTCTGTTTACTATTCAGACACAAGTAAAATAAAATCATAAAAAATAAAAGTAAATAAAATTTAAATTAAAAATAAAATAAAATGCAATGTAATCTTGAATCTAGAAGAATCATAGTCCCACCTGAAGATGATTTTTTTCAGCATATTTCTCTTTCCTTACCCTTATTTTTTCTCATTACAGACCCTAAATATTTTCAAATTTGATTCATGGATTCCCACATAGGAGGATATTTGAGTTGTATAAAGCCTCATTAAAATCAATAGATGCCCCTGGGCACACTAAATTATCACTACATCAACTTCCTCTTTGGGATGAGTTTCTTGGAGAAAATACTGGTATTTTCCAATTTGTATGCCTAAAGCAAGTAATTTATATGAAAATGACAGTATCTCCATAAGGAGTGACAACCAAACACAGCCAGGAAAGCTAATGTGAACAGCAAACGATTTTGAAAAATTTGGGCATTATGAATCTCCATGATCACCAGTGAAAACAAAATTAGAGCACTGCAGCTCATTCAGATGTATGCAATGTAAAAGGGACATTTACAGATTTAAGAGAACAGAACAACCCCAAATCTTAACTGAGGTACAAATGCAGGAAGAAGAGATAATTAAGGAGGCAAACCCATTTACTTCATCAAAAGAGAATCCTGAGATATTATTTAATCAATGTATTGGAATACATCCAAGAAAATACAATACCAGACATTACTTAAACAGAAAAAAAGACTGCTTTAAAAGTTTGAGTACTAAATCCATACAGATTTATATAAAAAATAAAGGCACACATCTGTCATTATCAGAGTGGCTAGGGGGTCAACTCTCAAAGTAAATTACTGAGGTAAGGAATAGCTCCCCATTTCTTGACAACTTCATTTCAAAACTGGTTTCCTTTCTTTAAAATACATTTTAGTCAAACAAAAATATACGTTACCACAAATGTAATTGGAGGAAACTGTCTGGCATATAGTTCCATCACCAAATCAGATGGACATTTCTATATTTTAGAGTGTAAAGGTCAGTGAAAAGATCTCAGAAAAAAATCATAGGTGTTATATCACCACTTCTGAAAATTTCCTTTTTAGATAGAATAGTGAATAATAAGGTATAAATCCAGTACACAATTCAGAAGAAAAAATTGTGGAACATTAAGGATACTAAGGCATAAGTAAATTTTAGTGAAAATATATATCTACATATATAATTTGTGCCTAGGTACATAAATAGAGCTCTTTTCTTTGTATTCTTCCAATTGAAACATATTTTGAAGGAGAAAAATCATGACGAAATTTTAGTACATGAACTGAATGCCCTGAAAGATTTTGGGGTGAAAACACTTGAGTGAAAGTTTAGCATTTCATCCTCTATTGCATTCTTAGTCACATTAAACCTCCCTATAAATCAAGGCTACTTGAGAGGGACAAGGCCCACCAGAGAAAGGCTGTTTCAGTACAGAAGGAAAGGCCTGTGCAGAGAGGTAACCCTTCTATTAGACCACCTTAGGCTTGGAGTGAATTCAGTCTCCTGTAGACCCTGGCTAGGAGGGGATCAATTAATGCCTGTTGTGGTGATGTTTTCTGTGGAGGAGATAACCAAAGGTTCATTACTGTGCACCTCTTGGGTCTCCTTCCCCCTCCCACACTTCTTTTCCCAGTGGGAAACATCTGGGTGATTAAATTAATGGTAATGCAGCTTAAGTGCTCTCTGTGATTCATAGTGGGGCAAGGTTAAATTCCCTGTGGACTGCGGGCAATCAAATTTCACAAATAATTATCAGGATAGAAACAGCCAGATTTTGATCTTGTATTTCTTTATATACTTTACAGGTGTATTCAGGATTTAAATTTAGATGTAGATATCCTGATGGAAGTTTATTCTACATGCCAGGCAGACACAGTGTGTTTTGTATTGCTGGTGAAATGGGTGTTAATATGAAGAGGAACAAAAATAGACACTTCAGAAATTTTTCAGACTTAATAGGCATGTGCTTCTCTTCATAAGAAATGAAATATTTTCTGATCAATCAATGTCAATATTAAAAGTACCTTGTTTCCTCTTATTTGCTACTGCATGGAGTATTTTCTTGTGTTTCTTTTAAAAGATTTTATTTTTCTGAAGACAATATTTTGCTTTCATAAGCAACACAGACATGAGAAGCCCATAACTCTCAGGGGCTTGAAGTCCTTCTGACTAAGTGTAGAAAAACAGCTTAGCCAAACTTTTGCTGGTGTAGGTTCACTGAGGAACCAAGAACTAATCCCGGCTGAAGAATGTGCACAGCACACATGAACTAGAAAACAATATCTTAGCGGAACAAAAATGCTTGTGAGTCCATCTTAGATGGACTATACTAACTGTTCCCCTGTTATCTTACTGCTACAAACTACTAAGAAACTTCTCAATAATCCCCTGAATGCAAAATAACTATTTGCCAGTCTCCAAAATCTGTTGTACTGTACTGCACATTCACACACCATAAGAGAATTAGGACCAATGAGTCTACTGTTGTCCAGCAGAACTAGATTGTTTCTTCTCATTGTTCTCTTCCAGCTGTGAGGAAATGTTGCTTCTAGACATGAGTGCTGCAGACACCTGACAGCCCCAGGCAGAGAGCAGCCAGAGCCTCATCCTGTTTCATTTCCTAAAAGCTTTGGAGAGCCAAGATGGCAGTTGCTGCTGAAAGGTGGTGTGAAACAATGGGGCAATTTCTTGATGAGTCTGCTGACTTAAGAGAAAACACTTTAGAAGATGTACAATATTCAAGAGCAATATTTTTTCATCCAGAGGTGTATCTTTGGCAAAGTAAATGATTCATCTCTCTTAGCTGCCTCCATGGATTTCTAATTCTCCTCATTCTTTCCCTTTTGCCCCAGAGGATTTGAAAGGGGTTCATGAATTTTCCTAAACACTTAATTGACTGTTCCTGCATTACTTGGAAACCTAGAGCTGAAAAGACTGGGGAATAAATGGGTTGAAATTAATGAGATGCTTTTGCAGCCCTTCCAAAGATCCTAAGAGAAGAAGATGGACCAGAGATAAAGAGAGGGAAGTATTTCAGAAAATTAAGTCATTCCTATGAATCCTGCATTCACACTACTCTGAATTCTCTCCAGAAGGAGAAGACTAAAAATCACCTTTGCTTTTGTCTCAGGTCACATGATGTTATGAGAAAAAAGATCAATACATAATACATTTGAGAATTTTGGTTTTATCAGCCACTTCCACCCCCTTAAAGAGGCAAAAAGAAATAATGTTAGTCACAATCATAACAAAAGTTCCCATTTTTAAAAGAAAGAATATCATGCAACAGGCTTTTTTCTATAACAAAATAAATATGAATGCTTCTTTGGACTAAAAATTATATTAAAATCTACACTCTCATATAATATTTTAATTGATTCAAATGAAAGAATGTGTACAGCATCAATGACATAGAAATCAAAAAAAGTCCCTTTTATTCCTAAATATCATCCCACATATCCACAGTTTTGACTATCAACCCTTTGCAAAGTCCTACCACACACTGAATTTCTTTGATTCATTGAAAAACCTTTGTTTAATCTCTCATGGGAAAAATGTGCTTTTCTTTCTCTTAGCAACAGTTCTTGAAGTTGAGAACAAGCATGATAGGAGTGGTTCATTGAGGCACAGAGCTCTCCACTGCCCTCAGCGCCTTTGTGCTCTCAGCATCCCATTGGGTGTCAGCTCGTGCAGCAGGAGAGCATTTGCTATTCTGCTCTGAAGGGAAGAGCACAGGGTTTTGCAGAGCTCCCTGGGAGCAGGGGCACAGGGAGGCCGATTACAGCCACAGCTGGGGCTCAGAGAGTACAGCGACAGTGAGCTCCAGCATCATCCTGAAGTGCATCACTCTGGAGGCTTCGTGTTCCTCTGTCAACCTTTAACTATTTTTCAGTTCTGTGAAAATGATCTGTGGTATACACACAGTCTAGTTAGAATATTGTTTAAGATTATCCACCTCAGAAGCCTTATTTTTAAAAGATCAACAGCAAGTTTTTTTTCTTGCCTAATGACTGCAACAATGGCAGCAAAAACAAGCAAAGAGGCAATGAAGGTAGTCAGAAATATCCACAGTTCTTCCTGAGTGACTCTTTTTTAAACTGGAAACAAGCAGAGATGAAGGGAAATCCTAATGTTTCTTCTGGCTCTGTAAATAAAGAGTATTTTGCCTGAGTCATTACTACAGAAGTCCAGAATATAAATGACTACTTACTACAATTGTTGATATGGACGTACTAAAGAGCTAAATGAATAAGGAAGAGACTTCTTGTAAACAGCCAAAATAATTAATTCATGAAGGATTTAAACAATTAAAAAATACCACCAGTTCTCATAGAAAGACCAGCAGTAACTAATCTCACTAGAAAAAATGGATTTTCAATTTCCTTCTGCTAGGAATTTTCTGAAGATTGTATGCTTTACTGTTTCCATTAGAAATTTCTTCTCCTTATATTTAACCTCTTTCCCATCTGGGCATTGTTTGAGCATAGTTTTTCTCTCTCACTGGACTACCAAAAAATAGAAAACTTCTATTCTACTGAGGAATTAATTTTCTCCTTTGGGGAAAAATTGCTCAGGAGACCCAAAATAATAAGCATACTAAATCAAAGATGCTTCTGCTGAGAAGACATCAGGCAATCACTTAGGACTCAGGCTGTTCAAGAATGAAATATTCAGTATATCATTAAGCCTAAAAATCCTGCTAGTACACAGAATAACTTGGGCCAGATTTGGAAAGATGATCTTTTTAAAGGGCTACAACCAGAATCCTTAATTAAAAAATTTAGAAGTAGTCAGCAAGGAGATCATTAGTGCAATTTCTTAATTAAATGGTCCTGGTCCAGAGGACTGGGAATATATTATCATGCCAAGGATACTAAGGATTCAAGATAAAGAAATTATTAAAAATCCTTTAAAAATTCAGAGATATTGTAGTTGTCCGGAGAAAGTTTGCTCTAAAACCACATTAACAAATATATAGGCTAAAATAATTGCCTCCATTTATTCCTTATTTATAAGGTGCGCTTGGTAGAAAAAAAAACCTTTTTATTGAATATATGACATAAAGCAGCATGACTATTTATAATATTTATACAAGCATATTTTCAGTTTACAACAACTAGAACAAAAAAACAGAGTTAACTTTTGACTTGGGGTTTTAGTTCAACATTATTTTTCTATATCCATATAAGCATATCTTTACAGTTAAAAGTTCTTTCAGAGCGACTATAAGTAATTTAAAGACTTAATAGTTATTGCACAAATTTAAGAACATCAGTCACTTCTTTGGAAATTTAATTCATATTAGCTTTGTGTATTTTAATGGCTAAAAGGAGCCATTTGTATAGATACCATGTTCTGGATCGTGTGACTGTGAAAAATAGCTTTAAGATGTAACTTAATGAATAGTCAAAACTGTTTACTGTAGAAAACAAAGACAAAACAAAAAACCCCCAAACTTAGATTTTAATTTTCATCACTCAAAGGGTTTCCCAAATTTGCTGGTGGTGCAGTCCTGCTGCTGCTGTGGTCTGACAGAAGGGCTCCTAGTAAAGGACCTCTCAAAACTTTTCCACCAGCCAGCCTGACTCCTGCAAGGCTTCCAGCTGGTTTGATGACCTTGGTCATAACGTGTCAGTGGCTGAGGTCAGATCTGTGCTTACAGGCATCACTGCCCAGCCAAAACAGACAGATGGTCATGTGGGGTCAGGTAGTGCAGATGAATTTCACTGTCAATGACAAACACAGTCAATGCAGAACAAGAAATACATATTTTCTAAAGCAGAAATTAATTCAGGATAAAGTGCTGAAAACTTCTAAACAGAAATTTTCAGGTTCCTGCATTATCCTCCAATTTTGTGGAATTAGTAAATTATCCTGTCTATAGGAAATAAATTTTATGGTGGAAGCAATGTTTTCCCAGACAAAAAAACCCAATCTAACTTGACAGAGTCAGATTTTTTATGCAGACATGATTGTGTATGAGCTCCTTCCCACAGCTTGCCATCTTCTGAATTCCCAAACAAGAAAGGACATGTGTATTAAGACCTCCAGCCTCAACTCCTTCATAAATACTAATGCAATCTGGGATTAATGATGAAGAGCCTGAGTGGCTTAGGTCTACTAGTTTGCCATGTCAGAGAGAGAAGCCACGTCAGAGTGGCAGAAGCATAACACAGAGAAGCACGTACATGAACAGCCATACTGTTGTTGATATACCAAAACAAGTTATGTCAAAGTCCTGTGACAACCTGAAACATAATAAATTAGTTTTATTTTCAAAAAGAAAATACTTCGTTCTTTCTAGATGGCCTAAAAATGCATGAGACATCTTTGTAATTTTGTTCCTTCCAGACTTCTGTGTAACAATTTGTTTTATGCAGAATATTCATCTCTACACAACTGCAGTAATTTTCTATAACTTGTCTGCCAATAATGTCAGAGAGGGAGACAAGTTATTAACTGCCTGCTCCTACTCCTCTTTCCTCTGGTAATTTTTCTGCCAGTAAGTAAGCCTTCTCCAACACTATTATAAATGTACAAGTATTTTTCCCTTTTAAACAAAAACAAGAAAATTTTTAAAAAATCATTAAATTAGTACTGTTTTCTCTCCTGTTTGCCTGGAGATAGAATTTTGACAAAGTGGTAGTTATTGACAGATCAGCATCTACAGTGATACCAGCTTTGACAAAGAATTGCAGAGTAAATGCTTGCTTTTTGTGTTAAATCAAAATCTGTTTTTCACACTGTTCTCCAATTTTTCAATAAGACCCTGCACAAGAAAGTTCCTTACTGCCATAAAGTCACTTCTTCTCTTAAGACACCTTGGTTATTTTTAATTCCTGAATAATTTTCACTTTTGCAAGTGCTTTTTTAATGAAAAACCATTTAACGGGTTGGTGAATACTACTTTACTTGTTTTACAAATAGAAAACTCTTACACTAAAAAAATTACCCAGCTAGCCAAAGGTCTTGCACCAAAACTGAGATCCACAATATTCCCAGTCCCAAGGCAGTGTTAGAACTTCTCTCCTTCACCTCACCACCTGTTTTCAGAGCAGTTTAAATCAGAGATCAAGTCATACATCTGTTGATATGAGAGCAGAATTACATACTAAATATTTTGATACAGGCAAAATACTGTCTTCTCTCAAATATATGAAGTGTAGTTACAAAAAAGAAGGAGATTTATTAGATATCCTGAAACTTCTTTTCCATATAGCCCAGACAGCAAAATGTTTGATGAGAAAAGCAGAGTATTTTACATTTTTAGGGAGTATTTAAAATGTAAAGTGTTTCCTTTTACAAATAGAGAACAGATTATATTAAGCTATTTAATAAAAGTTCAATAATTGAACAGTTATTGGTCATTTTTGCTGTATACTGGATAAGCCTTAATCATGCTCTTTGCAGGATGTGAAGAATTCTGGCATCTATTATTTAATACAAGTTGGATGTTACTTCTAGATAGATTTTTACTCTAAAAATATGCTACATTTTGTTGGTGTTCCATTAAAAATGTGTACAATGATCTTAAAATAAAATATCACATGGATTTACTTTCCTAGATCCTGGAGCAATTTAACTGCATTAAAATAATCCATTTCAAACTTTAATCCTAAAATTGTAATTAGATGATATAACTAGTTACAAGATAGATCAAATGTGAACGGTTTCAATTGAGATTTATCATCTCCACTGTGACGAGTGACTTAGCAGGGAATTTCTGATTACAAGTAAAGCATTTCAGTGATTGCTGAGTGTGCCTAATCTGTTTGCAAAAAAAAAAAAGCCCTCAACAAAACAAGCCCCATCCCAGCAGAATTGAAGTACATAAAATATTTTATCCACTTACCTATAGAAATTCAGTACAAAATGTGATTAACAGTGATAAAATATAGTCTCCAAATAATATTGAAAAATATAAAATTTAAGGGTTTGGGAATAAACATCTTTTTGAAAGACCTGCAGACTCCTTTGAGGTAAATATTCACTGGCAGCTCTTTTCAGTGTCAAATGACAGTGGAAGTATTACAGATTCATAGGCTAATATGCAATTTTTAGATTAGTCAGGAGGAGAGCTTTGCACTGAACAGCACTTCTCTCATTTTTTCATACTTCGTGAGATGGGGGTAAGAGAAGAAAATTACTACCAGGGGCATTTGCAAGGCTGCAGAAAGAACAGCAGGGCTTTTGGGGCAGTGACAGGTCAGGCACTCGAGCATTGCTGCTCTCTCACCCGGCTCCTGGGCGTGGGAGTCACAGGCCAGCCTCTGATTCACTGCCTGGCGAGACACCAGCATGGCACAGCTTGGTCTTTGTGAAATACGGCCCCAAGTGCAAAGTAACACATTCTGTTCTGAGTGACTACGCTTGCACATAACCAATGGAGACTTGCAGGATTTATTAGAGGGCAGAAAACTGTTCCTTTCTGTGCTGATCTCACTGGATATAAAACTTTCTGTGAGTCTTATATCATGTATAACATTTTTCTGTTAGTTAAAGAAGCAGGTTGGCTGTAATGGCGATACATTTTTAACCGCGCTGTGAGAATAGTAAGTTCAGGAACTTTGAAATAAATTCAATTAACATATTATTGTATTAAAAATCACATACCATCTTTTTGCATTTGGTGTTTACTTAGTGTCTCACCTTCAGGATTACGAGAAAAGTGCATTTGACTCTCAGAGTACCTGTTTAATTGTCCCATTTTTTGATTCAGTGACCTGGCAGAAAATGTGCACTCTATGTCCATAGACAAGAGTAAAAAGTCATGCAACAAAAGAATTAAGAAGATAAATCCTTCTGGGAAGGATTGAAACAAAAATAGTAGAGGTGGATCTGGCAAAAGGCACCGATCAAGGAAGAAAGAATTCAGCATGAGCTTCTGGCTGAAAGCAGTTGCTATGGACAAGAGCTATCGTATTAGCTCCAGGAGGTTTTGTATCTGCTCCATCTTTGGAGATGCTGTATTTTAGAGTGAAAAGAGATTACACCACATAAGAGGCATGAAGCCAATTTTCTCTCCTTTTCCTCAGCGTAAATCCAGACCAGCTCATGAAAGATTTACAGTGATAGGCTGGCAAACAACATTTGATCCATAAATTAGAAGATATAAACTTGAGATGAAGAAAGGAGGAAGGAGAGATATAGAACTGGAGTCTGTTCTAAAGGACAAAAATCAGTGATAAAGGAAAAAAACTATAAACTTTCAATGAAAATAAATGTTAACTATCCCTAAATATAAAAACTAACCATGCAATACAATTTTGTGAAGTTTCTCAACACAGAGTAACAGGTTATATGAATAGATCTAAAGGACTAAAAAAAAAAAAAAGAGTTTAAAATGAATAATGTAGGAGTTGCACTGAGGAAAATAATTTTGTAGTCCACTTTTGCAATTTTGCACCTCTTTTTCTAGTAAGTACTTCTTGATCTGTTTCTTCTTCATTTTCACTGGTACCCCACTTTTTTCCCTCTCTCAAAGAGAAAAAAAGAAGAGGGGTAAATAACATTACAGGGGATAACTGAATAATTATGTTGACTGTACAGCGATTCTATGGTAGTATTCCATCAGAAAGTTTTCAATAGCCCATTTAAGATATATATGTGGGAACTGGAATCTTGTTTATTAGCAAAAAAAGACAGAGCCAGGCTTCTGAGTAGCCCAAAACATAAATTAAGGTACATTATAGATGCAGAAAATTTGTTTTTGCACTTTGTAAAATATTATGCTGTTTTGTCTTTCCTGATTACCCATCTATAAATTAAAGTAGCCCACATTATTGGTGGAAAAAAAAAAAAAGTCACATATAATCTATTCTGAATTAGTAGAAGGGTCAAACCCTTTAAACAGAAAGGCTGAGATTTACAGAAAAATATCTACTCTGCCATTTGGTCTAGGGACACTTTCTTGGTAGGACATATCTCCATGGTTTATCATAGCTTCTTGCAGTTCAATATTCATCTTAATATTCAGATAAAGGAAATATTTATCACTATCAGAAAGTCTCCTTGACCTTTTCTTATGAAAGAAGGGTCGCTTTTGCTGTAAAATGTTAATGAGGTTTATTTAAATGTTGTTACATAATAAAGGACACAAGGCAAAAATGTCCATTGAGCACTGCACTTTAAGCTGATTTACAGTTGTTAATTGAATCCTTGTGTTTTCCTGACCATCTCTATACTTGTATTGTCTTGGTTATATACTTCCTTTTTAACTCACAGAAAAATTAAACCCACAGGGTTTTGGTCTATAACTGATGTTTTGGTAATACTACTACTACTACTACTACTACTATTACTACTACTACTACTACTACTAAATAATAATAATAATAATAATAATAATAATAATAATAATAATAATAATAATTATACTCTCTTATGTGATTTTGTCAGTGATGTAGTTTTTAGCCATAAGCAGGTTTTTGTGAACAAATATGCAAACAATAAAAATATTCAAATAAACTCTTTGGCTTCATTCAATTAGCCATTCAATTAGATTAGGAAAAAACACCTGTCCTATTATAATAATATGGTGGTATAAATTTTTTAGTACAGAATCTGAAAAAATCAGTGTGCTAAACGAAAATAACAGTTTCTACTAGGGCCATAGTACCATTCATCGTCTATCCAGAAAAAAAAAACAAAAAAGAAAATATATCAGTGACTTTGAGTTGTATATTTTGTTTCTTTCCTTAGTACTCTATTAATTATGAAAATTTAGATTCAAAACAGTTCACCATCAGATGTTTTGACAACATGTTTTGGCACCTGGGCATGTTTTGAGAACTGGGTCTGGCTCCACTGCTCACTGTGTATTCCAGGGCATCAGGAGAAAAACTGACACAAGACTCCAGTAATTTTAGGGAAATAATCAAATGATTTTGCCACAAAATTAAGATTTCTGCATACTGTATCTGTTCCTACGTATGTTTTCTGTTGCTCATGAGGTTTTCCAGATCCACACTGAAGCTGTGGCACTACAAGCAAGAGCTAGGACTTGAGTGAAACCCTTTTGACAGAGAACAACCTAGTGATGACACATGAATAATGTTTAAAAGTAATGACAGTCTGAATATTTTCTTGGTGCACGTGCCAGTCTTCTAAGTATTTAAACTGATGCACTTTTTAAACTGTCCTGGAAATATAAATGCAAAACCCCCATATTTATGCTACTTGGTATTGTATAAATCTGCTTAACCAGAATGAGCTATAAATTTTTCACTTTACTGAAAGCCACAAATATTCAAAAATTAAAAGGCCCTAATCTCACAAAACAGTTTTCAAAATGTTCTTTCCATTCTTCACTGCAGCCACAAAAGCTCACTTTTTCAAGTTTTGTCTCTAACTTGAAGAACTGAATCTTCCAGAGGGGGGAAAGTTGGGGTGGGTAACAAATTACCAAAGTGAGGCTCACAGCTTGGCCATCTGATTTTAAAAGCTGGATATCCAAGTAAAGCTAAAAACACCACAGCTAAAATTACACAGGTTGATATAATAGACTTCCTTTATAATAGCTACTCTTTCAAATTATTAAATTAATTCACTTTTGTGAGTTAAATCAAAGTGCAAATTCTTCAGGGCATGGCACAATCCTTTTTTCAATAGAACATTAATACAGAAGAGTCCCATTCTTAATCGGAATTCTTCAGCTCTTCTGTAATATAAATAAAAATCATAATTAAAAATGTACTAAGATAAAAAGAAACAAAAGGTCTTGTAAATACCACTGAATGTTCCTATTATCCTTGTGGCATTAAAAGTTCACTGCTTATTTTGTTACAGAGCAATTAAAGGCAGGCAACTTTCAAGGCTCGAAGAAAAAGCTGGGAAGACTTTCCATGTGCACATTCTCTTTCATGAAGCCAAGGACAAAAACAGATAGCAGACCTGAACAGAAATTGAGAGAAACACATTAAAATCAGTCTGAATGATTGTCTTGAAGTATTGTGAAACTTCACAGAATATAAAGGTAAGAAGAATTTTATTCATATAATGTGCTAATTTTATTTGAGGGAAGTAATTCATATGGAAACACTAACTCATTTTTCAAAGACCAGTCAATGCCTGAGGAGGTAGGCACCTGTCAGACAGAATGCTGGGATTAATATTTACAGACTGGAAGGCAGGACGACATATTAGCTACTTCCCTATGAGAAGTGAATAAAAAAAGTCTTTTTCATTCTACACTCAGTACAAATAAGACAAATCTGTCCATCAGAGGGTAGATTCATTGAACATGGTTCTATTAGCTCTTTTCCTCTAACACAGCTCTGAAATTTGTACTACAGGCAACAGAAGGCATAGAAGGCATTCATTTATTTCTGAAACATAAGGCTATAAAAGTGGCAGTTTAGAAGCAGGAAAAAATATGCAAAGAAATGTTCTATCTCACTAACACTAATGCATAACCAGCATTTATTCTATATACATAATGCAGTGAAAAATAAATTAGATGACAGATGTCTTCTCCCTCCCCCTTGTCAGTTGTAGCATGAGTAGACAAACAATCTAAATCACTGGCAGATATGTGTTATGGAAACACTGCACAGAGGTAGTTGATTATTCCTGTCAGAGAACAAAATGCAGCTGCATTATTTATTTTGAAATTACAAACACAATAAACCATAAAATAATCATTATTTACATAAAGGTAATTCCATGTTCATGTCCAGGAGTAATCAACAAATCCATGGATTCACTAACTGGTATTTCTTTATAAGTGAAAAGAAAGTGTCTAAGTGAAAAATATTTACAGAAGTTATATGAATGCTGCTGACATAAACCCCCAAAATTAATAATTATCTTTTATTTAACTGGATCCTTATGCAGGTATACATAATACAAAAATATATTCTGTTTTACTGTAACTCTCTTAGAGGTAGAGTTATCACTTATTACAATTAATGCATCTGTCTCCTAGTCATAAAAGGAAAAATACTACCTCTGGAATTCAGGATAAAAAAATAATTTTACACTCATACCTGTTTGATTTTCTAGTTCAGTACTAATTCTTCTCCTTTGTCAGAGTAGTAGGTTCTCTTGGAGGCACTTGTATTTCAACATAGTGGTGCACCTAGCAGAGCATATCCTCCTTTCCACCATGATATTCAGATGATGTCACTTGGTGGCAAACATGGTACAGACCCTAGTTGGGAGGGAGGAAGAAAGCGAGGGAATTGAAGTTTTTTAACATCTAAGGAAACTCATACGCTATAATAAAAATCAAGGGAGACAATGCAGGAAAAATCATTTTTCCAATTATGCTGTGTATTGATCACTCTTTTAAGAAGAGCTGTCTATCCTATACCTTACAGTCTGTGTCATCCCTTACTGCCAGAACACTGATTGATGTACAGTACTGGACAAGAAAGGAACTAATCTCTTCATTTTCTGCATAAGTACTTTCATAAAAATAAAAGTAGATGTTGAAAATTGAAATAAAAGAGCTGAAGAAATATATGATTAATAAATATTTTTTATAAATTCTTAGCTGCCAACCATCAGTGCATAAATGTGCCCTAAATCATGTTTTTACCAAACAATATAAGGAATGTTTTTACAATGGAATGAATAGTATTCTAACCTATATTTTTGTGATTACAACAGTAGGAGGTTATAAATGGAAAAAAAGAATATATTACAGACAGACAGATTTTACACATTGCTATTAGTGCACATCAGCTACTATGGCTTAAAATGCCAGAAGATCAGAGGAAGAAATTCTTTAGTAAGTCATTTACCTCAGCTTTGTCAGACACCCATTTCCCAGCAGAGATTGCTGCATGTAAAGCAGAGGCAAGAATGATGGCAAATAGAAGCGTGAATCATTCCTGGAACATGTTCAGAGTTCTGCTGACGGGAAAGAACTGTTGTCTCCATACATGCAGACTCCTCATACACCAGCTTATGCAATCTGGGACTCAAAGTCCATCTCACTCCCTGCTACCCAAAGAAATGCAATCTCTGGTTTACAAAGCAATAGGAGCAGGACACTATTGACCAAAATAATCACATCTATTAACTCCATGGTACCAACTACAACTGTAATTCAAACTCCCTGTCCTGTAGTGAAAGCCTTCCAATGAATTATCTCAAGATACTAAAGCAGCTGTCTCTGTAAATACAGCAGTTATGTTCCCCTGGGCCCATGAAACTGCTGAGTATTAGAGGAATTTGAGAAATAGTAGTAAACTTGAAATGACTATCCAATATATTTAATTTTAATTTGGTTTGGTATTATGAGGAGTTCAATGGAGGAGATATGCATGTGGACATGATGGTGATTCTTTTCCTTAAACACACTGGGACACACACCTAAAAGGTAATTGCACTTTGAATAGTCATAATTTTTCAGGTCATGCCCATTTACTAGCAATTAATCAATGTTTTCTGGTAATCAGAAGATGGATTATTATTTTACATTTGTAAAAAAATAAGCACTTTTTCACCTTTGGTAATGGAGCACTTGAGGTTAATTTATTCATCTTTGCAGCAACAGAAACCCTGCTACATTTGTGATTATAAGAATACTTAGAAATGAGATAATGATGAAGACGTGGGTTTCAATACAGATTTTACAGAATCCTGCAGCTCTCATTAGGGTAAATACATCATCCAAAATGCACCCCACCAAGAAGAAAGAAAAGAGAGCAAAGTAATGAAAAAGAAAAGGAACAGGTATTTTTGATTTGTAGTCCAAGTGTTAACCTTAGTCTCTGCACAGGACAACACAAGACAGTAAATTGCTAGTATTGCTCTATTACAAAAGACAATAGAAGAAAATGAAAGTAAAAACAGCTCATAAGATTTTCATAATGTAAGTACCATAATATACTGGCAGTTTAATGAGAATGGGTCTTTGACTCTCATCTTAGAACAAATCCCTGAAGAATAAACATCTAAGAACTAAATGTCATAATAAGGCAAGGAAGAATTACAAACATATACATTTCTATGATTTAACAGTCTTACAATATTAAGCTTGAGACTGTGTCTAATATTCAGTTTCATTATACCACAAAATCAATTTCCATGGGATTGGTCACAGCTTGATGACACTCATACAAAAAATTAGTTCTCACTAAAAAAAATTTCATGTTATGGTCTCAGCTATTTAATACCTTTCAATGAAAATGCTGGTATAGTTTCATGGACTCCCTAGCTGACCTATCCTCATTTTCTACACATCTGTGTTCAAAGGAAACCAATTCCTTAAAAATCAAACAAACCAACCCAACAAAAGCAAAAATAAAGACAACTGAACCAGACCCAAAACAGGCTAATTCATTCCTGCACATCTAACCAAAAGTTAACATAAAGCTTTTTCTTGTGTTTCTATAATGTTAACCAGAAAGAAGAAAATTTAAGAGATATAATGGAAGGCTTTTTCTGAAGTTTACTTGCAAATCACTGCAGTCTAGAGAGTGGAATTCAACAAAACGATAAGTGACTAAGTGACTAAGGGTAAACCCCAGAATTTTCGCTCTCTGAAATGTTTTCTAAAATCTAATTTCAAGGAACGTGGCTTATTGTGGCTGCTGAAAATAAGTTTTCTAGCTATGATTATGAAGGACCCTGGAGAGCTGGAAACTGCCTGAAATTCCACAAAGGCAAGTGCAGGGTCCTGCATCTGGGGAGGAATAGCCCCCTGCACCAGCACAGTCTGGGGGTTGATCTGCTGAGGAGAAGGACCTGAGGGTCCTGGTGGACAACAAGCCCTCCATGAGCCAGCAGTGTGTCCTGGTGGCCAAGAAGGCCAATGGTGTCCTAGGCTGCCTTAGGAAGAACATTGCCAGCAGGTCGAGGGAGAGGATCCTGTCCCTCTACCCAGCCCTGGTGAGGCCACGTCAGGAGTGCTGTGTCCAGCTTTTGGCTCCTCAGGACAAGAGAGACATGGAGCTCCTGAAATGGGTCCATTGGAAGGCAACAAAGATGGTTAAGGGACTAGAGTATTTTACTTATGAGGAAAGGCTGATGGATCTGGGTCTGTTTAGCCTGGAGAGAAGTGGGAGAGGACCTCATCAAGAGAATGGAGTGAAGCTCTTCTCAGTGCTGGCAAGAGCCAATGGGCAGAAACTGATGCACAGGAAGTTCCACCTAAATATGAGGAAAAGCTTCTTTACTGTGTGGGTGACCCTGCACAGGAACAGGTTTCCCAGAGAGGCTGTGGAGTCTCCCTCACTGCAGATACTCAGGAACTGTCTGGACATAATCCTGTGCCCTGTGCTCTAGGATGAACCTGCATGAGCAGGGGGGCTGGATCCGATGACCACTGTGGTCCCTTGGAGCCTCACCCATTCTGTGATTCTGTGATTCTCTGATTCTGTGATTCTCTGATTCTGTGATTCTGCAAAATACATCTGAATCTATGAAAGATCCTTCACAGACCCTATCTGTACATATGTTGGAGAATAATATATTCTACTAGAAACCCTGGATATTCGTCATAAACTGCATATGCATGACAGAAAACAATTCTGAGAATTTGGAGGCATATTTTAATACAGAATAAAAGAGTGGACTAAGCAATGACTTAATAATCTGAAAAAAAAGGAAACTAAATACAATGCATAAGGGTAGTAGGAAGTGAATTATTTCATACAGAAAATAATAAACACACTGAATAAACTGTCAAAATTGAAAGCCTGGATTTTGCCAGAAGATAGATGAATTTCACACTCTTATCAGCAAAGCTTTGAAGTGAATATATTAAAAAATTGGAAAGGGCTGCTCAGCAGTTCAAAAAAACATGTTCACTACGAGAAAAGTCTTCAAACCCAGGCTAAAAAAAAAGAAATAAAAAAATAATAATAACAGTCTGTAATGTTGGTATGCTGTTCTTTGCTGGAAGGGAAAGGCCCGGGGAATTTTCCATTTGAAAATGAGCAAATGAAAAAAATCTGTTTTGATCAGAGTGTTTGAAGTCTGAGTCCTAAGAAAAAATATCAACTCATGTTCCATATGTTCAAAAAAGGAAGAAGATGGGATATTTTATTAATTTACAAAAGAGTTTCAATGATATTCAAAAATCTATGAATATGAACATTTTGAAGCTATTCATTAAGGAATTTGGAGTTTTTCACCAATATTGGCTTCAAGAAAAGAGGAAGATCCCATGTTACAAAGAAGTGCATAAAAATACCTGTATAAAGGTTACCACAAATAAGCAAATCAATGAAAACTAAGATCAGTCAAGAAACAAAAATATATGTAAGAATAGAAAATTTAGCAGGTTACCATGACCACTGGAACAAATAAGAGAATTCTTCAGATTAAATAGAGAAGAATAAAAAGAAAAAAGTCAGACAATAGCATCTTAAGGCTAGTTAGAAACTTAAAATTACAAAAATCAAATTAAAACTATGGGTTTAATTTCTATAGTGTGGAGCCACAGTCAGTAGAGGTCAGTGTCATTATTTAATGCACTCAAATATTTGAAGTATATAAGAGTATCTCAAAACCCCCCTAATTAAATGTCAATAGAATGGTACTTGAGACTTATTGTATACAATATTAAGCATACACTAACCCTCAGAATGCACATCTCACTAACTTGAGTAGCTGGTGAGACAACACAGAGGATCTGGCTTTACGTAAATGACAGTTCTGTCATTTAAAACATCTCCTTTATAAACACTGTAAATCACTTTCCAGTTATATTCAGGAGTTATATTTTTAAAAAGTAGCTATTATTTCATGGAAAATAATCAGCAGTGCTGCTAAGAATGGCATGCTGATACTCAGCACCAGCTCCTGAAGAGTGAATTGTTGTGACAGCTTGCAGGGACATCAAAAGCCTGCAACCAGCCCCCCACTTCCACATCTAAAAGGGAACAGCTGCAGAGAGGGGCATGGTGGTGCCAGGTCACTGCAGCAGCAACACAGGAAAACCTGACCTAGGACCTGGATGGGGTCTTTCAAGTTTAGGAGACTGGTAGCATCCCAGAAAGGAGAGACCCTTTGACCCTTTTTTTGTTGCCAGCTTTGCATCTTTTTTTTTTTTTTTTCATTTTCGAAAATTACAGATTTCCCATGGAAATTCACTAGAAAATATGTGAGGATGTAGGATTGAATCCAGTACCAAGATAGGCTCTAAGACATAAGAAGAAACTGTAAATAAATGCAAGTGTTACAAAGATTAATTGGAAATATAAAGCATATAGTGGGATAAAAAAGAAGTCTTACCATAGGGACCATTTTGCAAAAGTATATAGCAGCAAATAAATAAATGAGAGTGTAGCATTACCAGCAGGGAGAATAAAAATGAAGGACTTCATCCTAGGACTGCAAAGCAGGGAAATTTGCATGATTTCTTGCATACTAATCTAGTGTTTGCAGAAAATACAGATACATTAAAACAGTCACAGGGCACAATGTTTTCTTCTGAACAGAAAAGAAATTAAAGCAATTCAGTACAAAACAGAACCAATCTATGAACTAAGAAATTATGTCCTTTCATCTTGTGTTTCACTAGCATGTCCCAAACTCCTACATACTACAGGTGACAACGAAGTGAATCCATACTTTATTATCTCAATTCCCTTTGGCTCTCCATTTCCCAGTCCTTTCCTGGTTTTGAAAATAGGTTAGTTACTATTCAGTCAGGGTTTGTAATTGTATAGTTACACAAATTCAGTGCTTTTCATGGCTGCATGGTTTTAACACAGCAATAGAACTTAACATCAGAGAGAAATAGAACATTACAATCCTTGTGGTCCCATGTATGGTGTGAGAAATATATTTGTGTCCCCACTCCCTCTTATGACATAGAATGAAATCAGAATGAGGCATTACCACAGGCAAATAATGGGTTTGTAAAAATTAAAGTGGATGGATGAATTTTTCTTCATTTTGTAGTAAGTTGTATCTATCAAAGGCATAAATATTTGCATTTTTATGAATATAGCCCATAACATTTTATGATAAATTAGGTGCGGATTTCACCCGTGTCATGATTTGAGACTGTTAGCAACCTCCAGAGCAATATTTCCATTGTGGCATACCTATATGCTCATCTTCCTGGGACACAGATGAAAGGGCAAACAAGGAGGAAGCTAACATGGAAAAAAAAGGATATAATATGCACAAGAAACATTTACCAACTGGCAGAATGTGCATATCAAATCAGCCACATGCACCTATATTAGAGGTATTGTTCCAAAAACACACTCCAGACAGAGCAAACTATTAAATCATCTTTTCTAGAGCATTACATCATATACCTTGCTACTTGAAAATCACCCATATATCCATATTTTTTTAGTTCATTAAATCAATCAATCTGATGCAGTAGAACATCTTAATATAGACTGAGCTCCCATCCTTAGAAATGGTACACTGGAAGCCCCTTGCTGTTACTCAAGGATAAAAGCAATTATCTTTTAGAAGAAACTTGTATAAGGACACATAAACTTTCATGCCAACACTCCACTCTCCCACACACTCTAAGACATAGTCACTCTAATATTTTATCTTGTAACACTTCAAAGCCAAAGCTTTGAAAATTCTTCATGTCATCTAGAAGATGTACAGCGGAATTCCAAGATGATGTTTGAACATTATTGTAATTTATTTCTAATTACCCTACTCTGATTTGATTGGTAATAAATTTGGTTAATTTCTTCAAGTCAATTCTGTTTTGCCCATGACAGTAACTAGTGAGTGATCCTTATCTCAATTCACAAGGCCTTCATTCTATATTCTCTCCTTGTCCAGCTGAGAAGGCAAGTGACAGAGCAACTATGGTAGGCGCTTGGCATCCAGCCAGGGTTAAACCACCATGGGTACAGTGAAATATAACTGTGATAAATGAATTTTCATAATACAAATAGAGAGGAAATTATGTTAAAAAGTGAAGATAATGGTCAGAGCAGATAAAAGGCAAATAACTAAGTATGAAACAAATAGAAAAGGCAGCTTAATTTCTCACCAACATTCCCAGATGTCTCCTGGGTTTTTAGTTGTTTTTCTTTTTAACGAGATTCTTTCTATAGGGTATTCCTGGTTGAATGA
Organism: Monarcha castaneiventris obscurior; assembly: GCA_026261815.1. Classification (NCBI taxonomy): domain Eukaryota; kingdom Metazoa; phylum Chordata; class Aves; order Passeriformes; family Monarchidae; genus Monarcha; species Monarcha castaneiventris. The sequence continues at coordinate 27,905,907 of JAMPIT010000433.1, forward strand.
CATATACTGCACTTGAATGCTAAAAAGAAATCTTAGCCAAGCAAATACAAACAAGAAAACAAAGTCACAATCTGTAAATTAATTCTCTAGTTGCTCAACTTGGAGGTATGTCTTTCTGTTTATTGAAAAAACATATTTCTCAGTTAACCCAGTTTCCCAGCTTCACAGATTTGTAAAAGATCATAGAATCATAGAATGGTTGGCCTGGAAGGTGCCTTACAAACCATCTAGTTCCAAGACTCCCTGCCATGGACAGGGACAAGTTCCACTAGACCAACCTCCCATCCAGCCTGGCCTTGAACAGCTCAGGAGTTGGAGTCTCTGGGCACTCTGTCTCACCCCTCTGTGGCAAGACGTCCTCCTCTCTCTCTCATGGCTGGGGCAGTTGGAAGAGATAACTCAGGCCAGATTAACAGCCCAGCGAGGGATCAAAGAGCCCAGCAGGGGTCAGAGAGCCCAGCAAGGGGTCACCTCCAGGTGCCTGAGAGTCTGAGCCCTAGCCTGAGTATACATCTTGGTATGAGGACAGATGTGGAAAGAGATAAAAGAAAATAAACATCGATGACCAAAAGATATGGTTCTCATGTCTATAAAAGTCCATGCGAGTTATCACGGAGGCAGAAGTCTCTTGCACACTCCTTGGGAACGTGTGAGAATATTTCTTCCCTAAGCTTGGACACGACTTCATGATTACTTTTCCAGAAATTGAGGGAAAGGATTTCAATGTGCACCCTTTCAAAAATTTGGTGATAAGAAACATTGGGTCCTAAGTTATATTATTTCTTGGCTGGCTGTAAATTTAATGGTACCTTTAACTCCATGTGTATAATACTAGTATTCCCTTTTGTCTTATCCCTGTGTAGTAACAGTCTGTTTTAAGTCTTACGTCTGTTAGTTTTGTGTCGATTAATAAATAATTTATTCTATGACAGACTGAATCAGCCATTATTAAAGATCTTACGAATGAGAGTGGGTCTTGGGGTGCTGGCCACCTCAATACAGCTACTTCCTGCTGCCAGAGGCCTGGACAGGGACTTATTTAAACCCACATCATCCATTCATAACTCCCTCTTAAAGAATTTCTTCATGATAGATAATCTAAATCTACCTTCCTTCAGATTAAAGGCACACCCTTTAGTCTAGTGTACTATCACTACATGCCTTACTAGATCCTTCTGAAAAGCAGTGTTTTCTTGATTAATCATCAAAAGATACTATATATAAACTTACTTGCAGCTGAAATCTTTCTTTTGGCTTTTAAACTTTTATAATGAATTAAAAATTGCATTGCTATAATCTATCAGGATGATAATGCTGGGATACTGTTTTCAAACAAGTTAAAAGTGCTTTAAGAAAGCTCTCTTATTTAACATACATATAAAAATAATTATTTTATTAAAGAGTTCAGAAAAAAACATGAAAAAGAATGTGTTATTTTCAGTGAGAAAAAGAACAGTGAGAGGAAATGTTGCATTCCTGTGGTATTACAGTGTGAATAATTGCCAAAAGTTCTCAGAGATTTTGTAAAAGCAAAAAATGACATCGTGTAAAAAGCTATTATGGTTCATAGCCTTCTTAAACCTTCTTAAATTTACTGAAAACAGGGGACACCAAAATGAATAAATTAAAGCATATGTGTGAGTTCATTAGTGACTTTGCTTTAGTAAAAGAAAGTGTAAATTTAGATAGTTTATATGTTTCATGTTAAAAAAATTCATTGCTCAAAGAAGAAATCACCTTTGAGACAAAAGAACCCTAATGCTACACAACCAAAAGAGCCCTAATGTTACACAACCAGTAAAATGAAACAGGAATACTAAGAAGTGTTTTGAATACAATGTCTTTTGCATATAGTCTCCCCAGGGGAAAAAAAAAAATTAGTATTCACAAAAGATTGCCAAAGATCAAAGAGGATCAGAGGAGAAAATTATTGTTTATTATTTTAGTCTTTTTTACTCTCTCACGTCTGCTGTTGTTTTTTGCAATTTTTATATGGTGTAAATTATTGATACAGGTGTCATTTTATGACCCTCAAGTGATGCAAAGGATTGAAACAGGTAGTTAGAATTGAATTAAAATATGTGTTATCTATGGCCTGAAAATCAGCAAGGAGTAAATATATACATATTTCCTAACACAGGTTTTTGTATTGCCTCATAATAACACTTTGCTCTTCCTCTTCATTAACTAGTACCAGCAGTGGTAGTTTCATGTAATTGGCACTGTTTTCTGCTTGATCTGGAGTAAAATCAATTATTAACATATCTAGTTTGAGTATTTTTTATGTCTCTATTTTATGGTATTCTGCAAGCTCTACAATAAGAGTTACAGAAATCGAAATGAAAGGGTTGGGAATGCTGCACAACACTGCAGAAATGGGGTGGGGAGAGATGTGACTCACGTCAAATGGAGAGCAAAAAAATCAGGAAATATTTTAAATGTCTTGAAATTAAAAAATTTGAAAAGTGAGTGAATTGATGACAGCATGCTTCCTTTTTTCTAATTTCTAGGGATCTAGTCATTCTTGTAGGTTCCTGAATATTCCACACAAAGGAAAACAAAATCCTGTTTTTAGGAAAGGTGAAACATATCTTTTTTTGGTTAATTACATTGTGCACCTATTGTCAACATTTTGCAGAAAACAGAAAGAATCTAGAAGCTTTTAAATACATTACAGTGAAAAAGTGCTTAACAGTGATACAAGAGTTAAAAATAATGATACCAGAGTTAAAAATAATAATACAAGAAAGTTGAAAAGAAGAAAACTGACAAACTTCCAGTAGAACCCACTGTACCAGAACAGAAAATATTCTAAAATCTAAAACAAATAAGTTTTTTTAGTGTGGAGATATTTTTTTCCTCTGTTTTCTTCAGTTGCTGCTAAGATAAAATGAAAAGCTTTTAAATTTATGTAGTCCAAAAATGCATAGATACCACAGCCTCAGATGTAGGTACACGTTCTGTGCATTTTAGGAAAGGGAATGGAAGACTAGCCTTAATCTGATTTTCCAGTTTTCTAATGCTTGCCATAACAGAAGCCATTATAAACCGAATCAAAATTTAACCCACCCCTAGAAGGCACTTTAAATTTGTTTCAGAAATCCCACAGAGCCCTGGGGCAGCTGGGTCTGAGGAGGACATGATGTCCAAACATGTAGCTTTGAGGAAAAAACATGATTCCTAGAGAACCAAGCTGTTAGGGAAAAGCTCCATTTATGAAGAGCCTGAAATTCTTCGTCATACTCTAAAGCACAACAACACATAGCCTGGCAGCTGTCATTCTGCTATTTGGGTATCATGCATCCATTTGGAGACTGGGATAGCTACGGAGCACATGGAAATGCTCACAGTATGAACAGCTGTAACTGAGATGATGGATAGCACAGGTCTTTGCCACAGGATCCAAACATTTCAATTGCTACTGACCATTAGTACAAACACAGCCCTGAATGCTCTGTCACTGACTAAAGTTGTGGCACATGGAAAAGACTCATGCACAGCTCAGCCTTCTTCCTTAGGCACTGCTTCTTAGGGCACTGGGAAACAGAAAGAAACAGAAGAAAAGAATACTCTGGTTTTTGGTTACATTGCAATTCTTTTGTTGTGTATGTTTGCATAATATACCTCCCATAGTATAATAACCCCCTAGCCTGTTCTTAGCCTGCAAAAGAGGATTAATAACAGGATTAGAAACTTCCTTGTTACAATTTTATTACCTTTCCATGCCATTTTTCTTAGCACTGTACTTCTCTTCCTCTTCTGTAGGGGATAATAAAAGAATGGAATACCTTTCCTGTTAACCAGCTATTCAGCTGAAAATAAGAGGACAATGAAAGAATGATTCAATGTCCATTTGGTAAGTTAATCAAAGTGAATTTTGATCTATTCTCAAAGGCTTACAAATGAGCTGAAAAAAATCATTACACAAATCCCAATTCACAGTCCCTTTCAGTAATATGGATAGGCATTAAGTATACATGACTAGATTTTTAAGGGAACTTCCAGCCCTTAACAGTCATCAAATGAAATTTTCAAAGGTACGTAAGTATCTAATTCTCACTGGTGCTTATCTGCATCTTCATGAGCCTAAGTACCATAAAAAAAATCCATCCTTTGATCATCATTGAGTGCATAAGGAAACTCTCAAAAGCATGTAAATAGCTGGCAGATATTCATTCAGAGGAGAGGAGGTAGGAGGTAGCAGATAGAACTGAAGAATAATCACAGAATCACAAAATCAGCTAGGTTGGAAAAGACCTTTGAGATTGAGTCCAACCTACGACCTAACACCACCTTGTCAACAAGACCATGGCACTAAGGTCAAAAATGGCTCAGATAAGAAGTTATATAATATACATTTCTCCCTCACCACAAAGTCTTTGTTTTTACTTAGTCATAGTCTCCAAATCATAGTACATTGTAGCTTATTTATTCCACTTTCACCTACCCTAAAGATGAAGAAGAAAACAGAAAAAAACTTGTTTCCTGATTCCATTCAGTCTTTTGCAGTAAATTTTTTCCTTTATATGTCCTGCTCCTTTACATTATATTTTTGAGAACATGTTTATCTCCTCCTGCTTTCCCACAAAGAAATGTTATTTCTTCTCAGAAGAGAAGAAATTGTTCTTCCCAAAATTTCAATAGCTTACTTTCTTCCCAGAATTCAGCTAACTTCTTTTAAACTCCATTTTCTTCTGGAAGAGGGAAGTGTATCAGTCTTCCCAACATCATTTGAAAATGACATGCAAATTCCTGCACATTCCTTAAATTTAGAGAAATTAAATTCTGTTTTCCAACATGCTGGTTTGGGCTGGGATAGAGTTACTTTTTTCACAGTGGTTGGTTTTGTGTTGAACGAGGTGTTAATAATATAGCAGGTTTTTTGTTATTGCTGAGCAGGGCTTACACAGAGCCAAGACCTTTTCTGCTTTTGGTACTGCCACATTGGTGAGGAAGTTGGGGGTGCAGGGGAGGTTGGGAGGAGACACAGCTGGCACAGGTGACCCCAACTGACCAAAGGGATATTCCAGACCATGTGACATCATGTCAGTATATAAATTGGGGGAAGGAAGGAAGGTAGGGACACTTGTCTTCCCAAGTCACCATTGCACATGATGGGGCTCTCTTGTAGATGGCTGAACACCTGTCTGCCCATGGGAAGCAGTGAATTAACTTCTTGTTTTCTTTGCTTGTGTGTGTGGCTTTTGATTTCCCTATTAAACTGCCTTTATCTCGACCCATGGGTTTTCTGCCTTTTACCTTTCTGGTTCTCTCCCTCATCCAGCTGGTGGGGGAGAGAGTGAGTGGCTGTGTGTGGCTTGTTGCTGGCTGGGGTTAAACCAGTCTACCAAAATTCAATATAATGTAAGGAAAAAACCACTAAATTAAAGTCAGTGTGCTAGGGGAAAAAAAAAAAAAGGAAGAATATAAAAAATATATTTGATAGATTGCATCAAAAAGTTCCAATTTAATCTCTACTCTTATCATGCAACTACAATGCTTTGTTTCATCACACCTGGATGCTGATTCTTCTTGGATAACATTTTCTGTCTGTGTAAGTGAAAGAAATTACTTTTTACAGTTAGTGTGAGAAATTATAGTTATGGTGATAGACAACGGAAAATAAAGAAAGGAAGTGTCCGAAGTCATTACTGAGGAGACACAGAAGCCTTTTAATTACTCAAACTCACAATATAGCTATCATCATGGATTGCAGACTTCGGCTTACTGGCACATAAATCAAAACAAAAGCTGACTTCAGCTGCTCACCTATAAGCACCAAGTGCCATATGGGACCTGCTGAAACATCAGCATGAGGTTGGCAGATACAGTACAGAACCTGTGGGAAACTCACTCCCTCCTGGATATCTATCTGGAGACTCAGCAGTAGACCCCACAGCACCTGAGAGGCACTAGATAGATAGCTCAGGCAGTGGAAGAAAGTCTCAGGAGTTTTCAGTGCTGGAAAACTCTGCAGATTTTCCTTCTGACAGAAAACTGTAGCAAGGCACTCAAATTGGGATGAAACCTGAGACTTATACCAAAGCCTAAATGTCAGAGGAGGCAGAAGAAACATAGATGCATAGGATTTTTCTGAAAGTAAATGAAACCTTCTAAAAACTAACTCAAATGAAAGAATTTTTAATGAAAATTTGAAGTGTTTGTGATATTGTTTACAGTAACTTATAGAATCACTTTGGGTTTTGTAAACAAGACAGAAAGAAAATTAGAATAAACTAAACCTCAGATAAATAAGATTAGACAATTAATAAAATGCTTTTCTTGGACAGATAGTAGAACAGAAATTCTGCTTTTCCTATAATTAATTCTGTGTTGAGAAGTATAGCATTTTACATACAAAATAAATTTGGTAATGAAATACGGAATATTCAGCTTCATCTGTAAACTGTCTTTTTAATGAGATCATCCCGACCTAAGGTTAGACTTTAATAGCAAAGACATTAAACCGTTTGTGCTTATAATGGGATGATAGATTCACTATTGTAGGATTAGTAGAATTAGTAATGGATTAGTAATAGTAGAATTAGTGATGAATTTGCAGATGAAGAATGTTTTTAAAACATCTCTGGCTATATTTAAGTCCCTGATTCTCTGAAGATGCTGTCTCTCTATTGACTACACAAAGCTTTTGTTCAGGCTACAAGAAGGAGGCAAATCGAATGCCAGGGATTTATTTCATTTTACATAAAGCTTCTTCAATATCTACTTTACTTTGCATGTTTTACAATCCAAAATTAACAGTTTCTCTAATCCTCTAGTCTTTGACAAATACAAAATACAATGAAATTATTATTTTCCACTTTTTACAAGCTGTTTTACAACTGTTTATATTACTTCCGATTACTATTATCTAAAATATTATTCTAAATAACAATGAAAAAAAAATTTAAAGCTAATCTTCTGCCTAAATCATCATTGCTATGGACTCATTGTCAAGATGATTACCTTAATCTTTCAAAATTTTGAACTGGAAAACAATACACTACAAACTGACAAAAAATCTGGGGACTAAGAAAAAGTCTAGATATGAACTATTACCAGAGGATAAATTATCATATCTACATTAATTTTTAAAAGTGAAAACCATAAAAATATCTTCAGAATACATAGCATTTTTTACCTGTAATATACCTAAAATAATCTGACAGATAAGTTTTATTAGCACTACCACAATCTGAAACTATATTTTTTCTTTACAGATGAATCCAAAAAGATCTTAAGAAACCAAAATATCTCAGCTAAAGTGACATTCTGATGCAAATTTAATAATTAGGTGTCTTTAAATAGAAAATATTTTCATTTAAACAACTAAAAATTCTTTCCAGTGCTTGTGGTATCTATCCAGCCTTTTCTACTTAAACGCCTTTTAATGTCTGACTAATTGGTAGTCAGGTGCAAAATTAAAGCCTCACACTGTCTTGCCAATTCAAGGCATACATAAAATTTGTTTCAAACAGAATAAGCCACCACATTTTACATTAGAAAGATGTCAAAGTCCTAGGCCTTTTCTAATAAATAACTCCGGCATTTACAACAAAAGGGGAACAGCAGAGCAATAACAATTTGTCTGGCATCAGTCTGTTCAAAATTCCTTCGAAGGCACTTTGAGAGGGAAGTCTGCAGCACAGTCCCCCAGGAGGCATTGGCATGTTTCATTATGACAGTCCTTGGCAGCTCATCAGTTCTACTCAAGAAGTGATCGGCCCCTTCTAGCAACCAAACTAATTTGTTTCCTATTCCAGCTTTTAGATTCCACACCCTCTGGCCTTGTTCTTTTCTCTCCAAAGCATCCAAGGCAAACAATCCCATCTGGACTAGACGCCAGGCTGTCCAAGCCAACCCTTAGCAAAGGGCAAATATGCACCATACCCAACAGCACCTACTGTGCTATTGTGAACACAAGAACTTGAAGGGAAAAGGGATGGCAACCATTTTCCTTGATGGTTAAAGATTGTTCACTAAGCTACATAAACATCTGTCAAATGGTTTAAGAGGAAGGCAGGCTTGACAAATATTTTTAATGTTGTTCTCTTTCAATGAAATTTTAACATCATTAAATTCATCACTTTTTCAGTCTTTCAGCACAACAAGCTTTGAGCTACCTTCAGAACAGTGCTCCATGAATGGAGAGCCTTGATATTTTTATTCATTTCAATTTTGATCAGTCTGAATATAATTTCTATGATGTTTCCTTAGCTACAGTTCTGAATTAAATTACATTGTTTTGTATCCACTTGGTATTAAGTATGCAGGTGGCATATGTGGCAATTAAGCCACAACACTAAGTTTCTGTACTGAAATAAGAAACTTTGCAAAAGTACTTTCACTGATATCACCACAATGAAAATTGTCTGCCTTTAGCAAAATAAAAACCATGAGATGTCCCTCTAGAATGGGTTGAAAGTCAAAACACTCCTGCCAAAATAGGCAGGAATCCTGTTCAGTCATTTTCCTTGGTTAGTAGGATATAGGGGCTTAGTACCTGGGAAAACTCATTCATTGTGAAATACCTGTTCCAGAAAAATCGATAGCAAATGCTTGTCCCTTATACTGGAATTTTATTCAAGGTCTTTGTATGTTCTCATTTTCTTCTGATTAATATTAACAGATTATTTCAAAAATAGCTATTTGTACCCAAATGTTAGAGAAATAACCATGAGAAACACCACAGTAATAAGTCATGCAAGGATACCCACCACTATTAATAGTTGTTGTTGGGAATTGTTAATGGGTTTAATGAAGGTGATGGAGACTGTACATCTCATTTCTGTGATCCAGGAACAGAAGCTTCTCTGTCACTACTGAGCCTTTCGGTCATTATAGCATATTTATATGTTTTTTCTCTGCAACTTTTTAAACTGTATTTAGTATATTCACTGATAAATGTCTGGTCTGTGCCAAGAAGACACAAAGAAACCATTAAAATTCACACTCATATAGTGTTTAATTTAAATCTATACATGCAGTTGCAGCTATCTGCACAATTACCTTGTCTGATCATAGGAGAGGAGGAGGAGGCTTAGCTTGAACCTGAGTTTGAGGAAGAGTTATGATTCTGCACACAGGTGAGGGATTTTCTGCCAAAATAAGATCTCTAAAATGGCATTCCCCAGGACTACCTTTCTCTTGGCACCCTGATCATCAAGGAGGCGCACACAACAGGTGCAGCAGCAACTGAAAAATAAACACAAATGTATGATCCGCAATATCCTGTTGACAATTTAACAATACTTCACTCAGTCCCAAGAAAACTCCTCTTAAGAGTGACATGGATTAAAAAAACTCAACTAAACTGTAGAATTTACCAAGCCTTATTGTCAATATTTTTATTTTGCTGGGTTTTTTTTCTCACTAAGTATCTCTTTTATTGATACAGCTCTTTGAAACTGAGAGTTGCTCAATTCCACACGAATTCCACAATCATTAATCATGAACATGACAGCAAAGCTCCTTGGACCATAGGTTGTACCTTCCTTTGTATGTAATGCAGGCAGTCGATGAATAATAGACAGCATCCCGTCTTAAGTCTTTTGACTTTGCTATATAATCTCTACAGATATAAATGCTGCACAATAATTATCAATAATCTTTTTTTTTTTTTACTTTATGCAGATGTAATTGTACTTCCTTTTGCAGGGCCCTACTTAGGTCTCTGAACTTCGAAATCTCAGCTCAAACAAAAATTTGTAATCATTAATAATTTAGAGAAAATATTTTTCACCAGCTTTTCATTTCTTTCTGTACTAACATCCTGTTGCTTTTCTCTCAATGCAACAACATCTTGCCCTTGTACAGGAAACACTCGAAAGGTAAAACTGGGTCAGAAATACAAACAGGAGCAACAGTTTAGCTCACCCAAAGCTGCACGCTTCTGGATAAATTCTCTTATTGCCGTAGGCCTGTGCTGTGTACTGCAAACAACCCTTCACCCTCAGTATGGTAGTGCCATCCTTAACTATTTAGTGGGAGTTTTGGTCTTTGAATTCTCTTCTAAAGATCAAATCTTTGAAAAAAAATTTGGTTATTCAACTAGTATTTCTAATCTTTGATGTATCATTTCAAGTTTAAATAATCTGTCTAAACAAATGCATCATGATTGAAAATATTGGTCTGTGTTTATAAACAATACAACAGTCTTCAGCTCTTCTCTTCTGTGCCAAATGTGGCAAACCTAAACATGATGAGAGGGAGAAAGACAGGATGCAATAATGTGATCAAAGCAGTGATGGAAAAGTAATAGCATTGTGCAGTTACTATCAGTGACCTGATTTCAAGGGAAAGTTCTCATTAAATGCCTGAATCTCATTAGAGCATATTAGCAGAAAGAAGAGATTCTACAGAAAGAAAATCTCAGAGAACTCTGATTATTGACAGTGCCTCAAAATTCCAAAAAATGCAATAATAAATCTTAGTTATTCACAGGTATGTAGAATCTCACTATTTAGACTGTTGCCAGTATAAGATTTACTTAAAGGATTATAACACATTCTTTCAGATCACTGTTCTTTATAGATAAAGTCTCTGGTTGCCCTTATGACTCATGTAGGTTTGGTTATATAAACTGATCTCCAATCATCTTTTTTCTAAATTGAGTTTCTGCATTATAATAACTAAAATAAATGCAACTCTTGGAAAAATATAAAGCTGTAAAATACGCAGTAATCTCTGTACCTTGCCCACATTTTTCTCAATATACACCATGTACTACATCCCAAATCTTGTCAAACATTCAGCAGTGTTAAACCTAAAAATATAGAAATAGCAGCACTCCAAGAGGTCTGGTTTTTTTTCACACAGTGTTCTGGCAGCTCAGCCGAAGGGACAGTGACCACCTACTGCCATGGCTCCAAAGGCAGCTAAACAAAATTTCACTGTGTATCTGCATCTGTGTCACATTTTTCATTTACTGCCAGGCAGACTGAAAGCAATCCAAAAAGTTTAAAAATTTATTTAGAGTCTAGCCTTCTTTTTTTGTTGTTTTTTAATAATTATTTAATTATTCCTGTATTGACAATGAATTCTGAATGAAAATAACAGCAGACATTGAATATCTTGTCAAACATTTAGGACTTCAGAAGGAGGAAAGGGCTTATAGCTCTTCTCAGATTCTGGGATCATTTTCCATCTCTCTTAAAATCTTTCTTATGGCATTTTTAACTAATCATTTAATCCTGTTCATTGCATCCTCCAGTGAATTTTTTCTAAAGTATCAGCAGTCTCCAGCTGTTCTAAAATTCTACAACCTGTGTGCATATAAAATCTTAGTGGATCCTAAATAAGATGTTGTCACAAATAGTTTGAAAATTATTGGATTAAGGAATCTGTGTTAAAACAGCTTTCTATGCACTGTCAATAGCTTTGCATCATAACCATAGAATATCATAGAATCACAGAAAATGTGGAGATGGAAGGGACCCATTGGGATCAGTGAGTCCAGCTCCTGGCCTTGCACAGGACACCCCAAGAATGACACCATGTGCCTGACAGCATTGTCCCAATGGTTCTTGAACTCTGCCAGGCTTGGTGCCGTGACCTCCCCCTTGGGGAGCCTGTTCCAATGCCCAACCACCCTCTGGGTGAAAAATATTTTCTTGATATCCAACTTCAACCACCCTAATAGTTTCATGTCTTTTTTATATTATGGCACCCAAAACTGCCCCCAGCACTCGAGGTGAGGCTGCCCCAGTGCAGAGCAGAGTGGGACAATCCCCTCCCTTGCCTGGCTGGCAATGCTGTGCCTGATGCCCCCCCCAGGACACACTGGCCCTCCTGCCTGCCAGGGCACTGCTGGCTCAGGTTCAGCTTGCCATCGAGCAGGACCCCCAGGTCCCTTTCCACAGCTCTTCTCTGCAGCCTCTCATTCCCTGATCCATACACACAGCCAGGGTTGCCCTGTCCCAGGTGCAGAATGTGGCACTTGACCCTGTTAAACTTCTTATAGTTGGTGATTGCCCAGACCTCTAATTTGTCTAAGTCTCTCTGCAGGGGCTCTCTGAAAAGTAAACTTCTACCTCAATGTAATTAGAGTCCCATCATTTAAACTTTTCCTGATTTTTAACTTAACTCCTTTGTCAATACAGTTTTATTCAGTCACCACTTGGCCCTGTAACCAAAGAGTTATAGATTCATCCAGTAAACAAGCTGTTACGACCATTTGATTTTTGACTTTTCACTGTCCTTCTCCTAGATTACAGTGCAGTAAACACCCATACCTTGACAAATAGCTACTCATGATATCACTTCATTCCAGTGACATGCATCTTGTTCTCATTGAGATCACACAAAAATGTTTTTAATCTAGCTGGTTTGGCCAAAATATCCTCTACTTTAATTCTCCTGCTAGTTATAGCCTTATAAAGTTGATACAGTTGCCTGATTTTTAGGCTCTAGAATAATTTACAACTTCCTTACATTTCTACCCTTGTCTTCTTCACCTATATTACCTTTCTTTTCTATAATCTCACAGAATACAAATTACCTCTCCTTGGGAGTTGAACATGATATTATTCTCGCTTTCTTAAAATATTCTCTATGCTTACTCCTACATACAGTCTTGTAAAAAAGGAACTAATGATAAATTTACACATATAGACACAGTGTTTAATCTTCTCAAGTGTACACAAAAATTAATCCAATGACCTTATCATTGTACTTAATTTCTTTCCATGCATTCAATCTTCATTTTAATTGTTTTTCTTATACCTAATCTAAACTCAGTTTTGCAGTTCTTTTAAAGAAATAATCACATGTATATAAGTTCATCTTTGGGGACTTTTTGAAAAGAGAATACTGTTTGCAAAATTCACCTAATCATATTCAGATTAGAAATAATGCATGTACCTTGTGAAAGTGATTAGTATATGCAACAAATACCCAGGAAAAGAATACTCCCCATACATTCCTCATGTCTAGAAACATCAGACTTATTTTGGTGCTCTACTAGAAACAAACATTTTAATCTGCAGTTGGCTTGTTGCAAGTTTCTACCTAGGCATTGATTGTGTCTTTTATATCACAAACTTCAGGTGTGTTTCAGAGTGTAATTATGTCTGTTCACACCTCACGGCTATAGTCACGAAGATTTCAAGGAAACAATAAAGTAGCAATTAAAATATATTTCAATGGAGCTCAACATGCATATGATGCACAAGACATCTTTTAACTTGATAAAATGACCAATTTATTTCTGTCTTTGGATAATATCAAGTGTCTATTAATACCACAACTATTCCAAATGCATTAATCCAATGGGGTTTTCTTTAGAAACAGTTGTTTCAGGGTAAAGTTTTTAACTGGGGCTGATAGTGGAATATTCACAAAAGCTTCAGCAACCAGATCAGTGAGTCACATCTAGAGGAGGGAATTTTCATTGGACCTGGCTTCAGAACTAACCTCAGACTTAATTCTGTAAATTTTATTCTGTTTTAAGCTTTTGTCTCACATTTCCATTTGCAAAATAAATGGAAACATAAATCAAACTTGTATTATAAATCTCTCTCATTTTTCTTGAAGCTACTATCTAGCAAAAAGGCAAACTATAGGTTTCTGAAGGTTATTCAAAACTTGTGAGTTCTGAGCTAGGTTTTTACAGTTTCCAAACTAAGTTCTACTGTACAGCTACAATGTGGATAATATGGATAACTGATAACTGTTTCTTTCTTCTGATACAAAAACAACCTTTCCCTCCTCCTGTGAGATATTTGCAACTTACTGAAGCAAATAACTGAATTCTTTAAAATATATTTTGCGTCATGTTTTTCCAGGGTCATAAGCCATGAAATCCAAAATATACAAGAGCTGTATACATCTTTTAACACCTTTCAAAATCAACAATAACAATTGAATTTTGTTGTATCAACTTTTCAAGGTGGCTTTCACCAGGCCTAATGTTACAGTATGCAATTACAGCATTCAGTTTTCAGTTTTGCTTTCTTTCTCTATTTAAAGTACTTGAAAATCAACATCTGGGAAATTTCCAAGATTTCATGAAATCTTGGCCCTAAGATGAACACAGAGCTCCCACTCATTTCAGCAGGTCCCAGATTGTCATTAATGCCTTTCAAGAAATATTATCACAATAATACAGATATAAAACATATACAAAATATATTAATAAAAAGGTACTTTTAATTAATTATGGTTTTCCAAAATCTTCAGAGAAGCACAACTTCTGGCTTTCATTTCTCAAAGAGTCTAAGAGACAGGTCCTAGAACTACAGACTTCATGTCAGAATCCACATTACTTACCCTGCATTTGGGAATAAATAGTAATTTTATGTAATAATGGGCCTAAAACTGTTTTTTCATTCTGGATTGGGCTAATGGTTCATTTTAAAACAAAAGAAAATAGTCAAGAAGCTCTCAAAAATATGTCCTTTCTCTTTCAGTTTTCTAAAGAATGAACTTGATGTCACAAACAGCTTAGCCCCAAAAACCACAAAATAGAATTGAATTTATTTGCAGCTCTTGACAAAAAATTGCGAGTATATTGAATCAATTTTTTTCTCTGAAAAATCAGAATATATATATATTCTCACCCAAACTGGTACCTTAAGATTCTGAGACCTTAGTTTCCAAAACTGAGACTCCCTCCTCAGACAAAATCACAGAGGATTAACCACAGTATTTTTGACTGTGTTTATCACAGAGTGGTCATTCAATAAATCTTTTTCATGTTATCTCTTTCCTGAAAATTGAGAACAGTTTAAGTATTAAGGACAAATATTTATGGAGTGTATAATCAGTAAAGCACAGAGGGGTGAGCATCACAATAAATTAAAAAAAAAATTAGCTGGAGACCTGAGATAAACTCAGGTAACTAAACTCTATCCTGTGTGTAGGTGCACTGGGGAATGGTGATGTTATACAGAGGCTTTTCCCTCCACTGCACCCATAAAAAAAAGTAGTGCCAAGACAAATTTCCTATTTCTCCTGAAGTAGGCAAGCACACCAGAGAGTAGCAAGAAGAAAGCTCAGCTTCTTGTGCCAGCAAACGAAATGATCATGCTACTGACTAGTTAGCATATTTATCCCACTTCTTGCACATTCCCTACACTGTGGAGCAAATATTTTCTCCTTTTTTTCACCGAAGAAGAAATTGCTTTGGTTTTATACACCTTTGCTCCTTCACCACATATAATTTCTGACTCTGAGTACCTCTGCCCATAAAGAAAAGGCAGACACCTGGTCAGAGTGTGAGCAACCACTCTGGACTGCCACCCATTCTCTGCAGTTTAGCACAGTAGCTCTGTATGGAAAGCAAATCTCATCTATGAAGTCTGGGCTTCCTCTCCCTCATGCTCAGGTTTCTGCCAAAATCCTTCATGTGTAGGTGACCATTGACTTAGCCAGCACTAACCAATAGAGGAAGGCTCTTTTTCTATTGCCCATAAATTCATCTGGCCTATGACATCACTGCTGTCTTCAAACTACAGTAATGTGGAGTTACCTCGTCCTGACAGTAAATTCAGGGTGCATTTTCAACCAGCTCTTACTTTTGATAATTTTTTGAGGCGATTATTAAAAATCACCATTAAAATAATTTAAATAAATTTCATAAATAAAGACATTCTGGTGGATACCAAAACACTACCCAAATAGCCCTTCTAATCAATTGTCAACCTATGTGTAGCTGTTAACTGCTAATATCTTTATGTAGGAGATAGGACACTCAATATATAAAGCTGTTAAATACTTCATCTAAATTACAAAGGAAATTGCTTAGCCAGAATTAAAACCCAGGCAGTCAAGAACTTCTCCAGGTCTTGTTCAACCATGGTTCAAATTCTTTCTCAATGGAGTAGCAGAGTACTTTGGAGGAGCACAGTAAATAACCTATGGTGGCAAAGCAAACCTCTCTAAATTTTTCTACAGAACTCTGTCTTTAGTTGCAGAGAAAAAAAACATAAGCCCTGCTTAAAAGAAACTTTCTAGTATCTGCTTTTCTCGTCATGAACTTTTTATCCATTATGTTGTTGTTCTCATTGATTCATTAATTCTATGGAGCTGCATGCAGGTTTGCATTCATTATTTTACCTGTTCTGAACTAGAATAGGTTACAAGGGTCAAAAGCTCTATTTGAAAAAAAACCAAACAACAAACAGCATATGAGATAAGGCTGTACACAACAGCATTTGATGTATTACATCTCACTGGTATCTGACAACCCTTACTCCCTGGTGATGTAATTCTTTTCTAATAATTTAGTCTCAGTCTATTAAAAGACAATTACAGATAATGCAGCCAGGCAAGTGCTGAAGGATGTCTAGAACAGTACTTGTAGAAAGGTTATCAAAACACAATTCTCAAAAAAGAAGTGTGTTATTGGTTTTTTAATCATTTCAGATAGAGACTGTTATATAGATTTTCTAAAGGATTGAACATAACTAGAAGAAGCTGGAAATGGATTTCCCCCTTGCAACTTCATAAGTCATAATAACAGATTTATATATATATAATATATATTTATGGCTAAGTAAAGAATATAGCTAGCCATTCACAAGTCGTCTTAAAATATGTAGAGACTTGATAGAGCTCCAAATCTGCTGTCATTTTGAATGTTACCAGACTTCATACTTCACTCAACACCAGATGAACAATTATTTCCACATTATGCATAAATTAATACAAAATCAGAAGTATTCTTTGAAGCTTTTGTTCTGTGCTGTTATTATCTGGGCTTTTAGTTATGAGCTGGCCACAGAATAAAATAGGACCTTTAGTACCATTCTATTTCAGAAAACATTTCCAACAGAAAGGGGTTAGGTTGCCTTTCTGAATCTGAAAATCAGGGGAACTTAGAGCAGACCTTTTTATCTTGGTAGACATTAGCACTGTTTGGAATCATGGTTGTCACTGCAGATGGAAATTTAAAGAAACAACCGCTGCTCAACATGTCTCAGAGATGACAGAGGTACTGCCATCCCATTGTCTTTAACCACATCTGTCAACTTCACTGTCTGGCTCCAAAAGGGGCTTTTTCAAAAGGAAAGCTTCTCTAATGTGTGATAGGATCTGTGCGTAAAGGATTTGTACAGCCAGCTGAATCTCCTTGCCCAGTAGGTTGGCATATCACTACAGATGCAGCCGTGGGTTTCAGCCCATAGTGGCCATAGCCAGGCGTGCTTCGACAAGCAAGGAGTCTGCACACATGTCCCATTTCCTGTTGCTAGCCAGTATCAAAACAGTGATTTTAGAGTATTGCAGTCTTTGGAATATATTGAAAAACTTTTTGAAGAGTTTTTTCAAGATTGGTGCAGATGTAAACCTAAACATGAATGCACGTCTGAGCAGGAATAGATTGGGTAAGCTATATAACCACACGTCTATTTGTATATAAAGGCATCCACAAAATTTAACTGTAGTTTTCTACACCTATCATGGACTATCAAACCACTGGTATGCTACAGTGTCTTTGTCCTTATCTTTCAGGGAATCTGCCTGCTTGTTGGGTTTTTTTTGGGTTTGCAGAGGAAAGGAAACCATGAGGATGCATGGATAACAGGGACAGATCTACCATGGTCTTCAATGTTATCAAAAGACTCTTTTCACAAACACAGAACTCCAGGTTTCTGCATTTCAAGAGCGTTAAACAGGAAGTATCCCTGTGGTACTCAGCCTCTATGCTGAGCCTTCCATATTACCCTTCCTTCCCTCTGAACTTAAAGTGTTGATCTCAGAAGTGAAATATGTCATAAAGTCTTTAAAAATAAACATATTCCTGAATATACTATTGATCTCTAAAATGTAGTTAATAGCATGAAATTTTTTTACAATATGATCACCCTGCCTGCAGAGTGTAGCTAAAAGTTTATAATTTCAAAAGCATTTCTTATCACCCATATTCATGTTTAAAAAAAGTTTGTCATTTAAAGCACATCCTTGACCACACATAAATAGTGAAGTTAGCTCAACATCTGAGCTCTGGAAATGTCATTATATGAACTCCTCATTTTTTCTAAATTCCCCAACGTAACAGCATCCTTACGATTTCTAGGACTTCATGAACATCAGAGGTTTACAGTGTCCTGACAAGGTTGTTTGAACACTGTCCCTGTGCTTCCTGCTACGTTTCAATATGCTGGCCACAGGTCACCTAACAACCATGAGTTTGGAGAAGAACTGTATTCTAAATCTCATAAAAACTTTGTTTGTTCTTTAATTGCTATGATTTTGCAATATACATTTTAAGTGTACATGCACATGGCTCCCTCTTCTGGAAAATCCATACAGAAAATAATAACTAACCATTTAGTAATGAAGAAAATAATCGTAATTAAAAAAGGTATAGAAGAGGGGGAAATACCCTCTTCTATTGGGTATTTCTATAGGAAGAATGGGGGGGGAAATGACATTTTAACATAACTAATCTTTATCAAAGCTATCATTTTCCTTCTCAGCCTTTTTCCAGTTTATTTCTTTTTTTTACATTTCACAACAATTTTACCTCAAATGTATAATTTCAGCAACAAAAATATTGCAAACAAAGACATTGTAGTCAAAACAGTGGTGTCAAATAATCTGTAAAAAAATGAAAAAAAGAGATGACAGAACAGATTGGAACTACAATGGAAGAAAGTTTGAATACATTAAAGAAACCGAATAGTGATATATTGAACCTCAAATGAGTAGAGAGGTGTTTGCCACTGCTAACAGAATACATGAGAGATGAATGTGACCATATTCATAAGGCCTGGGAAGGCAAAAAAATGTTTTAAAACATGAAAGTTAAAATCATTAATTGAAAAAAAATCAACTTAGAAATATCTCCTATATGAAATGCCATATTTATAGTATTTTAAAATTGAATTAAAATGCTTTACAAGAAGCTAAAAAGGAGAGATTTCTTTTCAAGTGTGAAAGAAAAGTTTCTATTGAACTAAATTTTTTATTCTCAAGGTTAAACAGTTTGATCAACATACTCCAAATGACATTTTTGTTGAAAAATTGGATCAGAAAATCAACTGTCTGTGTACAGTGTATTTCAGGAAGAATACAATCAACAAGATAAGGCTTAGAGCAATCTCACTTAAAGTCAACACCTTTACATTCTCACCTTTGATTATGAGGAGCTTAAGAGGTAAATTGAACTAAAGAAACACCTAACTACCCCATTTAGATGATTAACTGAAAGGAGATATTATATGGATATTCCATGACAGATAAATAGAAATCCTTTAATAGTGGAATAAGAACAAAGGGGATAAAATCTACCTTCTGAATTCAGCTTAATAAGATAAATTAGTAATATAAATTAGCTTGAACTGCAACATTGCATTCTCATTAGGAATATAATTTCTTAAGAGTGCTAATAGCTGAAGGATTTAAGCAGATGGACAAGAATTTCCACTTCATATAAGCCCTGGGAAATGGGATGTTTCTCTTGTGATTTTGATTGGCTAAGCCAATGTAATTTATCAGGCGAGTAAGCCCTGTTCATCAGTACTTTCTACACAGTTTTCACAGAAGGAGAAAAACTTTGAGTACAGACTTAAAGGCCTGTCTTTAGGGTCTTAGCTTTTTATCTTTAATTTATATCTTTGGATTCTTGGATTTCCATAAGTTACTGTATTTTCCTCTATAGATCTAAATTCTCCTTTATGGAAAGTAATGCTACATATTAAGTTAAGGGCCAATATACTGTTCGTTAGAAAGAATATTGAATATGAGATTAAATCTTTGAAATTCCTTATTTCATTCCTTAGTTTAATTACAAAAATATTATAGATCTTCCTTTATTCTTCACAGAAAGTATAAGAAAAAGGAAAAAATAATCAAGCTTTTCTTGAAGATAAGTTCTGTCAAATAATTTACCATGAAAATAATTAACTTTTTAAGGGCTGCTGTGAAGACATAGACAAAAATTAATAAAAATACAGAACTTAAAAAGCATATTTTAGCAGAGTAATAGAGCTCTTTAGAAAAGCTGAAAATGAAATGGGAACTGCTTCATAAACAGCATCAAAATATTGCATGATGATGGATAAAGATGACATTTACAAGGTTTGGTAATGCAAAATGGTGAAGTTTACAGGAAATTAATCTAATATGGTAGACATATCATTTCTCACAGAGGCTGGATCATAATTCACCTGTCTTCACCTGACAAGGTCAAAATTTACTGCAGTGTACACCAGACAACTGTAACTTGAAGAGGCTTCATCACATCTTAAATCAGTTTCTGCATAATTTCAGACATAAAAATCTAATTCTGTGGCAAGGCAGAGGATGCATCGCTGCTATATTAAAAGGAAATTCTCCAAAACTTTTGATTAATGAAGAGAAAAAAACTCCTATCGACTTAAAAAGTCTGTTCATAATTAATTTGATTTATCAGAAAGCAAACAAATATACAGTTTCCTCAGAAAGATAACACATACAACAAAACCATCACTTTCTTTCAGCATATCAGCTTGGTTTCAGACTAAAGTTTCATTCTGATTAAGAAGAAGACAAAACAATCAATTTAATAAATGTGTAGGTGCTCTTTATGGTATAGATTTCAAAATCAGCATATTCAGTATATATTTAGCCCTAACTACAAATTCAGTTCTTATCTATTCTTATGGATTCTTCCAAAAATATGATACAGACACACAAAAAAAAAAAAAAAAGGAAAAAAAAGGCTATTTTTTTAAGGTATTCAAGTAGAAAACGTCATTATATTTGTTAAGGGTAAAATTATAGGACCATTGAAGAGGCTCTAAGGCATTGCTGTATCTTTTGGCACTGACTTACTGAGTAAACTACTCATACATATTTAATGGAACTAAATATTGGAGGACTAAATAATTGTAGAAAATATTACTTTTATTATGTATTATTTAACTTATTATGATTTCATGGGAAATTACTGGCATTCCATAAACAGGACCAACTTGCTTCAGTTCTGGTGGAGTTCTTCACTTTTTTATTGACGTACTTTAGACCACTCCAAAGTCTGCTTCTCCCACTAGCCAGAGCCCAGACTCATGACTGATATCGTCTCTGGAATTTCAGGAAAGGTTCCAGGCTGCCACGGACCCGTGATAATTGGAAAAGGTGAAGCAAGTGCTGCAGAGACCCCATGAAAATCACCAAACTCTTTGAAGCATTCACTGAAGCAGGAAGAAATGTTGTACCAGGGTTTGCAAGAATCAGGACTACAGTGCAATGGCTGATTTCCTGAATACAGAAAGGCATACTGCTGCAGTCATGTGCCAAACCTGCCCAAATTTCCAGAGAATAAAGATTGAAACAGGAAAAATTTTGACAGTGGGACACTGGCTTTCATGCTCTAAAATTATGACCATCCACTAGAAGACTTCAGGGCCAAAAAACTTGAATTACTTAATAGCTATAATGTTTGTTGTGTAAGGAAATCTCAGACTTAACAGCTGCCTTTCAGGTATCCAAGCTTATCTAGCCTCACAAAGTTGTTATTCTACATAATACACAGCAAAATATAGAAGCATCAAGCTAATCAAGGTGCAGTAGATAACAGATTCATAGACACCCTTACTCAAATCCTTTCATCTCTCTTTTCTGCTGGTAAAACAAAACAAAAGAGAGAAGTGCTCATTTACAGCTCTGCAAGGAGCAACAAATCAGTAAATGCTGATGTTAATGAGAGGAGGAATATTTTCCTGTGCTTTTCATCTTTTAGGATGGAAAAGAGGCAATGATGCTAAAGGATAAGCCCTGATTGATTCCCTGTGGTATATTTGGTAGACAGAAAGAAGGTGGACATGGAAGAGAGTTTCCCATTGTTGCTGCTGCATATCATGTTACTGATACTTGTAAAGCAACAGGGAAAATGCTACTAGCAGGAAAATGGAGTGAAATTAGATATCTGTTCACTAGAATAAGTAGCAAAAGAATGAGACAACTACCTGAAACTCATCAAGGTGTAGCTGAAGTAAGCCTTCAAAAAACGGAAAATGGGCTTGGGCCTAAAAGGGAGTTTCCTTTTAAAAGTTAATTTCTCTCTTCCTCGACCTTGTGACAGACTATTTTAACATGGTTTTATCTGTAAATAAATATGTCTCAGAATAAGCCACAGCTTTTTGTTTTTTAATATTGCAAGATAAACATGGCATGCATTATGTATTGAAACCATATATCACAGTCTATTTTTGCTCTGTGCAAGAGAGAATAACTTGGTATATTATCATTACAGAGTTTATTAGATATCATTCTTTTTACTACAAGAACAACTGTCATTTCCTCAGATATAATGATGTGGCCACCATAATATCAACAGTGGTTTTTTTACTACATTACTGAACTAATTTTCATTTCCCTGGTAGTCAGGAAACATAGTCTACAATTTCCTTGCAGAACCTGCAAGTGAAAAGTAAACCTTGTCGAAAGCTATTCTTTGGACTGCATGTTAGTAGTACATGGCAGAGCAGGTTAGGTTAATTCATTGTCGGTTTAGCTTTTGAAGCTCAAGACAGAAGCATGAAAATGAAATAAAGTGAGGGGATATTCTGAATATTAAGAGATACTGCCTTCAACTATCCCAGAAGCATGACTGTAGTCAGTGTATGCCTTTGATTGCCTTATTGAGGGTCCCAAAGTGATTTATATTGTTATAAAGTAGACTTTAAAAGACATGCTATGAAATAATTAAGTCAGTGATTTATGTTATCCTATTATGCTTCAAAAGAAGTTAATAAACTCCTGCTGTTTTAAAGACAGGTTTTGTATGGATTTGCTATAAAGACACGACATCATGAAAACATTAATCTTGGTGCTTTCTCTTTCTTTCCCTATTTTGGGAGGGAGTTGTAAAAGTTAGGAGCAGAGAACTTGCAAGCAAAGGTGTCATTTTTTCTGCCTTTGATATTCCTTATCATTTATATGCGCTACTGTTCTTGGAGTGGTCACCTCACTGGTTTTGTTTAGCTCATTTGAATCCTGCTGTTTGATTAGCAGTGTCTTACATTTTCGTTGGGCTAGAAGTTTTTCAATTGCAAAACTTCCTTTTCAGAAATTTTCAACATTGAGCTGACTAGCAGGAAAAAAAACCCGAAGTGTTTCCAAGTGGCACCAGTAAAAATTATAATGGGGGCTACTGCATTCTGACCCCTGCTCCCACTGCTGTTTCTGTTCCTTATCCAGTGTAATCTAAATGTGCATTCCACTAAACCAAAAATAAATTTAAAAATTTAGCCTAAGAACCATATTTCAGGATTAGAATCTAATTCTCATTGGAATTAGAATCATTACATTTAATTTTTAATGACACATTTGTTATTAGGTATCTGATATTCAAAGATATCCAAAAACAGCTGATAAGAGTAACTGATTTTATAATATCTGCCCTTCACCTCGTCTATCTTAATATACAATCATAATGTCCACCTGTGAATAAAAGCAGTGGATTAGTGAATTTAAAAATTGCATCATTAATACTTTGCAAATTTTCTCTAGAGACAAATATTCAGTAAACAGAGAAACTGTTCTTGTCTTCTTTTAATATAAGTGCAAGGAATTATATGTGTAATCTGTTAACAAGTTACATGTTTATTCAATTTTCAGTAGTATGTTTCATTAAAGTATAAAATTCACATTTTGATAATATAACAATTCAAAAGCATAAGAAAACAGAGAATAAAATGGTGGAGTATTAGGATATAATGCTAAAATATAACTTTGTAATTATTTTAAATTAAATTCACACAGAAGCAGAGACTTGGCTCAATTTCCCTGTTTAAAATACCTTTTGTTCCTTCACTTAAAAATGATTGTACAAAGGTCTGTGGTGAAGCTTAGCAAACGGCTGGATTTCATTCAGAGCATTGACCAGTGACCTCACCAGCTGCTTGGAACATATTTAGCTAATCTGTATAACTGAAACATCCATTTTAAGTAGTAAAGTTGCTATTGTAGCAATTTGATTCTGTCTCCAGCAACTCTCAAAGTTTTTATATATTGATTCTTTGAGTAGCACTGTTATATTACCCTGTGCTAATACTTACTGTCACATTCATAGCACAGCAAAATGGAAGCAGAATATCACAAAGAGATTTTTGAAGGTTCATGTTTTTTAAATAAATCACAATTTCTCATATTACTAGTATTCTGGCTGTTGAAAAAATTGTCTTCACCTCCTTCAAAAGTCTGCCAGTCATTTGTTATATTTGCTGCAAACTGGAATTGCGTTGCAGAAAATATATGGGTTTAGTCAAATAAAATAAAATTATATGGCAGCTAGCTTTCAAATATTGTAAATATGGCAAACCTATTACACACATTTTATTTATGAAAAGCCTGCCACCACTTCACATATAAAAGGGCAGCATTAACAGAAAAGATTAAGATACAGCATGCAGACAGAATGTCACTAAAAATATTCTCAGAGATCCAGAGGTTGCCCATCACAGAAAAGCTTGCTGGTATAGCGTGCTCTCTATTACCTATTCTGTAAATAAAATCAGCCACAGATACATACACATTCTCCCATGATTCAAGAGAGAGAGACTTCCTGGATCAGGAAGAGGAGAGAAGTGGTTTTAGAGCCATCTTTTCACTGCCAAATAAGTAATAAAACTTACTGTAGCTGTCATGGATGCACAAGTACATCCCAGTTGTTCTCTTTCCCCTCTGTTCATCCTGTTGAAAAACCTACAACAGCAGAATTGATTTTGAGGCTAGAACGTACCATTAAATCACATACCCTACCTTTTCTGGCAATGCAGACAAAGATATACATTCATCTGTACTGAAGCCAACAACGGATGTAGCTAAAAGGTAATTTCTAGTTATGGCTTAGAAAAGATGTACAATTAATCATTTCTCATGATAGTTTGTTAAAATGCTTTATCAGCTTTCCCATGGGATATTTGTGTCCATTTCTAAATTGTCTCTAAATTTCAGCCAATACACTTGTTATGTCTTTCTTTGCTGAAGCGCTTTTTAATGTTATTTTTCAGCAACGTAAAAAATTTCAAAAAGAAAATCTATGCCCTTATTTGGTTGACTTAATTTTTTGGCATGTTTCACTTCTAGTTGTAATCAGTTAAAAGGCCTGTTCCCCTATTTTCCTTTACAAGACTAACTTTGTTCAGTCTCTGTTCAGCTTGTTCTGTGCAAAATATATAAGCCAAGTAATTTTGATGTAGAAATCATGGTTGTTAAATTCACTCCCTAATTTAAGACAAAAACGTTTGAAACTAACAACTCTTTTATTCTAACAGAAATCTAAGTCTTGGCCTGATTAAAAAAAAAACTGAACAGATTAATGGAAAATAGCAAAATTCTCAGTTTGTCTCACATGCAGATCTGTTCCTCAGCCAAATTTCAGAATTAGAATAACACAGTTATTTGGCTCATGGATTAGTAAAACAGTTCCTTCACTGGGCTGCCACCACCTTCTCTCAGTCTCTAAAAAGCCTCTGCCCCACTGCCCTGCTCTGTTGCAGGGTGGACAGTCTTTGGAAGGAGGAGAATAGATCCCTGTGTTTTCCAAATAGAGACAACAGTAGCAGGACAGTGAAACCACAGTCATTTCTTTTACTCAAGATACAGCACTTAAATCCATGGTTAAGTTATAATGCTGTTTTCTCCTTAGAGTATATCTATCAATACTATTCAATATGAATAAATACTGGGAAAAAATGCCTATATGCATTCATCTGAATAAAAACTATTAATTCACTTTGACACTGTTGAGAACCTTTTCCATTGTTAAGAATATCTAAATAGGTTCTTTTATTTCACTTGTCAGAGAAATATAGCTTTGCAATTGCTGTATACCTAGTTCACAATTCTCCGTATGGCTAGCAGGAAATCTTGTTTAACCTGCAATGAACAGAAGAGTAAGCAATAATAATACCACTGCTGTCCACTGCAATTGTGCTACAAAGACACAGGACTTCAAAGTAAAACCAAAACAAATAGTTCATGAATAACTCATAGCTTGATATGTTTATATATAAATGTTCAGTGAATATGTTCCAAAACATGTTCATACAATCAGAGTATTTTTGTTTAATTATGTATGAAGAGAGATATGGCAAAATTTGCAAACATCATGCTCTGCAAGTAGCCCATCTTCTACATACCATGAGAAACAGAAAAGGTACAACGGAGATAGGAAATGACAACTAATCATGGAAATACCTCACTATAAATTTTTATTGTCACAAGAAACCACTGGAAAGATTAGCTCAGGAGATGTTAGACTGAATGTGAAACATTTGCACCCAGTAAAGCATCTAGAAAAAAATCTCTAAGGAGAAGAAATTAAGATGCATATGGCAACTGCAAAGGCTGCTAATGAGTGAAAATGTCATCAGCTTTGTCATTTCTCCTCCAGCCACTGATGGGCTGTGTACTTTAGTTATGCCCCATACCTTTCTAGAGCTTTTCATGCTGGCTCCACATGGCTTTGTAGTCACTCTTTCATCCCTTCACTTTTTCCCCTGGATATTGTTCCCTCTCTTTTCCAACACACTGTCGTTTCACTATTCTCTAGGTGTCCTCCTAATCAATTCTTACCAAAGGAAAAAAATAAAAAACAACACACAAAAAAAAAGCCCCTGTAGCATTACAATGATCTCTCTGCCTTTCATAATATGTATTATGCATTTTATGCAACATCATTTTATGTATCCAGCATTTGCATTTTTTATTATGTAAAAAGATATTCAAAGCATTAATTGTCTTGGTC
Source organism: Monarcha castaneiventris obscurior (assembly GCA_026261815.1). Lineage (NCBI taxonomy): Eukaryota > Metazoa > Chordata > Aves > Passeriformes > Monarchidae > Monarcha > Monarcha castaneiventris. The sequence goes on from JAMPIT010000433.1 coordinate 27,932,584, forward strand.
TTTGTGCTTCCTTAGTGTTTCTGTTCTAAAAGACTTCAATGCACTTTCTGCTTGATCCTGCTCATCTTCTTTGGCTTCCAGACCCTTTGGCATTCACAGGAACAAGAAATTTAGTGCCAACCTAGCTCTAAACACAAATTCAAGTCATAACTCAAATGTCTAAGTAACTTCTGAAATCAAATAACTTATAATGGATAATAAAGTTTTGTTCCATCTTCTAGTCATATGCCTTAGCAATAACTTACTGGAAGTCAGGGATTCCCAGTTCCCTAGGTGACAAAACATTCCCTCCCTGTCCTCTCTCTGGTCCTGTATTTGGTTCAGTTAAAATAACTTGAATCAGTGATCAGCTCTTAGCACATAAAGCATAACTTGGAAACATAAGCATAAATGTGCATTTATCAAGCTAAGAAACCTGTTTTCACCACTTCTCCTTTATGTGCAAAATATGATCTCTATCATTTGAAGAACTGACACCAAAAAAACAAGAAAAAAAAAAGAGATGTGAAAATTTTTTCTGCTAAGGGGTTATTTCTAATGTGCTTGTGTCTACTTACTGATCCTGGAATGAAATCAAACACTGGCAGAATGATTTTTTTTTGAAAGGTTTGAATATAACATATTCAGTTATGAATATGTTATAAAACATATAGAGTTATATAGTCTATATGTTATATAACATAGAGAGTTATGCAGTGTTTTGAAGATTAACCATAGTTTAGCTTCTAAACAATAATTTCAGCTAGGTAACCAGACAAATGATAAATTTTCATTTTTGATTCCAAAGGATGTTGAACAAATACTAGGATAATTATAGTTTAATTGCTAATGTGATTGCAGTTCTCTCTTTGAATTTAGAAACAATATTGCTGATTGTATACTGAAGAGCAGTGACATGGAAAGGACCCTACATTCTGCACACAAGTACAAAATATTAAAATTCACAGAAAGCACTTTTTGTCTATTTGATTGTTTGTTTTTTTGTTTAACCAGAGGAACAGCAACTTTCCTTATGCATGATACATTTCAAGCTTGTGAAAAATTTTATCCTAAGTGTGCCTCAGTTTCCTAAGTAGTAAGCTATCACTTACCTCTATGAGTAAGATCCAGTAATTTAATTTTTGGGGGGAACAAATTCGACTGAAACACTTCAAGAATATTCTCAAATAAATAGTCCGCTTTATGAAAATTTTTTCAGTTCGCAGTAAATGCAGCACAATACTGTTTTACACATACATAAGATCTTCAAAACACTTGAAATGAGGCTGTAGATTTCCCAAATACTACAGCACATCAGAGTATAACTATGAACAAGAAGTTAGTCCAGTCTTCACAGATGTGATAGCATATCACAGTCCTTCACAAAGACTGTCTGTGCTGTTCACTGTTCCAGTTTAGCTGATGAGCTTTGATGTCCCACACAATATTTGCTGACACGAAAAGGTGATCTTTGTCTTCTGAGAAGATGCTTCTCACAGTTCTCTTGAGAACATCTTTGCAATGTGTCATTTGCCTACCTCTCAGCCACTTGCTAAACGTAAATGGTTATATAAAATTGCCTCTGGCAGCTTACTAACAGCTGCTTTCAACTTTGCAAGGTAACACTTTTACCCTACACGTTGCAAACATTTGTTGTCTGATGGTGACATCCAACCTTGTATTAACTGTTGATCAGACAAGCAAATTGCATCACACAGCAGTCAAGCGACTGACACTGAGTTATAAAAAGGCATTCATAAGGAATGCATGAAGGAAATGTTAACTTTTGATTCATTGGCATCCCATCACCATGTCTTAGTCATCCTTTTGAAATATGACTTTCTAGCTCTAGTACTTTAAAAAAATGAGTTTTCCTGACATCTCTGTGACTATCTTGAACTGTGTCTAAGATTCAACATCTGCCTACTTTGAACCCATTCAGTAACATGAATTTGTCACTTGGTAGAACCACTTAATTGTAGAATTCCTAATAGAACAAATCTTTTACCTTATTGGTACACATCACCTAGTACCTGGTCTTACCTTATTTCCTTTTAGGACTTCTTGAATCAATCACAATTGCATTAAAACACTGAATTGCAATTGTTACAGGAGTGTAATATTAAAAGGGAAGTAGTAAGTATTTTTCAGATCTTGTATAATTGTCAAGATGTTACATCTTTAAAAGCCCTGCAGTCTTCCTGGTTTTGAGTAGCTTATTCAGCCAGCTAGAGAACAACAATGCTATGTGACTTCAATGATCTGTTCTCTGAGTTTCCCCAGGGTGGGTGGGAATCACCATCTTTGGTACAGCTGCTTTACCATTCTGAAAATTGTCCCTGTGACCCAGGGAGAAGAGCAAGTTGGGCTGTAGCCCAAAGTACTTAATTTGTAACTCAGACCCAATCCTTTACAGAGTAAATAAAGGATCCCAATTTGCTCATCATGACTGGTAGGAGATTGCATTACTCTTTAGGAAATCTGTTCTTCAGTTAAAACATCAATCTTGAAAACTTCATGACTGTCATGAAAGTAGTGCACACAAAAATATATATGACTAGAAATGACTGGTGTGTACTAAACATTTAATGATCAGCAATAGTTCTAGAATTTTTAATTTTTTTTTCTCACTCTCAAACTATGGATCTGTTTAAATAGTTTGTTATTATAGGAAGTTCATAAGACTAGCTGAGATTCAAAACTTCTGATATTCAAACACTTTTTAAACTACTTATACTCCATTTCCTGTAATTATAGTCTGACAATCTACAAAAACTGATTTCTTGTTCTCCTCTTATACTGGTAAGTTTATACCTCTATTTGATTACGTGATTGTTTTTCACCACATAAGCTTCATTTATTCCAATTTATTTCAAATATTTATTTGAAATATTTATTTCAATGCAATTTTAGAGAAATGTAGGAATCCACCAGGATGAACGATCATTAATAAATGTGATTACATTTTCCACAACGTATGTATTTACACAGAAATTTTTACAGGGCCTAGATAATTGTTTTAAATATACCCTTTACATTTTCTATTTTCAAATGAGGACAAGTTGACATGTATTTTACCTACCCTTCTTTATTTTGTCAATATTCCCATCACCTTGACTTTTTGTATGATGTTTTTCCTAAGAGATAATCAAGTAATCCAAGTCATCACTTTATCAAGACACAAAGATTCATCATCTTATTGCCATGATATTTACTGTAAGATCACTTGGCTCCCAGTGTGAAGCACAGACATTTACAAGATATCCACATAAAATGATTAAATGCCTAAAGGTTTAGATTTACTACAGAGGAAGGGAGGAAGAAGACTCTTCAGAAAAGCACATCAGGAAACTCTTTTGTTCACTGATGCTTATTTATGAGTGTTTCATCTCTTCTTTATTGTTTAAGGGACCTGCATGCTTTACCACTATCTTAGCAGCAAAAGATGACATGCTGTATGTAAAACAGTTTTTGAATACAACTGATAACAACCAGCTTAGATTTCAGTGATAAACACTCATATATTCTGTTTTTTGACTTGCAGCTCGAACTGCTCCAGAAATTTCCATAGAGCCTTCTGAAGCAAATTGAACCTACCATCTGCCCATGTGTACATTGTTGCAATGAGATGATAATAGTATTTAGAACACTGAATATTTTTGTCAGAGTTCTGCTGTACCTCACTCCACACTGAGAATCTAGAAACAGCAGCTCAATTTGAACTCTGCTACACAGTTATGAAAGGGTCATTCTTTTATGAAATATTGTTTACCCACAAATGACAAACAAAGACCAGGAAAACTTCCCAATCTTATTATCAGTTACAATATTAAAATGGTCCATTATACATAGATGAGGATTTATGTATTAGAACAAGGTGAATGGATGTTTTATAAAGGTTAATAAGGGACAATAATGAAAATAAAATGTGATATACATATATATATATATCTTAAAAATGGATTTGCAGGTGTCAGATGGTTTAAATGAGGTAGAGGGCAGAAAGAGAATATGACAACCAATTCAGTTACAAATTGATATAACAAAGCAAATCATAAGTACTGTTAAAGATATTTTTCCTTCAGGGTTTTCACAAACCTATGTCCTATAAGCATTTGTCACAAATGGCTTTTTCTCTGAGAACCTCCTTCATCTCATCAGATTACTTACTTAGTGCATTTTAAAACTAGGAAATTAATGCAAATACTTATTTCTGAAACAGTGAAGCAGCGCTGACGTTTCAACCCATTTGGTATACTGGGTTGTTCACATTTTTTCTGTATTTAAAAGATGAAAAGATTGTTTACAATTTGACATGAGATCATAAATTAATGTATTTGCTACATTCCTTGAGCTATAATGTACTGGGGTTTTTCCATTTTATGATTGTATTTCATCCTATTCTGCTGTGCTGACAAAACAGGCTTTCATCTTGTTGTTGAAAAACAGCTCTTACAAATTTTTAAAGCAAAACCCTTTAACCTCTGTATATTTCATTACTATTATTTTCACTACCACAAACACTACCTGTCAAAGGTAGTACATACAACAGTTTTTGAGGGAACAGGGAGTTGATTCTCGCCACCAGGTGGTTTGCATTCAAATGGATACTCTTCCCAGGTGTTTTGTTCTTTACTAGCAACAAAAAACACAAATAGGTGGTCAAAAGAATGCAAAAGCCAACCAATTCAAAGATATATTTTATATCCTAATAGGGAAGAAAGAAAGATTAATGAAGCCAAGTTTCTCCTAACTGTAGTTATAACATATATGTACAGCCACAATATTTAATGATAGGAACCAAAAAGATTTCCCAGTGGTAATGTCATATTTGAAAGCTCATTTATTTGTTTAACTTCCTTGTTTTATAGCACTTGAAAAAGACCAGTGAAAAAGAATGCTGAAGCTTAAAAAAGAATAAGTTTCCTGCTGGCAAAGGTAACCCCACCATTGCATTATAACAAATGTTGTGTAATACAACTAAATATCCTTATTTCTCCAATGACAAAGCCTGGAGGCTTTTGTCTCTAAAGTTTAAAAGCAACTCCATTAAAGCAGTTTCAGTCAGGATAAGTCTTAGAAGCCTTATCAGGTCCCAGAAAGTGAAAATATCTGTTTATATAAACCATCTTTCCTTTCTTGCCCCAACTTGGTAAGAAAGGTGAGATGACAGACGCAAATACAGGGATGATTTTTGTATGAGGAACAGAATACAGTATCTATAAAGAATAAAGCAGGAATGGGCCTGTACCATGAACCTTCCCATGCCATGAGTGCTGGTTTGGGGATTTTTCTGTCATGAAAAAGCATAATTCAGCAAATGTATCCTCTTTTGGAATTTCTTCCCTGGGGCAACAGACCAGTCCAAGATGCATTCCTTCTAGCAAATTTTAATTATACTGTCCTACAATAATAGAAAAAAATCCTACCTAGATATATTGCTTTTCAGATATAGAATAATAGAGTCTGATCACCATATGTAAATAGTCATTAATATTTTATTAACATAAACCCTTTTGATACTTCCCAAGTGTACTTTAATATTTTAGACTGTATCCTAGGAGTTGAACAATATTTTCTGCACACAGTGAGATGTGTTTCTATTTATTATGAGTGGTAAAAAATCTGCAAAATCAACAGTTCTTAGTTATTAGAGATATGGAATATTGGAAGAACTACTTTCATTTGAAAAAATCTCCTCAGAAAAAGTCACAAAATTAAGAAATTGGCTTACCAGTAATACAGTAGCAAAGACTACCTGTAACTTAGTCTTAATACTTTCCTATCATTTCTGAAGCGGAGCAGCCACAATACTAAAACTTCCTCTCATCTGAGTAGTATTGAAACAAATACATTCCATTTATTTCTGTGTAAGTCTGACAATCTCTGTGAACTAGAGATTAAATTTATGTCTTCTATTTAAATGTTGAACTTCATAATCTGCTTTAAATATATTGTTAGAATGCACTTAAATTTAACGAGTCTGTTGCATTACGTAGCTGATTACGTATCTTGCAACTTATAGTTTTGCATAGTACATAAAGGGCACTTCCTGCAGATAAAGCAAATTAAATTGTCTTATTGTCTCACTGTAATTTCACTGTCTTCTGACTTTAAAGCTACGGCATTGTAGAGAACATTTTGTCTTCTTGCAGTAAGAAAAATTAATTGATTTTATTGATTGGATTGATTTAATTGATTGATTTCTAATTTTTCTGTATTTCAAAAAAATAATTTGAGATGTGGAAGAGTTAGATTCCCAGTTCCAGTCAAAACAAATTTGAAGAGGGCCTTTTGCTTAATTACCCAAAGACCTTTGAAAAATTTCACCCTTGCAAATATTTCATGGAACTTTTAATGAAGTAGCTAAATAATCCAAACCCTAAAGAATTTTCTGAGTAACTTGTGAAACACAGCCTGCAATACTTTTGTAATGTGGTTTCCAGAATGGAAATAAGTTCATAGTAAGTTATATTTTTATCACCTTTCAAAATGCGTTCAAAATTCAGCCAGGAGTTTTATGCTGGACAATATTCTTACAAAAATGCAGAATCCCTTTTTTTTTTTTTTAAGTATAATGATTGATGGACTCTTTTCCTATCCATTCAGTATCAGAAGACTTAATCCAAAATGTTATTTATAGTTATGAAAAATAAACAAAATTAATTTTTGGCCAAGATTGTGAAGTGTATTAGAGTGTGGGGCACTGTGATTAGATCCAATTTTCAGTGGTTCTCAAAGTACAATATTCCCAGAAAAACCTAAGTCAGATATCTGCACTCCTTTCTAGAAGTCTGTCCTGGTCTTTCAGTTTGCCAAACATGAATGTATTTCTGAATTCAGCTGAGTTGTGATACAGATTGACCCCTGGTTTGATGTCATTATTCAGTTATTGCTGAATCACAGAAATAAAACATTAGCATTATTTTCTCCCTGTTTGTTGAAGAACCTAATTTCACTTCCTTTCTCCTTCACAGAAACAATCCATCCAACATCTACAACATTTTTACCTAACTTTACACCAGAAGAAACAAGTCTCCTAAAGAGCTATCATAAATCTAAGCCCTATGTCTTGATTAAATCATAAATCACTGCTTGGGTGCTCAGACTACCTTCAGCCTGATTCTGCACAAAGGTAGATTTTAATATTTTTATATGCTAAGCTCTAAATTGTATTTTCAAGCTTTAAGGAAATATTTATACTGTATTGATAGATTGCATTTCCTAAAATATTCCAAAAATTCAAGGAGCAAAAAGAAATTGTATCATCCATTTTTGTTGTGGCCTCAAAGCACCAGAGCAAGCCTTTAACTTCTTTTCTGTTCTTCTGTTTTACTTCCAATAGCTGTTACCACTTAAAAAGGAATCTCTCACTTTTTTCTTCTTAGATGCTTTCAATCTCCATTGCATCTAAACAATCCTCAGCCATGAATAAATCTCTATTCTGTGTAGGAGGAAATATTATTCCATTATACACAGATGACACCAAAAAAGGCACTGATGCATGGAATAAATTCCAAAAGGTATATGGCAGTATAAAAAATAAACTTACAGTCATGTTCCAAATGTACCAAAAGTTACAGGCATATTTGACAATAATTTGAAGAAATGCAATGGGAAACACAATGTAAGAGATTCTAAGAAACATCCAGCATAGTCTTTTCCTTAGAACCTATGACCCTGATGAGTCTCAATCTGTAATGTTAACCACAAATTTGTTTTTCCTAGAGAAACCAAAACCATGGGCAACCAGTAGCAACAACTGTTATTGATATTTCACTAGAAATGTATGATGTGTTTTATATATGACTAGGATGAATTAAAATCTGATTTTCTTCCACTAAAGATGATGGAGCTGTAATAGGAAACGTGTCCATTCGGAAAACAGGAAACTCTCCAAGAAGCAGGATTAAGGATTTAAGGACACACAAGTAAGAATAAGAACACTACCTGTTTATCAGTGTGTTTAATAAAATAGCTTTGCATATTGGAAAGTTATGTGTTTGGAAAGTACCAAATTGAGTATTCTACGATTGAGGTAGGTAATTTTGAGAGAAGTTGAAGAATTTTCTTCTTTTAAGTCTGTTTCCCTGTGCTAAGCTACCTTTCGATATTGTCCATTGAGGACTTACTTAGTTTAGGCCCAGAAGCTTGAGGAAATTTTTTACTGCTTTTAAGCTTTCCATGCAGGATTTGCCTATGATACAAGGATGCTCTAAGAGAGGTAGACCCAGGTCATGTTGCAGCCAAAACTAATAGCTTTACTGTCTCCTAGCAACTACAGTGCAGCTATTTCATACCTACAGAGGCTTCAGTAGTGCAGGGTTATGCAGAGGCTGAATGAAGACTCCCATTTTCTCTGTAGCTTGTTCACATGTCTATAAAATCTGGCATTACAATAATATTGACAGTTAACATCTGATTAACATTGTTTTCCTGTGGTTGGAAAAAGGAATTATCAAGAATTACACCCTTAAGAGATCAAGGCATGAAACAATTCTAATCACTTATTATTATACAGAGCCATAATCAGTTTCAGCAAAGTGGCTGGGTGAGGTTTGCTTAACTCTAGCTGATTATACACTGTAACCTGCCTTTGTGTTTATTGCTTTCTCTAAAGAAAATCCGTGGCATTTGGGTCTTGTATATGAAACACTGTAACTGCTAGATTGTAATTATTTCTAGGATGTACTCAGTGGGAAGAAGAAGGTATGATTTGAGGAGCTCTGGGTTTAATCAAATTGATTTTCTTACTGAGATATCCTTTGAATAAAAGCATAATTATTACCACATGTTACTGAAAACTGATTTATCTTTTCATCAAGTTAGATAAATAAAATAATGTTAATACCAAAATAGGTCAATTAAAAATTCTGCATAAAAATCTAGCCAAGACTGATATGTCTATGTGCATGATCAGAAAACAAAATAAGTCTTTTGGAAATTAGAGGAAGACAGATATGTGTAGTTAGTGCTCTAACAATACACTTTGGAAAAATTTGTCCAATGCTGCTGCTTAACAGACACAAATTTTCATCGGCCTGTGCTCTTACACAAAGGCAGAGCATCTGTTCCCTAAAATTCAAAAGAAAGTATCTGGATTAAACACATTTACTTCAACTGACAATAAGTGCTCCTTAGAGAGGAGGATACAAACATTGATTTTCTGATGTCCTTTGAATATAGATGGTGAAAAATAATGTAGCTTGTCATGTTCACTGACATCCTGTTCCTGTTTAAAGTTGCTTTACCAACATCTGTAAAGCAAGTATAATATAAAGAAAGAAAATTTTGCTAAATTAGCATTTGAATGAATACTGAATCCATTTTTGAAACACAGACAATAAAAAAAGCCATATCTTCAGCTTGTAAGTCAGGATGATCCCATATATTAAAATAAAGAAAATGCTGCTAGATTCATGGATGAGTTGTGATCACTAACATATAAAATTAAGAGATATTGGCAAAATATGCTAAAATCATATTTTCTTTTCAAGTACAGATCTGCATCTGCAATGCAAATTGGAAATAAAACTACAGGGATGTATGGGCATAATTTAGCCCCATAGTACAGGGATAATATATACATAAATGCTACAGATTTGTAACATATGACTCTAATATACCATTGTAGTGTACATTTTTACTGAACCAGGCTTAAATGCTGTTCCCCTTCCCTCATTCCCAAAGACACCGGGAGGCAAAAAGGAAATGAATGAGTAAAAATGTCAGGAGGAGAACTGAAAAATTTAAATGCATTTCATTTCACAGCAGTGTCTGTATCTCTTATGGACAAATCGACTCTGAGTGTAAGGTCATATGCTCAGCTGCTGTAAGTTTGTGCAAGTCACTGAAGGCAGAGAAGGAGAATTAATTTAATTTACACCACAGAGGATCAGGCTTTCAGTCACATTGCCCAAAGCCAAAGTTAAGCTATGAAGCTTCATGCTTCTCATGGATAGATGAGGTTAGTTTACACTCCAGGAACTTATATAATTTCAGTCTGTCTGTTGTTCAGAAACAAACAAGATATCAGGCAGCTGATTTACTGAAATCAGACCAGAGGTGATTTAAAACAAAGGCTCAAGTTTTCCCAAAACTGTGTTCATTTTGGGCAGAAGAATCCTAAAAACACAGAAAGGAACCATACATGTTCATGCCAGATGTATTTTTCATACTTGCATAGTTTTGTTGAATGTACATGTAATTGCACACAAGACGTTTCTAAGATAAGTGATATTACACATGACATAATCTTGACAGATTCCCATTTACTTTTGGAAATATGAAAATTAGTGCCTCCGAAGGTTAAAGCACCTCTTTACCATATTGGAGATTTTTTTCCATTTTGAGGCAAGATCTAGCATTTTGCCTTCTCAAAGAAACTGCATTCCTACTATTTTTTGCAAAATGTATCAATTTGTGTTTTGATTATGGAAATATTAATGCATTGATAAGTTCAATGACAGCATTTGTATTTAAGTGTCATTACACTTAATACATTTCAAACTACAAAAAAAGAAAACAAAAAAACCACTGTTTAAAATACTAGTAGGATTACTTTCTACATCAGGTAGACAAGTTTAGACTTTCCTGAGGGAACAGGTAATGTGTAGAGGTTTATGTAAGTTAAGTATTTATTAAAAAATAAAGCCAAACTTACAAAAATCCTGCATTTGCATGGTAGTTCTCATCTTTTCCTGCAGCAAAAACTCTTTCCCTTCCTCTACCCCAAAAGCTGGCCTGAAAGATCCAACTGTAAACATCCCAGTGTGGATATGACACAGATATCTCTCATCCCCATTATAAAGGTCCTAATTTCCCAAATGGCAAAAAGGGATTGCAAGCATGCTCACAGCTATGACCCAGCAGTTCAAAGCTATCACTACCAGAGTCTGTTTACAAATGTATTTATTAGAAATACAGGACAATTTTCTGTCCTCCCAGGATGTTTGGTTTGCATTACAGAAACTATCTGGGAGGAAAAAAAAAAAGAAAACTACTACAGATCCTTTTCTTGTTCAAAGGAAATTTTGTAGCTGTAAGTGGAGATTTACTAGCTCAGCAAAGGGAGACTTAGCAGAGCTTATTTATGGGAAAGAATCTTCTTACGATGGGTGACACACTGAGGAAGTCATAAGTTTTGCCTCATATCAGGGAGTCTCAGAAGAAACACAGAAAAACAGGAAAATAACAAGAATTTTTAAATCTAGAAAATCAAAAGTAGATGAAATCAAAAGAACAAGGCAGATCAGAAATAAGCTATCAGGTTATAAACTTACTGGCACAGAATTCAGTTAACAGTTTTAACACTCACAGGCTATAAATCAATATCTTATCACAACAAGGACACTGTCTCTTAAAATCTTTGCTGATAAACTATGAGCATATGAGCACCACTTATGGTTAGAGTAATTTTTAAAATGTGCTTGTATTCAAAAAAACTAAAGAAAGGAAAATGAGAAATGAGACAAAACCTTTCTTTTCCTTTGGAGCTGTTTGAACTTCAGGTTTTATTCTGAATTTTCCATAACTGGAGAAAACATTTGTTTGTGTACCTAATATTTTTGCCATGATTTTAATACTAACTGAGGTCTTTATATACTCCCTCTGGACAAAAGAATTTGTACAGTCAGCATCGTCTCTCAGAGGTCATATTTTCACTTGTATTCAGCTTTTACCAGGATTGTTTTTCTTTTAAATAATCACTGGCATTCAAGTTTCTGATGGGAGATGTTTCACTTATTTGTAGAAAGTTCAAGTGTCTTCACCAGAGCAAAAGGAAAAGAATTTACTTAGTAGAGTAAAGGTCTTATTCTACTGATCACCCCCACTTAAAAAAACCAAAAAACAAAACAACAACCAAAAAAACCCCTGTGGTAACTGTAAAATAGTATGTGAAGTTAAAGGACTGTGTTGAAATTAGAATGCAACAAATTTTATACTAATTTTTCAGTGTGCATTATATGTTGCATTACATGTTGCATTATATGTTGCTTTACCGCCTGTCAAAGCTGACAAAAATTAAAGAAGAGAGGGTGCTGATTGGGCACACTTCCCAAAAAATTTGGTTTTGAAAAGCATTTTTTTTGGCATGCAGTTTTTTTTACTAAATTGCTATCCTTGATGGAAAATTCTGCTAGAAGCACCACAGAATTATGACAGGGCAAAAAATCTTCTTTCTGTGCTTGTCCTCTGGACTGTTGGAGCTGGCTCTTTTGGGAATCAGAAATACTTGGCTGGGATCATATTTTACAGGCAGTGAAATCTTCTGGCTGAGTAAATTAGAAAAAAATAGGCCATGTTATAGTGCCACGGATGTGATAGGAAAAGGAAATGCCTCCTATAAACGACTTCATGGAGTAACCATATGTTCCTACCCTCCAGACATATCTCATTTGAAGTCTCACATTGAAAAAGAAGCCTTGGCAAATGCACTTTGTGCAGTGTACATTCTGCTCTGTCACAGAGATGGCAGTGGCTTCCTTCTAAACCTATTTGGCCAGAAGTCAGGAATGTCAGAATCTATTACTGAAGATGCTCAGATACTCGTAAACTCTCCCAGCTCCAGTGTAAAACATAAGAAATGCCAACAATTTAATTAAAGTGAGCATTTACTTACCCCCAGGGGGTAATTTTTAAATCATTAAACATTTTTTAATAATAAAATATAGACAAACAAAAGTTGCTACAGAAAAAATGTTTTTTATATCAGTTTCTATAAAGCTGGACACATGTCAGCACAAAATGCATGAAGGCAAAGTGACATATAAAAACCATCACTAAATTTCTGTGAAATATAAATAAATGCTAAAATACTTAAAAGTCCTGAAAATCTATCACATTGCTTTATTCATTATGCTTCCAATACTTTGACTGTGAGTATTCATTCAATTCATACAAACAGAGCTTCTGATAGTCCTAATATATGAATCATTTGAGGCTGACTGAAGCAAAAACTATTGACAGCAAAAACTATTGACAACAAAAACTATTGACATCAAAAACTGTTTCCCTTGGGCAGGGAAGTTGTCACAGGAGCACTGAGCATGAGTCCCAAGGTGGGAAAGGGAGCTGGCCCAGAACAGCACTGCCCCAGCTCCATGGGACCCTCTCCTACCATCACTGCTGTCCTGCCACAGCAGTCAGGCTGCTTGAGACAGGACATGCTTATGCTGGGTCCTCTGCCCCTGACCAGCTCAGTCTCCTACACCAAAGCAATTGGGTTTGGCTCCAGTGTCATCACAGGAGCTGCACTTGATTGAACTGAAAGCACAAAGGGCTCCCTCTGAGCACACAACCATTTCTCACCATCAACAGAGCAGTGTCCCTAATGCTCCCATCCTCAGTGAAGGATGATTAAAGGGGACACAATACATGCTATGATTTTAGGCTTTCTCAGTGATAAGAGGATGATTTCCACAAAGAACAAATTTACTGCCTTTGAATACTTTTTCCCCTTCAGTATCCGTAAAAAAAAAACAGGAAACAAACCTCTAGGATTGCTTTGCAACACAGTGAAACTCCTGGTCACTCCTTGTGAGGGGCAGTGCTTAGAGCAGTAGAAGCACTTGCTTAAAGGAAACATACTGGCTGTGGGATAGGGATCTTGTGCACATACTTTCGAGAACAACAGAAAGTAGGATGGTAGAACTTAAGATCTTCAAATCTCTTTTTTTTTTCTCTGTTTTATTCTTCTTGTGGGGTTGCTCTTAGACATGCTAGAATTAATTTTTAGATTGCTAATAATGGCATTTTTTTCTCAATAAAATTTCTTTGTGGAAATTAATGTGATATATACATATATATGTGTATATATATGATACTATTATTTTTTATTTAAAAGAAAAAAAGTGCAAAATTTTGGTCCAAAAAATCCCAGACCACTCTAGTTACCATGCAGTGGAATATCCTCATTCCCTCACTAAGATAATTTTAACTGTTATGTAGAAAAAAATCATATTGAAATAGTTTAAGGGAAAGGAAAAGAAAGTTCAGCTATGAGGATAATTAGACATGATCCAAAGAACCATCTTTTCTGAGACATTTTTTACATGGTGTTCCTTTAAAAGCTCTCCATACATCCTAGCAAAAAAAAAAAAAATAAAAGATAAAAAAGATACAAAATAAATTTCTTTTACACCACTCAATCGCTTGTGTGGCCTACATCTACATATTCAGGTGCCCACCAAGGAAAATCATGGGTTACTCAATGGCAAGAGCCATACAAAAATACATAAAAATACAATTATGTCCACTGAGAGTCATGTGTCATGTTACCGTGGATATTAGTTACTTTTTGAAGTCATATTAGAGGTAAGAACATAAATAAGTTCCTTTGCAAGTTCAGATAATGGTAAGCACGTCAAATAAATAGATGTATTTTAGATGAAGTGTTAGAAAGAAATTCTTTACTCTGAGTGTGGTTATCCAGAGAGGTTGTAGATGCCCCATCCCTGGGAGTGTTCAAGGCCAGGTTGGACAGGATCCTGAATAAACTGAGCTAGCAAGTGGCATCCCAGCCCATGGCAGGAGGGTTGGAACTAGCTGATATTTAAGGTCCCTTCTAACCCAAACCATTCTACAATTCTGTAACTCCATGATTGTATATTTTCAGTAACACTCCAGAAAAAATCCAGATCTTCTGTTTTACTAAAGAAAAATTGCCATTCCCTAGTTAGTTCTTGCTAGTTTATTTTTCAATAAAATATTTGCTATAAACATCCCTTTCTTTTTCTCTCTTATTCAGCTTAAGCATTATTTTCACCTATAAATCCTCCTTGAGACACATTTTTCCTCTGATTTTTCTCCAGCACTATCTAAATTCCTTCATTCCACAACTTCAGCAGGAACCTCTGCTTCCTACTGCCAACATTTTTTTAGCTATATAAAAATTTACGTAACAGGTCTCCACAAAGGCAGAGTTTCAAAGCCAGACAGACCCTAACCTAATCCAACCCTTTGCTTGGACTGTCATTTCCCTGAAGAAGAGTTAAAAATTAGGGTAGAAATACCAGAAGAATACCCTCTAAGTCTACAGAGTAGCATCAGTAATCCTAGGATCTATGATGAGATTCCACCATCAAATGGTTGTGCAGACACAGCTATATCTGTAATATCTGTAAACAATTAAAAAAATAAAGACAAAACAGTGATTTTCAACTACAGGTGAATGGATTGAATCAGATGTGTGTATTTTTTTGATGAAAGATGTGAGATATACCCTTTAATTCATTATTATTATTATTATTATTATTATTATTATTATTATCTTTGTTTGATGTAATACATTTTAAAACAGGTAGTTATGCATTATTTTACATAAAAGAAGATCAAGTCAAAGTCCCAAGGTATACATCAAGTCTCTTAACCATGAAGGTTAAACGACTTTCTTTGTTTTGGTGAAATCCGAACCTTTTCCACAGAGTATGTAAGAAACTACTGAAATGGGAACAACCCAATACTGTATGTTATATCCTGTGGCAGTTGAGCCTTGAAGTGAAACTGTTAAATGAAAATAGTTCTCAGGACAGTGTAGGAACTATAAAAGGTTTGAAGAACCATTTGGTATTTCAAAGTAATCCAGATTTACAGAACCAATAAATGTAACTTCCCATGAGACCCGTAAGGAAGATTTAGCGACTGGTGCAGAGCAAGTTTGATTCAGGTGTCTTTTACACTGGTATAACAGCAATTCCACAGGCTGTTTGTAAGATCATAAACAGTTAACAATTCAAATGTAATCTCATTAAGTTCATAAAACTTCTTTCCTAGTCTTTTCTCACTCTTAATCAGTAAATCTTACCATGAAAATATTTCTTCCAGGCTTTGTAGGTAACAGATGATGGAAGCAAATATTTGAACAGATTTTAGGTCATAAACTGACATTTTTAAGAGCTCTATGTGTATTTGTGTCAAGTAAAATATGCTTTTACTTTGGTCTGAAGGACAATTCTACATCTATTCACTTTCTGTTGGCTTCAAATTGTGAGATCTACTGACTTCATACAGTAAATGTAAACAAGCTGATGATCCAAAAGCAATTAGGATGGAAAGATACTGAGACTGTTAAATCAATATTGTGTGAATTGACGAGTACATGGTGTAACCCTTATTCATCAGGCATTATTCGTGGATCTCATCTTATTTTGGGGAGTAATGAAACTTCTTTTTGCTACTTGCACCCTATGCTTTAGATACAAGTTTGGTTTAATATTTAATGCCTTTTTCTGAAATCAAAATATTAGTAACCTTGCGTGCTTACATTGCTTTGCAGCTAGGAAGCAGAAGGGATCCCCTTCAACTGCAAAGATTATTTATTTTCCAGTCTAGCATTCAAGTCATAGAATACATAATATCTGTATCATATATAATCTCTATAACATTGTATGATCTGGACCTGTATCCTGTGAAATGACTGAAAGAGATCCTAGGAGGTCATATTTTGACCCTTCAACTAATTTGGATAGGTCTGAATATTTTCAGGTGCTGACAGGAGACAAGTCAGAAAAGTGCTATGAATGGCAGTTGTTGGTCTTTACCTGTTACATCCACAAGTGTTACACAGATTGCCTGAGGATCATTCAGGTACTGTTAAACGAAAGCTATGCCCCAGGGCTGTGTTTGAAGCCAGTACTTTGATCAGCAGCTAGAACTGAAAATAGAATATTTCTCTGAATGAATATGTTTGCAAATAGTCCCTTAGGTATAAGATATCTACAATGGGGTCTTTGTACATAAACTATTGACCTCATTTTTACAGGTGGGCCCATTGAGAAAATTCCTTTTTGTCCTTCAGCTGGTTTAGTTTAATTTTCTTAGTGATCAAAGAAACAATTCAGATATTCCAGTGACACATTACACACCATAGTAAACATCTTAGATTATTTTTATTTCCAATAGTTTCAAAAAGGAAATAAGATTTAGAATCAGTTCCTGATAAGGATATGATGCATTTTAGTGTTTTTACCAACCAGTCCAGTAGTTAACTTCTATACGAATTGAATCATTTATTGGTACTGCTGAGGTATGAAATTAATAAATGGGCAGACTGATGCATACAAAGCCACATATTCACTGAACCTTTTATTCCTGTATTATCATTCACCCAGAGTAAATTTGTCTTGAGAAGCATAGAACATTGGAACCTACATAAAAAAATATCAAAGCTAAGGTGAACTGTTCATTTATTTAAAACTTATTGTAATTGCTGTGTTGCTCAGGTGAAGACATAATTTTCAAGATCCTTGCCTGTATTGTGGAATAACAGCCTGCATTATGGAATAACATGCATATTTAAAAAGGAATTGGTTCTAAATTTTCTAAAATATATTTCAAATCACTTATTTGGACACTTATTTTGTGTGTTGCCATTCCTGGAAACTAGTGAAACATTTTCTGTTTCACCTATGATATTATGTGGGATCAGGAATAAAGCATTCTAAGTTTATACACCTCCATCTAATATTTTGACTGTGCAGTTATATACACATTTATACATATCCTAGTTAATATTGACAAACTATATATGTTATCTTTACTTACACTACAAAAATGATGAGAGAAACTGGACACAGGGAGAATGATTAATGAATGAATATTGTTTAACAATCTGTGTGTTATATTTGGGGTGTGCTTAAGAACCAGCTGGGAAGTCACAGATAGCAGCTGCTTGACATGCGTAGGCTTCAGTACTCAGGAGATGTAAACTAGAATATTAACAGAGAAGACAATTTGGTTTTGTTCCTTCTCTGCTTTGTCTCTATCATGCAACGATGGGAATAGTCATGATTCAGCTCATCCTGACCAAAACTTTGTCTTTTCACGGTTTTAACATTCACTGACATAAGAATTTAATTCCGCCAGATTCCCACCATTAAAATACGCAGGCATTTTTGTTTTCCTCTTGAATGCCTCTACTCATCAAATCTCTGCCATATGGATTCTAATGTTTTAATAGTATTTCTATCATTTTTTTTTAAGCTTAAATGCACAGATGTTTCCACAAAGAAAGAGGAACAATTCTTATGTAACACCTATATGTGTTCCATGCCTCTCTGTGGCAATGACATATGAGAATGCAAGAAACCTGAAAGATTAATAAGAGTAGCACAGCAACAAAGTATTGCCATTTCTATGTCTTGCAGTAACATATATAGAACTGTTAACATATGTTAAACTCTACGTTACTTTGATCATTAGAACCCATATAATTTATTTAATGAGTTTTCTGCAGTGCAGGAGTGTACTCAAGATTTTAACACTGGGGTTTTTTGATTTTAAGTCTTAATGAGAACAATCTCGAAATTTATCCTAGATGGAAAAATCAAAGTTTTAGTCTTTGATGTTCTTGATATCTTCAGTCCTTTCATTGTACATTAAACAGAATTCTGTCTGTAGCTGAAAACAGGTCAGGATAAGAGCAGTTATGTGTTCTTAAATACAGTGGAATAATATAGGAGGAAATGTCACGAGCATCAAACAGATTTCTGTACAAAATTAAAGCTCCTAGCAGACTGAGAAATCGTCACCATTAATGTGGTAGGAGCATCTGAATACAAATCCAAATCTAGCCTAATGTCAGTAGGTATAAATTCTTACAGAAAATTAATTGCATTGCCTCCTGAATTTTAATGGGAAGTAATTGAAATAGTTTATCACTTATAATGTTGTATTCACTGGCTTTTCTTCTGTGCATAAATTTTATTCTCTAGTTACAAAAAAAAAAAAAATCCATGAGAATATATGGTAACTTTAAAAAGGACAGCTATCCTGGCAACACAGACTGAAAACTAATTCAGAACTCTCTGCAATCAAGAGAGATGAGAACATGGTGTCTCTGCGAAGGCCCAGAGGAATTGTCTAATACGAGTCTAACTTATTTTAGGCACTCAGATGTTAATATAATGACATAGTATTATAATCAGGATAGTTAAGTTTCTCTCCTACAGAACAGTCCATACAAAATAGTAATATGTCTACAACTTAACTGTTTCTAAGGACTTAAAGAGTCAGGAAAAGAAATTTATTGTGAAATAAACATGCACCCTTAAGTACATCCAAACCATTCATACTATAAGACTGTCTAAATATCACTAGTGTGGCTGTGTGGACCTCTTATGGTGCTCCTTGAAAACCTGGTGATGCTCAAGTAAAAGAGATGCTCAGAAAAGTCAGGCTGAAAATTTCTGTAATGGTGACCTTGCAAGATGCTCAAACTCCCGCCCTTTAACTGCCTATCAGAAAAACAAATAAATCCAACCAAACTGTTCATGGTGAGGTCAGTGGTATTGACCTTAATGCTTCCAGGATTTGTCATGTCTAAGAAGAACCAAACTATGCTGCAAACAGTGCCTTACGTAGCACATAATTTTTTTTCAGATGGGCAGTAAAAATGATCAGAGGTAAAGAAAATAAAATTAACATAAAGAAACAGTGATTGAAAGAAAAGTGCAATTGGTTCAGCACAATAGTTACCAGTGGATGGGAAGTAGGGGAAGGTGGAAGGAAGCTGCAAAAAAAATCAGGATCTGAAACCAGAAACTAACATTCAGATTGGCAATAAGGCAAAAAACATGTATGACACTGTCCTGGTTTAACCCCAGCCAGCAGCCAAGCACCAAACAGCCATTCACTAACTCCCCCACCAGTAGGTTCAAGGAGAGAATTGGGATGGCAGAAACTATAAAAACCCAAATTTATATGGGTGAGATAAAGACAATTTAATAGGGAAAGCAAAAGCCACACACACAAGCAAAGCAAAACAAGGAATTCGTTTCTTCCCATGGTGTTCAGCCATCTCCAGGAAAGCAGGGCCCCATCACACACAACAGTTGCTTGGGAAGACAAACTCTGAACAGCCAGCCCTTCCTCCTTCCTCCCACTTTATATATGGACCATGATGTCATATTGTCTGGAACATCCCTTTGGTCAGTTGGGGTCACCTGTCCCAGCTGTGTCTCCTCCCAGCCCCCCACATATCCCCAGCTTCCTCACCAGCATAGAAAGGAGGAAAGACCTTGGCTCTGTGTAAGCCCTGCTCAGCAATAACAAAAACATCTCTATATTATCAACCCTGTGCTCACCACAAATCCAAAACCTAACCCCACAGCAGCCACTGTCCGGAAAAACAACTTCAGCCCAGCCAAAACCAGCACAGAGCATAATTTAGCAGTAAAACAGTTTATCAAAGATAAATCTATTTCCAGTAAAATCTTAAAATCAAAATCACAATAATGGTTATGCAAGATTTTTTCAACAAGAGTGGCAGAGAATGGATTTTTGTTTAGATGACTTCTCCGTTTCAACAGTGATGCTGTATTCAAAACAAGCATTTAATTTAGAAAAGCAGGAGAGCCTGCTTCATGTAGGCTAGATTATTTAATTTAGCAACGGTTTCATTCTTAATATCTATTCACCTCAGCAGACAGAGGCTATTCCATGAGCTCCTGTTTCCTTTCCCCTGTGCACTGGATGCCAACTGCCCTGCTATGGTGGAGCACAGCCAAGGTGTGTTGGAGCATCTAACAATGCAGCTACCTCAGTAGCTCTCCAAGAACTGTTTCTGAACAGCTTCCAAACTCTGAAATTAAAGCATGCCCAAAAGATGTTGGGTTTATTTCGTTTTTTTTTCCCAAAGTAATGCTTTTAGAAACTTGCACGTAACCCACTACCTGAAGCACTATATTTAGCAGCAGCAATAGTAATAGTGCTCACCATGTGTGGGTTTTGCTCTATGAATTTATTTGATGGGCACCCAGGGAAAGTTACTGTTGACTCTATGAAACAATGCAAGTCTGCAAATATGTTTCGATGTTTACACTTGGGCAATAAATTTTACTTATCTTCTTTTCCATTCTCTGTTGTATGTTTGTTTCTGTGCTTTTGTATGTGTGTGTGTCAGGATGTTAATTGTTGCATTTTGGATGTTGATTGTGTTTGATACTAAAGGAGGCAGAGACAAAACAAGGGTAACATTAGAAACTCAAAAGCTAAGTAAAAATCTAAAATCTTTTTATCTTATTTGGAGAAGCAGCATAAAATTTGCTAAACCTCAATAACACATAACCTCTACATTTTATTTAAATTTGAAGGATTTTATAAAACCTAAACACACTTTTTCCTAGTTTTCTATTTTTATTATAAAATGCAGAAACTTACACACTCTTCTGATGCAATTTGAAAACCATTAATGAAACATGAAAGATGCAATATATGAGATCAATTCAACTTCCCAGCAGTGGAATAATCAGAAAGTGATTTCAATTACCATTATGGTTGAAGAGCAATTTATTATGATGAAGAGCTACTTTAACATCATCAAATATACTTTCAAATTTCCGTGTAGCTTTTATAAAACTGAAACATTTCAAGACAAAATAATAAAAGAAAGAAATTTGTGTAAATAAGGTCCCATGAACTAGACATTATTAAACTGATTGAAAACCACACGGGAAAGTGTCCTTTAGAACACATGAGTATTTACTGCCTTAAAGTAGTGCTAGACTTTTTCTGTTGGGCCAAACTACAGGTTCCTCATTTCTTTGGTTACACATTCCTATCCCCAAAAGGTAATAGAAAAATGGAAAAAAAAATAGAGAAACTACAAAGGAAATGAGGCTGACACAATTGCTGGAGGATAAATCCTGTAATGAGAGACTGAGCGAGTTGAATGTAAGACATTTAGAATGGTGAATACTAAGGGGATATTATGTGTTTCCAACCGTCTACAAATGCCCTCACAGTGACAGTTTACATGATAAAAATCTCAGTCACAGTCTCAAGAAATGACAGATGAAGAACAATGTCCTGAGGCTAAGAAAAGTTTAGACAAATATGAGGAAGAAGTTATTAGCAGTGTAAGCAATTGAATGAAAGTGTAGCCTATGGTGCAAAGGGTGATAGTGGCACTTTTACTACACACATTTGAGAACTCAGATTATAAATTATAGGAACAAAGAATGAAATACTCTTTGAAAGTAAAGATGCCAAAGTAAATGAAACATCTTCCGCTTGGCCCTGATCCTTTATTTCTTTGGAGCTAAAATACATACTCCCTAAAATAACTGTTTTAAGAGGAAAGGAAGGTAACATTCAATAATATAAACTAAATTTAAGATATTTTTTGATACATTAAACAATTCTGTCTTCCTCCTTAGTTAAGATGCACAATCATGATTCAAGAGCAGTACATAGAAGAAATAGTGCAGATAGGAGAATCTGAGGTTTTTAGCAGTTGATAAAAGAAAGAAAAAAAAGCTTTAATTAAAGGCAGAAATCAACTATTAGAGGAGAAAAAAAAAAATTGTTACCAAACGCAAATTACTTTCACTACACAGAGAAGATAAAGTTGAAAAGCTGGTAAATCTAATCATTATACATAATTATATTAGGATTTATCTTGTCCTATTTGACTGGAACTACAAAAGTATAACCCCAGTAAAATGACTACAGACTGAATGGACCTCAAGACTGAATCATCAGTCCCCTGAGCTCTTGATGTATCCTTCATATCATCTCTAAAATCCTTTGGCTCATGCTGAACAAAGCTTACATTTCCATTTTCATTTCATTTACCCGTGTCCTGTATCCAAAAGCTTTCATACTCCAGAGCCATCATTTTATATCAGTTGAAAGTATTTCATTTTACAAAAAAAAAAAAGAAAAAAAAGAGAAATATATTCAACTACATCATTGACCTTAATAATTTTCAAAGGTTTGGTGAGTGATTCAGGTACTTAATATCTAGACATTCATAACTTAGTAGAGAAAAAACATCAGATGATTCAAATCATGTTATTGATAGTTCTTTCATTTAGTCAATCAAAAAGCTTTTGAAGTGGTCAATAGTTATAACAAGTATCACAGACTCATCCTAATGTGCAGATATATTTCTCACATCAGGCAATCCCAATGACATCTAATCCTATTTTACTGTAGGACACAGTTCAGGAAGATGGCATTTCAGAGGTTTTCCTGTTCTGAGTAATACAGTTAAAGTCAAGTAAATGCTCACATCCAGAGCTGACTAGGGATATTTACCCAAACAAGAACAACTCTGTTAATTACCTTTTTTAAATATTAGGTAATGCAAATGACCAAGTAAGCCCTCTTCAAAATTAAAATAACAACAACAACAAAGAAAAAAAACCCGAACTAAAAAAAAAAAAATAAAATAAAGAAAATCCAGCATTTCTGGCTTGAGGTAAAATTAAATATACTTCCAGTAAGAGAATGGATATCTCTTGAGTGTATCTTCTTTTATAAAGAGAAAAATAATTCAGACTGGAGAATTTGAGATATCAATACCTAACATTTAGAGGCACAAAAATTTTTTAAAAAGGGAAAAAATCTCCATCTGTCATTATAACACTCATTTCACAGAAAATCAGTCCTGATATATGGCAATGAGATCTGCTTGGGTAGTAGAGACTTGCATTATTTCCTCATTTCTAAAGATGGTTGGGAAGGAGTCAGTTACTTGTTACTGGGTCTCATGATCCTTTTCTTTTGCAAATAAAATTGCAGTCTTACTCTTAGCCGTTAATACCATTTTATTTTTTGAGTATTAGAAAAAAAACAAAATGATTCTTCAGACATTTCCATAGTTACAAACTGAAATTTCAAGACAGCTATTTCCTCCTACAGAGCACTGTGGATGTTTTTTCTGTATACTTAATAAAATTTGAAATTCTGTTGTTCTTCAATTCACAAAAGAATTACTCTTAACTGTTTATACGTCCTATTTCATCTAAAAATCAGTTATCACCCAGCCAGTCTCATTTGCAACTCTCAGTAAAATGAGTTTTCATGCAATAATTATTTTTCTGTGTATGCTATTCTACACCTAGTCATCTATTTGAAAACATAAACCTGACTTCATATCCTGTAGCATCCAAAGAAGGTAACTCATTCCACCTTATGTGAGAATACATCAATTTTCACAATATTAATATAAGCAGTGGAAAATACATATTCATGAGGCTATCTAATAATGACCAAAAAATAATAATATTCTGCTAAAAAATTTACATCTATCCTTAAAAAAAAGTTTTATTAACATATGAAAGTGAACCCAGCTTTAAATTGGCTTATTCCAACTTAATACTATAATGTGTGACCTAACCACCTTCTTCATAACTAATTAAAACTGCTGTATTATTCATGTTACAGATACTAAGAAATCTTATGTGAACTCCTTAAGAAGGTTCTGTAATAAAAATACTGTTCTAACATTTAAAATGTCTTTATTTCTTATAATTCAAAATAACATAAAATATTTTAATGAATTTCCAATAATATTTCAGAGTTGCATAGAAGATCTTTTCTTTAATACTGTCTTTGCTCTACAAAAAGTTGGTAAGAGGATCTCCGTAGTGGAAACCAGTACCTTAATATCAGCAACAAGGAAAAAAATTAAGTGAATGTAAGTAGATATATTTATTGTATCTTTAACAAGTCTTTGTTATGTCAAATCTCAAAAGCTCTTGGATTATTTGGGGAGGAGAAGGGTTCAATAGTTTTTCATCCAGGTTTGATGCTAATCTGTTCCACTCTTTTTGTCTGTGTTAAAACAACCTCTCCACTTAAAAGCCGTTACTATAAAATGAGTCATTTTAAGAACAGTACTTAGAAATTATAAAAATACTTGAAGTAATGCCATGGAGATTTTGATCATCTCAGAAATCACATGCAATAATTATCTCAACAACTCCTGTGTCCATATAATAATAATCAAGCACTAATCAATAGAAATTACATATCAAGCCTGAAAATAAAAGTTTGTTCTTGCACAGGTATTCAGCTACAACTTTTGTTGCAGGCATTTTCCACTTGCTCTTGCTTCATTTGGGGAAGAGAATAGATTGAATTCTAAGTAAGCAGCTGACAACATAATAATACACATCAAATAAGAGAATGAGAACAAGGTCTGAAAGGTGGAAAGGATTAACTTCTTTATATCTGTAACTTTTTAGCAACTGAAGTAGAATAAAACCCATACTTGTTAATATTTCTCATTATGGAATTTGAGATGTGTTAGACTAGATAATGGAACTGAATACTATGACCACAAATCACTTTTTTCTTTAGTTCTCTCTTTTAGTTCAAAGCTGATATTCAAGTGCTAATTAAAATTATGATCAACTCTGGGTTTACAGCAATCCTGCATTTGGAAAATAAGGAAACATACTTGAAGAATCAATAAGATTTCAAGTAGACCTCTGATGTAGTGCATTCATAGATACAAAAAATCCTGGTGGACACGCTCTATAAATTGCTGACAAACAAATATCAGAAGTTGAATGGCGAGTCTCAGAGGTTTGTGATCAGCAGCACAGTCTAGTTGGAGGCCTGTCTCTAGCAGTGCCCCTAAGGGCTTAGACTGGGCCCAGTATTGTTTAGCTTATCTGTCAATGACTTGGAGGAAGGGGCAGATGCCACCTCAGCAAGTTCACTGATGACACAAAGCTGGGAGGAGCAGCCACTACCCCAGAGAGATGGGCACCTGCTTCACATCACTCAGTGTGCAGAGATTAAAGGCAATAATTTAAGGCAATAGAAATTTTACTGTTCAAGGAAAAAACACAAATGAACAAATATTTCTTAGAGGAAAACATGACTTCAAAATATAAATTATTTGTGATAAGGGAGTATTGTTTTATATATTGTAAAAGTAGTTGTGACTACTTAAGACTTATACCTCTTTATTTTATTTATTTGTAGAGAGAATTTATAAAAAACTCAATAATATCATTTTACAAGGCATAAAATATTTCTTTATTGAGGCGGGTGATGTCATTAAAATTTGTGGAATCTAAGGTTTATGAAGACATAATATTAACTTCTTTTCTTTCACTCTTCCAAAGTACATTTTCTCACATCCTTTGTCAAGTCTCTCTCACTAGTTTTCAAACGAAAACAAGTCAGTGCACAGCCTTGCCCATGGAAAGAGCAATCTATTAGACTTCAGAAAGTGCCTTGCAACTGTCAAGAAAGTTTGAAAAACACACTCAGTAAGACTAAATCAGTCTCAGTAAAATGATGCAGGATAAAAAGGCCCACTGAAATGAATTATGGACATCTGTGTAAATTCAATGGACATTAGAAGACATCAGAGATCTACAGCTGCAGATCTGAGATCAAGAAGAACAGCAGATAAGTTAAAAAAAGAAATGAATTACTCAAATATTCATGGTGAGAGCATAAGACATTATGGAAAGGCCTTGTGGTAATGCAAAGTCTTAAATAAAATTGGAAGCATGGTTTTAGAATTTTCATCAGTATAATTACCAGCCTGCATTTTTGCCTTAAATTTATAACATTCTATTCCTCTGATCAACATTTCCTTGTTTATTGCAAAGGAAGATTTTGAAGTGACAGCTGCTCATCATTTTTGTTCATCAGTGCTTATCATTCATGTGGAAGCATTGATGGACTCAGGTTAGCAACATTCAGGAACTCCAGTGTTTCTCATAACTCACCATTCCCTAAAAGCAACACACTGTAAACCAACTGAATCAATAAAAATACTTTTCAACTTTAATAACAAAATAATGTTTTCTGAAAAATGTACCCTAGTGCATAAGAAAAAGCAATTTCCAAATAATTTAATGAGACTAGCAGACAGTTTGCTTTGTGGTGTTCCATCCTGAGACAAAGTTACAGAAGCTGTGTTGCAACGTTACTGCTTGTTAATATTTTCCCATGAGCCTCCCTTCTGGTGTCATTTGAGAGTAAGTCATTTACTAATTCTGAATTTATTTGAACAGATGTTTTTTTCATGTTTATTTTACCACTGGGGTTATGTAAACCTACATCATGGCTGAGCAAAAAGCAATTCTAAATATCACTAGTTTCTGCATATTACTGGCGAGGTACATATGGGTGATTCATTCAGTTGTAACAAAAATCACATTTGGAGCTCACATACCATTTGAATTATTCCAAGCTGCTAGTGTACAGAACACATTAATTATTAAGCATATATGACATAATTCAATTTTTATCTTCAGATGCAAAATTGCCATTTTGTTTCTTGGCTCAGAGAACAGAAATTCCTAAACTTTTACAACATTGTCAGGGAACATTTGATACCACAAAAGTGCTCATACCAATATGAATTCTACTCAGTCATATATTAAAGTTGCCTTCTGCATAAATTGCAAAGTAGTTTATTTTCATCTCTGTTCTGAAAAAATATCTTATTAATGCAAAGTATGACTAGAATAAATTGAAAAGTAAAAATGAATAAAATTTTCCAAGCAGAATCACCATGAATATATTTCTTTGTAAATGTCAGTGTAACTGTAAAAGTTCTTTTAAAAATCTGTAGAGATCATTCTTACTTCTCACTCTTTGCATGCACATTTGAAAGCAGCATATGTGTATTTCTTCCTTGCAATGATCTGTGATGTGAAACACAGTGCTTTAAAACAACTGCTGAAAAAGATTTTTTTGGTAGGAGACAGGAGGGTATCTTTGAATTAAAATGAGATTGCTAGCTATTTTTTGAGCCACAAAAGAAGAACAATCTACAGAATGTGGGGCAGGTGAAAAGGGAGTAATATCCGCTTTATGGAGGTTAGTCTCTATAAAATTTCCCCTTACTAAACTTCAGTTGTCTTGATTCTGTGGTATTTATGCATCTATCAAAAGGTTGTTTATCTGTCTGATTTTTTCTATATATTGTGCCTATCTAAAATACAGTACAACACTGCTTTTATAGCGTAAGGGGGAATTTAATTTCACTGAATCAAAAGCTGGAGTAGTTAAAAAATCATAATTTTGCATATTTATCACATATATCTTTTGGAACGTTCTCTGTTCTTCACCGGAGAACTCTGACATAAATCTTTCAATCGTAGTGAGAGTAAAAGAAAGAAGTTTACAAACCATTTTTCATCAAAGTAATATGTCCACTAGAAAAACATGGTGTCCCTTTTTCCTTCTCAATGTATAGAGAGCAAAGATAACATGAATAATGGAAGTACTCAGTAGTTCCTTCTCTCAGAATGTGTGATAAATTTATAGTGATCATGGAGATATCTAAGGCACTTCCAGACTTATCTCTGTGGAGCATCAGCCTCAGATCCATTACTGTCATTAATTTCTAAAGGAGAGTCTTCCTACTGAAAATCTTTTTGCATTTTTGAGAAAAAAATGCCATTCTGGCATCTGACTCAATAAACCTTGTATATCAAAGAATGACAGAATGGTTGGAAGCAACCGCTGGAGGTCATCTAGTCCAACCTCACTGTTCAAGCAGGGTCGCCTAGAGCATGTTATTCAGAATTATGTCCAGACAGTTTCCAAATATCTCCAGAGAAGGAGACTCCGCAATCTCTGGGAAAACAGAGTGTCAAACAGACTTGCTGAAGTCTAGGTAGAGAGCATCCACTGCATTCCCCTCTTCTATTCAGCCAGTTCTCCCATAAAAAAAAAAGGCAGTAAGGTTGCTTAAGCATGGTTTCCCTTCGGTGAATCCATTCAGATTACTTTTGACCACCTTCTTGTCTTCCGTGTGTTTAGAGATGGCCCCTAGGATGAGGTGTTTCATCACCTATCCAGCGGCTGAGGTGAGCCTGTAATTTTCTCAATCATCCTTTTTGTCCCTTTGAAGACTGGGGTGACATCAGGCATCTCTTCTTACTGCCATGACTTTTCAAAGATGATTGAGAGTAGCCTTGTAATGATATTTGGCAGTCCCCTCAGCACTTGTGAGTGCATCCCATCAGGGCCCATGGACTTCTGGATATCAAGTTTGACTAAATGGTCTCTAACCCAATCCTTGTCAATCAAGGGAAAGTCTTCTGTTCTCCAGGCTTTGTCCCTAGTGTCCTGGGTCACTAATTCCTGAAGCCCGGCCTTGGCAGTGAAGACTGAAGCAAAGAAGGTATTCAGCATCTCAGCCTTCTCTGCAGCCTCTGTGGAAACAGTTCCATTGAGGAGGGGCCCACATTTTCCTTAGTATTCCTTTAGTTATTGATGTATTTGAAGAAGCCCTCCTTGTTATCCTCTACATCTTCACACAAATTTAATTCCAGATGAGCCTTGGCCTTCCTTGTTGCATTTCTGAATCCTCTGATATCACTACATTCATCCCAAACATGCTGTCCCTATTTCGTGTATATCTGCTGGCAGGAGTTTCTTATTCATCCATGTAGGTCTCCTGTCCCCTTTCGCATTTTTTTGCCCAGAGGGATGCACTCCAGGCAGCCAGCAGGAAGTGATCTTGCAATGTTGACCAGCTCTATCAGATCCCTTCTCTGTCTAAGGCACATTCCCTTGGAATTTTTCCCAGAAGTTCACAGAGGAGACCAAAGTTAGCTCTCCTGAAGTCTAGGGCTGCAATCTTACTCATTGCCTTGCTTCCTCCTTGCAGAATACTGAACTCATGGTCACTTAGCCAAGGCTACCCCTAAACTTTGTGTGTCCCACCAGACCTTCCTTGTCTGTGAGTATAAGTTCCAGCAGCACACCATTCCCACTTGGTTTCACCAACACCTGTATCAGAAAGTTATCAAAGCTTTCCAGGAGCCTCCTGGACTGCTTGTGCCTTGTGCTGTTCCTCCAGAGATTGTCAGGGAGGTTGAAGTCCCCCGCAAGAACCAGGACCTGTAACACTGAGGGTGCTTCCAGCTGCCTTTAGAAGGAATCCACCTGATCAGGTGGCCTGTAGCAAACACCCACAACACTGTCACCCTCACTAGTCTGCATTTAAATGAGACAAATTTACTTGAAACTCTAATGTATTCATGTGGCCCTGCATTGTGGCACCATATAGTTTTAAACCGTGAAGTGTAAGTTAGTGTTATGAAAACATAAACTTGTGACTGCTGTGTTATGAGAGTAAATATATGGGAAATTCATGTCAAACACTGAAAATATATTGATTTAGTTATTCAGAAGGGGAAAAAATAGAACTGGATGAAATAAATTGAAATTTTAAAAAATAAAGATTAAGCTGTCTTCAAATGCCTAATTAAAAATATGAGTTTCTACATTCCAGAGAGTGAATAGCAACAATATTTATTATACTAAGTAAGCTTTCTCAAAATATAGGAAACTGTTATCAGTCCTAATATTATAATATTGATTAAAAAAAAAAAAAACATATTTAATCAAACTAAAAGTGAAAGAAGAGAGATTATCAAGGCATGCTCCTCCTGGGGATGTTCTTAGGATGCAACACAATTCTGGTCCTGACATCTGAAAATCCCTAGCGATGCCTGACTTAGCGATTTCCCTGTTCTGGGATATTTTGGCCAATTTGCTCAAGACTTTCTCCTTTTCTGAC
The DNA here is from genome assembly GCA_026261815.1 of Monarcha castaneiventris obscurior. Classification (NCBI taxonomy): domain Eukaryota; kingdom Metazoa; phylum Chordata; class Aves; order Passeriformes; family Monarchidae; genus Monarcha; species Monarcha castaneiventris. The sequence continues at coordinate 27,962,858 of JAMPIT010000433.1, forward strand.
ATTACACTGTCTCAAATGGTCTTAAGCACTACAATAAGCAGAGGACCTTGGTGACCCCTCCTGCAAACCTGGAAGAAAAGCTGAGGAAATGTCACTCCCCTGAGTATAAGTTTAGGATCAAAAGGGCTCCAAAAAAAGGGAGCTCAGAAACTGAAGCCAGTGGTCTGCCACAAAAAGTTCCCAAAGTAGAAGGAAAGATGAAGAATTTGGGAGAAATCTCTATAGAGGCAACAGAATATTGATTTTTTTTTGGTAAGGTTCCAAGGCCTTTGTCTGTTGACAGACTTAGTGAACAGATTCACAGTAAGCAGGAAACAAATAAGCACCATGGAGTAAAGAAAGTGACCTGAAAATTGGAGAGTCTTGAGCCATTTGTTAACTAATGATTCTCCTTTAGGAGCAATTGCATGTGAAGGAAGAAAAAAAGCAAAGAACATCCAAGATGATAGGGACTCACCCACTCAAACACAGTGAAGAATGAGAAAAGACAAAATATTTTGTACTTCCTCAAGTCATTTTTGAAGCTGAAGCTTCAGACTAAAGTTGTGTGACACTGACAGGTCATATATTCCAGAAACTCCAGGTTGTTTTCTGCCTCATGTATATGGCACTTACTCTTTGCTTCATCTCTGGTGTTGTGTTTTACCTTGATACTACTGTGGAATCAAAATGCAGTTCCAGCACATATCACTTGCACACTGTAATTTTTTAAGGACACTCTTCTGGACCAGCAGACAGCAAGGGCTGCCATTTCATCCTTTTAATCCTTTATAAATTCTCTCAAAATTTTTATAGAAAACTCACTATTCATAAAAGTATTCCCTTCCAGGAAATCAGAAGTGGACTTGAACCTAACCAGTTTACACAGGATACCTAACAATTTTCATTAAATGACTTTTCCATTTCCAGCTTCATAGTTATGGGATATGCTTTGAACTATTATGAAGCAATCTCTCTTACTGTCCTTGTCTGGTTTAAAAAGACAAATGTTTCTCTATCTTTTTCTGAGATACCTCTGTGCATGAATTTTGTTTTCCATTTTCTCACAATGCTTTCACCTCATTTGTTGAACAGTGTTATAACTTACTTGACATTTTGGGTTTTGTATATAACAATTCCCATATTTTAAAATTACCATACATTATTTAGACAGCTTTCGGTATTTCCAATGCAAAAAAAAAATTAAAACCTTGAAACACTGGCTAATATTTAACTGTATTTCTTTAAACTGGAGACAATTATAATTTCAGAAACATCATTATTTTTATTTTTACTTGTAGGTTAACATGAAGGCTTCAACATATCTCTAGTAACACTGCCTTTGGTGAGTCACATTAGTGTGTTTGAGCCCCAAAATGTGATCAACAACTTAAAAAAAGTTTTGGTCTTCATTCTTAAATTTAAAAGCAAAAATCTTGCCCTTTTCAGCTAAGACATAGGCCCAGAAATTGTAGCCATTTGCTACCATATGTATTTCTCCAATTGCCTGAATCAAAAGCACCTCCCATCCGAAGGTACCTTAAAAAGCAGGAGTGAAATCTGAAAAACTCTCACTACACCAATTTTCAAGAACCATTTTGTTCTAGCAAAGGTAGTCCTGGAGAATATTTGAAACACATTTTATGAGCAGTTCCCATTAAAACCCCAAAAACGGGCATAAGTGAAGGGACCTAAATTCAAAGTGGTAGAGACCACATCCAGGAAACTCTTACTTGAGAGTTTGAGTGCAGAATGCAGACAGACAACTGATTCCATCAGCTTAGCATAAATATTTAATTGCTATTAGTCCCTTGAACCTTGACTCTGTAGTGTTCTTGAAGGCAGAGGGATGTTGAAAGCACTTGAAGGGGTTTTTTTGAGAAATGTTGAGTATTTTGGAGGATGGTTTTTGGATCTTTTCACTATTTCTGTAGTCTGAGGGAGTCTGTGCTCTGAGGTAGATGAGACGCAAGCTGACAAAATCCCAACCACTTCATATATATATCCAGAAACTACCCTTTATTATTCTGTCTTGGTACCAAAAGATAAAGAAGGGAACATATCTTAACACATACAACTTAGCCTAGTATTAAATTCCATTCCTATGGTGAAAAAAAAAAGAGGAAGATTTAAGTAAGATTTCCTGCCATGAAGAAGGGTTAATCATCACAAATATCAAGGGAAAAACACAGGATGTAAGGAGGAGTAAAATAATAAATCTTCATGATTTCCTGAAGAATATGTTTCTGCCTCAGGTATTTACTAAAAAGCAGGCCTTTCAAAATACTGTACTATAGAAAGAAACCCCCAGGAATCTCCTCTGCAAGAGTTATGCTACTTTTTAAAGGGCATTATATTGGTCTGTTGAGAATGTGAAGAAGTTGCTTGTAGCTCATATGTCATTGTGTCAATGATCACAAATAGATCCCTGAGTGATATTTGACCCCACAGATAAATGTCAATAACACCATGGTTTCACATAAGTCAAAAACATTGCTAAAGAATCACTAGTAAATGTCACTTAAATATGTCTACCAGCAAATTATCTTTGCAATCAATTAGTAATGTTAACATGAGAGTATTACTAATACCACAAATAATTTGACCATTGCCATTGAGTTTGAATAACATTTTGTTAAAACTGAAACAAATAAGATCCTATTTTATGTCATTATCATTATGAGTAAATTTTTAGGATGCCCACAACACAGCAATGAACAGGATTTATCTTTAGGGATTCATATAAATAATGGAGCACCCAGATCAAAATATTCTGTAATCTACAGAATCAAAGCAATGTATGGAAAAATTGTTCTCTCCTGCCCCAGGAAATTATGTCTTTATTCTTAAAATTAATGCAAGTTTCTTTTAGATATTTATTTCTTGCTATGGCCTTTCATTCCATGGAGCACTACAATACATTAAAAAAATAAAAAAAGAAAAAAAGGGGATTTTTTAAAATCCTTTTAAATACCCAGGTTTTTCCCTAGTAAGATGTAGACTTACCCAACAAACCAGTAAAGCTCTCAGGCATATTTTTACTGTTTGGCAAAAGAATATTCTCCCTTAATCAGACTTCTTCACTGTTAAAATGCTTAAAATAAGGATGTGTTTAGCTAATTTCAGGAGTATTCTGCAGCTCTCCATTTAGGACCCATGGTCACTGCCTTAAGAGATTCGTTCTCCATAACCCTTGTATGAAGTGAAAAAAACCCAATATTTCTTTGACATTTGTCAGGGGCAAAAGACTTCAGGATTGTTATCCAGATCAAATCTTTCTTTTATAACTGGTAATTCTCTTGTATTTTGTGCACACCTGTTTCTTGTCACACATCTGTAACTTTAAGTAGAGGGTTTATCATCCAGTAAAATATAATCCCTCTTTTCCCTTGTATGAAAATGCATCTCTGTTGTCTTATTTCTGTGTGAGCATCCTGAACTTTTCATTCTATTGTTTAAGAGTGATTTGCTTTTTTTCAGTGACACTGCACAAATAGACAGGGACTTCTTCTTTGTACTAGATTCATGGAGTTTGACATCATAGCTAGTTGCTGCTTCCTTGTTCCTCCTCGCTGACACTCAGGAGAATATCCCTTTCCCCCCACCAAATCCAGTTTAAAGCTCTGCTAATAATCCCAGCTATTAGGATATTATTATCATGAAAAAAGTAAAACATACATTCAGATATACAAAGCATAATTGCTAGTATTTGCTATATCAGAGAGTAAGAGTGCACATTAAGGTTTATGGTATAAATACATTATGGTAACCTACTTCTGAAAAGATAAGTAAAAAAATAAAAAGAAAAATAGAAGTAAAAAGTAATCAACAAGGACACATCCATTCTAACTGTAAAAATGAAGCATAAAAATGGCAGTCTGACTGTAGGACTTTGTTGCTCTCTGGTGTCTGAATCTGTTCGAGAGATACATGGAAGTAAGGTCACTGTGTTCAAGATTGCAGATGATAAAAGGATTAGAAGATAGAACAAGTAAGGCTGAATGGTACAAACTAAGTCATATTTTGATTGTTTACATGAACAACATAGCAGATGGTAAAGGCATTTTGTTGTACAGAAAGATGCAAAATAATTAGGCTTGGAGCAAGAAAACAAGCTATACAATATGTGGCAAATGGCCCAATAATTTAGCACACTGATCAGGAAAACAATTTGAAGGTTATTATGGAAAATCATTTTAACCAGAAACACAAAGCACAGTTGCAGTAAAAAAGGCAAACAAAACATTACTCTGAGTGTGTAGATGGATAGACTACAATAAAAGGAAATGTTATTGTGCACTTTCCATTAGGCTATATAGGAACTACACATGCTACACTGGCTAGCCATCACAGGAAGAAAACAATGTTTTGAAGTGAAAGAAAGAAAAAGTCAGCAAAATTATAGTAAATCTTGAAAAATACACACTTAGAAAAATCTGGCTTGAACATTTAGTTTATAAAGGAATTTATGTAATAGAATAAGATGCAAAAATGTTTTTCTCTAATCCTAAATTCCAGATTTCAAATCTAGAATCGCTGAGGACAGGTCCTTTTCTGCACACAAGCCATTTTTTGACACCATGGTACTAGTCAAGGAATAACATCAATAAGTAAGAGTTGCATTTACTGTCATTAAAAAGGATAATGTGTTCCAGCATAGTTTCCTAAACTTGGGAGTTAAATTTCCTCATCCTAACATGAAGCACTGAAACATCGTAACAAACTAGAAAGAGATGTACAAAAATGTTATCATCATTTTATCCACAATTAATGGAAATAATGCAAAGTAAATGGTGTTTAAATAAATGCAAGACTCTAAATATTCCATACCTGTATTAAAATAACTGTCATATTGAAGGCTTATTCAAGTTAAATCAGCAGAATCATCAAAATAGTACTTTAGGCATGACATTAATAGAGACATCAAATAGTTTTAGTCAGAGACTAAGTTCAACAAAAATTCAGAAAATAATTTTCAATAATTGAGAAAGTTCAAGTCTGAGGAAAAATTCTTTGCAAACATAGATTTCCTGTTCAGCTATTATCACTTTTTCTTTACTGTAAGATTTTGACTCACTATTTTTTGGTTTCCTTTAAGGTAAGGCATTTGCTTGCATTTAAAAGCTACATTTTTCTTATGCCAGCTTCATTCAAAGTACATAAAGCATTTAATACCAGGATTTTTTAAAAGTTATATTAAAAAATAACTCTTTAACACCTATGTTTATAAACTTATTATTCCTCTATGTTGTGTGAGCTTTTTTTTAAACAAAGGATTTATTTTTCTGAAAGCATAATTACTTACAATAAATGGTTATTTATTAGCAGTACCAAAATATGCATGAGACAGTAAATTCAGAGATGCCAATTTCATTATTTCCTAATCTTTATTAGGAGGTTACTGAAATTACTGTAGTCCCCATCATCTGAAATTACGCTGTTACCTTCACTAACTGTTCTGAGAGTTTAGTTCTGCTGGAGGTATATATATCTATATATGCTCAGTCAAATAAGGAACAGTGATGTGGAAGCTCCTCTGTATCTGCCTTGGAGGGATGGTGGACAACACCCATTCTTAAAAAGCAAAATTGTGGACCATGTCACTGAGACCGGTTTCAAAAGAATTCTGTCCTTTTTACTAATATACTCTAGAATTTTTGAGAAATGTGATTGTACAAGGTCCAAGACAGTTTTGTTCTGTAAAAACTTCTACAGTTACCTGCATAATCCTATTTTTTTCCCACAAAACAATGAAGTTTGACACCTCAAACTCCCCTTGTTCATATTTTGGTGCTGCTAATAAATGTGTGACCTTTGTGCATTCTAAGTCGCCAGAGTAATACTCCTGTGTTCTAGAGGAACAGCTAAAAATTCAGGTAAATACGTGGTACAAGTGAAAGCAAAAGGGTTCATTCTCATGGTGAATAATACTAGTATCCAAAGAAAAACAATGTATTTAGACAAAATATCTCAAATTAAGGTATTAACTCCTTGTTAGATAAACCAATTTCTACTACTACAGCAAGTAGATAAAAAAATGGAGAGGCAAAAACATGCATCCTTACTGGAGTAATAAAAAGAAAATCTGAGAAGAGAGGCCTGGGACCGTAAGATGGAGACTAACTTATTAACAATTTTTTTTTTTTTTTTTTTGAAGTTGAAAGCAAGTGAGAGTTGAATCTGCCCTAGGAAGCCTTTTAATGTGCATTGTGATAGTAACTAGAGGGTGCCCTTCTGCTCAACTATTATGTTTGATGGGAGTTTGTAGAAAGTGGTACAAAAACAGTTACTACAGGGAAACAGCAACGTGGTTTTGTTGCTTCTAAGCCTGATGTAATACTTAGGGAAGTGATTAGTGCTGCTGTGGCTTCATAAGGGAACACAAAGCACCATACATGTACCATCTTTGGGATCCCCAGTTTGCTTCTGTGCACCCTGTGGCATTTCCAGGTGCACTGCAAACACCTGTATCAGCTTAAAATGCTTTTACATGTTTTGAAAATATTAATCTTATGCTTGCATTTGGCCAAGCAATTAAACATGGGATTAACTTAAAAAATAATTTTAAAAAAAGGTCAGTGATGTCTTTTTCAACAAAGTCCACATTCAGCTGGGTACTAAAACAGATGTTCCCTCAGATTATTTAAGAACATAAAGCAGAATACATAAGTGTGTGCGCTTCACTGGTGCCTTCATCTGTTTAGAGGCATAGAAATAAGGAATTCATTTGTAACAGTCAGTATCTGCTTGTAAATGAAAAAACCCACAACCAAACCTAAATCACCAGGTACATTCATCAGGTGCTCAATTTCCCATAAATCATTCAGTCCACTGTAGTAATAAACACCTCTCCAGGAAATACATGAACCCAGTGCCTTTACCTACTAACTGATTAGATTAATAGCAAATCCCTGTGTTGAGATCAAATTACTATTTTTAGATGATTGATTAAATTAGACTATGCATAGATTATCTAATCACATACAGCTTTATCAGGAGACTTTTTAAATTAAAAATCTCTCCAAGAAAGAGGACAATTTAAAATATTACCCTCAATAAACAGCTCTTAAATGTAGTTTTACGCTAAGGTCTCCTCATAAATGGGCAGTGAGTTTACAAAAACCCAAACAATTAGACTTTCAAAAGTTATATATTCTTTCTACTTTCCTCTGGGTAGAAGTCATCAGTAAAAATCAATCACAGTGATATAAATTATTTACTTGTTTAGAAATTTCACATTTTTTTAAGGCTTTTTTCTCACTGGACCTTATTTAACAAATTCAAATTATTTAAGAATCTCCACATTAATAAGGATAATAAAAGTAAATTTTCAAAAATAAACATTTGTGGTTTTCTTTAGGAATGAAGAGCTTGTGATTGCATACTAATCTCCCTCAAGCATCCCTTTTGGTGAGTGCATATATTTATTATGACATCATAAACCTTTAGGAGAGAAACAAAAGATTATTTTTTATGTATACTTCTCACGCTATAAATAAGTAATAGACAATATCCTCAAATACTTTAAAATTTAATTATTTCTACTTTATTGGTCAAATTTATTGGAAAAAAATTTGTTGCATATGACAGCACTTTAATACTTTTTATTCAGACTTCAAATAAATTATCCATTAATAACAGTATCTAGATGAAAACATCTACAGAATGTTCACAATTTAAAATAAAAATAATCAAGCCACACTTGACCAAAACTGTTCTCTAAGTTTCTCAAATATCATGTGTATTATCTAACAAAGTATCAGTTTTTTTGTTTTTGAATAGGCCCAACAGGAAGATTCAGACTGAGATAAAAACATTCAGTTATAAATACTACAGATACAAAAAGGAAAAGTATCTATTCATTGTTATTAGCAGGAAGCATTTTAAACCACAAAGAGACTGGACTGCTTTATATAACAAAGGAACAAATTCCAAAGTTTCACTATCTAGTAGAAGGAAATTAAAAGATGGGTGGGAAAAAAAAGTCAAATTTTAATAGCTTAAATTGCTGAGTCAATCAGTACCCAATTGCTTTCTTTGTTCACTGCACTACATTTCAACATTATGATTTGTTCTATTTTATGTTAATGGCATACCATCTGATACTGTTTTTGGTTGTGTCAAAATTCATTGAAAATGCTCACAAGGAAAGCAGGAGACTAACCAGCTACTGTTCATTCAGTATAAGTTAAAGAAGGAATTATTCTCTTTTTGGTATAAGTGGCACGTGGCACAACAAATTGATTCCCTACCTTTCTATTACCCTTCCCAGCCCACTGCCATCAGAAAAGCCCATAGCCTGCTTTAGCAATAAAAAATATTTGTAGAGTGCATGGCCACTTACTTAGACATTTTACTAAAAGTTTTGTAAGGAAAAAGACAATGAAAAAAGCTGAGAGTAAACAACAAGAAAATACTAGTTACAAATACTAAAACTCTGGTGGTATAGACAGTGAGAAAGAGCTTAGAGAAAGTGAGGGATAAGCACTGAAGAATTAGACTCCAGGAAAACATATCTTACCACAAAAACAAAATAAAAAAAACCAAAAAAGGCTTCAACATCCAAAAAAGACTGAATGTGGAATTCAGGCTATTTTCCTGCTTTAAAGTGAAAAATGTAATGAATACTAATCTGTTATGTTGGGTGTATTTTCAAGACATACAGAATATTGGACTTAATTGAGTCAAAAGATTTTGTGTTGGAACACACAGACACAACATACATAAATGATCAAACTTGCTGAGAGTAGAAGGATGAAAGGCAAGATCTGCTAAAAGAATCACACAGTAAGTCTCGCAAGTCAAACAAAACTCCCAGGGCAAGTGCAATTTTTGAATTGTTGATATATAGACTGGAAATGGTCAGAAGAGCCTCTACTTTACTCCTATAGAGCCTTGATTTTTTTTATGTGAATGGAACAGAGGAATATTTTTAATGGTTATTTTTTGATTTGTGTTACAATAGAGGAAAAACAAATACCTATCTGTGTTTTTCTAGTATTCTTTGCCTAAGAGATCAAATGTAAAGGCAAAGAATGAAGAACAATAAAGCACAGTCATTCTAGCCTCCCTGAGAAAATATTGCATAGATATTGTTGCTTTTGAACTAGGGATATGGGTTACTTTTAAAATAATACAGGAATAAAATGAAGCAATCCCATTTCTTCATGGACATTTTTCTCAGTGCCAAATTACACGGTGTTTCTATCTCCCAAAACCAAAAAAAGGCAGAGTGAGAAGATCTGACAGAAGAAATTCCAACCCTTTGACCTGTTTCTGAATCAAGAACAGGAAACCAGAAAGAAAAACTAAAGAACTTACTACCATTCCAATAATCACTATATTATTCCCATTTCTTTTACCTGTTTATCCATTAGTGAGGACAATACTTGATGTTATAAGCTTGTAGATCTGGAGAAGAAAGTTACTTTTTCCTTGACTCTATTTAATCATCTAGTTTCTTAATAATTTGGTTATATCATCCAAATGTGGTTCTTCAGTGCAACTCTGTATTATATTTCTTTGTAAATTCTGAAATCCACATGCACAGCTGGAATCTTTTCTGCTTAAATGTGTGTAGCATACATTCAGAACACATTGTGTCATAAAAACAATTAAACCATGTTCTCTTCGGGAAAAGTCTGCTAATTACTGAATACTGTTGTATTTTAGAATTTCTATTAAAATGTCTATTTATTAACTTTCCTATCTGTAAGGAAAATATCTTTTTCAATTTAAAACCTTTTCACCTCCTATCATTAAAATGTCAACATTAAAACACTATTTTCAAGTTTTTCTGGTGAGATTTTTTGAATGATAGTGATAGTGCTGCAGGATTTGAAAGGCAATGAATATTTGAATGGGAAAGTTTGGTCCAACTTATATTGACTATCATTAGTTTTTTATATAAACATGTATGGCCTATTGCTCAGTAGACATTCTGTTTACTTCTCTCTGCCAAGTCCATGGAGAATATAACACTCTGAAAAGGATCCTTGCTTGTATGCTTATCTAAAGATTAACCTCCACTTGGATTTACTAAAGACTTCAAAACTTTGCATATTTATCACAAGATTTTAACTGTAGACAGCATTTTACTTTCATATATTTTGCCCTGATAACACAAATTCAAGACTCCAGATGGATGCATTAATCACCGAATTATAGAATATTCTGAGTTAAAAGGATCATTGCGTCCAGCTCCTAAGTGAATGGCCCATACAGGGATCAAATCCACAACCTTGGCATTATTAACACCCAGCTCTAACCAACTGAGCTAATCTCAGTGTCAATAAAAATATAATTGAATCATTAAAGACAAGGGAATTAATATTTTTTCTTTAGTTCAACAAGGAGAAAAAGAAGAAAAATTATTATAATAAACCAGTCTCTAAGCCAAATTATTGTTCATGTTATTTGAAAACAATTTGTAATCCAGACTTATTATTGAATGTTTTTCAAACTAATAAATCATTCCAGTTTGTTAGGGTTTTTTAATGCTTAGCATTCCATTTCTTTGTTTCAAGTCTGTTAAGGTAAACAAATTAAAATTTCTGCCTACTGTTCCTCATCCAGGTTCCTGAGTTTAATAAATCATATTATTCTTGTAATAGGTCATCAGTGTAAAGTGGTTTTTAAATAGGACAAGATTCTTCATGCCAAAGTAAATTTGTCAATCCTAAAAATTAAAAAAAGAAATATATATATAGAAATCCATGAAGTGCTGAACCATGGACATTTAGTAGCTAGACTCACTGTAAATTATTGTGGTGCTTAGAACCTGTAGCAACTGTCTACATAATCAATGCAAGAGGTTGTGCTTCTGACAGATTGAGAGAGTGGAAAGGATTAGTTGAGGACAGACTACCTCATCATTAAATTTAGCAAAAATTTTTCAACCTTAGAAGCATACAACAAGGTTTTTACTTTTAATTAAGTTTTAACTGCTGTTTATGCAAATTCTCCTCTAAATCAGTATCAAACATGTCCTAAAGCTATTCATACATATATCTAATTCATTCTGTGCTTGACAGTCCGGCTGCTGAAGCAATGTCAGCAAAATAGCTGATTATATTAGATGTGGTTGAGGCTCATTTGCAATTTCTGATTAAACTGCTTTTATTGTATTAGATTGCAATGCTAATCAGAATTAGCTAGGTGCTGAAACATGACCAAAACTGATCACAGAATGAGTTTTAAGATGATCAGACAGAAAACTATAAATGGGACTAACCTACAGTGTGTTTAGTAAGATTAGCAATAGAGCAAAATAAACTACTAATCACAGAAATTTCGAGATTTCATTTTATATGACTCAGAGGTAGGGGTTCAAAGGCATGACTTTGTGTTTTAATTAAAATTATACAAGGCTCCGAGGTAAACATTTGTACTTTATGCTTAAACAAAAGGACTTTACTCTGTGTTCAAATAGAAGGCAGGATCAGTATCCTGCATAATATTTTCCTTTTCTTCTGTACCGAAGTAATTGCATATGAAGGTTTGAACATTCACAAACTCACTATTCAGTTCAAACTCTGAGTAGTAGATAATGCTGAGAAAACCAGATGAACGTGCTTCAGGCCACTTTTTGCTAGGCAAAAAGTAACAATGCTCTTAGTCACTTTGCAAATAAGGATATAAAATAACTCCCTACTGTCAGGAATAGCTTTGTTTAAGCAAATCATTACCTCATTCTTTTTACTCTGTACTGATGATAGGGCAGTTATGAAGAACTGGAAAAATCCCTTCATCTTAGCATGCAAATCTTTGGGCTTTGTATGTGGTAATTTAGAAACCACCTAAGCAGAGTGAAATAAGGCTCCTTGTCACCTGAGCGCCTGCTACCTGCCACAGCAAGGTGAAACACTGGGGCCAGAGCAGACAAAGTACCCTCGGCAAACTCTGACCACAGCAGGGTCATGCCAGCCCCTGGGACTCTGCCCAGGCAGGAGGGAGTCCTGCATACCCCTGCTGCTGCCTGAGCACCTCCAGGCAGGGGCTCCTGCTGTCTCAGGGAGCAATTTCAACATCTCCCACAGGCAGAAAGAGGACCTGAGCTCCTTATCAGTCTCTTCTGCCTTGCAAGACTCTCAGGGCACACAGAGGGCTATGACTGGTCCCAAGTTCATGGAAGTTCAGAGGGAAATCTGTTATCTCGTGGGTGAGACACTGCCTCTTAAGAGCCTGAAGCAGAACTCATCTCCAGAGAAAACACCTTTGAGTTCAGAGGAAAAACCTGATCTTCATAAATCTGCAGTTCTTGTCTCAGGTTGCACTGTAATGCGAACCCCTGATTTCCAGACGGGCTGAAAATGCTGTATTTTCTCTCTCTGTGTCTTTCTTATAGCTTTCTATATTTTTGCTTACAAACTTAGGCTCATGAAAGAAAAATATAAAAGCTGTCCGTGGCTCGGCAAAAATAAGGACACAATAAAAACTGTTCAACCTTTGCTGAAACTTTAATGCTAATTAGGCTGTTTAATTAGACTGTCTCTAATTAGTGGCATTCTCTTTGCAAACAAGAATGGCAGTGTCAAATATGCCAAATTAAAATAGCTTGCTGATTACACACTGAAAATTATGAAACTTCATGATTCACTCAGTATGTTCACTCAGGTCTGAAAAGATATTTTTCAAAAATATATTTTTTAAAGCTATTGCAATTTTGATTTCAGCTGTCACAATAATTTCATGGAGTTCCCTACTATCCTTTTCCATGTATAATTCCTGTAAAACACTGAATCAAGAGATTACAATTCATCAAAACCCAGTTGCTTTTACCCAGTAGGTTTTGGATTCAGTCTCAAAGAAATCGCTTTTCTTATTTAGTCAAAAATAATTTATAAAACCTTAGGTTAAACAAGGTGACCTCCAGAACACTCATCATTTAGAAGGACTGTTGCAAGTGAAGATGTTACTTTGATAGTCTCTGCCAACTCTTTCTAAAATCCTGATTAAAATAAACCTAAAGGATTTCTTTCAGCATGAGGGCAAACTTTTACACACTTCCAGGATTGAAGTAGCATGCTATTTATCAGTCAAATTGTAGGAGCTGACATTCTTTTCCATTAGCTTCTGATTAACGTGAAATATTACAGTGAAAAATCAGTAGAGAACTTATGAAAAACACTTCATCTTCTCTTAGATAAAAGAGATTAATGAAATTTATTTAAACTACCTCATTTTGGCTTTCACTCAGTTGCTGTGGTAAGATGATCACAAACTCCTGGTCCATGAGACACCAATGCAAGGCCTAACTTGAGAACATATTATCTTTTATTGCTATTCCAGGTAAGCGAGGTGCACTCTGCTTGCAGCACCATGGGGCTATTTAGAGCAGTACAGATACTGCCATCATTCCACATGGCCTTGCCTCTATTTCAGAAATCTGGTCCCCCCTAACACTTTCAAATGCAAAATTTAAATAAGGAACAACATATGATACCAATTTTAGACATGCAGAGGCACACTTGCCAATAACCAGTGATGAGAAAAAGGAAGAACCCAATAGTCAGCCAAGACTGAAATCCACACCATAAGCAGAAAACCTATGCTCCCTGTTAACAGAGACAACAAAATTATTTCTTCAAACTTCTTTCTCCATTTATAACTTCTGTCTTAACATGATGTGTGGGAGTTAGGTACTCCGCACAAGTCCAGGTTCTTATCTTCACCTCTGGGACGCTTTACCTCGAGCCTGAACAGATGAGAAAAGCCTGCAGATGTTGTTCCAGGTTGTTTATTTCTTCTTATCTCTGGCCAGCTCTCAGCTCCGGCCACACATCTGATGGCAGCCGAGTCCGAGCAGGAACTGCCCAGTCCTGGGCTGTCCCATCCTTTTTGTACCCTTTCCATGATCCAACCATTCTTCACAACGTATTTATTATTTACTATTCTATACCAGTTAATTTGCACCTATTCTAGACACGTAATTTCTACCTCTTTTTCATTCTACCAATCATTTTGTGCCACCACTACAAGAGAAGATGGAGGAGAAGGAGAAGAAGAGGAAGAACAGGGCAACGCCCAAAATCTTCCATCTTAGACCCTTCGTCCTCATATTAAAAATCCTAAAATCTACATTTTACCTTGTAAAATACTAAACCACTACTCATTTTTAACTTCTCTTGTTCTGCAATGCCTCGTGCTGCGTTGGTAATTTTTCCCATGTGCTGAGATCAAAGACGGTGTCATTCTGGGCTTTTTGCCAGGGTCCAGGACTCCCGTGCCAGGGCTCCTGACCTCCCAGGGCAGCCAGAGGCGTGCCTTCGGTTCCAACAATGATGAAAATGAGCTGTCCAATCTCAGACGTTCAACAAAGTTCTGAGATCTCTTACATGTCACAAGTATTGCAAACTTTCTGATTCTTGCAAAAGTGAGGATTTACAGCACTCTGTGCATGATGCCCTGGAAACCCCTTAAACTACTATAAATGGCCCTGGAGGAGTAGTTGGACTCACAGACCAGAAGGTTCCCATAGAGAGCTTACAAATAAATGGAATAAGGACACTTGGGAAAAAAACCCTTTCATTTTCTAGCAAAAAAAAACAACCACATCATTGGCTATGCCTCATGCTCAGTGGATTAAAAAATGGTGACAAACGTGGAGACCCCAAAGCTAGGTTTTGTTTTAGTAATAATATACCCAGGCCTCACATAGATTAAGATTGATACTGCAATTCAGTGGAAAGCATCTCTTTTCTCAGGATAGTTATAACAGTTCAACTCTTCAAAGAAGCAGGCATTGCAAACTGTGGCCTCATTCACTTGAAATGGCATAAGGGTAGACAGAGAGACGTTCTTGGTGCCTCTGGATGGAGATGAGACAAAGCCAAAAAACCCTGAACAGTAACAAAAGTGTTCTAGAAGAAAATGGAAGTCAAAAAGTGGAAAAAAAGGTATTATCCAAGTACCTATAGAGTATGTACTGGTTAGAGAATATTTGGAAATTAAATCAGTGGACATTCTTCAGGGAAACAACTTCATTTAAAAAAAAAATTAGAAAATTGTTAGAGATAGACATACCTATTTCTATTCCCAGCCCCAAAGAATCCAGCAGCCCAAATCTTAGTCAACCATCTAGGACTAAATTATAAGTTCCTGAACAAAGCATTAGCAATTATTTCATTCTTCCAGAATCACTTCATCTGAAGGAATATATATATATATATAAAAGTCAGGAAATTCAGCACAAGCCTGTGAATATTTTGTAATGCTTCTTTTTCAAATTCCAACTGTTTGTTTATACTTTTTCTAACACTTCCTGGTGTTAGCTGAAATAAGCTATTCACTGAATAATTTGCCTTCTACCTTTTCACTTTTCTCTTTGTTTTTGTTGGTTTCTTTAGATTGTAATTATTGCTCCCTTAAGGCAGTCAGTACACATCCCAGGGTTTATTTGAAAATATTGCTAAGAGTAGAATAAAATTTACATTCAAAATATTGCAGCTATGAGAAGTAGTGTAGTGGGTTTTTTTAAAGCCCAGATATTCTTTGCCACAGAAGACTGTGTTTTGCGCAGTGTGTGAGATCTTCCAGTACCACATAAAAGGCTTAGCCTTACGGGTTACAAACTTGTCTTGTCCTCACTGAAATAGTACAAGCCAATTTATAACTTTTCAAGAAATTATTCTTACCTTGCATTACTTTCTTTTTAGCTAGCCTTTTGGGGAGATACTCCTTGTGATAGTCCTCTGCCAAGGGTTGGTGTGTATCAACTATTTTTCCACCTCCCCTTTTCACATACTTTTCCCTCTGCAGCTCAAAAAAAGTCTACAACGTCTGTCAGTTTTTTGGCATCATAAGTATTTTACATTTTGTTCATCTGAATCAAGAACATCCTGTGACTAAATATATAATTTGAATTATGCAGCTTTTATTCTGCAAAAGACTGTTTCTGCATACCAAATTCCCTTTGTACAAAATGTCTTTCCATTGTCCTTTCTGATAAACTGTGATTTATACAATCTAAACAGGACACAGTTAATCTGATGGAGAAACAACGTCACATGGAATAGAAGCCCAGGCATCAAGTAGAATTAAAGTCAACTGTTTACATCACTGTGGAAAAAATAGCTGTGTGAGGCTTCAGATTGTACAGAAGTGTCAGGCTGTGCAGATAGCAAAAGAAGTATCCTTTAATGCCTTATAACTGTCTTTGTCTTTCTCAGGGTGCAAAGTAACCCTGCAGTTCCTCCCACATTTTAATGACATTTCAGAAAGCATTTGTGAATCACTTGCTACAGCAGAGCAGTAAAACTGGAGAAAGGCTGATTTTTCAGGAGAGGCTGAAAGTGATGACTAATTTGAAATTTAGCACATAAGAACATAACAACAAGGGTTGTTAAATTGTTGGGCTAGAATTGAAATGAATGTTTATAATAGAAAAAAAGGGTTCATAACATAATTTCATTTTCTGCCCTAAATGCATGTCTGGTGCCCAGAAGCCATCTTGCTCATATATTATCAAACCAGCAGTTCCTGATGGCAGAAGAGGCTGCGAAAGTATCCATGGCAATGGGGTGATCCCCATGACAGATGTTTTGCCATGGTTTAGGTAATTTTTTTCCTTATGTTCCTTCCCTTCATCTCAGATTCTTATTGAGCATGCTCCCATACTCTGCCATTAGCATTTCCCATAAACTGAAAACAAGACAGCACTTTCTCAGCACAAGAGAATGGCAGGCAACAGGCTACACAGTCTCTCAATGCATTCAGCAGAGCTTCAGCTTCCAACCGTTTCCCTGCTTAGAGCAATAAGGAAATAGATGCCACAAACACATTAACACACATCAGCTGCCAAATCTCAAACTGGTAAAATACTATCGTTAGTCAAAGATTATGGCCAGTGCCACACTCCTGCCTTCTGTTCTTTGAGAGTTGCCTAAATTAGATTAGATATTGAATTTATCTTCAATAATTTTGAGAACTAGATAAATTAAAAAAACACCAGAACAGTTAAAAGGCACCCTTCTCCTTCCCCTTAAAAACTCAGCTTTCTGGAAAAGCTGAACTAGATCTTTATTCCTGTAATAAGAATTTTGTGCCCTTTCAGAGGCACAGTTTGTTTTATAGATCTAAATGAATATTAGTATTTGAACATGACAGTGTTTAAAACAATATTATGCTTCTGAACATAATATTGTTATGTTCAGAATATAATATAATATTATACATAAAATAATATGTTAACATAAAATATGTTTTACATAAAATATGTACACATACATAAAATATGTAACATATGTTACATAAAATAAATTTGTTAATAATAATTATGTTATGTCTGAACATAAATATGAAATGAAAAATTAACCAAATTAACTACTGTAAATATGCATTTGAGATTCAAACACAATTGCTTATTTGTTTAAGGCTATCTCTGAGGGAACAAAGTCCCAACTCTATAAGCCAACACATTTTCATTGCCACATTCTCAAATCTCATATATTGAAATGGAGAGGCACAGAGCCAGGATTTGCATGAGCTTCCACAGTATTTCAAGGACATTCTTAATGTTCTAGAAGGTGCACAGGACCATTAAGACCCTTTCTATGATCTCCCACATTTAAATGAGGGCATCATTTGTCTGGAAACACTTACAAAGGTATTAATATAAAAGAGCTATTATGGCAGATCAAACGAATCTTACAGTACTCTGAACATTATAGGAAAAACATTAGTGGGCTATTTTCTGGTCAGAAAGTAGCAAATGGAGCTGCTCTGGATTTAGATTATAGAGCCAAGAGCAGAAATTAACTGCACAATGGTCAAGTGATTAATATATTCAGTTCTAATGTGTTGAACAAAAACTCTAGAAACATGTGCAATAATAATAATTACAGAACACACAAGCCATTTCCAAAATAAACCTGGTACAATGCAATCTGATGTAATAGTGACATGATAATCAAGAGAATAGTGCAAAATATTACAATGCCTGCTTTTTAAGCCCCTCAATAGTTCTTTAACAATATAACATATTATAATGAAAATAGAAAAATTTATTATACTAACTGGGCCTTACTAAATCGTTTTGTTAAAAGCAGGGGGAATAAAAAAACAGTAGAATAAAGATAAACTTTCCAAAGATCAGAAGCAAATTTTCAGTACTTCAAAATTTCTAAGCAATTTACTTAATATTTAGTGTGTATAATTATTCCTCTAAATTGTATAAAGCACAAAAATGTAAAGATTAAATAAAGTAACTCTTGGATAGATTAATTTAACTGTATTTTTCTTAAATAATGGTCTGAGCAATACAGCTCAAAACATAGACAAAACTATCCTGCTCTGTAACCTATAACGTTTTCAAGAATATTAAAGCAAGTGGTTTTGTTTCCTGTCTGGCTTTCAAAAATGGTTTGGTTTAGACGTTTGTTCCAGAAATAGAAAATTTAAACAGAAAATAACATTTCTGACTCTCTTTTCCATCTCAGTAATGAAGGGGCTTATTCCCACCAACAATCATATAGACCTGGAAAGTGATTTAACTGTTCTCCCCTTTAATTTTTCCGTGTCCAAGGTTGTGTTTTTCAAAGGCAACAGCAGTTTTAGCTATTTCACAAAAATATACAGCTATTTCAGTAGCTATTTCATTTCACAAGTCAAATAGAAGAGGGGTTTGGGTTTCTTTTTTACTACTGTCAGATATGTGGGATACAAGAAACTGGAAATCACCTAGAAGTTACCTGAAAATGAACTATTCACACAGCAATAGTCACAGCTACCAGTCCTCGATTCACTCGCAATCAGAATTTTAAAATCTGTCATCTCTTCTGTCAGCCTCACTTTCCATATCTCACAAAGGGACTTTGTTTCCATAATTATGTTAAGACCATTTCATACCCTAAAATATTAAAAGAATACCAATACGCTGCATTTCTGCCCATGATGGTTTTTTTTTTGCTTTCCAGCTGCTCTGTCCTCAGCTGGATTCTGCTGTGCACATTAACTCATCTTTTCTCCCCAGCAAGCGATTTTTTTTTTGAGAGCAGCCACTGACTGCTTTTAGAGGCTCACTGCATGACTTCAGTAATCATTTTTAACTTGATCTCAACTCTCACTGATGCAGAAGTCAAAACACCTATTGATTTTAAGAGCTGAGTATCAGATCCTCTGCCTGTAAGAGACTTACTGTGAAACAAGGGGGGCATTGTATGTGAGTGCCAAATAATGAAACAGAAAGATGATTTTTTTTTTGGCACCTTGAATAATGTCCCATATTCCCTTCTCATGCCTCCCTTTTCCCACTGTTGTATGATAGTGCAGACTGGCATTTCAGTTTTGCCTTCTTTAAAAATGT
This sequence comes from Monarcha castaneiventris obscurior, assembly GCA_026261815.1. NCBI lineage: Eukaryota > Metazoa > Chordata > Aves > Passeriformes > Monarchidae > Monarcha > Monarcha castaneiventris. The sequence goes on from JAMPIT010000433.1 coordinate 27,982,140, forward strand.
CCTGTTTGACTTGAGGTGTATCAGTGAATCATCGCAAAGGTTTGTGCCTTTGTTCTTGGGTCTTGAGCATAGATGAACCTGGCAAAGAAAATCGACTTCATTTGTCCCAGCCTGGCAAAATCCGTTAGAAGACAGCATGATTTACTTTAGTTAATAATTTTAACAGTGTCACTGTAGATCATAAAAAGCTTTCCATTGCCTTGTTTTGAAATTGCAGTTTTAAATAATTCTGTCATGAGTGCCTTGATCCTATTTGGCAAAATTTCTTAAATAATCTCAGAAAACTAATTTCCGGTGATGCCTTAGGTTTTAACTTTTGTATTTTTCAAATTCTGTGCTGCTTAGAGTGTAACTCTAAGCTCCTTGTAGCCTGTAATTTCTGCTCTCTTTTGCAAGATAGACATAACAAAGCCTCTCCAGGCTTTGCCTTCAAGGACAGCCAGGCTCTTCTAGGCCTAAAATGTGTAAACCAAAGACTCTAAGGGGGGAGCAAGCTGAGGGGAGTTACATCATTGAACTGGGGCTTTAATTGGAGAATTAACCGTGGTATGCAAATGAACCAAACCTATAAAGGTGTGGAGAACTTGTGACCTGTCATCCATCTTGGGGTCCATTTTTTTATGGAAGCAGCCTCTGGCTCCCCAGGGTGTACCTTGAAGGCCCTTCAATTAAATACCTATCTTTATTCCCTTACTCTTGTCTAGTCTCTGTTTCTAGGTGGCTGGAGAAGGCATCACCGGAGCAAGTAAAATACGTCCTTTTCTCAGATTCTAAGTTTAATTTTACTACAAAATTATCTGTATGTAATTTACTTTACACTGCATTTTCCAAGTGTCACAAAGCCACTGGATGAGAAGATACAACGTCAGGTGACTGTTTATAATTTAGGTTTGGTGCAAGAATATACATAATGTTCTGCAATTCATATATTGAATACCATAAAAGCACTGGCCAACAAAGCTGATACAATTTATTTATGTCTTTAGTTACAATTTTCATGTAGTAATGTCATTTAATACAACATTCTGAATTATTATATGACTGGAAAATGGTTTGGGTTCTTTTATCTATAGCTCACCAACTTTATTTCTGTATGATTGCATTGATTTTTTGCAGACATTGCTGGGGCAAATAATTTGATCTTTTTTTTGCCATCACCTTTCAAGAAGAGCAGATCTCTTTATGAAATGATGAAGAATACAAGGATAGTTTGTACAATTGCACTTTAAAAATGTGATATGTTTTCATGTTATTTTGGATCCAGTAAATGACAAGTTTTACAGAATTTGCCAAAATCCATTTTAACTTCTCAACAGTACTTAGACTACTTTAATATTTATTTCTTAAGCATATATCCTCATGAAAATCATTCAAATGCTAAAGGATAGCATATTAACTTTTTCAAATCAGTTCATACAGTTTTAAAATTGAGCTTAGCATAACAACTATAATTACCAGCAAATTAATAAGATCTTCCTAGTTCTACTGTTCATCTTATTCTGGGTAAGACATTCTATAAATTCTCAACCATGTTTGCAACCCATTATCTGGTGACAAATCTCAGTAGCAATAGAAGGTGAAACCTACTTAGTCAGATACTATGAACTGAACCAAAATCCACATAATCTATGAGCCTTAAAGGAGCTGAAGTGTTGCCAACTTTCAGTCATGCATTGCTTTGTTATTCAAATGCCCCAAGCGAGCCTATTCACTTGTGATTTCTAATAAGCTTTCACATCAGGGTGATTTTCCATTACATCATTTCTCTAATAATACATGTTCATAGCTGCAGGTTAGTATTAAAGAAAGAAATTGACCTGAGGAGATCTGAGTTAAGTATTCTGCCCAGTATCCTCATAGAAATCACGAATGAAGGATAGTTGCATGTTCTGACTAAAGTAATTTCTTTCTAATGGATTTTATACGCAATTATTTTTTTACTACTTGTAAAGTGTTATATAGCTAGTGTATAGCCTACATCCTAAGGGTGAAAGACTATGAATAAATCTAACTAATAAAACTATAGTTCACAGAATAGCACTTAGGCTGATATCAAGAAATTATTTCCTAAAATACAAGAAAAATTTGATTAGCAGAAATAAAGATTATATTAATCTATATTTAGATTGTAGTGTTACATTGCAAAACTCGAATATAGGAAAATGTTTGCCTGACTGAATTTCCCACCTTTCTTTCCCACCACTTCTGCCTGTAGCTCTCTGCATTTATTCTCTTATTAAAATGGAATTAATACATGCTTATATAACTCTTCCCATTATTATTTTAATACATACTCTAAAAATTTTAAACTTCCAGAATTTGGGAAGGGGAGTCATTATTTAAAACTCTGGTAGAGCACTGTAAATGCAGGGGGGACAATGTATCACTAAAATTCCTTATTGGAAATAAGCACACTGGAAGAAAAATATGTCATTGCATGAACACACAGCTCAAGCTTAGATACTGAGCTTGATAATTCCTAACATCTGAACACTCCTTTATTGATCTCATTTTACCTGTAATATTTAAATAATCAGATGCTAAACACTTTTTCTGCTTTATTCCCTTTCTTTTGAGTCATGCAACATGCCCTTTTTTTTCTTTTCTTTTTGAAATAACTTACAGGCAGTATTCCTACTGCCACAAGTGAAATGCATAAGGGGTTTGCAGCAGCTTCTTGCCCTCCTGTTTCCCAAAGGTGAAAAGAAAACCGAAGATTAAGTCTGTGTGTGCGACAAACTGTTAGGTTTTTCTAGCAGGACTGGACCCTCTGGTTCTGTCTAACAGGGTACAGCCAGGGAGCAGAGAGGAAAGCAGACTTTGCATATTTTCCTCAGAGAGCACATGTTGAAGAGGAAAACAAAGGTACAAATGAGAAAAGAAGGATCCATCCTACTAAGCTAATAAGCAATGAAATATAAAGGAAGTACAGTAAGTTGCACAACCCAATCACACTGTTTTTTGGTTTTGGCCAAATTTTAGAAGTGTCAGAGCAAGCAAGAACCTCGTTTTCATTCACTTGCAGTGAACATGATTATCTTTAAAATGGCCAGTGAGGAAGCAGTCTCACCTCCTGAACTGCCTGGTTCCAGCGTTCCATTTATCCCACAATTATGTTTGCTTTTGTGCTAACCCAAACTACATCATCATTAATGTGTTTAGTTTTCTCTATTTGTAAACAAATGTAAGAAATAAGAATTAACAAATAAAGACAGCATAACTGCATTCAGAATGACTCAGGTTTGCAAACTGTGTCTTAACTGTGTAAGCTCAGTATTTCTTTCCAGTCTATATGCACATTAATCTATATGCAGTAAGAAAACTCTGAACTTGATCTTCATTCTTTCATCATTTTTTCATACTCCCACCCTTCCCATGAATACTGCTAGGATTACACTTGTGGAGCACCACCACCTCTGAATTAACAGCTGTAGACATAGGTCTTGGTCTTTTATCAAAGGCAGCATCCATGTGTTATAGCATTCCACAGTGCTCAAAACCAGATCCTGCTTACTTCATAGCAGCTTTTATATTATGCTTACCACCAGTGAAACACCAATAAGAAAACCATCTTATAACCACCAATAAGAAAACAATCACAGGCTGTTGTATGGAAAGGTTGTATGATTTAACAATTACAAAAATACCCCCACACTTATCCAAGATACATATCATTTCTGCACGATAATATTTCACTGTGCCACGTCCTCTTACACATTTTAATTGTTCAAAAGACATTTTGCCCATTATTTATATGATGTACTATCATTATTACTTAAGCTGTATGACACCTGCTGGTAAATTTTCTACTTCCAGTATAAGGCAGTGAAAGTTTAAAAACAGACAACAATATTTAATATATCCCAATAATTAATCATAAACCAAACCAGCTGGTTTTCAGTGTATACAATCATGGGGGAAAAAAGCAGCTATCATATTCACATATGAAATATAATTTCATGCTGAAAATAGGAATTCTAATACTAATGAGTGAAGTTGGAATTTTAAAAACATCAATTTATTATCAGATGAAGCCAAGAGAAATACAAAATATACTTTAGGATTTCCATACTCCATTTATCAGTGTTTATTACTTGTCATTTACTTGGCAAAATAGCAGTTCACACCGGAAGCAGGAGCTGTTACAAGCTTAGACTGGATAGTCAGCATCTGCAGATGCTGTTTCAGAGTTATTTATTTTTCATTTACCTATCTGTTTTCCAGCCACTAACACACACCAATTACTATTTTCCTATTGATTTTAAATCCTTATGAAACCTATATTCATAGAATCATAGAATGGCCTGGGTTGGAAGGGAGAAGATCATCTAGTTCCAAGTCCCTGCCATGGGCAGGGACACCTTCCATTTGACCAGGTAACACAAAACCCCCTCCAACCTGGAATTGAGCACTTCCAGGGATGGGGCATCCATAACTTCTCTGGGCAGCCTGTGCCAGGGTCTGAAATTCTTGCCAGTAAATAATTTCTTCCTAATTCTAGATTGCCTAGCCCTGCAAATTTCAGGTTTTTTTCAAATAAAAATAAAATATGTCAGCTTTTTAGTTTAGCAAAGAATTATAGAATGGTTAGGGCTGGAAGGACCTCAAACATAATTTATTTCCACCCCCCCTCTGCCACAGGCAGGGATGCCACCCACTTGATCAGGTTATTCAGAGCCCCATCCAGCCTGGCCTTGAGCATCTCCAAGGATGGGGAGTCCACAAGCTCTCTTCCATGGACAAGTTCCGACTTTTTCCCTCTGAGAAACTGGGTTCCATGTTCAAAACAACATATGGCAATCTCATTAAGTTTATTTTAATTTCAAGTAACTTGTATCAGTTAAGTTACAGCTTCCCCTTACCCTTCCCTTGTCATCTCACAGAAGGCTTAAATGAATAAAAAACAATAAAAATTATTGGTTGGTTTGTCTTGAAAGTATTGCGCATACTTTCAGGGAGTATTTTCCAACAGTTGACCAAAGAGACAAATAAATAACATGAAAAATGATACTATTTGAAATAGCAATACTCAGAAGAAGGCTGCAGGGACAGGAAAAAAAGGCTGTGCTTGGTGCAGAGAAGGCTTTGGGAGGCAGCCTTTTTATTTCAAGAGCTGGGACACAGTGAGGGTTCAACCACTTCCTGTAATTTGAGTCCCCACACAAGTGGTTCTTCAAAGCATCTGCTCCAGGAAGCAAGAATTGTCAGACCTACATCCATTCTCTACTGCTATCCCACATGCTATTCCACCTGGCCTAAAGTGGGGTAGAAAGGACATCCACAATCAATGCCAACAGCTTTTGTTTGGGGTTTTTTTGTTTGGGTTTGGGGTGGGGTTTTTTGCCATTGGAAACTTCCCTTCGGCAAGGAAAAATTCTGTTCCTTTCCTTGTGGTGGTTTTGTAGCTGTGGTTTTCTTTCAAATAGATCAAGTCTCTAATTCTGTAGCAAGAAATTTCAGTTATTAGAATAGAGTTGATATAATCTCTTCCCTGCAGACTAGGCAATTCATAGGGACAGTGTCAAACTCACATTTGTTACATAACCTCTGCCCAAAACAGTCGTTTGATGGACTAAAGTACAAGGAAGGGGAATGCACCCAAGGAGGCACTAAGTGTACCCAGAGTCCCACTGAATTAATGACAAGATAAATAACTTAACAGATCCAAAGAAGCACAAGAAGGAGAGGGTCATTTAGAAATTTTGTCAGGAACACGATAGTTTAAAACAATTCTTGGAAAAATCTTTTTCCACCTCTGTTCATATCCACTCGTGAAGGTGGTAATAAACATCATTAGTAACTCCTACTTTGATAGAAGTACTGCTAGAGGCAGGATGGCAAGAGATAATTTTTTCCCTGCAAATCTGTATTTTTTAAATTGAAAAATATTTGCCAATTTTATGAGAAACAAGTATCAGTGAACTACTATGTTCCAATACAAGACCCTTTCCTGAAGGAAAAGTCACTATATCAAGTTTTCTCCTAAACGGGTGAGAGACATTGAGTGTTGATAATGAACAAGTAAAACTAAACTTAGAATAAAATTAAGCTCAGTCACTCTTCTCTTGTCCTCTGTTGTTAAATGTAATTCACAGTCCACCAGACTGCAGTTACAAGACAAAGACAATTTCATTTAAAGAGAAACACATCTCACTGGGACTTTACCATCACCTTGGAATACAAGTCACTTCTATTAAAACTTCAGCAATAGTTTTAGAGAAAATAGTTTTAGTAATAGAAAAAACAGTTGCTATTAAACAAAATTTAAAATGAGCATAACAGGTTAAATATCTTCAATCAATTGCTATTGGTTTTGTTAGCTGATTTCTTTCCCTGCTGTGTTTCAGAGCATCTTGTAGACTGACTTGCATGAAGGGCTCTGCAAACGCAGAACTATGTAGAAACAGCACGTTATCCAGCAGCCAGGTTTAACAGGTTAATCATTTCAAATTTTTTTGAGATTTCGTTTGGAGTTGGAATGAGCCCCGATCTAACTTCTACAAAAGCTGATTAATTTAGAACACTTGGAAAGACTGTAAGCGGTGTCTAAAAAGCAATTGGAAATTGGGTGGGTCAGGGAGTTTCAAAACCTAATTCATTTTCCTTTCTTCGTCCACCACCCCAACTGGCAGTTTCATTACTATCCCTGTAGGAAGACTCACCATCTCTTTGCCGTTACAAATGATTGTTAAGATAATTAAGATTACTGTATTTCATTAGCCATGCTCATGGTCAGAAACCTCTTTCATAGATTTGTCTATTAAATAGTAAGGTTTGTGAAAAGATTTCCTTTTAAAAAAAAATCAAGTAAAAAAATCCCAGTTGGAAAGTTTTCGTCTTTCCATGATGCTTCATAACCTTCAGATTTTGCAGGTGAATGAAGCAACCAAAAAAATGATGCTCCTAATGCTAAGTGCTGACCATGAGACACATCAAGGATTTTTTCATATTCACTTGCAGATAGTTCCATGCAACTTTAACTGCTGGTATGCCTATGGAAATGCTGACAAGAAAAGCAGCAGAAAATAGAGATGATCAGCCATATCCTATGAGTTCTTTTGCAAATGTAACTTTTACATCTGTGTCAGAACCCATCATAAAATCTAGCAGAGAGAACACTGGCAGAAGAGTTGAATTTTAAAAAATTCAGCAATTTGCTGTTGAAAAAATTTACATGTACAAATATCTAAGTCAGTTCAGCTGTGAAAACAATGGGCTTATCAATGGATTCACAAATCAATATGTAGCTTGTCTTCTACACCAGCTTGATGGGTTTTTAACAGCAGTTGTTAAAAGCTAATTGTTGTTGAAGTTTGCTGAAATTTGAAATGCCATCAGTAAGGTCATTATGAATTCAGCTTTGGATAATAGGTAACCCTGGCCATGTTTTATATTGCAATGGATATTGAAAAGGACATCACGAGACAATAGATGAAGTACAGAGTAAATTTGAAAGAGAGATGCAAGGAATAGCACTGGAAGTAAACTGTTCAGAAAATGAAAGCGCCTGCCTTCCAGATCTATTGAGACAGACTGAAAAAGAATGAGGATACATTGTTACTGTCTGCACTCCGTTTGCACTTCCTAATCAAGAAGGATAACCCCGTTTGTTATGGTGCTCAGTTCCATCAGTCAGATGCTGGAAAGGACTTAAGCCATCAGGCAGTGTCCCTCTCTATCCTACATATAGGATGAGCATTCATCAATATTTGCATAAAATTCCTCATGAAAATGCCTTATTAAAGTCCTTATTAATCTCTTTCACTTACCTATTCCTGATTAAAAAAAAAAAAAAACTTAAAAAAATTTAAGAATTTACAAATATGGCAGATACGATTTTTTTTGCTAAAAACACTGAAAATGGCATTTAAGATTAGTCATGCCTATATTACACAGGCTTATCTTTGAGGAACATTCATGTGAGTGTGAGCATTTACACACATAACAATGAATGATTTTCCTGTACATGTCTTTTTGCAGAGAGAATTTCTATAACCATGTGATTTCCTTTTAAAATTTAAAACCAGAATTTCCTTTTAAAATTTATATTATCTACAATTGAGTAATACTGGGTGAACAGACAAACTGAAACTGTGTTATTTTAATGATTATTCTACCAAGGAGTAGATCATCATTATGTCCATTTAATAAGATGTTAATCACTCAGTATAAATTGTACCAGATTTAGGGTTTTCTAATATCTTTTTAAATGTCAAAGATCTCAAAATTATGCCCTTTATCTAAGGGAATATAGTTTATTTGCATAAGTGATACTTAGAAGTGGGTTTTTGTTTGTTTTATGAATTTGTTTACGTTGCAAACAAATCTTATCAGTCTGACTGTAACAGAAGCAGTGGGAAGGCAAGACATGCTTCCTCATCAGCCTTTTGCCAAAAGAAAAAGGCTTTTCTAAGCAGTTTTAAAATATGGCATGGGTCATATGACTTCCCATTGAAAATGATTTCCAGAATAATTCTTCCAATTGGGAGTTTCAAATACTTTTTATAAATAGAAAGAAAATGTAAAGACAGCAACTATCTGCAAACAAAAAGAAAAAAAGTAAATAATGTTGGGAGTCAAAGTCCTTTGCAACTTATTCCATTCCAATATGTTACTTTTCTTTCTGATATAAATTTAAATGCACTATTTTTTTCCCCCCAACTCCAATTATGCATGAGTTCTTCATGGAAGATTTTTATGCATGTATCTCCTGCTGAGTAAGGCTTCAGGATATGAGGTGGAGCGTGCAGATAATTGTGGTTTATACAACAAAATCTGCCTTTATAAAAGTTACTGTATCATACAATCATGTGCAAAGCCTATAATTAATTGTCAATATAAATTCTTTGCCCAGAACTAACATGTTCTGTACTTCTCCAAAGCAATGAGAACTTCAGCAAATGAGCAGAGACCCAGGAGTACATAAAATGATCAGGTGGGTAGTCGTTTCGCTGCAATAGGATTTCAGGGGTGAAGAGGTTCATAGAAATGCTCAGAAACATCAAAGTCTGGCAAGAGAAGGCTAACACAAGTGTTGCTGCTGGATAGCATTCCCTATTGAGAATGCCCTTCTGCAGACAGAAAACATTTTGTCTAGGTGGCAGCCTCCTTTCTCAGGCAAATAGGATTCTGGGTTTCTGAGCCCTAGAAGGTACCAGACAGGAAGGTACAGAAATTAGAAGGAACCAGCTTGGAAATGCTGGGGAGAGCAATGTAATTGTTTTCTCCCTGTATATCAATGAAATAGGCAAGAGGAAAAATTTCAGACCCAAAATACAGAGTTCTAGAAAACACAACCAGGGTCTCTGCTAGCATTTCTGAATTGTTGTTAGTACCACACATGTCCAGGAACAGCAATGTACATGCAATTTCAGAACCTGCTTTAAAAGGAGGATTATTCAATTTTTCAAGTGCTGAGGGCACTCTGGCCACAAGGAAAGGACCTGAATTCAGCTATAAGGAGCCAAGATGCTCATGACTAAAATGAACAGTGTTGACAGTGAACTTTACACTGAGTAGTGAGGACAAGCTGACAGGAGCAAATACACAGGGTTTAAGATAACATTTGTAAAGATGAAGACAAAAAAATCTGTATTCTCAAAAAAAAAGGTTGGTCAGGGGATAGAAATAATCAAATATAGTAATAGGAAGCAAACTGGCATTTCAAAAGAGTGACATGAAATGTAGCCAATCAACAGCATGTCTTCCACTTTGTAAATGCTGGAAGCCTAAGAAACAAGATGGAGAAATTGGAATGTGTGATCCAAAATAAAATATCAGATTAATACACCATACACGTTGGAATCTTACGGAAGTCAGACAATCAATGTAACTGTATGAGAGCAAAGGATAAAATATTCAGGAAAAAGTAATTTCAGTAATAGGAAGAGTAATTCTCTGATTTAAATAAATTATCAAATCAAATTAACCAACCTGTAAATTAACACAAAATCTGCGTGCTATAAAATGCTAAGCCTAAATTTGAAAATTATGATTTGGAGTTTATGTTATCAATGAGCCACACACACACACACACAATCACCATATGCAATATGCTTAGAGAAATCAGTGAGGCACCAAAGAAGGCAAACAATTTCTGCCAGGTAATTTCCACTGTTCTGAAAATCTGGACAAATGTCATGTCAGAATACCATCATATAGAGATAAAATTTCTAAATGTTATTGAGGATTGTATTAAAAAAGAGCTATGTGATGTATGAGATTTAGTTTAAACAAATTTCATAGAACTTTCAAATCTCTTTCAAAAGTGCCAGTTTTTTAATAGTGATCACAAAATTGTATATACAGCAGATTCTGGGAACAAAGAAAGACCAAGTACATTAAATTTCAAAGAGGTAAATAATGGAAAATAAGGAAGCTTATAAAAATTATGTTAAGAGGAGGTAGAATAAAATCCCTAAAAACGGTGTGGAGGTTACCATGGACACCACAGGAGTGCACTCCCCATATTAGAAAAATATGTCAGGATTTATCATCTGCTAATCACCTATATGATGAAGAAACTGTAATGAAGTTTCTTTCAGTGTTTCTGCTTTTGATCAAAAGACATCAAGCAGAACAACTTTTTTCTGCCTTCGTTTTTCTGCCTTTGTTTTTCTGCCTTCGAGTTCAGGGTTAAAACTGCACAGCTTTCAGAAGCTGTGTGTGATACCCTGACTATTCTCCATGTGATCTGATTACTTACCATTAAATATGACTTAAATACCTCACTGGCTTGCAGATAACTGTTCCACAATGCAGCCTTTATTTTAATAGGACTTGAGCTTGGTATTTTTATATGTCCATTAACTATCTTTCATTTTCCGGCAACTGGAACTCAGAAACACTACTAGGTTTTATAGCTGAATAAATACATCTATTATTTCAGGGATGAAAATAAGGAAAACACCAGAATATCAGAGAGGAAATATCAGGAAGATATTGACATTATTTATAAGAATTGGTAAAAATAATGAAATTTCTTATATGGATTTTGCAGCAAATACAGAATTTAACAAAGAATACACGTTCAGTTTCAGGATGCATCTAGTTATTAAAAAGCTATAAAGTGTTTAAGATCAATCAGATGTTGTAAACATTGAAGTCCTACTGGATTACAGCATTTTTTCTGTTACATGAAAGTTAGTAAATGACAGATTGAGTATGCATAATTTTAAAGAGACTAGGATGAAGCCAAGCAGAAATGTTCTAAAATATCATTAGGAACATAAAATTGTCAGTGATTACAGTATTGTTCTGGGAGTGAGTGGAAATAATACAATATTATTTAAATACTTGAAGTGGAAGAAACCAATGGAGTAAGCAGCTGAACCATATGGAACTGATGATACAAACTTATACAAGGCTTAGAAGACAAATTAAATTAATTCTTATACTCCATATTCACCAGGAAACTTGAAAGAGAAATACAAGAAATATACTATGATCTTCAGTGAGTGAAAAACAAAGAAAGCTGATAGTTACCACTGCAGGAGCCCATTTTCTCTTTTCTCCTCACTATTAAAAACTGGATAAGGTCTCAAAGTAGATGGGTTGCACAAGATTTTTAAATACATCTTAATTGAGCATCTTCTAGGTATTAGAGACCAAGTTTATTGGGATACAAATCACAGTGTCAGCTACTGGGTAGATGGATGAGCAATGCAGGCATGAAGAGGAGCATCGTCATTCAACTATAATAATGTTTCAAATCTGAAAGAATTTAAAGCCAATTAAAAGAGCCACTATTGCTGCAGCCCTTTTATTTTTCTTTTCCTTTTAGTAAACAGAACACTAAAACAGGCGTCCATTCCCTGGTTCATTTAATGATTTGGCAGAAACTTACAGGGTGGTTTTTGGAGTTGGCTACATGTGATAAGCATATTTAATAATATTGTAAGCCACTTGGTAAAGGAATTTCTACACTGTTTCAAATGTCATTATGTTAAACTAAGAATTACTTTCGATCTCATAGAAATAGTCTGAATCCAAGCTAATTATTTTAGACATAAATCTAGTAAAAATTTGCCTTGAAAGCAAGACTAAATAAAAATAAATGTGTTGTTTCACAAATAACAGGCAACAGCATATCTCAAATCTAAACCAAAAAAGATGTGTCATCATCTTAGAAAAAAATTACCAAGAGAATCTCGGTAAACCAAGAATATGGTCTTGTACAGACAGCAAACGGGGAATATGTCTGTAAAGTGCAACTGCTGCAACATGAGTTACTTTTCCATGGAGTGCAGTCCTTCAAGGACAGGATGCTCCAGCATCGGCCCCTCTCACCTCGGGTCTTCCACAGTGTCAAAGCCTCCTCTCAGGCATCCAACTGCTCTGGTGTGGGTCTCTTCCAGGGGCTGCAGTTGCACAGTCTGACTTTTCATGGTCTTCACCATGCAGAGGAATCTCAGCTCTGGAACCAGAAGCACCTCCTCTGCCTCCTTCTCCACTAACCTTGTTGGTCTGCAGAGTTGTTCCTCTCACTTATTCTCACCCTACTCTTCTCTGGCCACAATTACATTTGTGCAAAAATGGGGTTTTTCTTCTTCTTAAATAGGTTATCACAGAGGCTTTACCACTGTTTCTAATTGGCCCAGCCATGACCAGCACATCCATCTTTGGAGCTGGAATTGGCTCTGCCAGATATGGAGGAAGCTTCCAGCCGGTTCTCACAGAAGCCATCCCTCTATCCCCCAGCACTACCAAAGCTTGGCCACGCAAACTCAATACAACTTGTAATCCCATTTTCCTCTGCTACTCAAAAACTGATTTACTGAAGAAAAATACCTTGTCCATTGCCTTTTAAAACTTTTCTTCTTATTTTAGTTATGGATTATAAAACAATATTGGTCAAACAGCTAATCAAGGAAAGAAAGATTATGCATAATCATACTATGTCTCAGCAATGAAAATAAATGAAACATAATTACAGAATCACTCAACAGATTTGATGATTGCATATCTTACAACACTATACCTAAGGAGCAGCAATTATCCAGTTATGATTGCTGTAAAAGCACAGAAGAAAATATAAAAGATACAATATGTTCATTTTAAGGTAAGTACAACTTTCACACTAACATCCAGCAGGGAGAATAAAGTATCTGAAAGAAATTGTCGGGTGGCACAGCCAAGTGCAGCAGTACATCTAGACCAGCCCTGTGGCAAAGAGAAATTAATGGAAAACTGCTGTATTAATAAAGGACTAGGTGGTTAAAGGACATCATCATGACAGAAACAAAAGATATGAGTGCAGCCTCAGCAAATTTGCAGATGACACCAAGCTGAGCGTGGAGTTTTTCACCTGAAGGACAGGATGCCATCCAAAGGGACCTAGACAGGCTTGAGAAGTAGGTCCATGGAAATCTCATGGAGTTTAACAAGAGCAAGTGCAAGGCACGGTACCTGGGTCAGGGTAACCCCTGGTATGAACACAGGCTGGGATTGAGAGCAGCCTGGCTAAGAAGGACTTGGGGTGGGTGAGAGGCTGGACGTGACTCAGCCATGTGCACCCACAGCCCAGAAAGCCAAAAGTGTCCTGGAGCGTATCGAAAGCACTGTGGGCAGTGAGTGTGAGAGAGGATTCTGCCCCTCTGCTCTGCTCTGGTAAAAATGCCACCTGGAACCCTGCATCCAGCTCTGGGTTCCCCAACTCAGGAAAGACATCAAACTGTTGGAGTGAGTCCAGAGGAGGCCACCAAGACGATTAGAGGCATGGACCACCTCTTCTTTGAGAAAAGACTTGGAGAATTGGGACTGTTCAGCCTGGAAAAGAGACCAGGATGAAGTAACTGCAGCCTTCGAGTACCTGAATAGAGCCTAAAAGAAAGGTGGAGAGGAACATTTTACAAGGGCATGTAGTGACAGAATAAGAGGAAATGGGAAAGACTTTCATTTGGAAAGTTTTATATTTGATATTAGGAAAAAATTCTTGACATTGGGGGTGGTAATGCACTGGTACAGGTCACCCAGAGAAGCAGGTGCCCCATCCCTGGAAGCATTCCAGGCCAGACTGGATGGAGCTCTGAGCAACCTGGTCTAGTGAAGAGTGTCCCTGTCCATGGCAGGAGTGTTGAAAAACATATCTCTAACATGCTGTCTAATCCAGGCCATTCCATGATTCTCAGGTAACAGTGAAGAAGGTTTTGATGTATTACAGCAGTACGATGCATTTCAGCTAAGGAGACAGCATTTGGACAACAAATTTCATTAAATACAACATCAAGGAACAATCTTTCTGATGTTAAACACCTGGTTGACAGAAAGAGAGTGACTTAGTCAAGTTTCCTTTTAGACACCCTTCAGGACTCTATTTTCTGAATTAAAAAAAGAAGCATAAGTAAGACATTAAGCAAGGCTAACTTACATCATTCTTTTGAAACAGCTTCTTTCCATAAAATGATTATTGGGACTGTACCAGAAAAATAAAAGCGAAAAGCTCCAGCTGAATCTGAAGCCAGAATATTACTTTATTACTCTGCACAGCTTATGCACAATTTAGAGACAGTATAAATTACTGCAGAAGTAATAACAACCTGGTAGCTACTGCTCCAGGAGAGCAGTAGCTGACATTTTGTTATTGTACACAAACAACCTCCCAATGTGCATACCATAACTTTAAATGTGAATCAGATCAGGTCTGCACAAAACTTACATGTGGGAGAATTTCCATTATAATTATTTTAGGATATAAAATCTGTCCTTGGTCTCTAGACCTTGATCTTGAGACCTTGGTCTCAAGATATGTGCACCCTGCACTTCCATAAGAGGTCAGGAGATTTTTCAGCAATGAAGCACATTTTACTTAGGAATGTTAGCACTGTTCTATAACTCCATCAAAGATCTTTAAAAATGCAGTAACTGTCAGTTATACTGAATTACATGAAACTATCACCATCCACAACACAAATTAATAAATAATTAAACCATGAGAAAACATGTCATTACAGTTTTTATCTTCTCCACAAACACATATCCAAGATAGTGAGAACACTGAAGGTTCACAAGTCCCATCTCTAACAGATGATGGAGAAGAGTCATAAACTTCTTCAAGGAGAATGACCTCTTAAAATCATTCTCTGTCCGACAAAGAGGAAATTTTGGTTTGAAAAAGTCTTTTGAGTCAAGGCTGCGATAGTAAAGAATCTTGTAGAGGTAAAAGACAAAAGCACTCAGCATACCACAGCACACTCGTTGAGTTTACCCATTCAAAAATACTCTACACCATTCAGAAGTATGAAAGCAGCCTTCTGACGGTGTCAGTCAGTAAGAACATCTTACTACTGCCTCTAAAATCTAACAATGCATATGTCATGTACAAGATGAACACAGTAGTGCTATGCCTCAAAAAAATGTTGCCTATGTACTGACACTCAAAACACTTTTCAAAAAAACTTGTGCTGGTTTTGGCTGGGGTAGAATTAATTTTCTTCACAGTAGCTGGTACAGAGCTGTGTTTTGGATTTGTGCTGGAAACAGTGTTCATAACACAGGGATATTTTCATTACAGCTGAGAAGCACTTGCATAGGGGTCAAGGCCATTTCTGCTCTTTACCTGACCCCACCAGAGAGGAAGCTGTGGATGCAGAAGGATCTGGGTGGGGACACAGTCAGGAGAGCTGGCCCCAATTTTATATATATATACATACATACATGTATATATGTATATATATATATATATAGGGAATATCCTCATCTCATATGGCATCATGCTCAGCATATAGGGCTGGGGGAAGTGGAAAGGTGGGATGTTCAAAGTGATCGTGTTTGTATTCTCAGGTCACCATTACATGTGACGAAGCCCTGCTTTCCTGGAGAATGGGTGAACACCTGCCTTCCAATGGGAAGTGGTGAATTAATTCCTTGATTTAGTTTGCATAAGTGCCTGACTTTTGCTTTACCTATTAAACTGTCTTTATCTCAACTCAAGAGGTTTTTCATTTTTATTCTTCCAGTTCTATCCCTGATCCCACTGCAGGGCGTGAACAAGCAGCTGTGTTAGTCTTAGATGCCAGCTGGAGTTAAACCACAACAAAACTGGATAAGTGGACTAATGCTACCAAAGAAACCCAACAAAACAAACAAACAAATCAAAAATCAGGGAGTAAGTTTCATGGATTAATAGCTGACTTCTAAAACAGTAGTTTCATTTTACTGTTTATGTTTAATCCCTGAAAATTATTCTATCAAGTCATAAATAATGTGTGCTATCCAGAAATGATTATTCACTCCTTATTTTCTAAGCAGAGTGAAACAAAAAAACATGTTCTAACTGTGTAAGATCAACCTTTACTCTTAAACAATACCAATCCTCTAAGCATTTGTATTTTAGTATACCTACAGCCACTCCTTCAGGAATACCCTTTATGAACACACAAATAATTATTTCTGTCTTCTGATATAGCCAAAAGTAGCACCTACTGGCGGGCCACTGTCAAAAAGGCAAGGTAGTGTGGCAAGTGTGTTTTGGCATTCTTAAAGGCCCTGCACATAGAAGACTATCAGTTATGAGAGAAAAAGTGAGCAAAGCAAGCTTTCATATGCAACATTGAGATGTCCAGGACATGCCGGTTTATGAGATCAGTAATCCAAAAGTAGCATTAGTAAGGTTTGGATTTGACCAAACTGAGATTAATACTTACATCTCTTAACGTTATCCTAGAGATGACCCAAACCTAAAGGAAGGACTTTATTTTGTCACATAGTTTTGATAAAATCTGACTTTTGATAAAGTCAGAATTTATCATGAATATAACAGATTATATCTGAAAGTCACTTTGATTCCTTTGGTACACAGAATAGGATGAAAATGGACACAGGTGGCTAATGGTGCAAGGTAGAAAAACCTGCTTGTCATGCTCCCTTCACAACATTCAGTACATCAGGATTTCATCAATGGATCAAGAGGTAACTTCAAAGACTAAGAAAAATAATATTTTTTTGATACTATGAAAGGGTTGGTTATAGTATTGTATTGCTTTATAGCCTCAGAATGCCCAGTGCATTACAGACAGCAAGCTCAGCAACCTGCTTATATAATTTTTTGTTCTGGATGTCACAGTTCAGCACCTTGTTTAAATTTATCTGTACAATATGCTGTGAACTAAAGGCTTCTTACTGTTCAGCTTGAAAATTCAATTTGAATAACAGCAGCATGCAAGTGCATATTTTCTTCTGCATCACTGGAAGTTAGACAACATCATTCAGCTTCTACAATTAACTGAAGTGACACTAAGATCTTTGCAGCCATAATGGCAGTGATAGAAATACATTAGAACAGAAATTTAAAGATATTCAGTAACACATGGTTTAGGATGCACTGTAATGAAAATCATCTGCTACAATTTCAAAACACTGGCAATATAAAACAAAAGACTCCAACAGTGCATAACAAAAAGGGACTAAAATTATTACATCCTCTGATCTTATTTATTGCTGATGTTTTCTGCAGCAAGCAGGAGCTTTCTTTCATGGCATAGCAAATTTCCAATACTCCTGTCAGAGACACCTTTTCCTGACCCTTTTACGACATAATACCTCCTTACTAATATAGCAGTTGGCTCTGAATGAACTGACATTATTATGATGATAAGGACTATGCAGATAACTGAAAACAGAAAGTAGTCCCTTGCTTTGTAAAACTGTAGGAATACATTGTACTGTTCTCTGAAACCCTTACTGATGAGTTTTCTAAATGGTCTGCAGTTTGTTTATTTCTTAAATTCACAACAAGGACAAATGTTGCATTGTTGGTTAGATGATTTGTGCAGAATGGAAGAAAAGAGGGAGAGGGGAATCATTTTTTTTTCTCTTGCTTTTTGCTGTGTGAACTTTAGATTTCTTCCAATCTAAGCAACGTTTTAAAAGCCTCAGGCAACATTACACCAGTAGCTATAATTAAAAGTTTTCAGGTAAGTACTCTAAACTTGAGTGTGAAAGTGCAAGGTCTTGTTCATCTTGACCTCTTTTCCTGTTACTGTGTGGATTTCCATGCTGATCCAAAGCCTCTGAAAACAGCACAAGCTTTTCTTTCTTATTCAGAGGGCTTGCTTAACAGCCTGCAGGTAATGTTTGGTCCTTCACATGACTAGAACAGCTGTTTTAATAGCATCTATGACATTGGTGAATGTCAAATACAATCAATGCATTATTTTAAAAGGTATATTATGATTTTCAGTGTGTAATTGGATAATGGCTGTGTCAAAATTGGAGATATTAATCAATCCTACAGTACAGATTCTAGGGAGGCCTGGAAAAAATATGTTCCCTATCACTAATACTGCACAGTAGACCATTTTGCTGCCCTGTATATATACTGCAGGACACTCAAAATATGTAGAGTGTCACAGAATTCTTGCCTATTCTATGCTTTACCTGGAGCTGCTTGTGAAACACATGGACTTCAAAGTTGCTCTTGCACTGGAAAAGATAAGCCTAAGACGTGTTACTAAAT
Source organism: Monarcha castaneiventris obscurior (assembly GCA_026261815.1). Lineage (NCBI taxonomy): Eukaryota > Metazoa > Chordata > Aves > Passeriformes > Monarchidae > Monarcha > Monarcha castaneiventris. Next base: position 28,000,594 of record JAMPIT010000433.1, read on the forward strand.
GTGTTTAAATCATCTTTTAAAATGTACTTGATACTGGAGAAAACACACAGATGAGATAGATAAATATGAAGACTGAAAACATCAAACCAAGTATTTTTCCATGCTTCATAGGTATACAAAAGCAATGAAAGACAACAAACCTTGAAACTCAAGAATTTTACATGGTTGCCTCAGCTACTGGAATCAGTAATTTATGTTTAACTGAAGTATAACTTGTTCTCATTGGATGTGTTCCAGAAAAAAAAAATCTGTGTTTTATTGGAATACAACAAATGCAAAGACCAGTATTTTACCTGATATTTTGTCCTGCTGGTAGCTTTTTCCTGTGTGAACAATGTCAAACATAATTTTGAGTGGCTCACCCATTAAAACCCATTTGTTCTAGAGACATCCTTCCACAGTGGACTTAACAGCCCTTGAAAATTCAGCATTTCCTTTATATTGGAAGAAATGTGTATCTACAGAGATACTTTTTTTACAGTATAAAACCATATTCTTCAGAATTTTAAAGAATTTAGGAATAGTTTATTTTTTTCTGTATATCTTCTGGCTGAAAATGTGGAATTATTTTAATTCAGTAGTATTTTTTGATAATTTCCACACAATATTGTCAAAAGTGTTGCAGAAATATGAGCAAAATAGTGATACAGAATCGCTCTGACCAGTTAATGACTAATTCTACATCTCTAATTTCCAGGATAATCCAAAACCAACAATCCTACCCGTAATATCTCCTAGTCATAATGGAAAACTTGCAATGTATTATATTCATGTTTTTAAACTGTAGACTAAAAAGAAATAATTAAGAAGAAAAATCTAGTGGAAAAAAGTTCTCCCAATTACCTCTTCAGATGATCAAGGAAATAAAACATCTTAACTGAGTTTTGATAAACTCTTAGCAAGCTGGTGACCTTCAAGAATCCTGATAATTTATAAAAGGTTTCTACAGGCCTACTATGTAGCTTGGAAGATAGAAAAGTACTTGGCTATCTCTTGAAGAATTACTAGTAATGGTATAGGCACCAATTAAATATTGATGTTTTCCAAATGAAGAAATCTGATAATAGGTATTAAATAATTTGACAAACCATCAGGTACAATTGTTAATCTGATAAAACCAGATAAAAGCAAATAACACCAAGGTTCACAAGTGTGTGCCAGATAAAAGGAACGGAAGATCAATCCCTTTCAAGCAGTACAGCAGCTTGATCTACTCTTGTGGAGGAGAAAGGAAAGGAATTTTCTACATTAAAAAGTTGAATATATTAAAAGCAAAATCTCTTACAGGAATCTATCACAATTCCCATTTTCTAGTCACACCTTTGTAGATCTATCTAAATAGGGTGCACAGACCTTACCCTCTGCCCTCAAGAACCTCTGCTTTTAAGAAGATAGGAAGGTAGAAGACCACTTGAACGTCTTCTTTCAAATAAGAGAACAGTTATATAAGTGCATTTTAAAGGAAGAAATAATATAAAAATCAAGATTTCCTTTAATGTCTTTGTAAATAACCTCATTTTATTATGTATTATAATTATGAAACTTTTTTTAACAGATAATGAATTTAGACTAGAACTTCCAAAACCAGAATTGTTACATATATTTAAAAGTGAATTTCATACACTGACTGTAAAGCAATTTTCCACTTCAAGGAGCCATCACATTTCTTTTATTTAGGTCATATAAATTGTGTAATTGTCCTTCTCAGACGTAGATGGTCTTGCTTACACTACCTATTCAGCATTATTTCCTGTAAAATCAGCAAAATACTGATGGAAGATTGATCCTTCAATCAGCTGATACAGCTTTGCAGTTTTAGTACCACTTCTAAAAGATCCTCATCAGTCAAAATAGTTGAATAATGCTAAAGCTAACACATTGAATTTTCTTTCTTTTCTGCTTGTTCACTTAATATGCTCTCTGTTTACATTGACTGATATGCGAAGTTATGATGTAACTATATTTTACAGTAATATGATGTAAGATAACATCAATATTAAATACCATCTCCTAAAATCAAGTGTCTGAATCACCCTTGGAAACCTGTTCCTATAGGGATAATAATCCTATTCATTTTGTTCATATTGTCCCAAGAGAATTCACATTCTGGGTATTTGAATATCCTGCCAATATGGTTCTCTACAGCACCTCAAGCCAAGTTCAGGAAAAAAAACTCAGCTGACCTTATAGACCTTATCAGCCAAAATCCACAGCTCAGTTAATAGCTTATGAACAGGAGTCCAGTTTGAATAAGGAAACAATTCTGTATCACAGAGCTTTTGTATATTCTGATTGTGATTACAGACTAGGTCATTTCTCAAAATGTCAGATAGTTTCTTATCAAAATGGGAATGACACAAGATGCACTCTGTCTTGTGTGACTTTGAGTCTCAGACAAAGTCACCGAATTCAGTAAATTAAATTGTGGTGGATATATTTTGCAAGATTTACTCCTTCCCTAAAATCTGTGCTCTAGGTTGTCTTCAACGCTTTGAAGTAATGAACTATTAGCAGAATTATTACATGCAGACAAAATGCATCTAAAGTTAATCTCTCTCTTCTGCCTGGTCTTTTTAGCACCAATAATTTCACATAAAAACAAAAACATCCACACAAAATACAGAGAAAATTTTGCACCATTGAAGTTATGAAATTACTTGGTCAAATGGTGAGTAATTGTAGAATTCAGAGCCAGTGTTGACTGTGGTGTTTAAAATGTTATCTCTAAATCTTCATGGGTTCTTGTCCAGTTCATAAACAATCCCCTAAGAAAATTAATAGTCAGGATGCCATAGGTGATAAAGCACAGATTTTAAGTTTAATTTAGTGTAATCCAGAATGTTGCAGTTAAAGGAGAAACACTAGAAGTTACTCATGAATTGTGACATTCTTATGAAACATCTTCAGGCTGTGAACATATTAGTGAACGTGTCAGACTCGAACACTCCTGTCCTTTCAATAGTACTGTAGGTTGCAGTTTAATTACAATTACTTGCCACAAACTTTTGGCTTAAATTAGGCTACTGATAAATATGGAGCAACTTTCAAAAGCTGCTAGTAAAATAAAGTAAATAAGGTTTTAAGTTTCAAGAAGAAATTATTCAGTTTAACATTACAGAAGGTCATTAAAAAATTGCAATACTGTAAAAAAATTAGAATGTACTGTCATACACTACTGTTTTCAGCAGATCTAGGAGCCATTATCTTCAACAAAAAACTGTGATAATAGAATTCAAGATGGAAATATGTTCATTTTTTTCATATTAACTAAAAGCAGTGTTAACATACACAAATGCTACTCTAAAAATTTAACTGCAAATCCATTACCACATTTAACTCCTATGTCCACAGGATTTGGTCTGCCAAACAATTGCACACACGTGTATGCATGCACAATGGATTTTCAAGAGGAGTTTAATTCAAAGCCTGTTAAAGCACCTAATTTCATACTTCACACATGCATTCCCCTTGGGAGCAAGACCACACAGAATACCAGACTAAAAATAAGAAGATCAAAGATAGAATTATAAAGATAATTTTTTTTAAAGTTCCCGTGTGACTCAGAACTGTGACTCTCATAACTAAAAAACCTTTTACCAGTGTATTTCACCTTAACAATATTCTTCATGCATTCAGACACACACCTCTGAGATGCTGAGTGATGCGCATTTCCATTAGACATTTCCTTTCATTATGTTCCTTTTGTCTATGCTGAACTGTTGTTATTCAGCTATTTGTGCAAAGTGTCTCTCCTAGCAAAGTAGATTAAAATCACTATCTAATCAGGCGACAGATATTCAAAGCTAGTTTAAGTGAATGCCAAAGTGCAAAGCAAAATTAGTTACACTATTGTCACCTGCTAAAGAATTCCTAATTATTCCCAGTAGTAATGAAACTTCAGAGAGGCAGCAGAGAACAGACTCCAACTTGACCAGAAAGAAATTATTTAATAAATACATCCCTAAAATAAATTAATCAATAATCTATGTATAATCCACTGCATTATTTAGTTATGAATATTCCATTTCTGAGGTGTTAAAGAAAGACAGTTTTCATTTCAGAGAGAGATTTGCCAAACTAAAAGCTGTATAAGGATAATGAAGAGGGTCTCAATGGATCAGAAATATTGTTGCCCCATTTAAGTGTTATTTAAATTCATTATCTTTCATTTCATTTATAATATTTACTATAGATTAGAACAAAAATGGTATATAAAATTTGGAGGGTGACATCAAAGGTCCACAGATAGTTCACAAAGAGATCTTAATTTCATACTTTGCACCAGTGTTGAGTTCTGTTCCTGGGAGACATTTATTCATAAATATAATCTTACAAAATGGAAAAAATTACTTTGTCCACCAAGTCCGTCCCTTTTGGTTTTCTTATCTTAGCTCTCCTGCATGCATACAACAGCCATTTATCATTTCTTTGTTTGAAGCTTATCTAGCACTTGGCCTAACTTTCTGCATTCAGCATAACAGCTTGATATTTTGTAAAAAATGGAGTTTGTTCATTGTATAACACTGTTTAAATTAAATTTTCTATTCTTCAAAAAGTCATGTATTTTGCATTACAACTTACTGTGACCTTGCCTTTGTGAACAACTTACCTGATGTTCTATTTCTTTTGTCATATAAGGAACATTTGTTTGAAAGAAGACCCAACTGGTTCTCCTTATAAACAATTAAAGGATAATAGGGCCATCACAGTTCAAAACAACGATACTTATGCACCTGAACATGAGACTGAAAATCAGCTAGCCAAGACCCCAGCAAGCACAGGTAAGTTCATAAAACATTTTAAATGTGTAAAGGTCAATGGGCATCCAAAGCAAATCCTTTTCAAACTGAGATTAAACCCATGCATTACCTCAAGGGAGCTCTCTCTTGTAATCTTTAATTAGTAACATATGACAGAGCAAATGACATGACAGGAAAAAGTTATACTGAAACATAACACTATTCATGGCCTGTAAGTGGGACTAATGCTATTTTAATATTTATGTTGCTTTGACTTTCACACAGTACTGGGAAACGTCAGGGACAGTAGAGCACTAGTTTCCTCACTCCCACTCAGTTCCCTACCTGCTCCTCCTGCACTACATGCAGCACGGCCAGTTATTACAGTCCCTGACAGTGGGACAAGAATAAAACGAGTTCTATCATTCGTAGATTCAAAAGCTGGACTAAGAGCATCAAACAGGAAACAGGTTTTTAATATCCATTTATACCATTCAACAGGCACGTTTGAAAAAACTTGTAATTCCACTTAGATCAAGGTCTCAGGGTAAACGCGATTTCTGTAACAGAAACAAACCAAGCATTTCAGAACTGTTTAATGTATTTCACATTATTAATTGAGGATATGATGCATTACAATTTGGTTGCTAGCCCAAGAAGTTAAATACTTTGCCTTAAAATAAAACCAAGCAAAACAACAAAACCAAACACAGAAGCCATGAGGTCATTCCACATTAAAAATATTGCATTTCTTTAGTATTTTTCTCTAATTTATATGAATAACTATATCCCTATCACTTAATTATCCTCAAATTGATTGAACATGAAAAAAAATTCAAAGAACCAACAAATTATTCTGCATTCCTGCACTGAAATTTCACCTTTAACTCATGTCAATGTCAATTAACATGAAATTTATTTGTACCTATAATCACTGTATGCAACAGTTGTAATGAAGTATATCACCTTTAAAGGCACTATTTTTCTCATAAGGTGGGACCCATTAAGAAAGCATGATCCCAAGCATCTACATAAAATGTATTATAACCATTTGGTTATTTTTTTTTTATTCCATTTTGACTGCACTACGTATATTTCCAGACATAAATATTCATCCCAAATAGAAACTGAGTACAGATTTGAAAGATGTAATGGAAATAGACTGCAATGGACAACCTCTTATTTATAATAGTATTAAAATTATCATAAAATACAATTAAAATTAACCAGTTTCATGTTTTTTGAGGACCTTACTTTTACAGCAGTTTCAAAAAATCCTCAAAAAACATCAAAAACTGCACCTTTCATGGTAAGGATGCCCACAACTAAATTCTTGCAGGTGCCCTGTTAATCACAAGTGGGTGTAGGATTAGGACTAAGGTATCCACAGAGTTTAAACACAGAGCTGAATATTTTCTTTCAAAATGCAAATTAACTGAATAATCTCTTTCAAGTATGCACAGTGTATGGTTCTGTAATTGTTAAAAATCAAATCCTAAATGTTACCCAATCTTCCACTGTTAGTTCAAAAGCTCAAAACATTAAGACTCATTCAGTTAAGCACCACAGCTGTAGAAACAAGGACATCTATACTCCAAACACCCAACTATGGCCTTAAAATTAATTTATTTCATCAATTTTGCATGTCAGGTAACTCTCAGAATTTTTACCTTGGTAATCTTTTATGTGTTTATCTTTCTGTAATAAAAGGCATCTTTTTGCAACAGTAATTTTTACCATAAATGCTAGCAATCACTGAAATCAGTCATGAGCATCCTCTTGTCTTAATTTATGCTACTGTCTTTAAAATTAAATTATTGTTCTGTTTTCCTCCCACTCTCATTTTGTGATGGCTACTTAGTTCAAAATCATATACAATAAAATGCAGAGGAAACAAAATTTCATATGTGAACTTCATCAGATAATTCAGAAGATAAAGAATTCCACATCAGCAATGTTTGGGTTCCTTTCATGTATGTTTGTCTCAGAACCTTGGGGGACAGAAGACTCAATCATTCTTTCAGACTTGAGAATGGTAACAAATAATAGTGCCTTCCAGAACAGCACTTTGAAGAGAGAGAGTGGGGGGAAAAAAGCACACCTCTTGGCCATCAAGGTAGAAACACCACTAGTGCTAGTGTCTACTGAGAGAAAGAATTATTTGTGTCACTGGCCATATTCCTAAGCCAACCCCAAGAGAAATATTTTATTGAACCAGTATTAAACCTGAGAACATCCAGAACTCCAAGAACCATATTGTTCTTTTAACATGAAAAGTTAAGACTCTGGATTGTACCTGAAGTCTAAATAACAGTGGGATATGAAAAGAGAGCTTTTCATTTGTCAGATGTAATGAATTATTACCTTCTCTGATAGAATGCTGAGACAGGAAAGCAAATATACACAATGGCTTCATTTTCCCACCCATGATGTAACACGTCGGTGACATCTACAGCTCTAAAACTTCTAAAGCAACATATCATCACTCCTCTCACATACACCCCTCCTTGAATAAAATGTTTAATTAAGTAAATTTTTTCTTCCCATCTTTCCACACAGAACAGATAATTCTTGCACTTAACTGTAAGAACATTAAATTATACATAAGTGGATATTGAGATCCTTTAAGAAAAACATCAAATATCAAAAAATATCAAATGTGCCAGTGTAATTTATCTCTTGGTACGTTACCTGTAGAAAAGTAATTCTTCACACATCTTCTCCCTGTTTTAAAGAACATTTTCTCCTAATATTCTAGAATGCTGGTAGATCCCTTAGCTCTTGTAACTCAGAATACTTAAATACAGTCCAATTAGGTGGCAATGTAAACTTTCACACATTTCGTAATTAAAGTTTAATCCTGTGGTGCTCTGACTTACAAATACTTCTTGGGACTGTTATTGTTTTTCAAGATTGGTTGGTTGAAAGTATAAGAAAATTCACCATGAAATTTACATTTTCTTTAGAATAATAGAATCATTAACTTTGGAGAAGACCCCTAATATCCCCAAGTCCAACCTTTGACTGAAGACTATCATGCCAACTAAACCACAGCACTATGTGCCGGGGTCAAAGAGGTCCTGAGTTTATTGTGGAGCAGATAGAAGAAGTGGTTCCCTTTATTTTGTCCATTAGAAAGATCCATTAGAGAACTAGAATGTCTGTGAAAGCTCCTTCCTCTCACACTCTTTCATCTGTGAATATTGCTCTTGAGAAACACGATTCTCCAGGGCTGCCATAGTTACAGAAGAGGAATCTGTACCTGACCCAGCTGGAGACTACCCCCAGGAAACACCTGACTATTCCAAAAGGAGAAACATCCAAACGAGAGAGCAAGGTGGGCAGAGGAACACCCATGCAGGTGGGTCACAAAAACCTGTCCTGCCAAGAAAAATGGCTGTTGCTTTTCAAAACAGCAGAGAATTTATTACACATGCAGTTTAATTTTAAAACAGATTTCAGTTATCAAACCTGGATGCCTACATGAGCAGGTACTGCTCCAACAACATCTAACATCTAATATGACCCAGCACAATACACTGCATTCAGATACAGAATAAAATTTACAGTTGCATTCCCACCAGTCTCCTTAAATTTATCTTTAAAAGCTTAGATCATTCATTGCAAGCTTAAGGTTTCCAAAGGGAAGCAAGTCTGGAAAGAATTTTTTAAAATTTATTTTCCATGGGAAAATTGAAAGAATGGGAATTGAATGGAAAAGATGGGAGTGATAGGAAATGAAATAATTTTACAGAAAGGAAAATATCCTCCAAAATGCAACCTCACAAGGCAGGTACATAAAGTGCTGAGCACCATTCAGCTAAGACAAAAGAATAACTGTAAAGAAATCATTACAAAAATCCATCCTCTTGTAGCCTGTTTTAACTGTTCATGTGAAAAATGCTACTGTATCCCATTTAAAGAGGAGAAGAAAAATAAAAGTGCTAATTACCTGTAAAAGCTACAGTTTGTAGGGAAGACAGACATCAGAACTGACTGTTGATCAAAAACAAAACATCTGCTGCTATCATTCACTTTCACTTGGAGTCTGCATTTTTAATGCTTAGCAATTTTTAAATCTTTTTTTTCCTCTTTCTGCTATTGTAAGCTTCATAAAAGATAGAAGAGATAAAGCAGATTAATTTTCTTTGAATTACATTCAGCTGAGAAGTCACAGCAGTGTCAAGTTTTCACCTCATGTAAGATACTTACCTTCCTGGTGTTTGGAGCTTGTTTTTTTCATGTTTTGGGTTCCTTTTTTTCCCCTCCCTCTCGAGAGAAGTCTTAGAAACCTTCATTGCACTGACTATTGAAAGTAGAAAGCTTTTTTTGATAACTGTTGTTAAACACTTCTGTGCTATGTTATACATTAAATTTGAGTTCTTTTTCTTATTTCATTCTTTTCCTAGGCTTCTTGAGTCTTCTTGAAGAGAATTCATTCCTACCATGCATGAAATGCATAGATGTTTGCATTAAGTACTCAAGCCTACTTCTAAATGAAAAAGCCTCAAGCTTCAATAGTTTTACAGCATTGTCCTCTGATAGACTGAAGGAGGAATTGGTAAATCAGTCAGAATACTTTGTTCAGAAAAACTTAATTTACTTCCTACTGGTATTTGGCCTAACTTCAATTAGTGCAAGGCCAAGGCCATCACATTTTAGAACTGACTAGTCATTTTGGGCAGTTCAGTGAGCATTTTGAGAGCATCTATTTTTATCACACCTTCAGAAAATGCTGAAAACCTTGACAAACCTGGTTCCATGAGGGCATTCAAACTGGACACCAAAAAAGTGAAAGTGTCTTGTAATTACACTGCTTTGAACAGGCAATTTTGCTTTCACAATTCTTGGGTCCATTTGGGGATTGGGGGAGCAGCACAAATTGACACTCTTTCCATGACAGATGTACTTTATACTATGCATGGTTGATTTGAAGTCACTTTGTGTACTTTACAAGTGTGTATTTCCTTCGACTGTAAAAATTAATCTTTTAATATTTAAGAACATGATTATGAAATACATCTTCACAAACAGGGTAAACAAAACACTTCCTATCACTTACATTTTTCCAGTAGTGCCTTCATTGTATACAGTCACAAAACTGCATCAGATAAAACCAGCTTCATTACTGCACATCAGCAAAGAAGAAAAAAAAGAAATAAAATACATCATGTATTCTACATTTGCCACCAATTTCATTCTCAGCAGGGACAATTTCTGTTAGCATTCAGAAAGTATTAACTATGCTACAGAACTACAGGGAGGAGAGGTCCAAAATTAACTGTATTCCAGTACATTTCAATGGTTTGTCAGCTTTTTGGGCTTTTTTTAATCATCCACTCAGGAATGCAGTAATGAGTCTGACCCATTATACCCAAGATTTAAGAAGACAACTATGTGATAAGATATTCAGTTTAATCAATTATTTGCATTAGAGTTGTCCCATATTTTCTCAAATTTCACTGAACCCCTATAGCAAGTGCTGACATTTCAAAGACTAAAATCAATTGATTGTATAAAGAAATACCTGCTCTCAAACTAATTTGCTATGCATGCTACAGCAGTATCCATAGAAAAACAATGAGGTCGCACCATGCTGGGCACTGTATGCATAGTATGAAGAGTCTGTACTTGAAAACAGAGCTGTTCACACCAAAACAGAGAGTGAGGGATTGGACAATGATGAAAAACATGAAGGAAAAAATTTAGAAACTTATGGTGGTATTCCTCGTGTAAATCAGATCTGCATACAGGAATAAAGTTTTGAATCTCTAATATGAGGTTGGAAGGGGAGCATGTCAAGGTGTAGAAACCAATCTTCCTATTTGTTAATTTACTTTTCACATTACCATGGAAACAATCTTTCTGTATATGTCTTCAGGGAGAAGAGAGGGAGGGCTCGATGAGGACAAATGCATTCATTCTCACATAAAGACACCAGAGTAAACCATCCATGATTTCTAAGGCATGCTGACATTCCTGTATTAAAGTTACATTATTCTACTTATTTTTACTAAAAAATTTTGTAAATCCCAGGTTACCTGTGTGAATGCAAATTAACTCAATGTTAACTACTTCTAAAAACCTGCTTGAAGTGTTGAGATGCTGAACTCAAACAGCAAATATACATGCACAGAGGTGTTAAAGATAGCTGTTGGCTTGCTTTAAAGCCTTCAATGTCAAGTTGATAATAGTTGGGCATCTGGGATAAGAGAGAGTTGCTGTGACTCAGTCCAATGGCCACACTGACAGACTTGCAAGGCAAAGCTGATAAATGATTGATCTTTTGGGGCCCTACATGGATGTGAGTGTTACAACCCACCCCAGAAGGCTAGGGTAACCCAGATTTTATTAATGGATCCCTTGGGTTTGATTAGAGTGAAAGGATACTGAGTGATTGGTGTTAATAATAAAAGAAAAAAAAAATATATATATACACACAAATATATATATGTAGGGTTTACTTTAGAACAATTTGATTGCAATGGAAAGTAGGTGTGTAGCCATTTTAGTTATTATTATCTATAGTGGTATAGCAAAATGAAAACATAAAAATAACATCTAAGAAAATGTATAAGGAAAAGAACTATAGAGACACAAATTATAAGAGTAGGAAGATATCACCATATGTGGATCCAGAAAAGTGGGCAAAGTCCTTTACTGATCTTAACAATGTGTGAGATGCTAACCATTAACATCTCCATCCCTCACAGTGAAATATATTAGATATATTAATCTTCTAATGTCATCAGGTATCGTCTTACAGCTCATCTCTGTTGATAGGTTGGGAAGTGACCTTACAGATACAGAATCTGTCACCTTAAGAATTTGTCCCCTGATTACCTCTGCTACAGAAACCCCATTGTGCACTATACCCTGTTTATAGAGATATCTGTTCACAGGTGTACACGTGTATAAATCTAATGGGTCTGGTCTCAGAACTGAAAAACAACAAAAATTAATTAGGATAAAACCAGAAGGAAAACTTTTTCAATTTCTCATAAAAATCAGTTATTTTTGAGACTTAAATTCTTTAACAATATGCAAAGATTGAATTTCAAATTAGCCTCTGCTCCCCAAAATAGCATTTTATTATGGCCCTTTAGATTACCCTGCAGTGAACAACTTTACTAAAATCATTCAAAGCTGTAGAGATACCCATAAATATCCTTGCGAATAAAGAACCTGAGTATCTTATCACCTAGGTGAGTGATGTAACCAGGATATCATGGTCACTCTCACATGCTTCCATTTTGCTCTAAAAATAATTTCTTGTTTCAAATGAAAAAGCATCAATCAGAGAGACAAGCAAAATCTCTCATTCTCAAATCGACTACTTTCTTAGACACTGCTTCTTGCCTTCAACCAAAAAAACCAAACCCTCCAGAAGCCATCCCCAGAGAGCTTGCCATCTCACTGAGAGCACTATCTAAAAACAGGCCGTAGTCTTAGGCCACTGGAAACAGATCAGTCGTTCTCCATTCCCTGGACGAAGTTCAACCATAACACAAGCAGTAACAGCACAGCACTGGGCAACAGATTACACCTGTAAAGTAAAGCCTTGCTCCTGCTATTTAGTGAAAAAACAATATCCTGGCTACAGAAAATTCCTGAAAAATATACAAAATAAAAAAATAAATCATTCCAAGCATTTCCAGTAAGGAGTTATCTGAAGTTGATGGCTGTGTCCTCCTCTATGCTGACTTCAGTTTTACTTTTCCTTCCTGTACTGCTGAGGTATCTGTGCTAACAAATGCTGACACTAATTTTTTGTAATGGTTTGCATACTCCTCATAATCAAGGTCAGACAGACAAATATAACATGGTGATGCCTGGCACAGGAATGCTGCAAACACCTCCTGCAGGCAGTAAAATAGGTGTCTATTTTATACTTATTTAATATTTTACACTTTAATGAATATCTAAGTTATACCTTGGCTGCTATTTTATATTACTGATTTGGCTGATAAAATTTAACCTATCTAATATGGAGTTTCTTTATTTGTTCCTTTGCCACATATGCTTGGAGGACATGACAACAGACCTCTCAGAAAATAGTGAATAGCCATGAGAAAAAAATTACTTTATTTCAAAAATCCAAAACCCTTAACTAAAAAATTTAGAGGAAATTCGTTATTTTCACTATGCGGTGAAAATCCTCAAGTGAGAATTATTTATATTTAGCATTTTGTACTTCTGATTTTGACTGATCTGAAGATTTATACAGAACTCAACAGCTCAAAGAACACACAGTAGCAGAAATCTAGTTTCCCCACTGCTTTCTTGTAAGATATACATTTAAATGAACAATTACTCCGGCTTTGGGAGTATCAGTACAGATTATTCCATTCTGAACACATTATAAAGAAGGGTAATAAATTTAACTCCTGTTTTATTGTCAAAGTAATGAGTTGAAACTTGAGAACAAAAAAATCATAATTAGAAATAGGTATATTTGTTTTCATTTACTGACTGAAATTCCATAGACATTCATATTTCACAACTGGCCAAATCTAACATCATTCTTCAGTTTATGTATCCTGGACTGTTTAAGGACACACTTATTTTTTCCATCTGTAATCAGAACACTTGTCTAACTCCTAGGATATCCTTACAATACGCATTTTACTTTTGTTTTAATTTGTACATGATTTTATCTTTATCAGACACCATGTCAATCTTGACTTGAAAAATCAGTTAAATGGCGAGAACTCACTCATGTGATCATGTCATTCCCATGGAAGAGTCACATAAATTGTAAGTCATTTACCAAAAAATCTATCCTCCTTTTTCTCTGAACACACATTCTATCAGTCAGATATCTTATTGATTAGCCCACAAAGAATCATTAATTATCAAGTAACAAGATATTTCAGGTGTTCAATTAGCCACCAGATGGAGGCCACATAGTCTCAAAATGCGGTAGAAGCGTAGGGTCATTAAACAAGAAAAATGAGCACAAGTCTTGTTAAGTGGCTACAGAATACAACCTGTAAATCAAGCCGAGATCCATATGTGACTGGACTTCCACAGCATTTAAATTAAACTCATCATATGCTTTTAACCTGCAAAAAACCAGTGTGTGGTTTCATCTGTGTGATTCTCCTCAACAAATAAAACTCCTGCTGGCATTGTTTTGCAATATAAGGTTTTAAAGAAAACACACATGGATAATAAAAATTCTACCTCACCAATCTTAGAATGGAATATTTGACTCCATTTTAAACACAGTTTTCTTTGGTAAATGACCAGTGCTTGCATTATTGGTAGGAGTCCTTCTAAAAGAAAATCAATGCTTGGATGAAGCAGTGCTTCCATAAGGCAATACAAAATACTTTGCACAGATTTGCAGCAGAGTGCAGGTAATCAGTACTATATCACACAAGAGAAAGTGAGACAGGCAGGAAAAACTTCTTCCTATTCATTACAAGTCTAATAAAAACCTGGGATTACAGTTCAGGAAACTTTGAGCCAAAGATAGTGAGTCTTATTTGCAACATAATCATATTACTCCAGGAATAAGGTTGAAGCTACGAGGAGAAGAAGAAAAGATGAGAGTTAGGAAACCAGGCTTGCTGCTGCCAACACTGCTGGAGGGATGAGAAGGACTGGAAATGACAACAGCCAGAAGAGGGGATTAAAAGTTCCCAGAGATATGATCACTGATCTACTTCCACTCCTCCCAGAGGCAGCAGTAATAGGCAGCTTGACTCTGCTGGACCTAGTGTAGAGAACAGGCACTTTGCTGTAGGCAGCAGCCTGTTCCCCAGTATCATGCACATGTTGAGTCAAGACCTCTCCTGACTCAGCTTGGCCAGCCCCACCACTGCTCCACTTGAGCGCTCTCAGACACCTTGAGCAAGCAAGCATGAAGAAAAGGTTAAACAGTACCCCCTGTTGCCTGCTTTTACATTCCCTGCTTTAGGAACTAAAGCTACGAGTGAGCACAGAAATACCTTTCTTGGCTGTGATGAAAATAACAGTAAAATGTGTAAGTTTTGCACTGCAGTTTGAACCACAGTTCAGTTTCCGAAAATTCAATTCCTTGTGGGCAGACCTGGCTAAGCAATCCTAGGCCAGAATTAGCTCATGTTTCAACACATCACTTCTTTCACTTCTCAAAATGCAGAGCAGCTGCGCACCAAAATCAGAAATGGAGAGGAAAATGAAAAGTCTTATGACTGGGTTCTACATTTTTTTTCTCATATACATATGTTTCTCTGAGGATCAAAGAGGTTGTACAGAAGGGGCAGTGCAAAATTAATTCTGAGTTTATCTGCAAAGAAAAGTTTTTTTGTTCCCTGTAGGAACTTTAAACGTCCCTTTTTCTACTGAGCACTCTGAAATATTCTTTTCCATTGCTATGAACACCAAAAAAATTGTTACTAATGTCCAGTTTCTGTAGTCACACAGCCAAGTTGTTCAATTTAAAACACAAAATAGTGACAAAAAGTGTTTAGCCTTCTTGATTTTAGAAATTATGCAATTTTAATTTCATTTTATGCTTTGTCTCTGGCCCCTAATTCCTGCTTTGGGAGTGAATACTGCTGGTTTATAATTTTCATTCTCCTGTAAAGAATACTATTAGGACACAAAGAAATTGAAGAAGAAAACGTAAGTTTTAATGACATTTGATCATAAAAATGGACAAAATTTAAAAAAAAAAAATGTTCCCCTCTGAAAAAGTATGTACATAGATATTTATTATAGTTTTGGGGGGAAAAATCCAATATAAATTTGTCAGAGAATAAAGATTTATCATCAGTCTACAACTGTTGTTCTCATTAGAGCCTTAAAATACACACACCCACACTTAAAACCCAGTAGTGTCGCTTCATTGGAAGAACACATGACCTTATTTTGGAGCAGGAAAGCAAATTGGGGTCTTCTATATCCCAGCCATTCTTAGCCAAGATACAGATGTCCCTGTCTCTCAGAAGAGAGGTGATCAGAGGTTGGTGGATCAGGCACATCACTGCAGTACCACTACTCATCCTCTGTTACATTTGTGCCATCTGTCCACTCACCCACAGGACCATTTTGTTAGGCAATCCTTTAGAAGTGCATGACATAATTGATGGAGATTGTGGAATACTGGAGAAGGCAGGAAGTACCAGTCCCACTTCGGACCATACAATTCTATGTGCTGTGTGTTGTTTAGAATACACAAAGCAATTTCATGTGTATTATTTTCTTCTTAATTCATATCTCTCCAGATACTGTTAACATGACTGTGACTTTAAACAGATTTTACAGCCAAATAACATTAAAGCGTGGCAATTAGTGCCTTTTAACACTCACGGTCTGATTTGTGAAACAGGATTTTAAGTAATAAGCCATCTGTTGCTCTCAATTTTAAGTGTTGCAATAATTATGTATTTTTAATTGTGATCCTAATTTAAATCACAATTTATCACCAGGAAATAAAGGACACTATTTGTTTTCATCAATTTACTGAGCTACTTTTAATATTTTAATCTGTTCTGGTACAGAAACAAAGACCAGTTCTTGAGGAAATAAAAGCATACTTTTGTACTTGAAAGAAGTCTGCACATGACAGAAGCAAACCAAGATTATGTCAATAAACCAAATTCATCTTGAGGCTTCCATTTCTAGAAAACACTACTCAAATATTTGTGTCAAGCAGCTGCTATGCTTACTAAGGCATGAATAACCAATAACCCATAGCATATGGCCAAAATGACCCATAAACATTATAGACTTCTTGCCATGCCAGAATCTATACTAAGTCCACAAATGACCAGAGAACTACTCCCAGGTTAAGAAAACCTTTTGACACAAAGAAAAAGAGGGAGTTGCTCTCTGTCTTCTTTGTTTCCTGGCAATGTGAGTAAATCAGAGGAAACAGGTGATCACAAATGAAAAAGGTTCCCCAAGAAAATATCCTGAAATCTCTACTGTTTGGAAGGTGACACACACTGGCCTATTCAGTAAAGATCCCTTTCCAGGAACACCGCCCAAAGTGATCTGGAATTAGACACAGCCTTAAGCTTAAGAATCAGATCACAATAACCTCTGCACAGCTTTAGAGAAAAATATTATGCTAAGACCAGAGTCAGAATATCTACTAAAACAGGTAGTTTTAAGGGTAGAATATTGCTGCAAACTTCCTCTTAAAAGTCATAAAAGTTAATGTATCCCAGAAAGAGGCTGTAATGGCTAGGAAACATACTTGAAACAGCTATATATCTGCTTACTAAAAAGTTTCCATACAATTCCTCCTATAATGCCATGACAGAAACTGAAGCACAAGAGTATAATATCATATACACTCTAAAGACATATACCTATTTAAAAGTATCTTAATTGCATGACAGTATCAAAGATGTATATGTTGTTCTTAGTAAATCTACTTTATATTCACACCCTGAAATCTTGAGGTAAACTTTATCAAAATTAAGAAGCATTTGACCTTTATTTCAGACTACAAAAAAATTAAAAATATGTAGCCACCTAATTGAAATGGGGATGACAGCATGAACCTTACTGCAATATAAAATAGTCCCTGTCTGAAGTCAGAGTGGAGAAATAGAAAGGCTTAAGCTTTTTCCAGATTTATATTCTCAATGTTTTCCTTCATAAGCACGGTGTACAGTCTCCACCAATCTATCCATGAGCAGCAAATTTCAGTAAAGAAAACATTTTCCATATGAAAATCAAGAGACAATGAAAATACTTAATTTTATTAATAAATTAAATATCCCCATGAGAACTGCAGCAGATAATAAAAGGAGATCATGTTCAAACAGATGACCAGATTCAAATAAAGAGAGCTGGCTTTTTTTTCTCAGCTGGATAATAAAGCTCAGCTAAAATACACCTCATGCTTCTGCAAAACTCTGCAATTTATTTCTACTGAGAAAGATTTTCCTGTTTGATCATGCAAAAGACCCTGAGCCAATCAGAAAACACAAAAACCACTAAGCAACTTTCACATAAATTGCCAGATTTACCTTTCAAGCTGAACGCTAGTTTCACCATTAAAAGTTGTAATTTACTCATGCTGAGAGGTATTTGAGATAGGCATAGGAAAACTCAGAAGGTTTCTGAGATACCACTCCGTGGTAACCATTGATAAACACTAAGTTTGAATGGCATCTCCACAGGCTCAAGCTTAAAATACAGCCTGAATAGCAGCATTACAGGCAATGGGCAGTGGGGAGAGAAGAAATCAAGCCATGAGAGGAGGTGGGTTTAGGTTATTTTTCCCCTTCTGTTCTTTTTAACAAGGTTAAATTCAGTAAAAGCTCAAATACAAAGCAGGAGTGATTTATAAACATTTTCTGTGCAATTGTATATTTGGAACAGCTGAAATAATTGTTATATTGTGCATTTGTTTGTTTTATTCATATTCAGAGACAAAATAAACAAGGCTTGACTTTTTTATTCTATTTATATTAGCCTTATGGAACTGAAGAGAAATGAAGCGATAATAATTTTTTGTTCCTCATTTTTTAAGTCCTGTGTACAGGATTTAAACTGTTGCAGTGGTGGAATGTCTATGTTGAAGTACAGAGCAAAGCACACACAATGCACGTGTCTCTGCCCTCAAGATTTAACTAAAATTTAATTATTATATAGTCTATATGCTTCTCTTTTAACATTACTTTTAGCTACATTTTTAATTTGCCTCTTTGTCAGACAAGTACACAATCCAGGGGGGGAAAAAGGCGGGGAGTTCTATTATGCCTAATATCATTATTTTTTAAAAAGTACCAAATCCCAACAGCCTATCCCAAATTTTTGAAGGAAAAAAATACCAAAGCAAAACAAGAACCCCAAAACCCAACAAAACAGAAAATCAACACCACAGCCTGGCAGTGGACTACAATTACAAACTTGATCCAGACAAAAGAGTTAAACAAGTATTAAAATATTCACAATCACAACTATACAGCTCATGTCCTCACCACTTCTTTTACAGTAATTTTTTCACACACGCACACTAGTGTGCCCCACCTGGCAGGCTGACACATTCACTTTTTATACTACCCCTGAGCTCCAGAGAAAAGAGACCAGCAGGCAGCAACTATAAATTTTGCATTGCAGTGACCGAAATCACAGTTGTGAGAAGTTGGTTCCTCTGCAAGTACTGAAGCCACACATTAGAACTACCTTCATGGTGCTTGTGAGAAATCTTAATGACAGAGTCCAGTGAAGTAATGAGACAGAAACATCTTTATTTTCAGAAACACTTTTGCAATGATTTGATAAAAAAGAATCAGCTTAGAATCTCATTGCTTTACAGAGTAACTCTTTACTAAGGACCAAATCCTCCCTACTTTATCCACATGATAAAAATTACACAGTAAGCATTTCCTTTTTTTCTGGTTACACATCTTAAACAGTGTCATCCCTTTGGTTATACACATCTGAGAAGGAAGGAGTGTTAGTGGTTTTGGTAGAGCAGCATAGGCAACGCTACCACTACAAGATTGAAAACATTCACTTAATTGCTGTCCCACTTCCAACATCCTAGTCCTCCACAAAGAGGAGTAGCCACCCATCCATCCCCACTGCCATCCCAAAGCACCACATGCCTGCTGAAATCAATACCAGGAGGAAGTTTGATTAGTGCTTGGCAGTGTCAGAGAACAGAGCATTCCCTGTTTTCCCCCAAAGACAGGCAGAAAACTGGATTTCCACTAGTGTCCACAGGGCTTGTGGCAAAAGTAAAGGTGCCTAGCAATGTTTTCACTACCAACAAATTAAGAGACAGGTTTCTCTGGCAGAATTGTTACTGATAAAGGAAGGGGTAGTTTAAAAAATTGCTGCACTGACACTGCTCTGGCCATTTCTGCTGCAAGCAAACATTACCTCCGTGAACTCTTTTCCTCTTAACTTTTCCTCTTAATGTTTTAAGTTGATTTTTCTCTCATAGGAAAGAATATTCAGTTCCAGGCCCATATGCTTTTAGAAAGATTTGCCAAAGAAACACGGAATCTTTTGATGGTCCTCATAGCAAAACTGCTTCTCTTGGGAAAATCTTACATTGGTTGAAACACTCGAAAAAGTCAAGAATATATTCACTTTGATGACAGGTGAAATGTAAAAAAATACTTCAGAATTAGGAGGTGTTGCAAACAAAACAGCTTTCACATTACCAAGAAAAATACCTCAACCAGCAGCAGTCACACACATATCAGGTTTTATCTTTTTTCTTCTCACTTAGCTTCTACAATAAACAGGTCATCTTTGACGAATTTTGCATTCTGCAAATGCACAAACACTAAAACTATCCAACTTCGGGGTTCATAAATTTACAATAATGATATAAAAAGTAAAAATTATATCTTAGAATTTTATACTGCTGAACTTATAGCAAACTTTTATTTTACTATGCACATTTTTCTGGTTAATTTTTAAGAATGGCTGGGTGTTGAAAATATTTCTGTACTTATTTAGTGATAAAGTGGCTGTTGTGCTTATTAAATATATCTTATTTAACATAAAAAATGTGTCTCAGTGCTAAAATTAAAAGCATTTAAAGAATTAGAAGCATAGGATCATAGATTTATTTAGGTTGGAAAAGATCTCTAAGATAATTAAGTCCAACCATTAGCCTAACACTGCCATCTTTGGCACTAAAATACTCGTCCCCAGGTGTCATCCACACAGTGTTTCAATGCCTGCAGGGACAGTGACTAAAACAGTTCCCTGAACAACCTTTTGCAATGTCTGACAGCCCTTTCTGTGAAGTTTTCCTAACACCCTCTCTAAACCTCTGACACAACTTAAGGCCATTTCCTCTCATCATATTGCTTGTTACTTGAGAGATAAGACTAAGCCCCCCCTTGTGACAACCTTCTTTCAGGTGGTGGTAAAGAGTTCCCCCTGAACCTCCTTTTCTCCAGACTAAACCCAGCTCCCTCAGCTGCTCCTCACAGGACTTGTGCTCCAGCGCCTTCCCCAGCACCAGCGTCTTTCTCGTAGTGAGGGGGCCAGAACTGGACACAGGATTTGAGGTGTGACCTCACCAGTGCCGAGTACAGGGGAACAATCACTGCCTGGTCCTGCTGGCCACACTATTGCTGACACAGGCCAGGATGCCACTGGCCTTCTTGGCCACCTGGGCACACGCTTATTCATTGCTAGTAACCAATTGCCAGTTGGATGTAACTCCATTCACCGCTGCTCTCCACCCACAGCCTTCCAGCCAATTTTTTACCCAGCAGAGAGCACACTTATCCAAGATATGAGCAGCCAGTTTCCCCAGGAGAATGCTGTGGGAAATTACATTCATAATTTCATGCTAAAATTTTCAAATCACAAATTAGCATGAAGAAAACTCCATACTGTCAGCTAATTCAAAGACACAGAAGAGAACCAATTCAGTTTAAAAAGTTTTTGAAGGAGGACATAAAAGGCACCATTTTTGCATCATTTTCTCAATCTTGATTTCTTATACAGTTTCACAAGTGTTAATGAGCCTGCTCAGAATTATCTAAAGCAACACAAGCTTGGAAAATAGGAAGTACCTACTAGCATCGGCAAGCATTGAAGGGTTCATGTTACTGCTGGATGATTACCTGGGGAGCATCAGTAGGGGAAGAGTTCTAAATAACTAAACAAATTAATTCAGTGGGATCAATTAAATCAAGACTTCATCTCAGTCAGTTTGTTTTCTTTTTTTACATTTTCTCTCTGTTTTTCTCTATGCATATACACAAAAAGGTTTCTTTTCTGCTAGAGATATTTTTTTTTCCATTACATCCAGGTAAACACTGCTGGGACTCTGCTGCACTGAAGGGGTGAATGACAAGTTACCATGCCCTCTAGTGAGACTACCAGCTTCTCCAGCAGCTAGACTGATATCTTATCAGAATCCTGCACCACACAACCACAGGATTTCGTAGTCTGAATGCAGACTAGAGAAGAAATACAAATCTT
The DNA here is from genome assembly GCA_026261815.1 of Monarcha castaneiventris obscurior. Taxonomy (NCBI): domain Eukaryota; kingdom Metazoa; phylum Chordata; class Aves; order Passeriformes; family Monarchidae; genus Monarcha; species Monarcha castaneiventris. The sequence goes on from JAMPIT010000433.1 coordinate 28,022,244, forward strand.
TGGACAAAGCTTGCTCTCTACTGTAAGAAAAGTGTCACACACTACCACATGACATCATCCACAAAAGGCATGAGACACAGGATAGCAAAAGAAATATTTCACAAACTCCTTAGTGTCAAGAAGAAAATGAAATGACAAGCAAATGTAATTTACAGACAAAACCAAAAAGAATATGAAAACTTTATTTATTAATATGAGCTTTAGCTTCTAGCAAATATCTGGTAAAGATCAAACTTGCTGACAGCTAGCATTAGTAGTGGACAACAACCAGGTTACAAAAGATTCTCAGTTGAATCAAAGTGCTGACGAATTTCGGCCCAGAAGACTGACTGTTAGAGGAGTCAAACTCAGTTTTACTTTTGAGAATTAGGAAGGGACTAGAGAGTACAGAAGATCCGAAAAATTACTTGGGATACCCTTAAAATGCAGTAAAAGTGGGTAAGAGCAAGAGAATTATAGACCAGTTAAATATTAATTCTTGAGAAAATACTGTCAAAAAATTCTAAAAATAAGGTGTAGGCACAGAAAAGGAGAAGACTGATGAGCGCTGTGAAAGACAATATGTTTAACTCATTTCTTTCCCCAGGAGAGTTATAGGTTTTGGTATAGGGCCAGGTGCAGTAGGAGGAAGATATTTTCCTTTATCCAGGTTTTTGACACTTGTTTAACATAACATGTTCATACCACAAAATAGGGGAAAATAGAATGATAATGTTTCCCAGGAAGAGTCATCACTAGCTCATTTTCAAATGGGGGAACACACAAAGCAAGGTTTTGTGTGAGTCTGTCCCACTATTGGTACTACTCAGCATGTTTTTAATGATTAGTATGGGAGAGTGCATGCATTCAATTTGCAAGCTGAAAGCAGCAGCAAACACATCAGACAGCAGAATCAATTGGGGTTTGAACCACACATTACATTGGGAGAAGGCACATAGAAAAATATGCAGTTTACTAAGAATGGAGGCAAAATTCCATACCACACTCTGTGGAAGCAAGGAAGATACAGTGAATCATAATGTGGTCAGGAATCGTGAACATCAAGCTGCTAAAATACATACACACAATAGAAACCTCATTTTAAAGTGTGAAATAACCCTCCTACTACCCAGCTGAAAGCTTACAAGCAAAGATTAGCACACTTTCCAGTCTGGTCACAGCAACTGAAGGATATAAATCAAATGGTGGTGGGACAGTTGAGTGGTGAGAATGATCAGAGATTCAGGATACAGAATGCATTTCCTTAGAGAGTTCTTCAATAACAAGAAAAATATTCAGTAGTAAGGAAAATTATATATTGAAAGAGAACATGGAATTTTCATCACTGGTTATTTTCAGAAAAGAGTTGAACAAATACCTATCACAAACACAGTACATCCTGCCTTTGAGCAAGGTCTCTACTTCATGTCTTGTTTTCTGTAACAGACTGATGTGATTTCTTTTACAAGGACAGGAAATTGATAGACAGAACTGCGGATGAACCTCATCTCTAGCTGGGCAAACTTTTACTGTGTAAGATCAGTTCATTCACAGTGACACGTGAGGCCATGCATATTTCCCCGCAAACAGGTTTTAAAAGTGGTACTATTTCCTCTCCCTAAGAGAAGAACAGAAGCTGCAAATAGAGGTTACACACACTTAAAATCTCTATATGCTAAAGACTAAGTAAGCAGTTTCCAGTCATAAGAAGTTACGAATGAGTTACACAGATTTAAAAATGAATCTATAAAGCTGTTACTAAGACAATGATTAGAATTTTTCAAAGACAGAGATTTATTATACTTATAGTTCACATTTCTGATGTGAAATCTTTGGGTCATATGACTGAGTTACTGTATTGCTCTCCTTAGCAATACAATTGACATTAACTAGTGCTTGTAGGGCTCATCTTCTCTCAAAAATCAGCACACAGTTTAGATCCAATGAAATAACCTCTGGGGTAGTTCTTTAATTTTTCTGGTGATACCATGCAATTGTTCTTTAGATGTAGTAGACATTTGGTCTCAGTGCTTTGGAAAATAAAACCAAAAATTAGTCACTTCTTGAACTCCCATTTGGGAGCAATTTGCTTTTCAGGTGCTATTTTCTTGAGAACATCATGAAGAAAAAACCCACATATGACAGGGCCTTCTTTATATAACTGCTTGCAAAATAACAGCTAAAACATGTTTCCAGCTCTTTTCTGTAACCCTTGGTGACTCAAAGGTATAGCAGAAATGTTACTGAAGCAGATGATTTTCCACTATGTATATTGCTTATAGAAAAATTGCTTTGAAAGTGCCTAGGCTGAGAAGCTGATATATTGTTTGCTTGTCAAACAGCTTGAAGAGCTAGACAATACCATTAGAAATGGTATTGAAATGATGAATTGGATGGATGGATTATCCTCACCCGCTGTGTGTTGTTTGCTAAGATATTTTAGTAAGACTTTCCTGCTCCTTTCTGTTCTAACAAATTGTCTCCAAAATGTGCAGTCATGTAATTTGAAAATCAGACCCCCAAACCAGAAAATTAAAAACCCCAGTAGCAAATACAGGTAGAAAAGTATACTGCATATTGCTTTGGTCAAAAATATTTCTATATGACTTTAGCTCAAAGTCACCTCTGGAATATGAGGTACATTGAAGGATCTGATGATTAAACTCTAAATATTTAGACCTCTTATGACAGTCCATTGCTGTTTCTAGCCTTTTCAGTTTCTTTTCTGCTTCTGCTTCTGTTCATTTCCCTTCCTAGACATGAGCAGCTAATGCTTCATGGTTTCCATTCAGTTTTTGAATGCAGTATATTTTATTGTCCTGAATTCTTAACATTTGCTATAATTTTCTGTCTCTTAACAAAGTTTATTTTGATATCTGAATGTCTTCACATGTGGCATAGCTCTTCTATTACGTTTCATCTCTTTTCAACTCTAATTTTTTCATATCGTATAGAACAGACAATAAATACTAACACTGGAATAAAAAAATAAATTTAAAAAAACACTAAAGAAAACGACTCCTCTATTATCTTTAACTGGGCCATAGCCAAACCTGATATCAACCCCTATGAGGAACTAGATAGCAAAATCACTAAACTCACAACTCTCATTTTTCAAGAGTGCTGTAAAACTTTACGATTACTTGGAGCTTTATCACATGAAGGTAGGCTATGGTTCACAGCCATTCTGGTGAAGTTTCTCAAAATAAGCCTCTATATTTTAATCAGTTAATGCATATCCATCTTGGCAACACTTTCCTAATCTTTCAGAAAGTGTCCTCTGTAACAGGGTTGATAAATCATATCGGTGGATCAATCTTCATAACAGGACTTAGCATCATTTTTATATCTGGTAGGATCAGAAGGTTTGGAAAGATGGACAGAGGAGGAAAGGCTTATACAACAAGTAAGGCTCATAGTGCCAGTTTCTCTATTCTTACATTCCTTTGCTACTTTAAACCTTACATTAAGGTACTAGTAATTATCTGAGATGCAAATAAACTCAAAGACACAATATTTTAGAGACATACTCGTACATTGTAACAACCTTGGAAAGGAAATCCTGGACTAACCGCCTTTTATTGCAGCTATGGAAACTTATTTTTAGAATAGTCAATAGACCCAACAGTCTACCAGAAGACCATATTTCTGATTTCAGTTATCATTCCATGAAGGTAATAGGTACCTGTTTTTTCACTAGTTAATGCAGGTCTCTATAACCTCATTATAACTTAAGATCATCAAATGTGGAAAGGATACTGAAACTAAAGGAGGCATAGATTTTAATATTTCCACCAGAGAGACATTTGGTCATTTTTAACAGTAAAGTAGGGCATTATTCAAAGTATGATTCAAAAATAGTCTGAAGGCATGAGTCAGCCTCTCTTTTGTCTAATTCACTCTTCTCTGCCATTACCACTGTAATGTTACCTTTAGTGAGCACTGAGTGGTCTGCTGGGTTGTAGCCTAGTGATAGAATTATTCATATACTTCATTAACCCACAAATCTATAATAGATCTTTTGCTATCTTTACGCATATAATGAAAGTTTGCCTCCTAACTAACATCACAGACTTATTCAAACCAGGTGGTTGTGTTTGTACAGTAGTGATATTTCAGTTTAATAAATCATTTTCTCTGCTATCCTTCAGTTACCTAAGGGCTGCAGTATATATTACAAAGTAGCAGTCAGTAACATATTTTAAAATAAAAACCACTGAGTTAAGAGTACAGTAGAAGAACCAAAACAGTTTTTCACTCCACAGAAATAATAGCAACTCCAATACCCTGAATTTAGGACAACACATGCTTAAAGTGCAAGACCCCTTCCTTCACAAAACAAAATCTGATTGTTAAGATCTGAAAGACCAGAGTGCCTCAAACATTTAAGTTTAACCAGTGCACTTCTCTCACATGGTATTTGCCTCAGAACTCCATATCTAATATAGTATTTTCAGTAATCCTTAGGCAAGTTTCTCTAGGGGAAGATTCATTCCACACTAAAACAGATGTTGGCAGGTTGCTTTCCTGTATCTTTTTAGAAGAAGGACCACAAAACCCTTTCGGTTGGAAGGGATATTTAGAGAACATTTAGTCCACCCTCCCATCTCAAGCAGGGTCAGCTGGAGCAGGTTACCCAGGACAGCCTGAGATCAGCATGTCTCGCCTACACATTTGTTTGCATCATGCCCAGCAGCATCTTAGGAGGGGTAGCACTGAGAAGCTTCATATTAGCTTCACATCAAATGCCTCTGTGATCAAATGAGGCATTTCATACCAAATGAGGTATACCCTATAGCCCTAAGACCTGGGCTACTGAGAGTGTATTACTGCACTCCTATGGATTTCCAAGCCTTAAACATTGTACAGCTAGAGATCCACTTCTCACTTCCTCTGCTTTGACAAATTCGACAAAATAAACTTTTGCTAGATGTTTAATACTTTGCAAGCATCAGAAAAGTGATGTGCTGGAACTCAGAAAAATTTTTTAGATCAAAAACCTAGTCAGATTTGAAATGGAGGCTAACCTACTTCAAGTGGTAGCATCAGGTGGCTGTGGTTACAATGCAGAAGATCTATAGATCTGTACTTAGTGGCCCAAGCATTCTCTTCAATGCAGCAGTCCTCTTGTAATCCTGTGCAAAACTGAGCAGCTTTGGTGGAAATAACTAAAAGACAAGAACTTCTCCCCTTCTAAAACAAACTGTTGACTTTGCCGTAATTGATTTTAACGTAAATTGATTTAAACCTGATGGTTATGAAAGGCTGGCTTTGAACATTTTCAGACTAAGGAATGTATGAAGGCTAAGATAGGAAAGAAGGCAAAATCCTCAACAATGTATAATTGAAAGGATGCACACACATCACCTGCTCTGTAAAGGATCTTGGTGTACAAATCCTGCAGAAGAGCCTTTCCTTAAAAATATGAGCTAATTCCCTTCGTCTCCAAGCTGGATGCTCAAAAAATATATAATGCGTTGCATTAACATTTCCCTCCTATTATTTAGCATGGTAGACATCATCCAGTTCAGCATATATTGATCCACATATTATGATCCAATGCATATTATGATCCACATCCTAGCACCTAACTGACCTCCATAACCACTTACTGCCTATAAGTTCTGGCCACCTACCACAGAGCTGCAGAGTCCATTTTACAAACAATGCACAACAAAGTTCACTAAGAAGGCTCAGCATTTTTGAGTCTTGTCTCAACCTGTTGGCCATGATGCTGACTTCTCTTTCCCCACAAAAATGACAAGAAACCCACTTGACAAGCATATTTACACCCTACTTGTCTTAACATATTATCTGTTTTCATTCCAAACCAGAACCCATGAAGCTGAATCAGGACAGGCCATTGATTTCCCCCATGTTTAACTGTCTGCATATTTGTTTTTACATAACAGGAACATAAATAAGCAGACTCTTCAAAACAAGAGTGGAATTTTTTACATATATATGTATTATTGCATATGTGGTACTGGTACATTTGTTACTTCCACCGTTTATGCTGATGGCATTTATACAGAATGGAAATCTGTCATGGAAGAGTTAGACCTCTGTCTCAATTCTACCCTTAGGTCCTGGTATCCCAGAAAAAAAATCAGGAAATATATCATCATTCTCTTTCACAGTACATCTTTTCTATATTATCTTCTTTAGGTCAATACTATGCTCCCATTTGTAGCAAGGGAATTAGGGGAAAATAGATTGTTAAGGGTCTGATTAAATATTTAATCGGAATATGCGCACCTCTAATTCCCTGGACAGAGCTCAAGAGACAATGAACTCCACAGAGAGCTCAGTACATCAGGAACAAGATCAATGTTAATTAGAGCAAGATATATAAACTTCTTCCAAAGTGTAAGACACATGATAAGGAATTCAATGCATAATTTTAAGAGACTGGTATAGATAACTTGAGTCCGGGGAATTGAGCCCACTTTTGTTCGTGTTTCCATTAGTAACAGAAACATTTATTCTGAGGTACAGCAACATCAGGCTGTAAGTAAAATACATAACAAGAAATTAAGAAACACTTCCATCATGTGGCCATTAAAAGCCAAGTAGTTTTTCTTCTGTTGGTGATTACTAAAAGTATCTATTCATTGCAAAGAAATAGATTTTCTGCTCATGCAAAAAATAATGGGATATCACTGCAGTTACTGTAAAGATTTTCTTACTCAGAGAAAAAGATATTTTTGTAGAGTAGCATTATGCTTAATAAGAAAACACTCTGAAACTGTCCTTTTTCTTAGGAAATGAGCCACACCATAGAGGTAACTGTTAAAATGGTTAAAGGCCAAAAAGAACTAAATAATAAAAATAAATCCTAAATGCATATTTAATATCATGGGTAATTTAATGCCAGCTTCTTGACATAAAATCCAAAACATTTTTATGTCCTCAGCCGTGATCAAAAAAATAAAGCCATAGGTTACAGACTAGAAAAGTTACTCCTCTTGCACTAAGTTTTGGAGTAAAGTGGAGAAAGTGAGAAGAAAAACTTTGCATACAGTTGTGAGAATTTACACAAGGTGACCTGACAGATGCAGGACCATATCTTTAGATACCCACTTTATATACTTCATTAGCTATATATATATTTTGCTTTATTGTTCTGGGACTCATACACTCCTAAGTTAACACAGGTATGTACACAGAGCCACAAGTCTATGTTGTGCTGACTTTGAATAATTGCTACATTGATCCCATACCACAGAACTACAGAAAAAACTTACAGTCGCTGATGACCTCCTTGTAACAATCTATCTTGTCTTGTAAAGTTTATATGTTAAAAAAATGTGTCAGAGGGTAGTGCTCTTCCTGGGAACAGTGTCTAAACAAACACAGAAGCACCGCTTTTGGCAGCAAAAAGGAAATTATATTGAGAGGCAGACAATGGAAGGAACAATACTGAAACTGGTTTTAAAAACTTCTGCTTTTATTCGCCATATTTCATCTGCATAAAAAGCCATCATTTGAGCCTATGTATGTCATGAGCTGGGTTTTTTTTTGCTTTGGTTTGGGTTTTTTGACCCATCCAAGCATTAGTTCGGTTACCTGAAGATAAGCATTTTCATTCTGAGTTTGAAAAATTGTCAAAGAGAGCAGGCAAGTAATTGGGCTCTAACTTAATATATCCTTAATGAAGTCACAACTTCAAGTACAAATTCTAACATTTAAGCCAGAACTCGTGTCAGTGGGTCCATTGTTAGAAGTGTTGATAATAGAATTTACAAGAGCACTGCAGACGACCTCAGTGGTCTACATAAACAGAGATTCAAAATGGATATACAATTCATGTGCTTGGAGGTTTTAACACTGCTGACTCTGCTGCAGAGCCATGTTACTGGTTTGGGGCTCTCAGATCACTTTTCCAAGTGCCCTGAGTAAAAGATGGCCTTCATTTCTATTCACTACTATTTAGTATGGTGCAAAACGCATAAGTACCAATCACCCAAAGAAAGAACACATTTATTTTCACTGTAAAGTCCTCATATATTCTTTGTATAAGGAAATACTGACTAAAATAAAAAACTATAGAAGTTACTGAAATTTTACCCTGATATCCTACCCATATATTTATTTTGTGATTTGGGGCAAATTTAAAAAGTCAATTTCAATTAGTACTTCTACATAATAATATAGTCAATATTGTAAAAATACACCTTGATTTTATTTGCTTTTACACAAAAAAAGGAAAGATCTGAAAGTATTTTGATAATGTTTTTATTAATTAATAAATTTATAGATTATTTTTCCTCCATGAGAATTACCAGTTCACTAACTTGCACTGTTGCTGTAACCTAACCTCCAAGAGTTTACGTTTATCATTACCAAAACTGACAAATGAAAATAATTTCATCTAGAAAACTTCTGGTAAGCTTTCTGATAGTAACTTCTGAGAGCACAGGCCAAAGATTGGGACAGGAAAATTTACTTTAAATTAGAGTTGAAATATCACAGTGTCTTCATTACCTAGAAGTTACAATCCTATTCCAAAACAGATTGCTAAAGAGATAACCAGAGAACTTCTTAATTAAAATCTTATTGATGTGCTGTATCTACAGAGATAATTAATTATAACACCAAGTTTTGCATACAAAAACATATTTGTCTTGCCAAAGAAATAATTGAGAAAAATTACTTGGTGGCTAAGACTTGATGTAGATATTTTTTTGTCAATTTGCTTCTATTATCTGCATAACATCTTAAAGAGCTTCAATAACTGCAGATTTTTTTTTAATTGACCAAGAAACAAAATACAGGAGAGTAAAATAAATGTGCCCCACTCCATAAATTAATTCAAGGAAAGCAAGTTCAGTTGAACTGTGAAATGATCTGTATAACTGACATTTTACGTGCTACCCGTATTCATCAGGAGAAGCTGTAATATGTTTCCCTATTTTAAGCAATCAATGAACTACTAAATGTACTTTTATATTTTTAGCACAGTTTCTCAAAAATTCCATGCAGACCTACCCTTGCTAGAATGTACAAAAGCCTCACAAGACAGCTGCTCACCATTTTTAACCTTGGAGCACTGGCAGTATTTGTACCATTGTGTCAGATTTTATTTTTGCTACCAGACAGCAAAATAAAAGGCAAAAGGCTATATTGTAGAATTCATCCATCTTTCTGTGGTTATTTTAAAAAAATTAGTCCCATAAAATACAGTATCAGGAAGTACTGAAAACACATTCAGTTCACAGATTATTCAGGGTCTAGTAGGAAACAAAGCTCAGCAGGAGGCAGAATTTAACTACTGGCTGCTGAATGCATGGGTATCTTACGTTAATTAACACCAAGATGCAGCACGTGGGAACACCTCAATAGTGTTATGACTATATTTGACTCCGATGATGGCTCTACTCTAAGTGTCAATACTGGGAAATATTTTCTAAGAAATGTATTATCATATCAAAGGTCAAGAAATCATGCAGACTGGAAGAAAAGATGATTTTTCTATTTCAAACAGGTAAGCACGCAGTGGATTTTACAACAAGTAGTCTTTAAAATAGTGACATTATGACTCAATATTGTGAAAATTTATTTGGACTTGTAGATAACCATAATGAATTTTACTGGACTGTTTTAAACATAGTCAAGACGAAATCAAACCCATTTCTTTCTTCATATAAGTGTTCACTGATCCTTTGGGGATTGTAATTATTTTTAACAAGTTAATAGTTATGATGCATTAAAAAAAAATTAAAAAGGAATGGATTTATTGGTGCAAAGCAATTCACTCATTTAAATTTACAGCTAGCAAATTCATTACCAAATAATTTTCAAGGCTTTAAAGATAAAAGTCTTAATTGAGAGCTGATTTTTGGTGCAAGCAATATAACTTTCTTAGAAATTTTTCTTGGAAACAAAAGGATTTTGGAAGTCCATTACATCCATAAAAAAACAACAAAAAAAAAATAGCCAGAGGAACCTTTTTATGCAGGTTTTGTTTTGCCTGTGTCTTTAGTCTTCACAAATACAACACTATGCACTCTATCATCTATTTGAATGCTCCAAGAGCAACCTAACTGCAGTTCCTCGTTCCTAATAGGGATGACAAAGTCATTATCTGAAAAAACTTATACATCTTGAAGCAGCAGATGACAATCAGAAGTAGACATTTTAAAATGGATTCTCCAGGTTTTTTAAATATACAGTCATACAGCTTCTTCCATATATAAATGTTGAAAATATAGATAGAAATCATCAACAGAAGCAACTAAGAACTGGTATTCCCTCTAAACACTTTATTTTGCAGCTATTGGAACTCTCACATAAATGGGGAAAAAAAGTATAAGCAAAATAGTCTACCTCAGTGCCACCAAAAGAGACCACAAAAAACAAACAAAAAAAAAAAAGTTGTTTTATTCTCCTATACCATACAATGAAATAAAGATTTACTGGCATCAATAAAACAACACTTTTTTAAAATTAAAATCATTTTACTGTTCTGGATAAATATGCAGATATGTATAACTCATCTGGGATCTGGAGATGAGCAAAACACAAACACTATCATAAGGAAGAGAAAACATGAGGTGACCTGAGATAATCAGGCAAAACCAGGAAAGTATCTGAGGAAAAACCCTTTACACCCCAATGACAAAAAAGGAGATAATACTGGCATAATAAAAGTTGCAGACCAAAAAAATTATTCATACAAATTTTCACTGGACAGAAATATCAAGGGGCTCCATTTAAAACCTCCCAGATATGAAAGATCAGAAGAGTGCTTGAGAAAGTTACACATAATCAAGTTAGTATTTTCACAACCCCCTATCATAAAATTTCACAATGGTAATTTTAAAAGATGTACAAAGGAAAATATAGCAAAAGATGAGCATAGAAAGGATGAAGTCTGCTTAACATTCACACTGCATAAGTACAGATTTGCAGATTACACTCCTCCCAGAGCATGCCTGATCCTGAACTGATTTAAATGAAGAGTGAAAATCACAGAGGTGTCTGAGACCATTGAACACATGCTAAGCTGTAATAGCTTTTGTAAGTACAGAGATTTATTTCATGGGACACAACAATAATCCTTGGTATTATAGGAAAAATAGCACATTCATCCTACTCTTCCTAAATTTTGAAGACCCAACTAGATTGCAAAGTTAATTCACCTAAGGATTTAGTCTAGACAGACCAAGAGTAAATAGGACTTCAAGAAGTTGGAGAATTTCCTGTGGAAAAGAGAAGGAAAAAAATGTTAGGAAACTTTGTGTACTTTCATATCTGTCTTTCTTCAACAAGATTCAAGCCAAACACTTATTAGATGCCTGTACCTGAAGATGAAATAGGAAAATAAACTGTTTCCAGTTTTTTCAGATTGGATGGAATTTGGCTGGCTTAGCTTAGTGAAGAAAGATGGTTATTAACAGCTCTGTATAGCCCTGGTTTGGGATGCGATATCTTTTACATTTCTTCAAATCCTTTCGAAACAATGAGGACATGTTGTGTGCTGTCCACCATGATATTACAGGAACATTAAGGGATACACTGCTGTTTCTGATAATACTCCTGTGTGGTGACTTTAATCCAGAGGCTGCATTCTAGAGAGCTTCTCAAAAATTTTTTTGAAAATATGTGTTACTCCTGATGAAATGCATTTTGGGAAGAACAGAATTTAGTATCATTATTTTCACTAGAGTGGAGATGTCTGGAACTATGTTGAAACAGATTCAGAAATTTGAGAAGGAAATCTTGTTAAAAAAAAAGCAGTAGTTGTATTCAAGGACTCTGAGATAAGTCTGAGGAGGGGTAAGCATTTTCACTTCGGAGTCAAATGGATTTGCTAAGAAATGCCATTGGGAAATAGCAAATGAAACAGTGAATGATAATAAAAAAAAATTAAAAGAAAATATATCAGAGGGCAAGGGAGGTAAGAGAAAGAGACAGTGAGCAGAAAAGAAATAGGAAAATAAACAGAGCATTATTTCAGTATGTCCAGCTACCCTCAAGCTGTTGGGATATTTTACTTACTAAGTTATTTGAGGAAATATTGAAGGAAAACTGGCAGAGAATGAAACTATGCCACTCAGTGTTTAAATGCTAAATTTAGTTAATTTTTTTCAGCTCTATTAGATATAACTCCAAGTACATCAGCTGAAAGTTAATGTGCTGATTCAAGCACCTATGAATATGTGTATGTGTCTGTATATATATATATATATAATATACATAACCCAGCTGATATGTTTATTCAGAGCAAGTCAAACAAGCCCATCACATCAAATTAGCCAAAGATTAATAGGCTTTGGGCACAGAATATATGCATAACCCAGAAAGAATGAATTTATCAAGTATACACTGCATAATGCTCACACACATTTTTCTGAGAAAACCTTAAGTTTGATGATCTGTGACAAAACTGATGCTTTAAAAAGCTATGAAATTTCATAAATTCTTCCTTCTTCTGCTGTTATGACTTATGAGTTTTCTTCACATATGTATTTCTTTTGATGCAATAGTCTTAAAACCTGTGGATCCAGGTTAAGCTTCCTACAAACTCAGTGAATATAGTCTGGTAAAAGTTATCTGAACATGCATTATCTACCCTACCTGGAAACAACCATTGCTAGACACCTGAAAAATGGATCAAGCCCTCCATATAAATAACAGGGGGTTTTTTTGTTTATATACAAAGCTGGGTACTCCATCTCTTTTTCCCAGGTTAGTGAAGTTATTAATGTAAATTTCCCTGACTGGTGAGTTTATTTAAAAGATATTCAATCTAGACCTTCCATTGTATTGTTCTGTCAGAAAAACCAAAAAGAATGAAACTATGAAAAAATGAGAAAAAACATTTTGCAACTACATATTAAAAATCAGACACCAGGCTCAAGTAAGTTTTCACCAGGATCCAACACATTATACTTATTTTAGCTTCATTAAGTTGAACTATGATCACAGCATTCTTCATGGCATTCAGCAAGGCATAAGCCATATTTAAACTTTTTGTTCCCATCTTAAGAGAAGGAATTAATATGGATTGAAAAGCTGGCCAGATGTGAAAGACTAACCATATCCAAAAATTAAATGTACCTTGCATCTATGTAAATATATGCTCCCCTACAAAAAAAGTCATAATGTAGCTAAGTACACCAAAACTATGCAAGGTTAATCTTTGCAAGCAATGGAAAGAGCACACTGGGTAAAAATGTAGACAGATTGTCTTGTAAAATGGGACATTTCGCAAAACTATTTGCCTATGGAAAAAATCCAATTTGGGACAGAAGAGAAAGGTTGGTGTTTTTCATCCCTTTCATCTTAAGCAACACAGCCTCCTTGGTTTACCTAATTTTGTTAAAGAACTCAAGATTAATTTCTCCTAAAAATTCTGTGCGAGTGATTTGCCTTCTTTACACAGAGAGCTGCTGAGTGCCTGGCGGCAATTTGTGGGTAATAGACTAGAGATGGCCATTTCGGTAAATTATTTCCTTAATGACCCTTTGCTTCACAATTTGACTAATACTGCTGCTTTCATTTTCCAGTCTCTGCAGTATTTTTTGTATAACCTGACATAAGTCAGGAATCCCTAGCCTTTCAACACATGGTGCACTCCCTGGAAATTGACAAATAGAAGTAGTATTTGTTTTGTGAAATTACTTTCAGAAACAAGGGACTCAGTAAAGCAAGGTCTCCCAATACACACTGACAATATGGAAATCTGTTCTCAAGAAAGTTTTTTATACCAAGTATTCAGTTTATTCTACTGTTGGAATTCCACTGAAAAAACCTGAAAAATAGTAAGTGTAAAAAATCTGTTTTATTTCGGGACTAGGAGGGCAGAGAAGCTATGAATTCATAGATTTATTAATGTAATAAGCATTAGAATTTTTTCATGTGTATACAAGGTTGAGATATAAAACTAGTCTTAGAGAGAGGAGAAAAAAAAAGGAAGAACAATCATAATTTTCTCATAGAATGTATACAATTGTTTTGTGTTATTGTCTGGAAAGACAATGAACAGTCGAAAAACAGATCACTGACTAACCCTTCCAGGTAACTTTTTTAATAAAAATCAGTTCAGGTAATAATGTTCTGTTTCTTTTCTGTAGCCCACCTTAAGCTGATTTCATATATTTTAATTTAAAATTTTCTCTCATTGTATTAACTGAATGATTGTACCTCATATTACATTTCTTTTGGAAAATATTTATTCTATGAATAAGGAAAAATGTTGAAAAGTTGTTATGATACATAAGCTATATATCTACAGTCTGTATTTGGTTCACAGTTTTAACATTCATTTTCAATTCTGTCTGTTAGGAATTTTGTGGAGGTCTAGAAGAGAGAGATGAAAAAAAATCAAGTAAGCAGAGTGCTAGACAAAATAATACGTAGTTTGTTTAAGCTTGTGTGATCTCCAGTGCTCAGCGTCCTCCTGGACCCAAGCAGGAATACGCACTGGATCAGAAACAGCACTTACAACAAAAGCCTTTCCAAGCCATTTTTTTGTTGTCCCAGTGGTATTTCTCAGTGTTATAACACATTCTTCATTCCAAGCATCAATAATATTTAGAGACTCACCAGCTGCTCACCCCAAGGAATCTCCAGCTGGAAAAAAGTTTATAGTTTCCTTATGAACTTTTCATTGCTCATACTCTGTATTAATAATTGATAAACCTCAAGACTTCACTCTAAACTTCTAGCTCTAGTCACAGTATATTTCACTTTTTAGTCCTTAAAGAATTTTAATCTGAGCTTTCTGAGTGCTTGTTGTATTGCAACAGGACTTATACCTCTCTTGGACTTAAAATAGCTTAAATTTTAGCTGACCTTATCTTCATATTATTGATAATTATTACATTATTTATGGGTTTCAATTTTAAAATTCCTATTAAAAAACTATATGCTGAACATTGGGGAGGATGACCACTTTGTGAACTCAATATCCTATGAGGAAAATTCTGTGCAAAAGAAGCTAAAATATGCACTCAGTACGTGTCTCTTCCAATTTTACAGATCAGAATTATCCACATGTTTGATAACTTAATCCTTCAATTGAAGTATTTTATATCAGCATTAAACACGTTTTGGTTTTAAATTCTAGTTTTTGCTTATGTTCCCATGCATTTGAAGATAAACAGGTAGGGGGAAAACATACAGGAAATAGTAATTCACTAAGCAAACAATACACTTTTCCCATGCCAGAGAGGATATGGAGTTACACAAGGCAATAGACATATCAAAGTAGTCATTCATAAGACTTTAAATATCAAAAAGGCACCTAGTTTTTTCATGGAAAAGAAGTCTATTTTCTTCCCAGACCTTGATAGCTAGCAACTTCTGTTGACCAGTACAAAGGGAAGGTCAAGCCAGTGGCCGAGTTTCGATGTATCATCCAATGCCTGAGCAGACAACCCACATCTCTAGGAGTGACAGTACACAAGAAACATTCCTCAGGGGCACGTTACATTTTAATGAAATACAAGACAGGGATAGCTTGATGACATGCCTGTGATCTACAAAAAAAAGAAAGTAGCTGATCTTTCTAATCTCTAATTCTACTGTGTTATTAAAACTGTGCATAAGCTGGAGGGGAGGGAGGTAAAGGGAGTGGATATGTCCTTTGAGACCAAAACCTAGCTGACAGCTTCAGCCTGGCTGTGACAACAAATAGAAGAACAGAAAATAAAATACCTAAATAAAGTCAGGATAGCTTCAGGTTCCTAGAGCTTAATGAAATTATCTTCTCAATCTTGAGCTTATTGCCTTCAACAAACTCACAGAGAAGAGTCTAAAGAGGATTTGAAAGATTTCATTAGCCCACAAAAGGACAGAGATAAATTTACAGACAAATTTCTTTTTAGAGAGGAAAAAAAACCCATCAGTTGTTTAAGCTGTTTGAAGAGAAGTGACAAGTAATTGACACCACCATTTTTAGGGAGAAATCAAGGGGGGAAAGTGGTGGGTGAGAGATAGATCAAGACAGGCCTAATCAAATATGAATAAGAAGCCCAAGATCCTGAAACATGCTTCTGAGAATCCAAAGCAATGTCTGACTCCCTGAAAGGTCAACTGCTTCTTAAGGAGATCTTTACTCAGACATAACTGAGTATGAAAACTATTCTTAATAATTAACAGCACTGAGATCAAACCAGTCTAAATTTTGACCCAATTGAAGAGAGGCAGCAAATGGGGGAGGTCTTTATATCTGCAGATTTTTTAAGCACTCACACATGATATTTTCATAGGCAATGAGGGTAACATCTGCATGAATCTAACAGGCAGTCATCTCTTTAGTCCTTATGTATTCAGTTATCTGAAAGGACATAAAGACAGAGTGGATTTGACCAATTTTTATTCCACCACTAAATATTGTATTACTCTCTGAATAATAAATTTAATATTCAGATTTTATAATCTGCAAGTTTGAAAAATTAACATGTACTCCAAGTACTTTCGGTGAGAAAAATTAGAAATGAAAAATTATGTTGATAAACCAGAAAAAGAGTCCAGGAAGATTCAATAGAACCCTGTCTTTCGTAGTCATTCCGGGGCAATAAATGCAAGATATGCAAATATGGGAAAATTTCATAGACAAAGTATCTTCCTCCTGGGTGGAGAGCTATACCTCAACAGAAGGATCACACCTCTCATTTCTCATCTAGTCCTTAGTAATGAGGTGGTAGGAGTGAGGTTATATGGCAGCATATGGAAATCTATACTGAAAACCTAGGAACAGCAATTTAAAAAGCACCATCTACTAAACATAAGCAGGAGGTGGTTCAGAGCATCTTCTCTAGCTGTTCATGTTTCTCTCTACATTCGCATATCAATCTTATATGATTTATTTGGTCATCAGCCTTAAGCCACCTTCTGTTTTGTGTAGGCACATCATGTTTCAGAATTACTGCTCCTTTGGACAATGGGGAAAGACTTGACACAATGTTGGTGCTCACACCAACAGCTAGACATTAGATGTGTAACCAAATTTTGCCAAAGTCTGATGAAAACATTAGACAGAAAAAAATATATAAAAACTAAAATCAACCCTTCAGCCATTCTGGTGGATGTATATTGATATTACTACTAAAATTGAGCTCCACAGTTGTAGAAGATTGTCTGCAGAAAATAATCAGAAGCCCGTGGTTTCCAGGCCTATTGTTCTCAATTCAAAAGAAAATTTGTTCTGTTCCGTTTTGATTTTCCTCCTAAATTCTGCAAAATTTTATACATTTGTTTGACGATAAATTCCAACAAGATCCAGTTATATATTTGTGATAACTCAAATGTCTCACTAACACTAAGTGGGGAAAAACTAACACCAAAATGACACATCTGAAATAAGGAAAGATATTCAGGGATGTAGAATGATATCTGGCTAAGCAGCTTTCTTTCCACCCTCCCCAGCCACCTTTTCCTTTTTTTATTAAAATACTTGATTGTATATACACATACTACATCCTAAGGAACTCAAAGGAATAAGAAAATTCAAACTGAAATGAATTTAAAGCAGATAGATTGTGGGTACTTACATTTCACTTAGGAAAACAAATCTTCCTGCATAAGTTTGGATGCCCTGAGCCTCAAAGTTCATAGTTTTCTATCCCATCATTTTAATGGCAAAAGCAGTTAACAAAGTAGAGCAAAGGAAATATAAATCACAATAGACTCCAGTATTTTCTACTCTCTGAAGGATTAGTGGATAATTAGCAAGGCAAATGAAAAATGCTTCCAAAAAGAAATGTTGCTAGTGGAAAACATGGCTATATTTTACAGATTTAGGCACCTTGCATTTTCTGAATATTTGTGCAGCAAAACAAACACAGAACCTGTTTGTAACAGAAAAAGAGCTACTCAGGCACTGCCATGCCACATTAGGTTTATAAGAAGTTCATAGTAGAGAGAATATTCTAAGTTATTTCAGTGTCATGAGGAGGGGAATGTCATGGATTGTCAAAAGAACAGAGTGTCAGAGCAAGGATGTAGGACCAGAGGACAGTGGGAAAAAATGCAAGATTCAGTTTATAGATATTCTGTGCAACACAAGCAAGTGAACCTGCACCTGTCTGCCTGACCAGACATTTCGTTATTGGGAAATAAAAGTATCTCCATTGTTTCAGATCTAACAAAAAGCATAACTCTTTTACCAGGAAGAGAGCAGATGCAATGATCACCTTGCAAGAAAGGCAGCATGCACAGTCCTATGTCAATGCAGAAAGGGAATACAACAGAAAATAATTATATTTGAAGATTGTGTATCATGTGCACAGATGCATGAGCTTCTACAGATCAGAAAAACCCAATTTTGGCTAAGTGGTATGAAGGAATAAGAGTTTTCCTTGAAATCAAAAAAAGTTTCAATAGTATAAAACCAACTTGCCAGCCCAATACTAGTCTCCCTTCTTAAAAAAATCAATTTGCTTTTCCATTAGAATCAGCGCACAACAAATCAGCCCCCACATCTAAGGATTGGACTCATTATATCCAGAGCGGGTTTCAGGGAGGAACTTATATAAGTGAAAAAAAGAATTTAAGGAAAAGCATAGCACTGAAATTGCATAGAACTGGAAACCTTTCTCTCTAAGCACCCTATATGGCAGCAAGATTCCATCAGGGAGTTTCAAAATTTGAAAAGAGAATTCTAACATTTTATTTTAGAATTTTTTTTACCCAAACCATCGTTCTAAGACCAAAACCAAACTGGATTTCAGACAAAGTACTAGAGTTAATTAAAAGCAAAGTATGAAAACATGTAAAGAAGTAGAAATTTTTAAAAATAAGAATGTTAAGAAACCCATGTTCTCACACAAAGATTGTTTCTATACAAGGTTTTAATCTACCCTATCTAATAACCAGTAGTAAAGTCATAGATGTCTTTCCACCACTTCAAAAGGTAGCCCAGGTTTGTGATAATAAGTCAGGCTACTGAAATCCAGAGAAAGCATTAAGTGTGAGAAAAAGTGTCAAAAGAAGTAAGTAGTCACAATTGTCCATATCCAAGGAAATAGTATATACCAGACACTGACCTGACCTCAATTCCTCAATTCCCCGCTGAACTGGTTCAAGTTTGCTCCAACAACTTCATTTCCTTAACTTCCCTTCTGTATTGACATCTGTCATGAGGCACTTTGCTTTTTTAGAGAAGACAAGGGTTCAGAATAGCTTGATACTCTTACCTTAGAAGTCAGAGCTGATTATCTTAATAATAAAAGATAACATGAAAGGTCAAAAATCTTCTTTCTCAAAGAAAAGTCAAGTTCTTACATAGAATTTGTATGTTTGCCTCAAAGTAGAGAGTAACAGACCTACATGAATATTACAATCAGAGTTCTCACGGTCTTAGTTCTTTTCCCTTTCAATACCCCAAGAAACACTAGAACTATTCAACTTAAGGGTTTTAAACAATGACAGCCAAAAAAGAAGAGCCTGATCTGAAATCCAAGGAGTTGGATAATAAGTTCAGCAAAGATTTAGGTATAAGTTCCAACAAATCTTGCAACATTTTGGACATGAAAGCTCCTAACGGCAAATCAAAGACTGGATCTGTAATTGCTGCTGACTCAAACTAAGTGAAAGCACGAGACAACAAAGAATGACAATAGTTTATATATATTTATATGCCTATTTGATTGTTATTTATCCAACTGTAGACTCCTGGATGACAGGAAGACTTCCTCCATAGCATTCTCCAAGGCATCTAGTCATGCCACAGGCAACAGAAGAGTTTTATGTCAAACAGAAACATACGAAGGTAAAGGTGAATAATCAGTCTCAAACGGCCCCAGCCTTACAGAGCATCAGGTCACCTTGTGCAAAGTTTGGGATACTTCTGAGACTGGGTCTTCATATATGACGATATTTCTACAACCAAGGAGCGGCAGGGGCTTCACAGAGTTCTGGAAAACTAGTTATGAAGCCTTTCCTATAAACTGTGAAATCTCCAAATAAAAATATTTGTTAAAAATTTCTTTTCTCTTCTCTTTCCATGCACAAGGAATAAATTTATCCAGAATCAAAGAGAGATTTCTATCAACTGGGTTTTTTCTTGTCTTTGTTTATGCAGTATAACTGTGCTACCTCTTCACAGAATAAGAAAGCACATAAAAACCAGAAAGGATAAATTAAAATGCAAGCAAGCAGAACTGAACACTCTTTTTAAAAATGGAAGGATGTTAAAATCTAAGGCAACTGGAAGCGTATGTGCTAACAACACATTTTACACGTGCAACACCTGAAACAACTGCTGTAAATATAGACAGGTCCTTTCCCACCATAATTCAACCTGCAAAGTTCATACCCTGCTTTGTCTGCAATCAGAACCCAATCCAGGGATGTTTTTTACCCTGATATTGACAGAAAGTATTACAGATGAATCTGAAGAAGTTTTAGGTAGTATATTTACAGAGTGTTTTAAAACAATAACCACTCCTGTTTAGGCATGAGTGGAAGAAAGAAGAAGGTACAGAGGTATAAAAATCAGCAGTAATAATAACAGCAAAATAGCCCAAGGGAAAAATTCTAGTGCAACAAAACCACGCAGAGAAAAATAAATGAAGGTATCATTTGTCTTCCGTTTTTCCCCATAAGGTAAACAATTCTTCAGTCTTGCAAGCAGAGCAATGGCAATAACTTTCCC
The DNA here is from genome assembly GCA_026261815.1 of Monarcha castaneiventris obscurior. Classification (NCBI taxonomy): domain Eukaryota; kingdom Metazoa; phylum Chordata; class Aves; order Passeriformes; family Monarchidae; genus Monarcha; species Monarcha castaneiventris. The sequence goes on from JAMPIT010000433.1 coordinate 28,042,831, forward strand.
ACTTTAAAAATTGGATATTATTAACTAATTCATTTCTGAAAATTAAAGTCATGATAGTTAGAAAAATTCCTCTTGATTAAATCCACATGAAAAGTAAACATACTTAACTTTTACAAAGTCATTCTGTCATTATAAAATATTCCCCATAAAAGGGAAAGGCAAGCATGTTTTCTAAACAGTGGTATACTGAAATAATTTACAACTTGGCCAAATTGAAAACAAAAGTTTTCCAATGCTATTGAGAACCATGAAGCACCAGCTTTTTCCAAGTTTAAGACTTTGAGAAAAGTTCTTTAATACTCTGTCACATATCTCCCAACATTGAAAGTATCTCTTTTCTGAACTACACAGGCACAAAATCTATCCACAAGGACTAAAGCAATTTCACCTGCATCACATCAGCCTTTCTCCATGGCTGAGTACAGTGCTACAATTATTGGAATGTTTCCTCCTCTCTCCCATGAATGTCAGACTTGAAGTGTAAAAAACTATAAAAATGCTTTGAAGAAAGCCACATACAGCTGTACATATTCAATACTTCATCTACTGGAGATGATCAGAGAACCAGCCATTAGCAAAAATCCAAACCTGAGCATTTCTCTTTTGTTTTAATTTTTTATTCTGACAACCATTCTCCCCCCCAGATTTTTTAACCAAGTCCAGGGCAATGGCACATATGTACAAGGACTATGCTCACTTACTCATAGCCTGTCTCAAAGGGCTGGAGGTGAATTACATTTCTTTGGCTACAAGATTTCTCCAAATAACAATAAGGCTATAGAATATCAATTCTAGAATATTATCAGGAGCATATTTTAATGTGGATTTTGTACTGAAAGTAATACTGAAATTTATGTTTGTGTGATATTTTGTACACAGGGACACATAATTGCTTATGCTTCAGTCTAAAACAGTATTGTAGAAGGAAAAGTCAATTCTTTATTTCTTGTAGTATAAATGCAATAAATTTCTCAGTTATAGCCTGTCACTTAGTTGCTTGGAAAAGCATAATAATAAGATTTTGGGCATATATGCTCTGTTACAGACCTATAAAAACACACATTCTGTATCTGAATCTTAGGTTCCTTTCTTCCTGTTCATATTACTAAATTATTATTCATTCAAAGACTCAACTTCTTCAATAAAGAGTACTTTAAGAACTTTTGTTAAATCTGGATTTTCAGCATTCAAGTCCTTTTTAAATTGATCCATAAGGCCTTTATTCCATAAGTAGAAAGCATGGTTTGATCACTAGTTTTGCATTGTTTGAAATCTAATAAATTTTTGAATTCAGGCTAAGCAAAGGTCAAACAATGACTCATTGCTTTTGATATGGAAAACGTTGCTCTTTGACTTATTCTGTAATTGCTAACAGCTTTTTGACGTAAGTGGTCATGGTATGAAGAATTGATGGTCATGTTTCTAGTGGTTTTGGATTCATTTGTCAATAGTCCTTAGAGTTTCAATAAATATATTATCCAGTGTTTTTTGTACTCGGTCTACAGTTCTGCAAAATAATACTACATTGTTTATGTAATTACATCTTTTATGTACTGTATAATATTAACTTACTTTCATTATGAGGTGTTAGGGAGAGGCTGTAAATCAAAACCTAGATCAGAGTACAGGACACTGCTCTGGGTAACTTTATTTTTAATCAGAGCAGATGTAAAACTGCATATATAATCTCCAAATGGCTCCATAGACGGAAGCATATAGAAACACAGAATAGCAGCAAGGTAGAGTCCTTCTTAACATTCTCATAAAAAAAGAATAGTCTAAGGCAAGTTTGATCTCCTACTTTGATCTCACCTTCCTCCCAAAATTTAAATTTGAGAGGTGTGCCACAAAGTTGCAGAATGGATTCTGCACTCGTTGCCCTTTATTCTGTAGCTTCTGCTCAATTCAATTTCTCTGTACAAAAAATCAGAAACCTGACCTACTTTCAAGTCCAGCTTCACAATTCTGCAGAGGGACAGTAGTCACAACATGCCTCGCAGCATAGATCCTTGGTAGAAATGAGTGAGTAGGATGATGTCTGGGTACCCTGCAAGTTAAATTCATATCTGCATTTAATACTCAATATACCTGGAATGGAAGTAGTGGAATAAAAGAAAGATAACCCTGACTTTTAAGGTTTTGCCTCGGCATTGCTGCCAATTTCCCAGATAACAAGAGCGCTTTGAAAAACAGCAAATCAAAGACTACTTTCATGCCCACCTGTAGTCCTTGCAAGACCTCAACATCAAACTTTCCTTTATAAAATACCTACCACCGTAATAATATCACAGCAAAACACCAAGAGACTGAACAGTTCCTGCAACTTAAGAACCAAATTCGTCAGTTTATCACAGTGTCATATTAATTTGCCACATTTTTAAAGCTTAAGGCATCATAATATGAATTGCTAGAGAATAATAACCCTTAAATGGCAAGTGGGTTTACACTAGAATTAAGCTGTTCCCCCTGCCAGTGCACAAGCCCCTTCAAGAGGCAAAGAACTCTACTTTTAAAATGTGTTTAATCCTGATTAGGAGCATTATCTCTTAGAAACCTATCAACTGAGAAAATAAAGGAAAAAAGTAAGAAGAAAAATATAAAATGAGCACAGTTCTTATGACTTTAAGGTGGGAATAAAATCTCTTAGTTAAAATCATGACTTTCCATGGATTGCTTGCTAAACAAATGGGAGAAGCAAATTTATTGCTTCTACAATATAGAGAAAAATCTCTAGTATCACTTTTTATGCTTTATTCAATATGATATTAGACTTCTGCAGGTTTGGGGTTTTATTTTTTTCTTCAGTGCTTAAAAAAATCACTCCGTTTCCTCATTTCTTTAAATGTCATTATGCAAAACTTAAGTGACAAAACACTCACTTTTCTCAATGTGACCTCATCAGCTACAATTCCATACTAAGCTGTCTAAACTGTTGAGTCATTAGATGCTGCCATGGAACATTATTTGGTGCTACAAGCCTTAGAGTACCATGGGCTACCTTTTATTCCTCCTTTTATGTCCTGTTTCACACATTCTGTTTGGCCACGGAGGGTGTGGAGTGTCCATCCTGAGAACTATTCAAAAGGCATCTGGACACAGCCAGTGACCCTGTCTGAGCAGGTGGCCATTCCAGATGACCTCGAGAGGTCCCTTCCAACCTCATCCATTCTAAGGCGGGTACTCTCCATGACACTATCAAAAATATTTCTCATTTTAATAGTAAAAATTCAAAAGTCTTTTCTCGTTGTATTTCTAGTTATAATTGAAATACTTTTCATCAGGACATTATCCAAAAGAGTTGAGCAATTTTAGGAAGAGTATGAATTTTCTTCCTTCCATCCCAAGCTGCAAGCTAAAACAGCCTATAATAATAAGCATAAATGTTTTGGGGAAAGAAAGCAGTCTGGAGTACACGTACTGGTAATGAAAACTTCAGTCTTTAGCATTGTTTGATGTTAAGACCAAAGACTAGATCTAAATTCTTTACTAAAGAATTTTTGCAAACAATTAGCTAATTTATATAAGCAGGTAACCTGCCAAGACACAAAACCATGCAAAACCCGGAATGAAACACCTACAAACCACAACAACTGAGCTTAATACATATCTCAAATTTGTGATACAATAGACCTGCCAGTAGGTCATTTGTATTGCTGGTTTAATACTTGTTTCAGAGCATTCTACTCAGTATATTTTCTTCTGTGGGTATACTGTGTACATGCACCCATGAATTAGGTACATAGATTAGGAACCAATTTTGGAGCCTACTAATCCTCACAGGTTTTGTTTCATAATCCTTATGAAGGGATAAAAAGAATTAATTACGGAAGTAAACTAACATTAAAGACTCCTCAGGGCAAGAGAGACATGGAGCTCATGGAGCAGGTCCAGCAAGGGCAACAGAATTGGTTAAGGGACTGGAACATCTCTCTAAGGAGGGAAGCCTGAGGGAGCTGGGCCTGTCCAGGGAAGAGGTGGCTAAGAAATTATCTCATCCATGTCTATAAGGATCTGAAGGGAGGTTACTGAGAGAATAGAGACAGAGTCTTCCGTGTGGTGCCCAGCAATAGGACAAGAGGCAAATGGCAGAAACTGATGCACAGGAAGTTCTACCTGAAGAGGAAGAACTTCTTTACTCTGTTAGTGCCGAGCACTGGAACAGATTGCCCACAGAGTGAAGTCTCCTGCACTGGAGATATTCGTCTGGACACAATCCTGTGCCCTGTGCTCTAGGATGACCCTGCTTGAGCAGGGAGGTTGGACCAAATGACCACTGTGGTCTCTTCCAACCTCACCCACTCTGTGGTTCTTTGATATAGAAAAGACAGAAAAGGTATAAGAAAGGTAACTCTGTCTGTCTAGTTTTTCCAAAAGACAATTCTTATGAAGGTAATTTGGTGTTCTAAAGATAAAAATCATATTGAAATTCAATATAGTTCTGTTAGATAAACAACTATCTCTAGTACAAACACCGAGAAAGTAGAACAGCATTCCAGCTCCCTCTACTGGACTAGAAATGTTATATTAATAACATTGTATTTGTAAAGCATTTTCCTTCATCAGACTCTTGAATTTATCAGGCAATTTCTTTTAAAAAAATATTTTTCTTTTCTCTAACACGACATCTAAAAAACCAGTTTAAATGGTATTGTAACTCCAGAACACCTTCTTTTTCTAAAAGAAAACCTCAAACTTTAAGAAAGCCAAGCAACAAAAGCAGATTTTAGGCAACTATTCAAAGCTTACTGTGAAATTTTCTCATTAATTATTCTGTAAATAGGTACCACGACTCACTAAATTATTTTTGTATCATTTTCCTTATAAAATTTATATAATTTTTGCCTCTTTCATCTGCTGGATAAGTTGTTTCAGAGACGAAAACCAAAAAATTCAGTAGAAGGTGAAAGTCACCAGCTCTTAAGAAGCAAAACCAGAGGATTGTTACCTAACTGACAATTTAAAATATATATTTCTGCACACTGAAAGACTTTCAAAAACCCAAAACCAAAACAAGAAAACTTCCATTATCTTACATTGTAAACTCATCCTCATCAGCAACCTAGACCATAGCCTTTTCTTCTCCTTTCCCTGTCAGGAATGAAACAATCATTTTGTCATTTTTGCATGTGTATTTTTCAACGCAAATCTAATCTGACTGCATCTCCCTTAATAACAGTTTCTCTAGGTGAAATCTCTACCCCTAAACCACTGAAACAACAGCATTGTTTTCTGTGGTCTTCTATTAATCTTTTTCTAATTTAAATAATTGCTGACAGGCAATCTGCTTGGGGACAAGCAGACAATTGACATCTCAATTACTATCTCAAGAGATGAAAAATTCAAAGGAGGAGCCCTGAGATACTTTAGTTGGCTTTAGCGCTACACTTAAATCCAGATCCACTTGTTTTGGGGGGAGTTCAAGACTAAAGGATGATTAGCACAGATGGAGGGATATCAAGTCTGAAAAAGAGTCTGGTCCTTAGAAATTGCTTGAAACTACAGAGGTTTTAACTGTAGTATAGGTGTGGAGGATGCTTTAATTTTCAACAATGGAGAACTTGTTTCCATTGGGCCTCCTAATAGTTAAACAAAAATCACACAAAATTGCAGCTGAACACAGCAGACTTAAGAGAACACATTCTTCTCAAGCATACTGTGGTGTCTTGCAAGTTCTTTTTCCTTCTTATTTATTTACTCATTTTCATTTCATAACTAAGGAAGAAAAGATGACACAGGTTCAAAATAAACACATAATTTAACAAATATTTCAGTCAAAGAAAAGACTGGTATTTTAGCCAGCAGGGAAACAAAGAACACATTGCTGTGAAGCAGAAAGATTTTTTTAAACAAATAAAATAGTTGAAAGTCATAATTACAAATCTTTACTTACAAAGTACAGCATGTGAAAGCCAATGAAGATGTCCACCTAGCCAATACAGACTTGAGTAGTGATATTTACAAAAACACAATGAAAAAATGTATATTGTTATCAAATACATATGAAAATTAACTTAAGAAACTTGAACATTTTTTTATTGTCCATCCACTGACACACATCTACATTATTATTATTATTATATCTTCAAGCAGGGAAGAAAAAATAAAGTGAGAGCAAGAAGTAAATTTAGAGACCTTACTCTCTACTTCTTTACAGCTTCTCATCATGTTACACACAAACACAATATTATTTGTTTCAAAAGCAGTTTACCAATAAGAACTGACATTTTAAAGTAAATTAGTAATAAGTTCCCTCTATAAAAATCTTGTACCACAGTCTAGAAGATTTGAATGAGGTGATATAATCACACCAGGAAAATAATTTTACTTCTTCATTCTAGGTATTTGGCTTGCCAATATGGCCTTACCATGTTCAGAGTGTCTGATAAACACGTATAGCAAAAAGGTCAAACAGAGCTACATCCTGAGCAGTAAAACTTTAGAGAATTGAAAATATACAATGCCACAGGTTTACATTACTAGAAATTTCACAACTATGCAGATATTCATTCTGGGTGGATGACAGAAGTGGCTGTAGAGAAAAGATGGGAAGAGAAAGAAGGAAGAGAACTGCCAGGGGAGGACATAAAAATGGTACAGTATTGGAATTTCTCACCTTCACTTTTTAAAATCTTCACTGCTTCTCATCCTGATTTCCTGCAGATAAGATCAAATAACTTTAAAAACTTCCTGGGGAAAAAGTGACAGAGTATGTATGCGTGTTTATATGCACACACATTCATGGAAAGAAAGGGAATACAACCAAATTTTTCTCTAGACCTAGTTACTGATAATAATTACTAATTTAAAACAGCTAAGCTCGTTACTTCATAAGAGCTTAATGAAAAAAAATGCACTTTCACTTCACAATCCTTAATGCCCCCTACATGCTCAAGTGAATGAGCATGACAGAAGAATGTTGTACCTTGGGTAAGTATCTTCAAATACTACTAAATCTTCAATGCTTTTCAAAATAGAAACTAGTTAAATAAGACCCAGTAAGATCTTTTATCATGTGGCTGAATTCCTCTCTGTAGACATTTATATCCATTTCTTTTACACAGAATATAAACCTGCTTTCTGAACTGATAGTGTGCAAATACGCTGCATAGAATTAAAAGCTTATGAATTCAAATTAGCAGCATGTCTGATTTTTAAAAACACTATAACAATTGACAATAACTTAACTACACTTTTGACAGCAACTGAGCAACTCTTCCACACTTTTGAAAAACCTGAGTAAACATTGAGAGTAAAACCTCTTTCCACCTCCAAGGTCATAACTCCTACAAATGCATTTGATATTAACTGCATTGCTTTTTAATCAGCACATGCCTTTCAATTATACAAAAAAATTAGTCTCCTATTCTCTTCTACACTTTTCCATCAAAATCTTTGTATAAACATTGGAGGCTTGCAGGAATATTCCCTGAATTAACTATAATTGGTAATTTATGAAGAAAACCTGTCTCTGTATATGGGTCAGTAGGGAGTTTTAGACAAGACTAGCCTGCTTGCTATTGTGGCAGTTCATAATTTATTAAATTTATGCAAGTTATTTCAGTTTGAAGACAGAAACTGTAAGTAAGTTGTTTAACATGAGGCCACACTCATGATGAAGGACACAGTTTTACTAAGAAAAGAGAAAATCAGAACAATGTTTGAAGAGTTTGGTTTTTTCTAAGTGAAGCCATTTCAATAAAAAATAATATCCACTGCAATACATTGTTGATGAGTCTCTTGAACTTTCTTATATACAAATATGGATAATTCCGAACTGCAGCAAGCATATCTTTCTAAATTTGAAATCAATCAGAAATGGCCCACTTTTTTAAAGTCACCTACTCTTTCAGCTTGCAATTTGCTTCAAGGTGAAGTCAGACATCTGTCACAAAAAACAATGTGGAAAAGGAGTTATATCATAGCAACATCGACAAAACAACCTCCAGGAGCTAATAGCACATTGTCCCTTTTGTCACCAGCACAGTCATACATGAACAGATGTGACATTCCTGTAGCTCAGAAGTCATTATGCATATTAATTATTCAGAAAATGTCTTGGACGGTTGAGCACATATATGCTACTGAGTAATTATGAAGTGCAGTCTAGCAGATGTGGATGATGTCTAACAGGAAATTCTCTAAGTGTTTTGGAAATTTTCTGTCACCTGCCTTTCTAAAATTCTAGTCAAAGAGGAAGAGAAGAAGTGGCTCACAGATTTAAAAAAATAACAAAAAACAAATAACGAAAAGTGCCACTACTCTTATTGGAATTCAGCCAATTACCAGGCTACAATATACTTTAAAAAAAAAAAATCATATCTGTACTAATAAATATGTCCCATTTAAAAGATGTCCACATGGGTTTAATTCATACATAAGCATATATGCTAACTTCACTAGATCTGCAGGTTCCCTAAAACAACACAACATTGACTGCCTGTCTGGACATCATGCTCACTTTGCATTGAGGCAGAAGTTTTTTACCTTCCTGTCTACCAAGATAACAACTGATATTTAGTCCAGAAAATTTTCATCTGGGAAACATTCTCAGACAGAAAGTTAATTTTAATAAGATTTTTTTTGTTTGGGTTTTTGTTTGTTTGTTTGATATATCTGGGATTAAAAGGAAAGAATCAAGCATGTAGAGTTAACCATAACAAAATTAATTGCATGCAAGCAGCATTACACATTTCTAGTCTATTTTGATTTTCCAGGTTTTCCTACCAGAATTCTAGAATTGTGCCATACTCAAAACTCTTCCTGCCACAGAAATGTTTCTGAGTGCCACCTCCCAGCCTAATGGGGGAAGCCGGGAAGGAAAGGGAGGGAGAGATGAAGAAGAGAAAACAAAATGCAGGAAATAACTTTGAATTTATACAGAAGCTCAGAACATTTTAATGACAATCAAAAGGAAATTATTTCATCATCATCTCCTACTCAAAAGAGAGATGAAATTGTCATAGTCTGTCTTCAGCAAATATTTCCTTTCTCCTCACACTCCTTTACTCATAGTTTTGATTATGATATTTCCATCAGGTAAAAAAAAGAAAAAAAAGAAGTAACAAAAAAAATCTCTTTCATAAGAGTGCTATTTGCCCATGAAAGATTTGTTCCCTGTTAGACATGGTTAGGAAAACATTATTAGGAAAAATACTTCTGGCAGCATCTAAAGCCTAACATCTATAGACAGCTGTCCTGCTCTATAAAAAGTTACCCAGATCTAAGAATATTGCTGTCCAGACCTCACAACATATTTAGTTCCCAGATACAATTAATTGCTACACTGCAAAGTAAGAAATGGCTGACAGAAAGAACTGGATGCAGACCCAAGAGGGAGAGTGATTGATCTCTCTTAGACAATCAATACTGCTACAAAAAACAGAGAGTACCCAAAGGGCTACACTGCATGGTGGGCCTGGGCAGAAGCACATCAGTAAAGAAACTTCCTTAGCTACAAAAATGGGAGCGCAAACATTGGGAAGGGGTGGGGGGAGCAAACAAACGAGTAAAACAGGTGAAGACAGTTTGAGTCAAAGAAGGTACAGAGGGATGAGCTTTATTGTGCAACAGGCTCACTGTGCTGAAGAGCCTGGAGGGTTTCTGAGCAGAGTAACTGGGAGATTCTGAGGAACAGAACCTCCATGCTGTTTCAGTAATAAAAACTAAATTCAAATCAAAGATGCAACTTTCATTCCACAGTCTGTTCATTTTATGTTAATGTTAAGTCTGTCTGTAGAGGACGAGTGGAAGTAAATGTTTTGGTTGGACTATTGAAGTTTTCATAATTCCCCAACTAATACTAGAGCTGACTTCAGTACTCTACATAAATATTATACCTGCACTTAAAGGAATGTTGTATTTTTCAAACATTTTTTCGTATGTTGGTGATCAGACACCAGATGTCTCAGGCTTTTTGAAGTTAATTTGGAATTCCCAATCAGGAAGAAAATCCAGGGATATGGAACATTTTGATAGAGCTGGATTCATAAAACTCTTCAGTCTGCAGATATATTATTAGCCTGTTACCACAATATTTACATTTCTAAATGAAAACTCCCCATTAGACAGCTGGAGACACTTCATCATCTTTTATATGGTTTTTTGTATGTTACCCTAGTTTGAAAAATGGGCATGTCCTGAAAATGTAAGAACATTACACATACCTCTAGATTACCCTGACACACGGAAGCCAGAAAGTCAAAACCTATGGTGTTTAAAACTAAACAATTCAAGTTCTATTTTGTGTCTCATATTCACAATGACTTGCCAAGGTCACACAGAATGCATGTAGAGCTGGGAATGGCACTTAACCTGCCTCTGGTTTAAACCAAAATAAAGCAGTACTCTTATCCACACAATATCCACAATACCTTACCCACACATTTTACAAAACAGACATGCACAGGACATAGGATGTGAAAAACACAGAAAAGATCTTAAAGATCCATAGATTTATAGTACAAGTCCGTAGGAGGTGATTATGCATCATAGTTGGCCTTTCACCATTAATTCAGGAAATTACTAATTCACAATTTGCCAGAAAGAGCAAGGGTGTGCTAGCAGTGGGATCATTCCAAAATGCCATTTTTCTTCACAGTTTCCCTAAGCATCTGCTCCTTGTCACTGTCCCACATAAACATGACAAAAAATATTATTTCTACTATGTGGTTATGAACTTCACAGTAAAGAGAAGTATAATGACCACTCAATGACAAGGGAAATCAAAATCATACAAACCTTAAAAGCATGACAGTAATACTATTTAAATGTATCACAATCTACATGAAAGCTCTGCAAGTGTCAGCACTCTATATAAAGTTAAAAGAAACTTCTTTTCTTCAGTATAAGTGGTTCTGTCTTACAATGGCCTGTTCAGTTATTGCTCATCTTATCAGCAATAACACAGGAGCCAGTCTAAGAAGAAACAAGCATCCTCATTCCAGTATGCAAGGCTGCCAGAGCCAACATTTGCACTACTGCTCCTATGACCCCCTTGAAATCTGGGCTCCCTGCAGCAGAAGTGTGAGAAGCACAGGTAGGTGACTCATTGAGAAGTTTGATGCCAGTATATTCTTCAGCCATTGAACAGAGCCACCCAATGTTTGTCACTGTCACAGACTGTATTTTGTGGAAGAGGAAGAAAGCAAAGGGATAGACTATGAAGGTTGGATGTGAACTTTGCAGCTGAATACAGGCAGAAGAAACTAGCTGTACAAAGCAGAAGAGAAGATAAAGCCTTGGCTGCACAGCAGAGATTAGGAGAGTAATAAGGTGAGAAACTATAAAAGGGGTCTTCACTGGTTCCCAGTTCATAATTTACTTCAAATTCTAGATTTAATCATTGCTAACAGGGCTTGCAACCTCAAAAAATTAGCTTTCTCTTTCATAGTGTTTTCAATTATAGTGAATTTAAATTAAGCACATTTTCCATATATGTTCTTTGTTTTTTAAAATAGTCAGGAATATTTGATCTGTGAAAATACTTTGGGTTGTATTTTTCATCCCTAAGCAGAAAGAGAATAAAGATGTTTCCTTAAAAAATACAATGACTTTGAGAAAAATAATGAATTGTCTATCACAGCTTGTTTCTCCTGTCAGTGACATTGAGGCACTAAGCTTTCCTTTGAAAAGAGGACAAAGTTATTAGGATCAAAACATTTTCTAATAACATTCTTTTTGCCTGCTTCTGCCTTCAAAACATCTTACAGTTTTAATAAAGCAAACTTTTATTTGAAAATTGTTTTTCTCTTTATTAAACTAATCCTGCATATTCAACAAGAAATGTTATTTTAATGAGCAGATATGTTACTGGGGCCTCTAAAAAAAAAAGTAAAAAAGACCTATTTGTCCTGAGAAAATATTAACCTATCCCTTAAGATAGTTGATTATTATTCATTATGAGTAAAGTTTCCAGTAATAAGTGCTTTAAGGTTTTACTTTTATTTTTAAATTGTAATGTTATTTAGAAACTGTTCTGCAACAGAGAGCCACTTTGCAAAGTAAAAGTCCTCCTGGAGAGAAAGAAGTTGGATTTTTTTAAATATTAATGTCAGTATTTATATGTATTTCTACATGGTTTGGAAAAGAAATTTGAACATCACCATTGTTACTAGGACACTCCACCGAGGAAAGCTATACAGGAAAAGACACCCAATGGGAGACAAACACAATCTTTTTCATTGCAAAATTTGCTCTAAAAAAATTCCAAATATCTGAGCACAAACATCAACTTATTGCAAGCATTTTTTGTGCGTGAAAGTCCCGTTAAAAGGCATGAATAAAACACTGACCTTCAAAAAGGTACAATTACCTGTTCAGTTAAGCCCTGCTACGAAATGTTAGTTGTATAACTAAGACTGCTTCATACTTGTCTAGGGGATGGGAGGAATGTCTGGCATGCTGTGAAGCAATGGAGCAGAGGCACATTGAAGGGCTTATTTCTTTGACAGAAACCTTTACCAGCACAGAACAGAGATGTTAGCCCTGCATAAGAGAAACTTCCAAACAAAGCCTGAGTCAATCAACTTGATTTCATTATTTCCACCTTCACTTACCAGGTTAGTGTTAGTTCCCCCAGGTCTCTTCCCTCACCATCTCCCAGCACAGCTCTGTGGAGCTAAGCCACTGATGTCCAATGATGAACTGAGTGTATGATTGGCATAGTGCCCCAGAATAATTAGTAAAATACTGAGCTTTTGAGCAAAGGCACTCTAAAATTCTACATTTATTGCATATTTAATCTTCATATATGTTCACAGAAAGTGGCACTAACAAGCAAAAAACAATGTTGCAATTAAAACCACGCAGACATTTACTTTCCTCAATTAATAGAAGCATTCTCATTGTACATTTGTGCATGAAAATTAAAACTGTTCTTTGTTCACCAGGTTTAGTAGGCTTTGGATTATTAACATCATCCTTGCAAGAACATGATCAAATTACAAAATTACATGAACTATTTTTCAGTAAATATTGCTTAAATAATAATAACAATTAAAAGTCTTTGTTTAGGTGGGAAGGGAAGAAAAAGGCAACACTCGAAAACCAGCTGGGCTTAGTCTTAACACTGGAACTGAATAACATACTTTATGCCCGCCTTGTCTGACTTCCCTATTCTTCCTAGGATGTATATTTGGCCAAAGATTATGTTATCAAGATAGATTTTTTGGCAAAGCTTCATTCTATTTTAACCTCACAGAACAGAGAAATAAAATTTTATGTTTGAGTAAATAAAAAGTTATTAATCAGCAACAAGATGAGTGCAGACCATGTCTGATGTGCTCAGTGAGAGGAGGCAATATCTGCTTCCACTACTCCTTAAGTTGGTCTGATGCTATCAGGGTTCTGCTTCTATAACTTGCTGCATCATTTCTGCAAGATGAAACCCTACTTTTTTCCTCTTGGCATATTTTATGCTTTGAGTACATGAAAATATTCTACAGCATTAATAGTTATAAAAAAATAACATTACTTGTACATTTATTTTTGTCTGTATAATATTTGTAATCAAACATGCTTTTGCCATGATTTTATCTTACTCTGAAATGTTTACTGATGTGTGGTTTGCATCATCAGCTAAAAATACCTAGATAATATTTCTGTATTTAGCAAAAACACTACTCTTAAAACACTACATCTCATTTGAAAATAAGAAAAAATATTAACAACAGTAATAGCATATTTATAGAGTAAAGACAGTATTTGCAACACCCACTACCACTATAAATTCAAAAAATGTAAGAGTTAGAAAAAGAGGTCATCTTCCAGAAAACACACTCAAAACCAGTTTGTTTTACAGCAACTCCAGTGCTTCAGGAACATAGACCTAGTCTTTATCAAAAAAAAAAAAAAAAGGCAAATAGGAAGATAAGCACAATTAGACAGATAGCAATAAGTATGACTACTTCCAGCATGATTTAGTAGTAGTATTGGGTTCTCTTTGTTCCAACAATAACAAGGCAGAACAGACTAAACAACAAATACAGGTGTTTCATGAATTTTCAGCAAAAACAAAACCCGGCTAAGTCCTTGATTCAGTATAGCTCAAATTTGCAATCCACCTACTGGAAATCAGTTTGCGTGCTAGAAGCTTGTATTATATGCACTACCAGTTTTCCTAACTTTTTAATGGAGAATCTTGAAGGTAAGGAACATGAATGAATAAATACTCCTCAAAATTTGTGGATGAAGGTATAACAGGAGACCAGAAAGAGACAGATGGCCTAAGAATGGCAACAAACAGCAAAAGTGACTGATTTCTGGAGTTAAGAGCAGACGGAGCCTGCATATATCCACAAAATACAGAACAGAATCCTACTCAGAGATGGTAAACAAAAGCTTACACGCCAATCATGGATCATTGGCCAGCAAAAAGAAATTAAGAAGGTTAAAAGTCACTGAGTTTGTAATATTTGGTCAGAAAAATATTTTCTAGCACTAATTGAAGGAATTATAAGCTCTAGGAAACAAAAATACATATTAATATTCACTTTGAATGCTGCGTGTGCATTTTTGAATGTAGTTTTACTTTTTTTTCTAATTTCATCTTTAAAAGAACACAGAACTATTAGTAAGAAGACAGTACTAGACCATTTGAATCAATGAAGAGAAGAGAATGAAGAAAAATATCCGCAAACAAATCATAGATGGGGATAAAGAGTTAAAAAAATGCATGCTAACAACCTAATCAGAACCTGAAGCTCTCTTTGAGAGTTTTTTTTCAATTTTTTATTTATTTCTCTATTTTTAAGATGCTGAGAGAAACCTGTCCCACAACAGGAGTCTTTGGTTCAAAAGAATAATTTTCACACATTAGGAAGATATGCCAAGCTGTCTATCTTGATAGGTTTTGATACCTACTGAATCAAGCAAGCTCCCTATTAAACTGAAAGATTTTCAAATGCTCCTGTAAATTGGAGGTGTACTTCAATGGTCTCAATAGTAAGAGAATACTTTCCTTTTTTTTCCATCTTCTTTCTGAAGAAATTACACATTTCTGCAGAAAAGATAGCTTTTCTGTAATCATGGAAGATGTTTTTAGGTAGTTATCACCTGACCTTCTTGTCAGATAGGAAATGAAGTATCATTGTTCTTTCCCTTTGCAAAGAAATGTGGCAATCATTATAAAGCCATTCGCAGGAATACTAATAAGAATTTAGTCAAATGCACTAAAATTCTAAATTCGGTATATAAATAAATAAACCCAGGAATTTTGCTTTGGTCACTGTATTTGTGTCAGTGTAGAGCTCTGGCACTGATTTATACAATTACAAATAGCACCGATTTATGAAAATATTTCTAAATAAAAGTCTTAAAAGTAGATGAGTCAATAACATACTCCTAAGTTCACTAACTCATTTTCGTTTACTTTAATTAAAAGATATTTACTGGCAAGCATAAATGAGGTATTAGCAGACTGATTCCAGTCACACCTCTAGAAGAAAATTATCTTTAATTATTTATTTTTACTTATATGGAAGAGCACACAGATCATTAAAGTATAAAGAAAAAAGTTGATCTTACTGATGGAACACAGCAGGTATCCATTGAAAGAAAAAGGGATAAAGCATGACTATGGATTTTGAGTAGAAGCCTGCAAAAGAAGACCTGTTCTGGTATCAGAGTTTCTGGGGTTCAGACCAAGAGACAAGCATATGTGAGTCACAGAAAGATCACTACTCACCACAGCCAGTACACTTACAAACATTTTTTAAGCATAATATTCACAACTATCGTCATCATAAATTCAGCTAGCTACAAATACAAATGCTGTCTTTTAAGGCTCTGCTCATTCATAAAATTAATTGCTGTCTGAAAGGTCTTTAATTGCTTCACTGCTGCCAGTGGTTACAAGAGAGTACTTGACTGGTCTTTGCTCTTTCACAAGTAATGTCATCTTGCATTTCAGAATCCTTACGTAAATCTTATGACTACTGAAGACAGTAATATTTCCAAACTACTGTCTTTTTATAGGGATTTCAAGGCAAGTTTTTTTGGTCTTAGTTTACATGATCTAGACAGTTGAATCTATAGCTATTCCCTCCTATAAGCAAGGTTTGCCTTTCCTTTCATTCCTTTATGAACGCTTCAAAGATAAATATACAAATCCTTTCAGTGAGTGAACAAGAAATTCATTAGGCAACATTCTATTACTCCAAATTGTCAAATGTTTTTCTTCATGTAGACAGCTTACAGTTTGTTACCTGAAATTATATTGAACATTTAGAACAGAACACTCTTCTTACCTATCTGATACCTTTTAATTCACATACCTTTTCTCATTTTCTTTTTCTTTGGTAAGGCTTGGGTTCTCAGAATACCTAAAATTCATCAAAGTTGTGGCCAGTTCTCTTAAAAACATACTTCAAATGATGAATCATCTCTATTCTATAATCACACAAAACCATCAATAGCTAGGTGTAACATAAGCATATTTACTTTGATCAAAAATAATTAATAATTCTAAATTTTGTGGTGATTCCTACAGCCAATGTCTTATGGATCCTCTCATTCTGATAGGTATCTGTATATTTCTAGGGGAGGTCTGTTTTTAAGATTAAATAATGTCCATGGTCAGTCACCACATTCAGATCAACCAAGAAGATTGTGAAATCCTGGTATTGATTTGGGGCTTGTCTGAAAGGGAACACTCTGCAACACCTTTCTGCCTTAACAACTTTAATAGCTGCAGTAAACACAGAGGTGATTGTATAGAACAGCAGACAAAGTACCTTTGACTGCCTTTGGCTGTATATTGGAAATTAAACATTCCCCCAGAAATCACAAGAGTTGCAGGGGTTATAGTGGTCATGAATGCAGTCTTTTACCAAACTATGCCCAACTCACAGAAGTGATTTGGATGTTTGCCTTTATCCCAAGAAAATGTCCTGACCACTGAACTTTTAGAAATGGGAAAGATCATCATTATCTTCTCCAAACTGTTCTTTTAAAGGGCACTAAGGGCATTCAAACCTTCTAGAGAACTAGGCCTGAAAAAGTACAGTACTAATCATTTCCAAGATGAGAAAAAAGGTCCTACTCGCTCCCTTTGGTTTTTCAGCCTAAATAAAAAGATGGTTTCTCCACACCTGATTTTCCAGTCATCATCTGTTGTTAATTTAGGCTGATTACAATGGAATTTCCACACAGCAGTCAAAAACAAGCCTTCTTATTCCATCTTACTGCTCTTAGAGAATTCAGTCTAAACTGATGAAATGATAGAGCATCAAGAGCAGAGTGTGGCAAAGGGGCAGGACACAGCAGAGAAGCATACAAAATGAAGAACACAGAGCATGTTCCAATGTCCACACATTTTAATCCACAGAGACAAAGGAATAAAATTAAAACAGAGACAAAAAAAAAGAAAAATTATGTAAAGATTATTAAAACACCTCAAACAAACAGGAGAGTAGTAAGTTAAATTGGGGTAGTGTGAGGAAAGTTGAGCATTACTGGCAAAAGCATGGTTTATACAATGTCAAGCAAGGTCTCCTATGTTCTTAAAATCAGGCTTTGTCCTTGTCATGTCATGAATCTTGTTGTGGGATGTTATAAAGAAGATTGTTAGAAGACCATATATTGTCTCTCATAACTTTGCTGTTAGTTGTTTTTACCTCAGTCCAGATCAGAAAGCAGACGTAGAAAATTCAGCTTAGACTTTATTCATAAATCAGGAGCCAGAAACTTAAGCTTTTGTTTTCATTTGAATCTTACCCAAACATAATTCTATTGTTTTCTGAGGAACATTAAGTTCTGTCTTCATTATGCTAATGAAACTCTTCAGTCCTCCAACTGCAAGTTAATTAAGGTTAGAATACATATGTTTTGTGCATTCCAGAAATAACTAAAAGAGGCAAGTATCAAAATAAGGGGTGAAAATGAACTGACAGAAGCAGGGTTTACTTTTTAATATAGCCAAAGATGAATTTTGGGGGTTTTTACTCTTCAGCAGTAGGCACTGCAAAATGTTACACTCTATATAGACATATATGGACTCCAAAAAATAAGGCAGAACATCAGACCCTAAACTGACATACTTCCTTGGTGGCAAAGATGATAGTAAACTGTTTTATCACTGAGAGCAGCCTGCACTACATATGGTTGTGGCATGCTTTCATGCACTTATGCTTTTTCATATTCAGACACTATATATCTGTCCTTAGAAGCACACTATCCAATTCATCATCCAACTTCCCATTCACAGTTTTAAAGATACCTCAGGCAAAGGGTGCTCTCTCAGTTGATCTATTTGTTGTTGCAGCACCAGTACATTTTCTATGCATAATACATTACTTAGGGCCAAGAGAATAATATAAATAATAATGATAATAAAAAATTGTTGTACATTTTCCAAGATCCTCATAAACTTATCCAGCTGCATCACAAGCAGTTTTCACATGTCTTAAAGACAACTCTACATTTATCAAAGTCTTAATAAAACTGTATATCTTTAACTGACTTACTTCAAAAAAGTAAGCAAGAATGTTTCCTCTAACAGCACTAAGCAGCATCCACAGAGCAGTACAGAGCTCAATTGTTTTGAGCAGATGTGGTTTCACTAATATTTTGAGCATGTTTACAATCTTTCCTTGATGTTCAGGTTTAATAGTTGCACATGACTTTTATTTTCGGTAATGCAACAAGTAATGCATATATGCTAATGTCCCAGACTTTCATCAGAGAAACAAAGAATAAAGTTAAAACAAATTTCTAGACTTGCTTCCAATTCTAGCTTACATTTAAAAGAGTGCACTCACACATGCTTACTCATATGCACACACACATAGACAAATCATACTGGGATCCCAAAGTCTTGGCTTATTAACTTCTCAAAGTTACCTCTGCAGTTCATGTAGTTTTACATCAATCATAACAGTGGCCCTACAAAAATTTTATCCATCATGCAACTGCTCGTGGCTTTGTAAAAAAGCATAACACACACTACAAAGTTAAATCAAAAGGACAACTTAGGACTGTGCAATAAAATAATTTTTCTTGACCATTGACAATTTTTCTTGACATCTGGTCAAAGCTGCTTTCACTAAAAATTTAAGTTTTCTTTGTAGCAACACAGACTGTCCAAATTTAGCCTTAATCCTTTCTTAAGTGGATTAGGAGTGATCCTTAAGAGAAGCCTGGCTTGACTATCCAGAGAAACTGCAATTTAAAACTAGTTAAAAAAATTATTTATGGATTACATCTTTTTCTAATTTTAATTTTCTATTTTGAAGCTACAAAGAGAAGCACCAATACAGACAATTCACTTACTCAGTGAAAATGGAAGTGCAGGATGAAGTTACTGTGTTGCATCAGTGAAATTAATTGCTAGAGAATTAACCTGTGCAAGACATAGGAAAGAAAACCTCCTCCTTTAACCTACCCTTTAATTAGAACTTGGGACACATTTCCTGAACCTATATGAGGAAATATCTTTATTCTATCTTCAGCATATCTGTCATATTTCCTTGTTCTCACAGGAAAACATAAGATAGAGAATCTGTTCCATGATCTTTCCAGGCACAGAGGTGGGGCTGACAAGTCAGTAGTTCCCAGGGTTGTCTTGTCTTTTCTTCCTTTTTTAAATATGAGTACTATGTTTCCCTTTTAGTCCTTATCCCACCTCCTTGTGTCTCATATAAAAACAAAGTCCCTTTCTCTCAAGGGAAAAAACAATCAAAAAATAGCCACACACTTTACATACTCATTGTACTGTATTATGCAAAACACATTAGACATCCAGGTTGTACTTGGAAGTTTTTACCAGCACCAGCAATATATTCAGTGTGCTTAAACTGCAATGAAGAGAACAAAAAAAACAAAGTGCTACTGCCTTTATTTCCCCAAGGCAAAGAGATTAATAGATAGCAGAGCCAGCAGAGACCTTAAGAGACAGAATCTTCTAAGAAAACTCTCTGAGGTGGGTACACAAGAATAGCCTTCAATTCAGGATTTTTCTTTGCAGAATAGCATCAAAGAAATTATCACAAGCAAGGTTAGAACTTTTTGGAATATACTGTCCTACACATCATCAGTTATCAAACCGTGTAAGAGAACGAAGGACAATTTGTGAAAAAGCTGAGGACCCAGCTTTTCACATGGGTGACAGTTGACTTCCCTGAGGATTAGCACTCATTGGTAGTTATTGGCGGAAAACATGGAAATAGTTTTGAGAACAGTGCTTAAGTCACATTTCCCATAGTCACCAGCCTGTAGTCATGTTTCCTCTCAAGCTGTTTCCCCAAAGGATGCTAAGCTTCTCCAGAGTTTGGTGGTGGCGCTCCTGCATTCTCACCTTCACGCCATACCGTGTGGCCATTCGTAAGTGGTCTAGCATAGTACGAAATAAAGGCAAACTATTTAAGCTCTCAGCTCACACAGGTCTGTCAGTGGATTTCTTTTAAATCTTCAGCTCATGACCTGACAAGAAAAAAAGGGAAGTGAGGTTTAAGTTGTTGCACTAAAGGGGCCTATTCTGCTACAAGGAGTGACAAGCAAATCAAAGTAGCCAAAACACTTAGGACTCCCAGAACAATATAAAAACTGTCTCCTTGCCACAAGCTTCTAGGAAGAAATGAGTAGAGATGCAGAGCAAGCTAAAACCAAGACAGGTGAGGACCATGATAACTTTCATCAGATGAAAAAACTGAAAAGGAAACAAGACACTGCATTGCAGAGGGCAATGTGACCAAGCCAGGCAGCTCACGGATGAACTAAATGAATAAAAGTGTGCTTTGATTAAGTTCATCCTTCAGAATGTATTGTTTATTTTTCTATGGTCAGAGTCAAAGGTTTGCTGTTCTTTTACTTGATGTAAAAAAGAGTTAAGGAACATACGCAGTCAGTTGTGAAATTTGATAATAAGCAGTTGACTAGCTTTGTACACATGGTGAAATCACCTTAAGTTGGTTTATATGTACGTTTCCTAGCTGACAGAATTTGCACTTGTAAAAATAGCTATTGCATGTATCTTGTAATGGGATCTGTGTAGTGGGTTCTCCTGCACAGCATCTTATTAAAACCTAATTTCTGCATAAGCAGATCTCTTTTGGTTCAATAGTCTTCATACGCATAAGCTGTGCAAGCGAAAAAGTATTGGTAAATAAAGGAAGTTGAAATCTCCTCTGGAAAATTCAGAAGACACTGTAAACTGTCAAAGTCAATTTTCCCTTGTTTACTTCTTCAAAAAACAGCACAGGTTGCTGAGGTCAGGACAAGCACAGGGAGAGCAAACAGACAGATCTGCTGTTTCATAATGATATGAAGGGTTTCCAATTCAGCCCCACAAGGTTTAACATGAACATCTTCTTTGTAAAAATTAAATTCAGTATAGAGACATGGATTTTAGAAATCCTAATGGCTAACAGTATGTTCTTAATGGTTCAAAGCATATTTACTTCAAGGCAAATACAATTAAATCTTTCTGGTTAATAAGGACTAAAGTCTTGTTTACTTAACATTGTGTGCAACCCTTAATGTTCAATAAGTCACATTCGTGTTGGTTGGGAATATGAAAAATGTGGAAAAAAATATATGGAAGTTTTAAAATATCCAAGATAAATTTAAATGGTATACAATTTTTACCTTTTTTTTCCCAGACATTTTAAAATCAGCAGTTCTGTTTATGTCTTCCAAGAAAAAATGTGTCACATACAATAGTATTAGCTAAAATTGTAAGGGATTATTGAGAGAAAACTGCAAAGTACTAACAAAGGGTAAAGGGGATGAGTCATAACCTTACAGGGGTTGAGAAACAAAATTCATAAGGTGGAATGAATTGGAAACATCTGAGACTGTATGCAGGAAAAAAAAAAGCAGGCAGAAGCACAGGACTGGAACTCATCAAAACAGCAGATCTAAATTGAAAAAGTTGCTATTCCTGTCACTGGAGATAGCAGCCTAATGCCAGCCTAATTCATGTATTCATTTACTTTTTGTTATATTAAACTCATATCTTATTGTCTTGATATTGCCCAGCAAGGAGCTAAATACCATACCAGCTACCCTCCTCTCCCCAGACTCCTGTAATCCCCTTGGCATCCAAATGTTTCTAAGAGTAGACAAAGAAACATTTGAGTGTAAGGGAAGAAGTGAACTATGAAATATTCCCAATCTGAAGATGTCTGCACAGGTCAAATTTTCCAGATATCTATCAGACAAATAAAACAAATGTAGACCAAAAATTCTGTCTGCTTATTGAGAAAGCTGAGCTACAGGAAAGGGGAAGAAGATTATCTCTTTTTTAAATACTTCCATCTTTATCTAGGTTTATTCATAGAATACTGTCTTTCCAGAAAAAAGAAGTTGTAGTTGTCACACAACAAGCCAAAAAGTGATACATCTCTTAAAAAGTATTGCTTTTTGTAAGCAAAAAATAATAAAAGTAAGTCCTGTCAAATATGTAAATATTAATTAAAGTTTAGATCATATTCAAAATTAAGGTAAATAGGTCTTTTCAAAGAACTGGAAAACATATCAGTTCTATATTATTAACTCCAGTATCCATTAACCAACATTTTCTAGGTATATGCCTACCAAACTTTTTTTATCCTTCATAAAATTTATATGACACTACAGCAGATACAAAAAAAATCATGATGAATTACAGATCACAGCTGGCAGTTACTTACTTAAACATTTTCCACGAGAAAAGTCCTTCAAGCACACTTCATGAAGTTCAGGACAGCCACTATTTAATGGTCTTTTGGCAAGGACTACTGACTACTAAAAGATACTTAAGGAAACTGAAAAGCTTTAGTAAATTTTAAGGTATCACCTTGGAAATTGGAGTTGTCACTTGATGAAGATTTTAAGATTATTATGATAATGTAAGCACAGATATTAAAAGAAACAAGGATATTGTAGATTCATTCAAACAGCAGAGAAAATAGCAAATGTACTGAAATAAATAATCAGGACCTAAAAGATATGCAAATACAGGGCAACATTTGTATTTATGTGAGCACAAAAAACATCACTTTTAGGGTAAACTGCTCAATTCTATGAAGGTATTAATAAAGAGAGACCAAAAAATAAGAGGAGAAATATGTTTTACTGTACACTTTCCCATAGTATTGTAAAACCAGACAGGGAACCAAACAGAGCAATGAACTGAACTGAGAAAAACAACATTAAAAAATCTAGGAGATCTATATTGACATTATGACACAACATTTAGATATTATTCCCTGTGCCTTCTTCAATTACGTCTTTGTATACTGAGGAGATGCTAAAATAAACAGACTGCACAGACTAGCCCTACAACAGTGCTAATATCATTCTTTAATTTTATATTTTCATCTAATGTCCCACAGCCTGCTCTGGATTTTAAGGTGTTGGCATGTGTTGGAGTCTAGTACATATGAAGTCAAACGAAATGGGTTTTCCGAGTACAGGCTCACTGAGATGCCACTTGCTCCCTGATGTTATGTGTTTTCATAATCAGAGGCATTTTTAAATGACTACTATTACAAAATTTAAAAAAAAAAAAGCCAAAGAACAATTAACATGTTCTTAAGGGAGAATAGGCAGATATGTTTCTTCAACAGCTGACACACATTTCCTCAAAGATATTTCTCCTACACAAGGGCAATAGTTATATGCCACTTAAAAAAAGCATAATGTTAAACACAAGGTAATGAATGTTTCTTTACATCCAGTAGATTAATCTTAATATGGTTCATCTTTATGCAAATATCACAGTGAGTACCTGGAAGGTCATAATTTCCTCTGGTGCAAAATCTGTGAAGGTAGTTTGTTTCAAGTCCGACCTCATGAAGAAAAACAGCAGCTGCCGCTCTGCCAGCTAGTGGCAAATCTCATGGAGGATTACTTTTCCCTAGTTCTCCTTTGCTATCTATGTGTGTACATATGTGCATCAAAAAAATTCCTTTTATCCATTACTGAGTAAGAATTTTACCATTTCTGGAGCTTCTGGTGTAATTTGATTAGATAAATACACACATATACAAATGCCAGTTCAGCCATTCATATAGGGAGGTGTCAGAATGCCCTGTTCTTTCTTCAGTGTGCAGATGAGTGCAGTCCTAATTCCTTGCCTGTATGGGCAACCTTAGTAACAGCTCTCCCACAAGGGGAGCTATAGGATCCCTAGGTCACAAAAGTGACACTTGGTGCTTCCCACCCTGACCTTTTACATTAATATTCATTATTTATGTAAACCAGGAAAAAAAAGTTTTTCTCATGCCAAAATTGTTGTATTCACTCGCTGACAAGTCTCTTACAAACCCACAGTAACTGCTAGCAATGTCTCACTCTGTATCAAACCAGGTCATTGTCTCCCAAGAGGAGTGAATATACTGCTCCTTTGCAACAGGAACTTTCACTGTAAAAAAGAATTAATATTTCTTTTACCTGCTATTGGGCTGATGCCAACAGGCATGGAATTGTATAGTGAGAATATACTTGAATTAAAATATGATGGAGGAATGTAAAAAATCATCTACTAAAAGCATACAGCTACTTCAGAAAAAAAAATTTAAAACAAACAAACAAACAAAAAACCAACAAACAAACCAAAGGGAAAAAAAAAGCAAACAAACAAAAAAAACCCAATAAACACCTCATCATCCAAATATTGACATATATTTTATTAAACACAGTTTCTTTAATCTTATTCCTGCTCAAAATGTGAATATAAAATAGAGCACACTATTCTCAATGTTCATCTATGTGGAATTTGTTACTTGGGTTCTCATGTTCATTTTTCTTTATCCTTCTGATAAGAATTTTGGTGAGAGAAGAAAACACATACAGGGGCATTAGAGAACAGGTACAGCAAGGAGTAACAGAGAAAAGAGGACCTGTGGCAAAGGTTCTAAACATGGTCTAATGGACAGCCTTGGAAACTTCAGAGACCAAAGATGATAGAAATTTATTATCATAGTTTTATGGATTAGAAACAAACACAGTCACACCAAAATTTTGCTCCAGAGTTAACACGACCCCAGATTCCCAGCGTCTGCCCCAGGGGCTCCACATAAAATAGAATATTTTTAAAAATGCCTTTTTTTGTTCTGTAGAAAGAGACATCATTTTAGAATTCACTGGTTTTGTTTAAATATGTTTGCAGTACCATACAGCTCAGAGACGTTTATGATCTCTGAAGAAAACTCTTTAATATACCATTTTACTTTGCCAAAGGAAGTATAGAATTCTCTCCCCAATTACAAATGATGCAAATTTTAAGTAATGTAATCCACACTGATTCTTCAGTAATAAGACAGTGCGGAGATATTTTCTAGAAAACACAAAGCCATGTCTTAAATATATTTGTCCCAATATTGATTATCTAATCTCTATGTAAAATAACTTGTCTTTTTTTCTTAATAGGTTTTCTCTTAATGTGAGGAAATGTGACATTACATAATCATTGAATCCTCCAGGAAATATTTCATCTTTTTTCTTTGAGGTTTATTCAAATTTTTAAAAGCCAAACAAGTTAAATATTATAGACATGACAAAAAGTCTATTTTTATTCTTTTTTAAGAACCCCGCATCTTTGTATTTCTCCATTGTAGCAGCCTTATCATTTGTCAGCAGTAATTGTAATGGCAGGATTCACCTACAGAAAAATATGAGAATTATTTTCAAAACAATTCCTGAAATACACTCTTTAAATATCTTAGAAAAGTAACAAAAATTTTAAACTGCTTCAATAATGTAAAATTTCATAGCTTGATGCAAAATATAACATCACAGTTACTTTCTAGTACATCAAAGGTATGTTGATCAGAGTATTCACTCTGTGTGAAAGTCACAGTTTCCAACACAAGTACATTCTCAGAACCTCCAAGTTGGTAGCAGCTGAGATATCTTGCAGTCAAGGAAATGGAGTATGCAGCCTCCTCCTGTGTTGATGACAAGTGAAAAGTAGCATCAAAAATATTCCCTCTTTCTACAATTTAGATCACTACAGAGAAGAGGATGAAAAAAATATCAGCAGAAAACAGCGACTGCAGGCACATTGATACTTAACTATCCCAAACAGTTAGTTTGAAGTTAGTTTGGTCTTTCTTGCTACATTAGAATCAGAAAGGTAGTCTCACAGGGTGATAAGAATGCAGAGAAATGTGGTTTTGTGGGAGAACTGTAGAGGAGTAAAGATAGTTACATGCTTAGATTTATCACAGGGAATTGTGAGGACTTCTGGCCTCCCTTCCCTGTGGCAAGTCTCACCAAAGCCTTCCCACAATCTACTGCTTGACTCCTGCAAAGCCAGGGAGATGCCTTACCTGCATCTAGCAGCAGTAACCTGCCACCTTTCCAGCTGTCCCTCCATTGGAGACCCAGGATGACCACACACTCCCTATGTGAGCATCTCCAAGAGGGCGAGGAGGATGCTGCTCTTCACTGATGCCTTAGGTTTTAATTTTTGTATTTTTCAAATTCTGTACTGCTTAGAGTGTAACTCTGAAGTTCCTTGTAGCCTGTAATTTCTGCTCTCTTGTGCAAGATAGACATAACAAAGCCTCTTCAGGCTTTGCCTTCAAGGACAGCCAGGCTGTTCTAGGCTCAAAATGTGTAAACCAAAGACTCTAAGGGAGGAGCAAGCTGAGGGGAATTACATCATTAAGCTGGGGCTTTAATTGGAGACTTAACCCTGATATACAAATGAACCAAACCTATAAAGGTGAGAAGAACTCGTGACCCACCGTCCATCTTGGGGTCCATTTTGGCAATATCCTCTGGCTCCCCAGGGTGTACCTTGAAGGCCCTTCAAATAAATACCTGTCTTTATTCCCTTACCCTGTCTAGTCTCTGTTTCTAGGAAGCCTGATAAGGCATCATCACTGCGCTCACCAGAGCTGCCTCTTTCCCAGTGACAGAACCTTTCCTTCAGGAAACATGTGCTATTTCTTGCTGCAAATTTTCCTAAGGCTTTTTTTTTTACCCTTTCAGTTAGCTGCAACGTATCACTGTAAGTTTCATACACGGCATCTCCACAGTCACACAGACTGAACCAACAGTCTAAGGTAAGTCGTTAGTGGTAAAATAAAGAAAATCCCATTGAACAACAATTTTCTGCGCTAGAAGCAAGTAAATTTCATGACAAAAATCAGCTGAAATTCAGAATGCTGTGCATGGGGTACACAGAGAAAATACACCTGAAACAGTAATTATTGAACTACATTTTGAAAATTGCAATATTTTTACAGTAATTCTGGTAAGAAGAAGTATTTTTTTGTTTGTTTTTTCTGATTTTACAAAATGTAAGCATAAATTATCATCTTATTAGGAAAACGTCTTATACAGCATCACATTCCCTCAAAGTTAATTCTCTGTCTGTATCTCCCACTACAAGTGCTGTATGAGATACAAAGACAACACTGAATTTTCAAATTAGATTTTCAATGGCTAAGAATCAGTATGAAAATTAGAAAGTCTATTTTCTTAACCAATTCACATTCTCTAGCTGGGAGTTTCCAAGCCAACCAATATCTTAAACTGGATTTTTTTTTTAAATGAATGAATAAAATTGGGTTTTAGCAGTATAAAAAAAACCAAACCTTAATTGGTTTTAGCTGGACCATTTTTTTGGAGAAGCATAAAGCTGGAACATAATTTCTTTAAAGAGGAAACATTAGATGTGTTGTATTGTATTGTGCTGTCACTTAAACTGTTTAACCATCACTGCATTTTAAGCTCACAGTATTACAAACTAAAAAATATTTCAAGATTTATAATAGACTAACATATAGTTCAAAGTATTTTTCCTGTGTTATAAATCAAAAAGATTAAAATAGCCTACTATAAACTGTAATTCATGAATCTAGACCATGCTTTTTTAAAGTCAGTAGAAAAGTAAAGATACACAAAGAGCAGCCTCTTAGAAAGATCCAAAGATCGCTGAAGAAAATGACAATAAATGCCAGAGTGATGAATATCATGAAGTCAAACTATTAAAGACAAGGTGATAATCGGCAAACAGCAGAAAATAACACCCTAAACAATATACTGGTGCCTAGATATTTCTTACTGATTTAGTGACTTGATCTATATGGCCCTGGCACCGTAGGATTCACAGTTTGTTAATGGCATCCTCATGCCATGAAAAGTGAAAGATAATGTTTTTGCTACTTGCTGGAAGAAATTGCTACCTGCAGGGCAAATTGGTTATAAAGTGATCCCATATTAAAATATAGGGGTCTATCTTGCCTTAGCTGAGTCACCTTAAATATATCAGCTATCAGGTACATAAAAGACAGTTTATTAGACTCACTTTTGTCCTTCACAGGCTTGCCATCAATAAAAATCTGAAATTGAAATTCATAATACTACATTTTTATTAAATAAACATTCATTTTATAAAGACTGATAGTTTGCCTGGTCCTACAAGCATTCTAAAAATAAAGACTCCTCTGTTTCCATACAAGATACGGTCTTTGTGTGACTGTTTCCCACAATGCTCAATATATAAAGTCAAAATGAAATTTGACAGGTTATTCAGAGTTTTTGTTTTGTTGACAATACAAGAGCCTTCTGAAGACTGGACTTCTGATTTAAACTCTCAGCTTTCAAACTTAGCATCAGGTAAGACAAATATCTCATTCTCTTATTGCTAAAATGAAACAAGAATGTAGTTCTTACCACATAATCTCACATTACTTTTTCTCAATACATTTCAGATTCAAGGAATGATGAAGACCAGAGCAGAAATAACTGAGTCATGTATTGGGCCAACTTCACCTCAGAATAAAATAACCATTTCAGTGGTTTGGATTTACACATTGGTATAATTTGGAAGGATGATATCATGTAGCAAAACCATAGAATCAAAGAACAATTTAAGTTGAACAGGACCTTTGGTCATCAGTTGATAATACTTTTCAAAGTAGAGCCAAGTTAAATCAGGTTGTTCAGGACCATGTCAAATCAAGTTTTGACTACCAGAGTTGGATAAGTCAAGCCTCCCTGGCATAAGTATTTCAGTGTTTGATCATTGTGATAACAAAAAAAAAAATCCATATATCTAATCTGAATTTTTTACCCAGAAGTTATTGAGACTTGCTACCTGGTGAAGCCTAGCACCCATTTTCTAGTCAGCTAGTGCTCTGTGTATTGATGCATGGGGCTGGTCTGTACTAGCAGTAAGAATTTTGCTTTCTCTGTTTTTCCTTAACAAAGTTTGGCCCATTATCTACTTACATGAACTAATAATTTCTGAATTATTTTCCCACTTGTCCACTAAGACAAAGAAGATTTCCCTTTTCTCAGAAACAGATGGTGAGTACTTACTAACTGCTCATTATAATCTGAAAGTAAACATTGGCTGGGGATCAAACAAGTTCTCAGTATAACCTCTGAGGCATATGGCTGATTGAACCATTATAAAGACAATTAAATACTTAGAATGTTACATTAGTAAAACATACCTAGTGTAAGTGTACTGAGCATGAACAAATACAGCCTGCTTTTCCACCTACAGAGATAACTGTAGCCTACAGAAAGCTTAAGAAGTCGGTGCAAACACCCTCCAAGTACTTTTCCCAACACCAGTGCTCAGGGCAGCTCTCAAACAAAAAAATGTGAAAGTTATTACTCCTGTATATAGCTGCAGGTTTTTTTTAAAGCTGTGTATGAAGTCTTAGCCAGAGAAAGCAAACGCCTATTTCTGATGTTGCAGAAACGCTGTTAAGACAGTGATTGGAAACTTGTAGAATATCTACTTGTGATTTATTTTTATAAAATACATAAGTTACCTTAGATGAGACTTCTGTGCACAAAGAGTTGTCCTATCATCTGATATAAATTTCTTTGTGACCAGAAACAAAATTGTTCATAGAATTTGTATATGCTTGTTCAGAGTGCTGTCAGGTGTATTGATTGTACAGATTGTGGGCACATAAATAAAGATTCAACCATTTGTCTTGCAGGGGGCATAGCATGTAACAATAGAAAACCTGAAGAAGGCATTTTCCAACAAGATTACTTATTTTTTGTTGTCCTCTTTCTCTTTGAAATGTGAATAGTGAGTTAAAGTTTCATTCCATGTATTGATGGAGTTCTTGATTCTAATAGAAAGTTCATATAAATGTTTAAGATTAAATTGATCCTGCCAAAATTATGGTTTTGGCATGATAATAACAGATGTTACTATTTTTTTTTTTATGTGAATCTGATTAAATACTTTCGCAAAAGATCTAATAAAGTCAACATACATTATTCTTATATTAAAACTTCAGTGTTTATTCTGTTCTCATTATTATCCTGTATGGCTGTATTATTTATTTGCCCTGTTAGAAAATATTCAAGTATTCATGACAATTCTGCTTAATTTTACTCTCCCTATTTTGACTACAACAATATATTAAAATTAAAGTGTTATTGCATTAATTACTTCATATTTCTTTTAGGAAATTGGCTAATAACTATGATGAATATTTTCATTAAAATGTGTTGCAATATGTACTTTTATATTCATATTTCAAAAGTTTCTTCATTTTTCCTCATATTTATTGTGAGACTGATAAAAATTAAAAACATGATAAAAAACAACACTAAATTTTTACTGAGCCATCTGAATTACTTGGTAAGCAGAATGAAGTGAAAAACGAAAAACCAAATACTAGATAATACAGTTGGAATCAAAAGTTTAAGCCTATATTTAAGATCATAAAGGTTCTCCTTTGAAAATAAAACTTACCTCCGAGATTTCGACAGCCTTCACTCAATAAAACCCAAGACACTCATCCCCTGTTTGCTGTTCAGCCAGAGACAAATATGAAGCAGCAGAGAATTCAACTTAATTGGGAGATAACTTCAAAGTGTAAAGACATTTCCAAAACAGAAATGCTGCAGTCTCATTTAAGAAAGCTAATTATAGTATGAAGTCATAGTTAATGTTCTACAGGAGTAATTCCATCCTTAGCACTATTTTCACTACCCTTTAGCTTTGAAAAAGTCCCTATTGGGCTGAAATTTCTCATACTTAGTCTCAGCCCAAAGGGTTATTTTAAAGTTTAAATTAAAATGTTAAGAAAATTGAGTTACTAAATGAATTTTTGCACTAAGAAAAATGTTCTAATTTCTGGTCTTCTAAAACTGTTGCTACAACTCAGAATAATTTATTTTACTTCCTACATTGACATGAAGCCAACTTCTGCACAAAGCTTTTTAGCATGGACTCTGACTTCAGCTTAGTTTGTACGTGATATGCCAAGAACTCTGAATGTTGTATAATAAATATTATCCTGGGATAGAAAAGCTGTCAATGTCAGTTCTAGTTACTGCTCTCTGAATTATTTGCTTCAAAGTCAAACCAAGTGGCACTTCTGGGGTGAGGGAAGAGAAATTAACAGTGCCAGGCTAAAGAGAGGAGAAATTCTGTGTCCCTGTGGAGACACTGTTATCTGGCAGTGGCTCAAATCAGGTGCTCTGCAAAGACTGTATGAAGGAGATGGTCACCAGCAAAATGCATGCTAAATCAAACACAGCTATACTGGGAGCTAATGATGCACCTAATGGAGGACTGATAACTGGAGAGAAAATTGATGCCTTACACCTACCAGCCTTACCATGTTATAGCACAGATCAAAATCCCACTTCAAGATTAAGTATTTTATAAGACTTCCTAGCGTTGTCATCTGCTTCTTTTCAGGACTGTTAAGCAGATTAATAAATATAAAGATTCACTTAGTGGTTGATCCAGACCATCGCCCTTCAAGAAACTAACTACTAGTTTAAAATAGCTCAAGAAATCTTTCATAAAGCTGTCCAAAGAGATAAAGAATCCACCACATCTTGTACAAATTACTCCAACAGTTCATCATTCTTCCTAGAGAAAAAGGCACATTAACCTGAATTTGCATGTGTTCCATTAAAAGCCATTGTATTGTGTTAGGTCTCAGCTCACATAGAGATGTCTAATATCAGAAATCTGATTCCTACAAAAGTACTTTCAGATGGTAATCAGACATTTAGAAATATATCTCTTAAATTAAATAGATGGAACTTCCTTGATCAGACAAACGCAGAGACCTAGAAACATTCTGTGTCTGACACATAGGTCAAAATGAGATCATTTTTCTTTTTAGTCCGTAGGCTTGAAAATTAAATGGAAAATATTTTTTAAAGCAAACAAGCAAGATCTTCACTTTACTAGGTCAGATTTTAATTGATTTATCTTTTTTTTAAGATTCATCTTCAAGTATAAATAGTAACCAGTGGAGATGATTGTATTTAAAAATCTGTTCAAAAGTGGTTACTCCAGAGAAGGAGAAGCTATTGTTTCTAAGCAAAGCAATGGCATGAGAGGAGCTTAAAACCAAAGATACAATATGAAGGGGCAGGGAGAAAAGGAAGCATAAAGTATGGAATACTGTAAAACACAGACCTTGGTGGAGGAGGAAATCGAAACAAGATTTTAAATGCAATCCATAGAGATAATCATAATTATTTTGTTATTTTCTGTGAAATACAGAATTATTAACTATGCGGAGGAATAGTTTACGTGTTGTATGAGAAACACTGAAATCTGAATTAAAGCAAGAACTGAGATGCATAGGCAGTAACTTAGCTCTCATATGAACAGGTTAAATGTTCATTGTAGTCAAAGGCTTATTAAATTTATGACATTCACTTAGCATGATGCATCATTTTTAAAATTTCTCATTTTATGGAGAAGTGTAAAAGGATTCTGCCATGACTAAATTAAAAGTCAATGTATTTGTACATATTTTTTAAAAATACAGTAGACATCATTGGCTCAATTGCCTGATATTCTCATATGATAAATTTCACTGCTAAACAGCTATCAGAGACATCCCTACCTGCATCTACTTAATTCACTAGAGATGTAACTTCATAATTTGCTAAAATTCATGAGATCTTTTGGTATTCTTTCTCACAAGAACCTTCAGGAGTGAGTGATAGAGATTGTCACTGAAGAGGGTAGGACACTTCTAGCCTTTGGCAGCAAACCTGGAAGGTGAGATTGTCAAATAAAATAAATACAGGAACAAAGCTTAAAAAAAAAAAAAGAAAAAAAAAAAGAAAAAGTAATAGCTCCTGTGCCTTGGGAAACCACCTTCATTCACCAGCACAAAAACAAAGGTTTTCACTTCACCAATGAAGTGAAAAACAAACTCCTGAAAACTAGTACTGTCACCCTTTTCCTACCATGTCTGTTCCTTCCAAGATGTATAGAGTAGAACAGTCATTAAGAACATGACTACCATGCTTTTATTCATATCTATCAAATGGAAATTCACATCACTAAACAAAAGGTGGACAAGTATGTTTATAAACTGCACCTTTTGTTAGTGAGGATCAGGACC
Organism: Monarcha castaneiventris obscurior; assembly: GCA_026261815.1. Taxonomy (NCBI): domain Eukaryota; kingdom Metazoa; phylum Chordata; class Aves; order Passeriformes; family Monarchidae; genus Monarcha; species Monarcha castaneiventris. Next base: position 28,076,124 of record JAMPIT010000433.1, read on the forward strand.
TAGAAGTTTACTGAGTGCGAGAAAACACTTTGCTTTTAATATGAAAGAAGGGTAATGGGCTTTCTTCATTCTAAGACATATGCTGACTTAGCTGTGTGTAAGGTCTTCCGGACTAGGAAGATGAAGTGAAATAGGAAATCAAAGCACACTCATCCAATGAAGAATACTAGATCTATGAAGTGTGAGACTCGGCAGTCTACTGTAGAACTTCATCAGAATATAACCGTGACATGGATACAGACTGTATAGCTTTTGAGAAAGCATGAAATAGTTTAACAAGAGTTATCTTTTGCATGGCTATGACATAATACAGCATCTTCAGTTTACATTATTAGTATGGCACTTTCATAAGTTAATTAGATTCACGGAGTGAAAGTGCTGACCCATTTCATGTCAGCATATGATTATAGCTTTTATTGTTTAAACAAGCTATGAAAATGCAAAGGAAGCATTATAATTGCATTACATTATAATCACATTAAAATTAGCTTAGTCACAATTCACTATGTGATTTAATCACTGTAGGAGAATGATCAGAAAGGGTGATTGCAAATCTGAAAAAATGGAAAGAACATAGAAATAAACTATAATAAAACAGGACTAGGATATTAATCAGCATATGAATATGTCACTCACTTAAGGTATCTGGGATGGTTCATGGTTACTACATGTATATGACCATGGAAGAAAACCTCTGTGGGTCAGTATGTAGAAATGCCTGATACTTTTCCCTGGGAGTAGTTTGCAGCTCTAAATAATGCTGAAGAAAAAGCCTGCAGTTACACAAGGTCATTAAAAGTGTGCTATTTTAGGCAAGTACGATGCCCAAATACCTACTGAAAACACAAACTCTGTAAGTATTTAGATGAATTTTTGATCTGTTAAGGACGAGTGAAATGGAAGAGGAGTCATGAGAGACGTATATCTGCAGTGACTACTACATGCTTAAAGTCTCTTGCAAGCTCCATCTCATGCTGTCAAGGTTTATGGACAGTCAATCAAGGGGGAAAAACCTAAGGTTCAATAATCAAATATATCTAAAATTTTGTGTATTGCAAACCAATGCAAAATACACCTTCAACAGGAAAGGGGGATTGGCCAGAAATTTCTGGTAACTAGAGACAAGGAATAAAGAAGGAAAGCATTTTATATTCAACAAGGCAGAGCTATAAAAAAAAAAACCCTACAGGTTATTGTTTGTTCATTTTTAAGTCTCAAAGATGTTAAGTACTCCTCATTAATACTAAAATAAAAACAATTATCTCATGCAAATCTTAGGTGTTCTAACAGGTCCTCATTTTTTCAACTCCATCAATGGAACTGTTATTTGTGCCATGTTCAGCACAGTAATGACATAGATCCACTCAGAAAATAGACTGTAACTAAGCTATTACTTCTTTTTCAAACCTGAGATCTTCTGTTTGCTTCAATATGAATTGTGTGTTCATCAGTTTTCTGATAAATGCAGCTTGCAGATGCTGATGCAGAAGTGATCAGCACATCAGCATTTCTGGCCTTGCAAGTACAGTGCAGAAATTTTTGGCTTTCATTCACATAAGTACTTATAAGCTATTTCTAATATATGGAGACCCCAGATGTCAAAGATCAAAGGCTCATTAAAATACATCAAATTACAGCTGTGGAATAAGCTATTAGAATGTTATTCGCCCATGCTCAGTGCTGGAAAATGAAGAACACTAATGTATTATCACTCTAATTCTCATTTAGTCCACTCAGCATTCATAAAGGCAAAGAATTCCACATTAATCAAAAATCCTTAAAAATCTACCAGGTCTGCCTCAAGGGAAAAAATGCACTCAGGGTCACATACTGTGAATCTAACTGGGGAGGGGGAAGGGGGATTTTAACGAACTTTTATCTAAGATCCCTACCATGAAATATAAAGCACTGAAAACATCAACACTGATGTCCAGAACTTCTCTCACAGAAAAGGTTCTTTTCAGACTATGTTCAAGCAGCCACGCCTCACACACAATCACCTAATAATTTTCTCCTAATCAGCACAAATCTTTCATTTCTTATTTACAATATGAATTATTTTTAAAGAATCAAAATCTTGCTGGTTTACAGTTTCAGTTGGTGAAAGGTCATATTACTGTAATGGTCATACAGCATATCTAACATCCATTTTAAAATTAAATGGAATGTAATTTTTTTCAATCTAACCAAAAAAAACACTGTTTCTATTTCAAAGAGCAGATTTAGAAGAAATATATCTGCAAATCCCTTCAGATCCATTAACCCCCAAAGTGAACACACATATTGAATTTTGAAGGCAAATAAACATTTCTGTTAAATCTAAAAAAAAAAAGAAAAAAATTACAGAAAAGCTGAGTTAACCCAGCATCTCTAGCATCTCTACCAAAATACAGTTATTTTTAGGCTGACTTGTTAAAATGAAATAGGTAGGACCCAAGCTTATTAGCTACTATTGGATGTTCACATGAAATGCAATTTGTTTCATGCTGAGCTCTTTCAGTCTCGCACATCATCATGTCTTATAAAGGTGTTGCAGGGCATATTAGGCTCTCAGATAAGCTTGAAAGTTTGTAATAGCCCTATCTAGGACATTAAGACTTTAAAATAAATGGGCAACCTTGAGTAGCAGATGAAGCAAGGGATAGGAAAATTATTATGATATAGCTGAATAATCCCGTATTGTGTGGTGTCATTAGACAGGTTTGCTCATTTGCAGTATGAGGTCAGCAAGTAAAAAGCAGCCACCTTCAAGCCAAGCTTTGAACAAAAAAACCTTGGTTTCTTCCTGTGGCTCCTTCATATCAGAGGCCTCCTTTGTGCTCAATCATCAAAGATTCAGACACCAGCACCTCCTGCCTTCTGCCTGCATGTTTTGGACTTTGCCTTTCCACGTAGGTTCTGTCTTTTCATCTTGTCATATCACTAAGACCTGTTCTCATGTTATCTCTGGTCTGTGGCTTATCCAACAAATTATCATGGATATGTTTTTATTCACTTTCAACAATTTAATCTTATTTGTAATTTTTACTCACCTTGGTAAAATACCAGTATACTAAGTTCCTTTTTTCACAAAATCTCTTGAAATCTCTCTGCTTACAGGAGGCAGAGAAAATGGAAATTACAAGCGTGTGAGTAAGTGCCAATGACTATTATAGCTAGCCATAGTTCTATCTTCCCTAGTAATTCACTGTCTTCTCCGTAAGGCAGCTAGCAGCACAGCTCCCAGTTCTTCATGAATATGGCAGGCCAGCATTGGTTTCCAGCCTAAATCAGCTTTCCAACTGGAGAAATTAACTGCATGCTATTCAATTCACTGCACCAGCATCTTAGTGAGCACTAATTAATATTTTTATCTTGAGCACAATACATGCATTTTCATCTCCTCTTAACTACCTTTCCTTTCAGGGAGTAGTCCATGCTAATGATACTTTGAGTTAGAAAAGTTTTATCAATAGTATCATAGGTCGATATTTCACCTGCTCAATGAATGGCATTGTGATTGTTACAAAATTCATATCTGCTGCTTAAGTCACATAATCTATTACAGCCATTTTCCTCCACTGAGTAATCAAGGCTATTTCACTATGATACTGCAACTAAATTTCCAGTTTTTAAAAATGCTTTAAATTATGCTGTGTCCACACAAAATATACTCTGGCTCATTCAAAATCTCAGACCAATATTTATGTTCTTACTCAGGTCAAGTCATAAGAACAAAGCCTTAACACTTCAGATGGCAGATGTAAAAACCACCAAGTGCTGTTCATGCTTTACTCAATTAAAAATAACTCCAGAAAATAGCTGCTGGCATTGTTTCTCACGGATACACATTAAGCTGCTTGCAAACATCAGCCCCTCTGATCTCAGAGTCCCACCCTCCCCAGCCTTCTGCTGCATGGACCAGCACAAGGACTGATTTACAATTTTTATATGTAGTATTCTCCAGATCATTCTTACAAGTTGCTTCTCCAGATACAGGCAGTTGAATCAAATCACAGAACTGCAAATAACACAACTTCTCAACAGTTTCAGGGTATTTTTAAAGGGGCTTGTTATATTTAAATATGTATATAACTGAAATGTCTTTAAATACTGTGAGCAAGTTTTTCAGCAATTTCTGGTGGAGATAAGGAAAGAAAAGATATGATTAATATTAGTGTATTAATTTCTACTGCGACACGCAAAAAACCAAGTAATACATTATAAATAGGTTATAAAACTTGAGCATAGAATCCAAAATCCTGTTCCAGAATCTAAAGCTGGAAAGGTCTTAAAACCTGCCCCCAGAAGTATAAAAAAGCACCACTTGCCAACACCTAGCTATTTTTCATTTGCACTAACTACAGAAAATGTTGAGTGTTTTGGCATGCATTAGAAGGATAAGAACTGTAAAATTCTTTCTGCACCTTGATCAGGCTGACTTGTGATTTATAAGGAAGTGTCCCAGTGAAATTAAATAAGTAAACTTCACATGGAAATATATGTATATGAGGTCTTGCTCCTATGTCCAAAACACAGTGAGAATAACTTTAAATATTAAAATCCCTTTACAAGACTTTTATTTTTTACCAGCTAAAATCCATTATCCAGTCATTCATAGCTCATACACAATAAATATAAGTATTCCAGGAAATTGGCTGTGTAATATTTTTCCTCTTTACTCATATGTCAGAGTCTAAAGCCTAAGAGAAGCACATACAACTGTTACTCCGGGTAACTCACACTAAGCTCAAGTAGCACAGGAGTTGTAAATCTCCAGGAAACAGGCTTGCTTGAATACAGACAGAGAGAAGGCACTGAGTGTAAAAGATTCTGAGCAAATTACTCCCTGGCTGAAGTCAGCCAGCAGCAGCAGCAGCCACTCTAAACCCAGCCAATTTCTGGGGCTTGGTTCAACACTCAACGTGAATGCAAAGACTAACACAAAATCCTCAGGGGGGTTCCATAAGAACTCTGCATTTTCCTTTCCTTCCATAAGGACAGGTTTATACCTCAAGTATTTTAACAAGCCTTCCGGGCAAAAGTCAGCAAAACATAACTCCATTTATTTATTTTTTAGGATTTCAGTCAAGGTGGAGTTTTCAAAACAGCATGTTTTACCAGAAGGAATCAGAAAATGCAGCATATCTTCTTGAGAACAGGAAGAGTTATCTGAGGGCATCACATAGTTGGATTTAAAACTTTATTTTCTCCATCCATATGAACAACATTGTTTTTCCTTCCTGTATGATTTATAGCGGTCTCTTCATGGTCTTCATGGATCATTAGAAAGTGCAATAGCTTTTGGTGGAGGTTTTGTTATAAAAACTGATATCTCAAATAGTTCAACCATTCTTAGGACACCAAAAAAAAAAAGTCTTAGGCAGCTGTTAATTTTTTTAAAGATAATTAAAAAAACCAAAGCAGTAAATTTCAAGTGAGCGGTAGCTAAAATTTCACGTTCTGTTTACTGCAATGATATACCTTAAAAGTTAATCTTAATGCTAAAATAGAGTAGAACCTTTTACTTTAAAAACTTCAAAAATCTCTTCTTTTCCTGACAAATTATCCATTCCCAGATTTCCAATAATTATTCCTTTCCTTAAGCTGTTAATCATTTGGGCTTTACATTGTCGACCTTCTCTGGTTACATTTAACAGTGAAATGTGAGCATTGTATCTACCCTTTGCTTAATAAAAAGGAAAAGAAAAAGCAAAATCACAGTGGGTAAGCTCTTCTCAAAGATGGGGGAGTGGAAGGAAAAAGACATATTTGAACATTTAAAATTACATATCTGATTGATTTGGAAAGTGTATTGGAAGATACCCACATATATGAGAAATTTGTTGGATGAAAGAATTGCAAATGAACAGCATCTGAATCTCTTTGTGTTTGTTGACCCACTCTCCAAAATGCAGTCCAAAAAGTTAGCAGCTATTAAAATATAAAGATGTGCATTAACAGTGTACTTATTGATTAATATTTAGAAGGTATATTGATAGGACATATAATATAAGTGCTATATACCATGATGTAAAACTCTTTATCTTCCTGAAAAACTAGATCAACCAATAGCAGTGGTCTTATAAGCAAAAATGTGCATGGATTACATAGAAAAAAATAGTAATTTGAAGAAAATTAGTTCTTATATCAAAGCTCAGTCATTTCAATATTAGAGATGCATCTTCAGGTCATGAATCAATACAGGGAAAATTTTCAGTCTATGATATTGAATTCTGCATTGCTTCTAAAAAAAAAAAACCAATAAAAAAATAAAGTCAATAAGAATAGAGTGGAAATTAATCTTGATTTATCAGTAAAGCCTTTAGTGTTCTTCAGGGAGCTCCTTACAGTTATGTGAAGTGTGAAAGTCAGAAAATAGATTTATGTTCCATTTAATTTGTTATCACAATTCCAGGAAGTTATTTACTAACTTTGAAAAAATATGGAAAATGGAAGATGGGCTAAGAACCCAACAGTCTCTGCATCAGAAGAAACTGCAAATTTTTTTTATGCTTATCACTGTTAATCATAGTAGAAGAAATGAAAAAGTTCAACTATGCTGTGAGTATAAATTTTTTAAAAAATAAAATTTGAAGATAACAAGCATATGACCCTTGCAAATATACGAAAATGTGCAATAAAAATTTTTCAAAGGTGGCCTACAGAGTGTCACACATTTCAAAGAGTTCACATAGGCTTGGGCTGTAAGGATGGGGAGGCAAACCTTGAGGAATACCCAAGACACTATGGGAAATACTGCTGATGAACATATCTGAAAACATAAGACATGAACTAGCTTTGATCTATTAAGAAAGCAGGGAAGTAATAAATACGTCCTACAAGGAAATGTGATGGAGTAAGTCACTGATAATATAAGTTTTTGCACTTTCTTTTTTCTTTAAAAAAAGAAAAAAACAGGACAGTTAAATAATTAATTCAGCCCTTCCAGTGCATCAGTGCTTCCTCACTCATGATTCTCTTCAGTTATAGTGATCTAATATGTGTAAACATGTCTGTGGCATTTGACTTGGTGTTAATCTAGCCTAGGTTTTAGTACTTCAAAGAAACAGAGGGAAGTTTGGAAGGTTATTGTATTACCTACAAATCAAGGGGCTTGGAAGAGCAAAGATCGTCCATGGGACAGCTTTAGCAATAGAGTAAGTGTGACTGAGCAATGAGACTGAGATAAAGACAAATCTAGAAGCTGGGAAAAGGACTGAAGATCCCCTACAGGGATAACTGGGGTTAAAAGAGTAGCTGGAGGAAAAAAACAAAACCAAAAACAAACAGAACCCACCAACCAAACCAAAAAACTAAAACAAAAACAGAGAAGAGTGAGGCTGTGCACCTTCTGGCAGAAGACATAAAATTAAAGGTGTAGGAAAGGTAGGACCACCTCTAGCTAAAAGTTTGTAAGCAATCTTGTACTCAGGAAACCTAATGCATGAGAGCAATGACTTAGACTGAAAGAGAAGAATTTACAAAATCCACCCCTCCTGGAAGAAAAAAAATGAAGATGCATGCTCTCCAAAGTTCATTCCATTCCCAAGCTTGGAGAGAATTCCAAATACCTGAACTTCACTATTTCTCTGTGGCTATAGTATATTTCTCCACCTATCCAGCATACATTTTTGTAGCAGCTGACAAAATAGTTCTGAGGATCTATCCTAATGTAATAGTAGTTCAGCAGTAACTCAGTAGATTATACAGAACCAAGACACTAAAGAGACACTGTGCTGCAAAAAGTGGAATACACCAATACACCTGAATTTTTTCTTCCCACCTACACTCATAGGACAGACCACAAGAATTAAGGTGCATCACTTGCATGACTACACATTGTCCTACCTCACTGAATATGCAAGGGAAATTAGCAGCAAGTTACTGCACTTTGTGCCTGTGGGTTCAACATATTGTTCCATGCATGCCCTGCTCTGAATCACAGTAATTCATTTTTATTCTTGGGTTTTTTTTTTTTTTTTTCCAAAATGATCATTATTATTGCATCTGATCTTCTCTACAAATCTTAAATACCAAAATACTCATGAGACCTAAATAAGTCAATATATTGCTATTTTACAAACTGGAAACTGAGGCTAGCAGAGCCAATACCACCCAGAAAACCATCACCTTTAACACAGAACTAGAGTTCATATTCATCATCCTCTTTGGGGGAAACACCAAACGCCACTCCATCATAGAAGGAAGAGAAAATCCCATACAATGCATTCTTATCAATTTTTAAGCAGAATAGAACAAAGTTTTTCAGTTTCTCTCAGTCTTTACATTTAAGTGCTTGAATGTGAAGATTATGCCACAGGGGTAATGGCGGAAGACACAGCAAAACCAAGGTGCCACATTTGGCATGTCAAGGTAGACTCCAAAAACAGGATTTGATTGCTTTATGAGAAAGGATAAGGGTTGGGGGAAAGGGAAAGAGAAATAGACAGCAATTCTGTTTCAGCAGTTTTTAACCTTGTCAGCAGCAAATATGTTTCGGGTGAAGATTTGTACACAACAGAACAAAATTCCATTTCTTCTCTCTCCAGTAGGATTTAGAACTGAACAGAGTCCAAGTCCATAGTTTTTAAAAAGCATCCCAGCTTCAAGGGAATTGAAGATGCACCACAAAAGAAATTTACTTCAAGTAAAATCAAAATCATAGGAAGCAACCCTGCAAAACTTTAATTCAGCTTAAATCAAATTGAAAAGAAACATTTAAAAAAAATGAGACAAACTTCCATTTATTCCAGCAAGCTTTGAATTTAGATCTTTTAAACCTAGACATTTCAAACTGAACAAATTAAGTAAAAAGTGAAGAACTAGATTCTCAAGCTAGAAAGCAAACCTGTGACTATTCTAACTTTGAGCTTAGGCTGAACTGTTTTTCATTATGTGCAAGATCTTAATTTATCCGAGTATCTACTACATTTTATCACTCAGAGAGTATAGTCATTGATTACCTTGCCAGAAGAGTCAAGATAATGAAAATTAAAATTCTCATATGACAGACCTATTCAAATTAACCTTTTCGCTGAGAAGCAACATCAAGATCATGGTTTGCAAAAGCCAGAAACTTCCCTTGAAGTGACTTAGAATAAATAGTTGTACAGTATACTGTCTGTAGTCTGAGGTAAAGACAGTAGTAAAAGACAACATGCATCTCTTGAATTCACTAGAGTTAAGGGCAAGCTCTTAAAAAGTAATGCTATATCCTTTGAGGCAAGAGTTATTGGCTACAGAGGACAGCTCCTATTTTTGTATGTAAGATTAAAGTAGTGTTCCAGGTTCCAAATAAAGTCAAAAATCTTCAAAGAAATATTTCTCCTCAGTAATCAACTCATTATAAACCTGAACTATCAAAGAAAGATTATGATATGTGGGGCTCTAGAGAACATAGAAAAAGTACCTCGCTCTTTCCCCTCCTGATGCACGTATCACTGAATCCAGCATGGGATAACGGTTAGACAGAATCAGAAATATAGACAAAGAAGTTTAAGTCACAGAGGAACAGAAGAAATAAATGCAAAAAACCCCGAAAACAAACAGAAAAACACAAACAAACAAAATAAATAAACCAACTTCACAGTCATGGAGCAAAATCAAAGCACAAAATAAACCATTATGGGAAAGCAACAGATGTTTTTTGAACCCCAAGTAAGAGATGTTTTTTTCCTGTAGCCAAACAATTGTTGAATTGTGTACCAAGAATGCACTCTTGTGTGATTCTATTATTCCCTCTTAATGCAGCTACTGGTTCAAGTATCAGATAAATTTCAACCAAAGCATGTCTGTTAACACTATCAATATTACATGGAGACTATATTTGCACAGCCCATAATTTTGCTTATTAACATGTTAGGCCAGCTCTTTGAATCAAAGTCACATTTATGCCTCATTGAATAAAGTCTTAATTACTGCCAGATACTAAAATCTGTTAACATGTACATGAGATGTATCTGGTGCATAATTAGATTTATTAAAATGAGCTCACTCAAAATTTTACATTTATATTTTTATATTTGTTTATCAAGGGCTGAAAAGTAGAAATTAATACCGTCCCATATACCTTTTGTTATTAATCCAAGTATCATAAATGCCCATGTGAATTAGGACTGTAGCAGCAGAGACTTTCAGGGCAATTCAACACCACACTTACAAACTGTACTGATAAGAGACAAGAGTGATTTCTTCATCATAACTCAGTCTGGTAAAACAAAGCCAGGCCAAAACGAAAATGAGATATTGCCAGGAACACAACACAGGTGACCACACTGGCAGTAGCCATCAATGCTCACGATGTCTCAAAAACATGGGTCTGCATCTTTTACAGCCACCAGTTTTCTGTACATCCACATTCCCCATGTCAGCAAGTAACAAAAACTTATGAATTACAAAAAGCAACATAAAAGCTATGAATTGTCTTAAAAACAAAAATGCCTCTTCACAATTATCACTTCATTATTGTGCAGGTACTACTTTATCATCTGAGTAGCTATATAAGTAGACATTTGTGGTGGCTCAATGTTTTTCAGCATCAGTGACAACTCTGGTATGTAATAACAACACCTTAACACATAACAGTGTAGAATGAAGACAATTTATTGAAATCAGATTTGGAAGCATGTCTGGTGTTTGAAATTATAATTAAGGCCTTCCAGCTGTTTAATAAGTAGAGTTTTACACTAAAAAGCAAAAAATAAACTTCATTATTTCCTTTCCTCAGTTGAAAAAACTTCAGTACTCATTTGCTCACACCATCTGAGGCACATCTAAATATTTAAGGATATTTGGCAAATGACAAATGTGAATCATTCTAAATTTTGCATTAGATGCAAAATCATGTCTAGGGAAAGAGCATAAAATTTAGGATGAATAGTTCACATCTGTCACTACTTACAAGAATATTGATACTAGCTGGCAACTTGAACTTTTATAAAGTATTATCCAGAACATTTAGTTCTAAGAGAGAGATTTTAACTGCAATATCTGTTGTTTAAGTGTAAATTCATTTAGTCAGATCTCTAATTAATAAACCAACAAAAAATTACCCATTCAGGCTGACTTAAATATCATAAATAACAGTTGAAAAGGAAGATTAATGAAGGGAATGTAAATGTTTATCCAAGCTATGTATGCATTACAGACACTCTGCATTCAAACAGATGCATCTAGTATCAGACACAGACACAACTCATTTACAAGTGGGTGTAATGACACTTTGCATAAAAACATTGTGAATATAACTCTACACAAGTCAAGAGCAAATATGTCACCAATCCAGAGGAATTTGTTCCTCTAATGAATAGTACCATACTTCACTATTAGAAGCCATTTCAAAGTTACTAAACACTTCTGCAAAAGCTGCAGAATAGAGAAAGAAAAAATAATCTAGAGAGTAAGGCAGGAAATCAGTAATCTGCCAGGGAACATAGTTTTCCTGATCATTAACCTTCCCATTTATTAGTGCTTGTATTCCATATAAGCAGTACATACATGCTTCGAAAAGTAACATCATCAAAATCTGCAAGTCTGTATCGGTTATGCCTCTATACAGTTCATGAAAACACCTACTGTGTGTATGTGGAGAGTCACACTAATTGAGCTATTTGCTGTAGCACTACATGTTTGGGAGTTTTCCCTTTCAGTGTTACCAATCCATTACCCACAGCAACTTAATGAAAGGCCTCCTATTTAAATGCAAGAAGCAGACTAAGTTTCACCCCATATCACAACTGAATTGACCTTTTGGAAACTCAAGGAAGGTCTTCTCTGAGTTTTACACTAAGGCTGTTAAAAGTAAGCACAGTCAAACATCAAAGGATGTGTCAGTTCCTTCTCTTCATGAATATATTCCCAATTCAAATTCAAATCTATCTTTTTATATGAGCTTTTGGTTTTAAGTCACTGTATTGTCACTGAGGTTATTTTGTTTGACTGCTAAGGAGATGGCCTACACTAAAGTTCAGCTGTCTTTAACTCCAGAAACATCCTTTGGGATTAGCCCTGAACAAGCCCCTGTATTTCAAATGTTATTCAGTAGAATTGCTAGCCATCAGTCAAGGCAACATGAAGTATCCTGCCTGGCAGCTGCTTGTTTTCATAAAGCCAAAACCAATATGTAGCTTGTCACTGGATCTAAAATAAGGAAAATTTGTTGCTGCTTTCAAGCTTAAACAGTCCTAAAACTACTAAACAAATTGTTAAAATCTCTGGGCAACATTGCCCCTTTTGCAGAGCCTTGCATAGTTATAGCAGAGCTAGTGAGAGTTGTCTCCAGAAGACTGACACCGACAGGCAGGGGACGTTCAGAGTGGCAAATCAAATACATGGATAAAGAAATACCCAGAGTTGCTTCCTGAGTGTAGAAAGTCAAAGTAGATACATAGAAAGCATTACAGCACAACAGTAAACATAAGGGTAAACTCCACTTTCTAAAAGGATATTCAGAAACTGGAAAAGAAATTACAGAATGCAGCTGAAACTAAAGTCCATTAAAGCTACTATTAAAATAAATTCCTCTAGTGCTTCCATAATCACTTCAATATATGTCTTTTTAAGACTCCATTAAACACACTGTGAGAAAATTTTGAAATATAATCTTACCATTGACTAAACATTCCTCATCTCCATTTTAAAAGTAACCAGAGAAGTAGAAAATGAAAAGGGGATTAAATAGTTCAAAGACATTTAGGTCCAGGTTTTGAACATTTGGGACCTCTAACAGCAGAGAAAAATGACAAGTGTCCCTGAAATCTGTAGGAGAATAAGTTACTGCCTATATTTCAGTTTGAAAGCTCAAGAAATTGTCAAATAGAATCCAAGATATCAATTTCATGCATCTCATCTGAGCTACACACAGTGCCTCTGCATCAGCACATTGTCTCTGCACACCCTTATTTTTTATTAATTAAGTACTGACTTGTGTGCCATGTCATTAACCAGACTCAGACTCCATGTCATCACATGGAGAGACTGATTCAATATTGACATAGAGGGACACATTTCCAACTACCAAATCACCAAAGATCTATTTGCTTTGAAAAGACTAATAAGTGATGTTACTGTTAGTAAAAAGAGAATATATAAGCTGTTAATGCAGTCGATCATTCAATGCTCTGAAAATGCTGTAGGAAATAGAAGAGAAATAAGGAAAAACAAATCAAAAGATAAAAATAAAAAGTCAAATTAAATATTACTAAAAATGTAATTTGCTTTGATGGAAATGTGAAAATCATGATTTTTTTTCTTCCACTAGAAGTATTGTCTTTCAACTGTATGCATTTAATATACATATATTAGCATTGTAGCAGTAACATTACAGTGATTTGTACAGAAAGAGAAGTATTTTGCCACAACTCTCATTTTTGTACTCTAGAAAGTGTCACTCCTTAAATTATATTTTTTCTATATCAGTTTAAAAAAATAATATGGATTCCTCTATATAAGCATAAAAAATCTGAGGTCACATAGCTTACAACGCAGTCAAGATTTTGCTAATAGTTCTTGAAGCATCACTATGCCACCATTTAGTCATTAAAGTTTGGTTTGTTTTTTTTTTTTTAAATCATAGCTGTGTTCAAATAATTTCATCATTACCCTATTTCGAATGGCTCTGCTGTTTTCTTAGCAGCCTGGATATCTTCCTTGAAGACTTAAGTGTCACAAGTCCTCTAACTGAAGCAGTTGTTGATGCTCTTAAAGTTCACAGTAACACTATTTTCTTTACGTGTAGCTTCCTGCTTCTGTTTTGAAAGAAAAGATGCCTATGTTTAAAAAAAAAAAAATCTGTAGCTTTTTTCTGTGCAGAGTACTTGGCCTTCACTTTTCCCTAACCTTTACTTTCTGCCATCACCTGTTAGATACTTCCAGATTTCCAATAAACTCCTGTCTGTTCACCCGTGCACTGAAATCCATTCGTTACGATTGCCTCCCACCTGCTGCCAGACCCTCTGCCTTCACATTTCCTTCCTGCCTCTGGTCACAACTTCTACTAAGATCAGCCTCCTCTGGCCCCTTTTGCTATTTTGTTATTTTAAAAAATCGCACAAACAATGGCAGAAGTCATGCTGAAAATGAAGAAGAAAAAGCATCTGATAGCTGGAAGCAAGGTCACCAGGAATTGGTTTTCTAACATCCCAACTGGGTCCTCCCTTAGGAGGCAGAAATCTTCAGTCCTTATCAACTCAGCAAACAACAGAATTCTAAGAAAACATTTTCGTGGATTTATCTGGGAGATATTTTAGTTCTATGAATTACATTTCTGGCTTCTCAATCTACACTTTCTATCTCTTACAGTAAAACACACTCTATTGGAAACTAGCAACAGAGTTAGCTGTCAAGTCCATTTTTGGATTAAGTCAGTTCTTTTCTACTCTTCCTCAGTTATAATTGTGATCTCTGCACTACATTTTAAAAGTCTTTCCAAGACAAATGACACAAGTGTAAGCTCTTGAATAAAGTGTAAAGTAGTAGATATTCATAAATTCCTACAATTTCTTCTAAAGATAAAATCTGATCTAATGTGGACACTCTCTGTACCCCTCAAGAATTCAGTGTGAATTTTGAAAGTCATCTGTTGATTTCCATGCACAATTCATTTCACTTCTTTTGAGTACAGTATACAATTATGCTTTTTTTTCTATAATCATATAAGCTCTATGTTAGGTTGGTTTGAGTAAAAAATTACCTTTTTCATTTACATTTTCAGATAATTACAAAAAGGATATTCTGGTTGGAAATTATACCATGCATCTTTCACATAAAGGGAGTATCTATTCTTTTCACTTTATGCTCTGGAAAATGGAGTATATAAAATCCACTGCTATCATTAGTTTTTCAATATGTTGTTTTTATTCTACTGTATTAAGCCACCACTATATGATATCTAAACAAAAACTAGTGCAGTTATTGAACATGAAAATAAAATAAGAACCCAAAACATAGATGTCCTTTTGCACTTACAGTATGGATGTCACATGAGCTCCACAAACACACAGTTGCTAAAGAGCTATAAAAAAGAGAAGCCACTAAAGAATTTACTTCAAACTTTGGCTCATTTTTTGTCTCAGCCACACATATCCCAGTTTTCCCCATAAGACAGAGTCAGCTAATTAAAACATTGTCTGGTACAATGCTACTGTATTGATATTCTCTGTTTTTCTTTGAGGATAACTTGACTTCTATAAAAACATAGACAGGGTCGCTTCCTATTTTTTCCTGAAACTACATGTACTCAGAGGGCAGGCAGAACAAAAGACTTTGATTTTTTAATGTCATTTTTAATTTTGAGAACTGAAGCTACCTGAAGGCTATGGGGCCCGGAGTGCTACTGTTGCTGTATTGAGAAAGCTTGACAGGACCACCCATTCTTAAGGCTTGGTGTTGCTGATGTGGAATTCTTCTGTTCCATTTGAACATTTGCAACGCTGTTCCTAAAGCACTTTATTAAATTCAGAACTAATGTGAAGATTATTTTTTACGTCACATCACTGAAGTTTTGCAACACTTTTTTGTCTATTAGGAATGGTCTGAAGTCTTCATTGGCACCACTGGGTATCTGTCCCTTCAGCCTTTCAGATTCCAAGAACAGATTTCCTCAGTACCTCCTACAGCTATTTTAGCTTCAGCTGAACTAAAATACTAAAAATGGTAACACTGTGTCCTTGAATGAGCCTGTGATGGATACTGCAGGTAGATGTTCCCAAAGTGGAAATTGCATAGCTTCGGTCAAACCTAAGCCTTCTCTGTTCCTTTCAGCCTCAAGTACAGGGACCACAGCTATGTGGAGACACTGTCTACAACCATTACCAAGAGGTACTATTGTTGCTTTTTTGTTTGCCTGACAATGCCATAGAAACCACTATGCTCAGCATTAATTTGTTCTGACTACATGTTCTGCCAGTAGACAAATGATAACTTAATTTCCTTTCACCTGAGGAATAACTATATTCCATTTTTATTCACATTTGTTTTTTCCTCCTTATCTTGTTTCTAACAAAAGAAAAAATAAAAAAGAAAAAGTAAGGGAGTATTTTTGTATTTCTTGGTATTTGACAAAGATGAAAGACTGTCCCCAAAAAACAGCATTTCCCTTTCAAAGGTGTAATTATCGCCTTCTTTTGTTACTCAATCCACTTGATAAAATCAAACTTTGCTCCCCAAAGACATATTTACCCCTCAAATATCTTCCAAAATTCAGAAAAAAACCCAATACAATGTACACTGCAATGGTTTCCTAGTTCTGTAATGGTTTCCCAGTTCACAAAACAGTGAAAGATCTTTTACTATTTGGAACAAAAGGAATAATCTTGAAGTTATGCAAAAGTGCTGATTTTTCCACAGTTCTTTTCCATGACTTCAGATTCCTAAAAGGTGAAAATCTTTAGTCAAAGCTAAATTTTAGCACCTCTCTTTAATATTCACCATCATCACAGTGACTTAAAATGTACTTTTTAAAAATGATTGTTTTTTTCCAACTGGCTAAGCAAATCAGCTCCATATGAATGTTGCTTTTCTGTAGAATATTTTGAACTGATCGAGTGATGGAGCCAGAGTTGGCTAAAAACAAAAGCTGGCAGAAGAAAGAACTTTTATAGTAGTTGCCACTCAAGTCTTCACTATGCTGACTCTTTCAAAAAGTGACATATTCTGCAAGGAGTCTCCTGATCAGTCTTTGAACTGTTTGACTTTTCTGTGCAAGGACTATGCTTTTCATGCAACAGCCAGTAACGTACAGAAGAGAATAAAAAGAACTCTGTGCTCTAGCACAAATCAACAGAAGTCAGTCTTCCTCTCACACACACTGAAATGTTAAACTCTAAGCATCAGTGATCTGACCACTACTTTAAACAGAGATTTCAGAAGAAGAGCTGCAGAGTTCAGCATATCTTAATGTAAAAAATAACTTGAAGGTGCTTTGGGAGGAATTGAAATCTTCAGAAGATAGAGCAAGGCTTCCCCCTAATGGAGAAAATGCAGACTTTCCACAGACTCTCATTTTGGTTTTAAATCCGGGAATGTTAGTGATATTTTTAATGTATTAGGAGTAGTTGCAGTCTTACTAGCACTGTTAAGAGCTGCTGAAAATAGTCATTACTAAACTTGAAGAGAAATGACTGCAGAAAAAAAAATAAAATCAGGAAAGAAAAAGTAGCATGTTTTGTCATAAAGACAGAAAAATTAAAAAATATGGTGACTAAAATAAGAACTGGCCACAGCAAAGCATTAAGCCTGCTCTCCTGGCCTCATATTACTTATTATTACAGTCAGCATAGAACTTCTTAAAGACCCCCTGGAGATAATTTTGATTTCATAATGCTGCAATAAGCTGAGGACTATCTCATACCCACAGCATGCTCTGCCACACAGGTTGGTCCGTCTGCTACCATCACTCTGCTATCTGATAAGATGGTTCCAACTAGCAAACTACAAACCAGATAAGGTCTCCAGATTTTAAATTGCATATATTACCAAATATGAAACTACTCATTTTTGTACTTAAGTTTCATATTTATTTGCGGCTGTTTTTTTTCAAGCTCTCCTCTTAATAATATTATTGAAAATTCAAAGCTGAACCACTGATTGCTTTGTGTTAAAAAAAAAATACACTTAATTTTGGAAAGCTCTTTGATAAGGTACTTGTATAAAATATTTCGTAGACTTTACGTGCAAGTTTTTCACTATGTAGACTTTCTGGGAACCAGCTATACCTACAGAATAATTCCCCTTAGTATTATCAGGTTATCATGTGTCCCTGGGTAAGGTCAAGCCAGACCTTAGAAGAACTGCATCTGTTAGGGTCTTAAAACTATGTCCAGAATGAAAGCTTTCCAGACTTATGTCTGTAAATGAAACTGCAAATTTTCGACACTGTTCATCTTGTTCTTTCACCTGAAAAAATCACAGTACAAGATAGAAAAAATATTTATATGAAGAAAAATATATTTCCAGAGAAAAAATAACCCTATTACTTCAGTAAATAAGGCATTCTTTGTTTTTTGGGGAAATTGCATTTGCTAACCATAGCTACATTTTTTGTCATTGGTGTCTGTATAGAAAAAAAGGATGTCTTCATTAAAAACAGCTGCTTGAGGGATTTTTTTCTTCTTATTAATGAGAAACCTGATTCCTTTGAATAAAAGCATAAGTGCAATGGGAAGCTAATTGATATAGTGGTCACATGAGACCCTGTCACATTCATATTTTCTTCCAAAGCATGCAAAAGCAATTTAAAAAAGCTGAGCTTTAGTGACCTAAACTTAAAATCTACAGCTTTAATATCCAATAACACTACAAATAACAGGCTTACTCCTGAAAATATGATGACTTATGGATGTGCCATTTTCTCGCTAGCCATTCTTTCTATCTTAAAATATAAAATAAATGTAAGCAAAATTTTTCGAGGTTATCATATACTTTGCAGGAAAAAGCTACCCAAGCTGTGTCTTTCCCAGAATGTTAAAGACATTTCAAAGGAGTGCATGTAAACCAGGGAAACTCTTCAGTCTGCATAATTATAGAAGGACCTGTTCAGTCAGATATAATACGTCTTTGGAGGCACGAATTTACTTGCCTTATTCCCCAAGAATTTGTCCTTGATATCAAACCTGGCTGGCAACAGCATCTATTGGACCCCCTAACAGTTCTTTATTAACTGCTTCTGAATAAAACTGTATTTTGAGTTGGCTTCTTCCCAGATCAGTTACAGGGTTTGATGTAAGCTGCAAAGCAAAACACATCTAGTTGCAGCCACTCAGAAAAATCACAGCTAAAGGGATAATCTGATGGACTCCACAGATTTGTACTCTGCATGTGAAACTCAAACAATGCCTGCAGGCAGGTATGTGGAAGTGTATAAATACAGCTCCAGGGAAAAGATAAGTTGACATCAGATAGACTTCTTTTAAAATCTTTAAGTCAAACACATGTGTAATCCAAATAATATTTATATTTGGATTCTGATTCATGGCATGAGACCAGTTATGATCTTATTTTCTTCACAATTTTTTTTATTAATGGAAGGAACTTCATCCTCCAATCTTTTCTCTCATTGCAAAAAGTAAAAATTTGCAAAGCTGTATACTGAGAAATCTACAAGATCATCAGGAAAAAATTCCTGTAGTCCATGAGATTTCTGAAATTGGAGGAAGATAGTTTATTTTTATCTTTACCAGCTTATGATTTTTGCATTGATTCACAGTCAAAGACTTTTCTGGAAAAAAACCTAACTTATCAAAAGCATAAAGGAGACAGTAAATAGCTATGAAAATAAAAAACATTAAAGAAATACAGGAAAAATCAGAGGAAAATCATAGCAATTATTATGCTATGTTGTTTTGACCTGACATCAAAAAAAATCACTTAATAAATGTAATGGAGAAGATCATAGCATTCACATTTGCATTCTCATTAAACCTTGTTATTTTTCAGATTTTAAGAAAAGGTTGAAAGATTAGAATATTGGAAAGTCAGCCTTCTCTGTAGACACAAATTCATCATTCAGTATGATGCTATGGATTATTATTCAATTGGCTGATTTCAAGGCTAAAGTGAATAATGGTTTTTATTATTACATCCTGCACAACTTTTTTCTGGGGAACTAATTTGCCTGAATTTGAGTCATTTAATTGGAGGCAGAACTAAAGAGGTGAGACTCCTCCATTTGCTTTTGCAGTTCATGTTCATGTCGCAAGATTACAGAGACATCCCACCTGGTGTGGTAAGACAGCCAGGAAATTGATGCATGCCTCAATAGCAGTCGATGCTCAAATTCAATTACCAATGAGGTCTTCAGTGTTGGTCCTCTTCTGCTGATCTCACCTCTTAGTCTTTGAGGTGCTTTTTAATCCTTTCAGATCACCGTGATCTGTGGCTTTTTGTACTTTCTCATTCTGTCCAGGCTGTCTGTTCATTGTTACCGGTGAGTCAGTTCCAAAACTGACTCAGGGATAACTGCTCATTTTGCTCTTGCTCTGCAGCTGTCTTAACTGCACTGTTGTCACATTATTTACCTTATGGACTGCTAAATGTTAAATCAGCAATTTGCTAAATATGCTTATGCTAAATCCATATACCCATAAGGCAGTAATCAAATAGTTGATTTAGCAATTCAGCTAGTCTCCATCTTGCCATTAGAAATGCTAAACAGATCTGTGCGAGGTTGGCAATTCATCTCCACTCAAAAGTCCCCTCCCCTTTGCATTGGCCCATCACCTCTTCCTGCTTTCAGATCTTTTTTCCCATACAAATGCAGAACTTTGCAGATATAAAGACTCTGAATAGGCAGTTATCTGAACACAGTGCAAGTTTCAAAGTGCTTTTTTACTTTTGAGGGGTTTTACCCAAATCATATTTTGTAAAAATACAAATATAGAAGCCAAAACAAACTGCTGAAGGCAATCAAATTTCTGTTGGACCGAAATGTTTATTGCTTTCACACTCATGATATACAAGTTCACATGCTACATGTGAATGCAGTAATTTTAATTCTCCTGAAAACAAACACAAAAGAAATGGGAAGCAGGCAGAAAGAGCAGGAGCATTGATGGAAAGTTGTGCAGAAAGAACAACAGCAACAGGAGCAACAGAGAAGGAGAAGGAAATGGGATGAGAAGGGATTTTGATTTCTCAGAGAAGGGTGAGTGTGCAGATAAGGTTCCTAAGAGGCCACTTAGGAGTGTGTCTGAGGAAAATTCAGGACAGCATTTCCATTCAAGGTTTAACCCAAGAATAACCACAAAGTCATTTTCAATAGTTCATTGTGGGGACGAGGGCAGGATGGAACGGGAAGAGTAAAATTCAGATTAGTACAGAACTGTTTTGTCTGGAAGTGAGTCAGTGAGAAGACAAGAACTGTTTCAAATTATTTTGGCCGGCATCATATTTCAAAATGTTTTCATAATTAGGATTATTTTATAATACTTCCAGAATCTCATCTGAATCTTAGCATTCTAGTAAGTCTGTATTTCTTTTGCTTGCAGGAAAATGGACTGCAAAGGTACAAATTGTGCAAGTTTAAAATACTCAAAATATTCTTGCTTCCTATAATTAATATAATTATAGTTAATATATTTAATAATAACTGAACTGCTGTGCAAGGCAATCTCTCAAGATGTTTTCATATATCAGATAGCACTACAAACTACCAGATCTGAGAAGTTATTTCTCTATAAAAGCACAGAAAAATACTGTGGAAATATGGTTTATTAGTAGTACATGAAATCTTATTCCTTCTCTTCCACTCTGGAAATAAAGTGCCTGTATGTGAAAAGCTGAGCAAGGAGTCTGCTGGGCATATCTAGCAGTGTTTAGCCAGAAGGGTGCTGCTGCCAGGTGCCCTGTATGGGAGGAGGCCATGACAGGACCAGCGCTAGTCTCACCTTCTCCAGACAGCTCTGAAACAGGTGGAAACCACTCATTGTTCACTAAAATTTACACCAGTTGGGGAGCACATGGCGCCTTTGCTCAAACATTTTAATGAAAGTGATAGCCACAAGGGTCAGGAGACATAAGAGTAGAAGAAGAGGACAAATATAAGAAGATAAATGAGGAAAAGGGCTTAGAGAACTGTGGGGGTGAAAACAGAGGCAGAGAAACAAGAAAGACAGGTGGAAGAAGGCATTTTGAAGGCTGCACCTGGAGACATGCTCTTGGAAGGAGCTGCTCCATGCAAGAGGATGGAAGTCTGAGAAATTACAGCCCATGGGCAATACATACCAGAGCAAAGACACCCCCCAGGGACTGCTGCAGAGAAGCAACCCATGCCAGAGCAGATAAAAATGTTTAAGAAGCAAGAAGCTGTGGAGGAAAACAAGAAGCAAGGAGCAGCAGGAAAGAAATTTTTATACTGACCTCAGCCTGCTGAACTGTCTAACCCCTCACCAAACAGATTGGGACATGCTGAATGTTACGTGCTGCAAAAACTAGCAGAGTTGAGGCTGTGAGGGTAAAAGAGTCTGAAGTTGAATTTGGCAAAGGAGAAGGAAGGATAATAACTTAAGTGTTTATATACACTTTTTTCTTCAATACCCAACTCAATAATTAAATTTTACATTAATTAGTAGTAACTAAAAACAGTGAAACTGCCCAACTTTCTTGTTGCAGGGTTTGCCTGCAAAAAGATATCAAGAAATTTTTGTAGGGAACACTTGATCTTCAGGAGAAAGGTACAATGTTAAAAACACTGAGAAATTCTGATCATTTAGCTGGCTCCCACTTTATGAAGGAGACCTTCCTGCCAGAATAGCTGCATCAGTTGATTTTATTGAACAATTCCATCTGTGTTTTTCCATTTGCATGTGTTTCCCCTCCTGTTCCCTTTGGTCTCAGGTTCTACCGTGGCACTTGAACAGCTTAAGAAGTTTTAAGTTTCCAGTACTATCAGTTGCTTAAATCTCCACCTGCCTGTACATCCTTTCTGGAGTACATTATTGATACATCAACTGCAGCAACCAGCCCATGAGGTTTTATTTAGCTAATGAAAAATGATTTATTATTTATCTTCTTTTATGTACTCTTTACATCTTTAGTAAAATCGTCTAAAACTTGTTATGCATTTCAAGAGCTGCTTTTTGTACCTCTTGAAAGACAAAGCACAGAGACAAAAAAAAAACATTAGAGCCAAATATCATTCTACTATTCATCTTGGTATGAAGGCAGAATTGATTTGTCATATTTGTTATTCCATGAGTAAACTTACAATTTATATTCCAACAAAATATATCTATCATCTCCCTCCATGAAACGCTAGTTCCGAGAATACTTGTCATAATTTCCAATGCAGAAAAAAAAGCTAACACATGGAAACAGAATTTAAATATAAAACCAGTAAAGGAGGATTGGGTGTCTCACTCCAAGGCTCTATTCTCAGTCCCTTTCTGGAACTGAAAATTTTCCACACCTTCTTGCAGCAGCCTATCTTTTGGTTGCACTTTCTAAGCTGTTGCACCTGTTTTACTCCCCAGTGAAATCACTAGTAATGCTTCTGCCTTCCTAGTCCTTTACCCTATGAAACTGCAGTCTATCCCTCGCTGAGTGAGTATCAACTGAATTCAGCTGGAGCTAAGTAGCAGCCAGTCTAGTATTCATGAACACTAAGCAAAAACTTATGCTTATTATTATTATTAACTTATGGATGCTTATTGGCAGTCATATTTCTAGACGTTTGATAAAACATGTCATTACATCACTTGTGTAACTTTTCCTTCACTCCCCACTTCCTCAGATATAAAACAAAACAAACAGAAAAGCCACATACAAAAAAAAAAAAAAAAGCAAACCAACAAAAGAAGAAACCCCAGCCAATCAAACAAAAAAAAAAAGACCACCAACAGACTTTAAAGGTGGGAAAAAACTGACCAGACTGGCAAATCGGTGACGTATTTGCTTTATGTTTTGTGCCCCTTTTGGAAACAAGCCTTCTGTTTCATCTGGTGATGTATATTTCAGGCAGCAGAGGGAGTCTTTTATTCGATGGAGCCACATTCAGTTCCACTCATTTACTCTCGAGCCTGATATTCGGGGGATAATTGATTTAAAGGTCAAGGCCAGCAAACCAAAAAAAGATTATCAAGCAGAATGTTTGCTCTTTCTTCTTATTCAGGAGGGAAGGAGAATTAAGATCTTTTGCCATCTAATTGTCACTAATGTTTTCTTCCAAAAAGAAGAAAAATGTTAATCCATGCTTATCTTTCCTCATCTCAGCATTGGTTTGCAAAGGCCTTGAATGTTTTCAACAAGAGGTAGTAAAGATTTGGCTGCAGAAGACAGGATTTCTTTTTTTTTTCCAGGACATGAAACAGCAAGTCTTGCGAATAATGGCTATTTACCCCCAACTCTTTGCACTGCTGCTTCCATCTATGTACTGTTGCCATTAGTATTGAGAGAGCCATTGTTCATTGTAAGAAAATATAAAAGAACATCATTATAAGTTCAGATTTCTACAGTGGCTTTCTGGATGGGTTTTGATCAATGCAGAAGGACTGCCTGAAAAGAGAAACATTCTCCGAGAGAGTGTATTACACAGAAAGAGAATGCCCTGACACTGAAAGGAACCAGGGAAAAAACCACACCTACCAGTAGGCCTAGACAAAGGGCACAGGTCGAGTCCTTTCCTTTGAAAGCACTGATTAATGTGAGGTCCTGTTACCTGCTATAATCATCGTTTTGTTCTGAGTGAAAGCTTTCCTACATTCCTAATTTGTCTTAGGGATGGTAAAAGAGAAAAAAACTGTCTACCTCAGTCCAAGGGTGAGATAGTTTCATTTTGCCTTCAGTTCAAAGTGATGGATACAAAGCATGCAGGTTGTCATACAAATGTTAACTGAGTGATTCCCCTGACAAGCAGCCCCTGTGGCTCACATCACTCAATTATTTACTATTTAGCATAATAAGAAGCGCCATTTAGGTTGTTTCTAAATAAGATGTTGTTACGACAAAGTTAGAAAGAAAAGTTACATTCTGTTACACAAAATTCTCCGTTTATATGCACACGTGTAGTTTCATATTAAGGAGAAGCTAGATAGATGTTTGCACAAATTTAGTCTCTGTACTTGATTTTTCACTGTGAAATATAAAAAATGCTTGCAATCCCTGCTTTATTAAAATTAGTGAACTAGGGATGCCGGGGTCCTGATGCTGTTGTCATGAAAGCCCATTTCCACTTGATTAAAATGGGATTTACAGATATTTGGGGCATGAGGGAAGTTCAACACCTTTGCTAGTGATAGAATAGCAAAAGGGAACCCAGAACAGACAGGCTTCTAGGACTCAGTCAGGTGCCTAATCTAATATAGAATGAGTAGATATTAAGAGCCACAGGATACAGAAAGTAAAATACAGCAAAAATTCCAGTAGCTGTGCTTGTGGACAGAGTAAAGTCAGCACTCAGATTTTGTCAACATCAATAGCAAAAATGAACAGTTTAACTACTTCTGATACAAGGAGTCACTGACACTAGGGATGTGTCCTACCTAGGGTGGGAAACTTTGGAGCTAGCACCACCAACAATTTAATGACTTTCCCCATTATCATCAGATATTTTGCCCAAAACTTTAATTAGTCAAATAAAAGTATGATGTACCAAGCCACTCAACCTCTTACTTTCTTCAAACTCAGCCCATAAATGGGGGCCTGCTTTGTTTTATTCTATCAGAATATTCTGTCATCCAACTAAATGTTGGAATTTGGAGATGGCACAGAGTATTGACTTGTGTGCTGCTCTGAAGCATGGAAGTTATATTGCTCACAAAGCATGTACAACATCTGCCACCTGATATAAGCACACAACAAAACAACTAGTTTTCTAAAAAGTATTTTAGTTTAACTCTACAGGAACAGTCAAGAAGGAATGCTCTCTTGGACATAATTCACAGGCTGTGAGACCATAAATCCCTGAAACAGGTATTGCCAGGGCTAAAGAGAAAATGTGAAAGTCCCTTCCCAAATACATGGAAGATGAGAGTAACAGAAGTTTTCATCCTGCTGTTACTTCTCCTAGCAAAAGCCATGAAAATCCTCATTAACTGGAAAGGAATATAACATTTTAACTGTGAAGCAGCAAGCCAAGCAGAATTCAATGGTTAGGAGACTTGAAACAAATAAACAGAACCCAGCATGTTTTGTCTTTTAAATTCAACTTCACCTGCACTCCTTGAGCAAGAGTTTTCTAGCCACTCTGTGCTTCTGATGGTAAGCACTACTAATCAAACAACAAACAAGCTCTTTTGTTAATAGTAGTGGTTAAATACCAAAACTCAGCAACCCCAGTACAAAGTACAATGCAATTTGTATACTGAAGAAAATCCCTGCTCACCTAACATCTCAAGCTACTGATTAAAGTAAAATTACTGACCATTTATTGATATGATAAATCAGGTGAAGTATTGTTGGTGCTATATGCAATACTCCAATTTTCATCAATGGTCCTTTTAACCTAATTTATAGAGTGTGGGCAGCCATTCTTGAGTATGGAATAGCTTTTAAACCAAAATAGGATTTAAAAAATATAAAGCATTGCCCTATACAACCCAATGTTTGGCCACCATTTGATGCTTTGGACAGTCCCCAACCAATTTATGGCAAACAGTGACATGTAGTAATGTTTAATAATATTTGTCATTTTACATTCCTTAAAACATTTGCGAAAATGCCCCCCATTCAGGTTGTGTACTTTTGAAAAGCTTCATCTATATCAGTTAAAGCCAACCAATCATGATAACATAACAATGTTTTTCTCTTCCCCCCTCTCTCCACACACACATACATATATTTAAAATCAATTACATATCTTTCTCAAACTTAAAACACCATGTTCCTCACGCAGATGACATTTTGTTCAGATATTCTACCACCTATGAACTTTATCACAAATACTACAACTTGCATGGAAGCCCCCCTTATGCCATGCAAATCTCTCTAGTCATCTCGATGACAATTCACCCACACTGTGCCCACTTAGAAGCCCAGAGGAATCATTTGGATCATCCACAGCACACACTTGGTAGCATTTAGCTACTACAGGCAGCATCAGAAGGCTATGCAAGAGAGCTAAATAAGCCAGCTTATATACAACAAAGTACCTTTGAATCAGATAAGTATCCCATTCTTGCTGAAATGACTAGGAAATAGAGACAAACGAAAAATGAGACCAAGGAAGTGAAACAGATTTCTACTCTGTACTGAACAAGGTAAAAGTCCTGATACAAGTTACCCGACATTCTCAGTAGGAAATGTAGATTTTGGGCTGTCTTTTTCTGCATTTCACATTTGTGATCTCATGTCAGAATATTGCAATTCAAACACTCTTTTTAAAATCAATTACATGCTTAGACAGGGCTGCACTATGTTAGAAAAAGATTGCATGTACAAACTGACGTTACTGACACAACATAGAAAACATGAAACTTTGTTTAATGCATCCTGCAATTTATATAATTTTTTGTTGATTTTAATTTTGTGCAATTAAACTATTTTCTAATAAGTCCACCTGCTACCTTTAGGTAAACTGATTTAATTTACTGATTTGCATTAATCTGCAGTGAGGTAAAGCACAGGAAAACAGATATAATCCCATGGACATAGTAGGTCTGTTGTATCCTTGACTAGCCCTGATGCAAGACATTTCCTCATGATGTGTAGACAGCTACAGACTTTTAAGGGGAAGACACCCTTCAACAAGGCCAGATCGAGTCACAAGAATGTGACTACAGCTATCTGCAAACCTAAATGCCATTTTCTATCCTTTCATTTTCACTGAAGCTTTGAAGTAAATACGAAAAGAGCCAGAACTGAGCAAATTACCTGAGGACTGAAACATTTTTGACATAAGTCTCAAATGCAGTTCAAGCCTTTTATACTTGTTCTTCGTTGTTCTAGTTTTGTTTCATCTCATAATGTGAGTGATGGCAGTGATGATGGAAAGATTGGACAGCTGGCCTGAATTCCCCATGTTGGATACAGATAGAAACACTGTAAGGTGCCCTCTTTCAGGAGCCTCAGAACCTGTGCAGCAGAAACATTTAACTATTTCTTTCTGAAGGAAATGTGCAACAGGAAGGATCCATTTCACATCCACTACTTCAGCAGGTTCTGTACACTAAAAGATTTCCTCTCTAAGTGAAAAGGCTGTAATTTCAAACCCAATTGCAAGTAATGTGCCGAATTTGCTGTGCCAACATGAAAAATCCTCAAATCCCCTTACTGCCATAAGTCCCAGTAAGAAGTTGCTGAGCAATCTCTACTTTGACCCATTCACAAAACATGGGAAGAAGGTTATATTTTAAAAATTGTGCCCTAAGTCTAGGACAACGAGATTTTCAATGAAATCTGACTTAGAAGTCAAAGCAATTACTTGTTCCAAGTATCATCCTCTAGGAAACAGTTTTTGATGAATTCTGTCCCTCTCTATCCCAATGATAGTTGGCCCTATTAGACTACTTTACCAGTCTGGTTTTGCTTCAGTTGGCATCCACCATATGTCCTACGGCATAAGAATAAGGACTCCATCACAATACAGAAGGATGGAACAAAGACTGGACTCTCATATTTTCTGCCTCAGCAACTTTAAAATATGTAGAGTAAGGTAACTAGTCTAAGAAACCAATTTTTATCTCCCCATTACCATCAGGTCAGTTCTCAGGGAGGTAACTGTAGGCTTCATTTGCATCACTTACAGTTTGAAGCAAGAAAGAGAGCCTATCCACACTCCTGCTGGCACAGGCAAAATAGGAGAACACACTGAAAAATTATGATAATTCTTTTGTAAATCCTTGACTCATATTCAAACCATCACAGTTTAGGGCTTTTAATATCACTTATAAAATGCCAGTGAATATGTAACACTTTATGGATAGAAGAGTGTTTTTTCAACACTCTTACTTGTTAATGATGCATTCTGGAATAAGAAAATACAATTATTAGATACATTATTGTATGCCACACTAGACATAGCAAGAATGGAGCTGTTCCACAAGATAAGGTCACTGAAGAAAGCAGGACAGTGCCCTCACTGTCAGGACACTGTCCCAGTACATGAGTAGGGCATGGGTTGTAATCATCAAATACAGGCAAAGTAACAAGTCAGGCCTGACATCAGACCAGAAAAACCATTCAGGACCAGCAGGGACAAGGGAAGAGAAGACACAGATCTGCCCATGGCTCTGCTCCAGCTGAGGGCTGAAGCCCAGTCCTATAGTCCATGAGTTCAGGTTGGGTCTGGGCAGTGTAGTTTAGGTCGGTCCCCCTAAAACATCAGTGATATCAATTAGAGCACTGTTTGCACAAATACTTAATCCCCCATAAAAGGCCAAAATATTTCACAGGTGAAAATAAGACAAGTAACAGAGAAGTTAAGTACTCTTAAGAAACAAAAATACCAGCCAAATCATCTTCTCCTTTTCTTATTCAAGTAATACTGGATAACAGGAATTCTCAAAAATATGCAGAAACTATTCAGATAGTAATATTAGTAAGTTATTGTGACACCTTTCTCTCCTGTCTCCTATTTTTAATGTGACTTCTGAAATCAAAAAGTCAAGTGCATTATATTCAGCCTCAGTGGGTTAGCAAACAACATCCAGGGCATGAGAACAGATACCATATAAGACAGGACTGACAGAAACTCAAAAAGAAACAGGATAACAATAATGACTAGACACAGAGGCTTCTTGCACAGCTGGCATTTAAGAGCCAGACTCAAACTTCTATAAAGAATGCAATCCAAATTCTTTCATTTCACTATGATGCCAACACCTGACATGGCAGGCTTTCAGAGATTGTGATCAGGTCTTTTATTCTTGCAGCACATTAATCTTACTTCAGAAAAGGTGTGAATATTGGGGTTCTTTGAAAATCTATGTCAACTATTTAATACTTATATTTTATCGACGAAGCATTGGTAACTTCATGTGGGAAGAATCTGCATGCATAGTGTTCTTATTCCTTTTGAATTACCATCACATCTGTGAGTTCTTAGACACCCATATACTTGTAATAATACTAGAGAAGACTACATCAATTTTAAAAAAAATTTAAAATTAAAAAATAATAAAAAAAGAAAGCCCTTCCGCCCTTCACCGAGGAATTTACTGTCTATACCAATGTAGGGACAGCAGATGGGTAAAGTGCCAGATTAGAGGACTACACTGCCCCAGGAAGTGAAGGAATTTCATCACTTGAAGAAGCAGAATAAGAGACATAAGGGCAGAAGAGGTCATGTAGTGCTTGTGCCAGATTCCCTGTGATATCCAACTTGAATTTTATCTTACTAGTGTAAGTCATAATATTAGCTACAAGATAATCTCTTCGTAGTCTGTTGTTTCTAACTGGGTCTTCCACTGCAAAATATTAAAGCAGACTGCTCTATTATTAATTTTTATGCCATTTGCATTTATAGCTCCATAATGCATCAGAGAGTTTTATCAAATTAAGTTTAGCTTATCTGTAATATCTGAAGCATATACTTGTCGAATCATAGAGTCACAGGATGGTTTGGTTTGGAAGGTACATTTAAAGGTCATTTAGTCCAACCCCCCTGCAATGACCAGTGACATCTTCAACTAGATTTGGTTGTTCAGAACCTCATCAAAGCTGACCTTGAATCTTTCCAAGCATACATCATCTGCTTCACCACTCTCATTAAACAAATCTTCTTCCTTATGTCTAGTCTTATAGTCCCTCTTTTAGTTTAAACTCATCCCCGCTTGTCCTACTGCAACAGGCTATCATTTCTCATAAGCTCCTTTAAGTGCTATTAGGTCACAATCAGGTCTCCCCAAAGCCTTCTCTTCTCCAGGCTGAACAACTCCAGCTCTCTCAGCCTGACTTCATGGGAGACCCACACCAACAGGACTCCAGAGCCAGACACAGTATTCCAGGAATACTGCAGAGTAAAGAGGGAGAATCCCCTCCCAGCCTGCTGGCAGTGCTTTTGATGCAGCCCAGGGTACAGCTGGCTCCTTAGGCTGTGAATGCACACAACCAGTTCATGTCCAATTTTTCATCTATCAGTACCCCAAGTGCTTCTCCACAGGGTTCCTCACAATACTAATTTCCTGAGTGTTATACAGTGGAAATTAGAAACCAAATTTCCCAATTTTTGATCTTGGGATCTCAGTTCAAAAGTAGGCAATTCTTAACAGGCCAGATTTGAAAAGAAAATGAATAGGACAAATAATGTAACATCTGTTTGGAATTTGGACTGAGATCATTGTTCAGCTGGCAATATTCGATGCTCTTTTCTCCATTCTACTCATAAAGAACCATGGCTAGATTAACACAATTTAGTTACTTACATGCCAAGAAAAGGCCTTTAGATTATAATTTATCATATTTCCTATAGTAATTGTGTCATATCTTCTAGACGACTATGGATGTCTTAATTTACCAGACATTGCACCTTCCCTTTATGTTTAAGTCTCAGCACAAGAGAAAAGACAGCACATTTATACTGGATCCAATTGCCCAGAGAAAAATGGATTTTCAAATATTGCATGGAAAAATAATCACACAAAATCCCTTTCTAGAGATGTGGGAGTCTCAGCAACTGGGGGCCAGTTTTCAAAAATAAGTTACCCCTCAAAACCAGGTAAGTAGAATTTGTATTATGAGAAGCCATACAATTAGTGACAGTGAAGCATATGGTAAATCACTCCAAAAAAAAAGAAAAGAAAGGAAATAAAGGGATGGAGATTACTGATACCATGTTGTGGGAAACAGAAATACTTTGATGATTTCAGAAAAGCAGGTGGCCATATGTTCAGATGAAGATTTGGCTAAGTCTGTTTTTTTAACTCAAGAACATTGCTTTATCATGTCCTCTTTTTGGCAGGGATTGAGTTAATTTTGTTTCTCGTAGCTGGCAAAGGGCTGCGTTTTAGGTTTAGGATAAGAAAAAAATTGATAACACATTGATGTTTCAGTCGTTGCCAAGCAGTGCTTATACAAGTCAAGGATTTTTAAGTGTCTCATGCTCTGAGGAGATGCACAAAAAGCCATGAAGTAGCACAACCAGGACAGCTGACCCAAAATACCCAAGGGGTTATTCCAAAAAAGCAGAACAGAAGGGATAGTGACTCCCAGATGAGGGATATTTGTCACTGATCAGGATGGAGAGCAAATAAAAAACTTAAAAGGGCATAAACACAGAACTCACTCTCTTTCTCACCTCCTCCAATGGCTCTGTGCCATCCTTTAAATCCAAACACATCTACCAGAGGCAGAAACCACCAGGAACAAGTGATCCCTCATGTCTTTGCCACATCTCCTCCATGACAATGCCTAGACCCAGAAGAAAGTTACATGGAGAACACAACCCAGGCACAAAGGCAGAAGGAGAACAAAAAATATCTGCATGATATGGCAGCTTAGGGTATATATCTATAACTTTCATAAGAAACCTAAAAGAGAAGCTAAACACTGTCATAGCAGCTTCTTTTCGTCAATGAAACAAAGCAGTTAATTTATACCATGAGTTCTAGCTGAATTTTGATTTACTGAATTGGCAGCACAATAGGTTCATTAATTCCTGGCAAGCCACTTATTTAATGTACTTAGAGAGCAGGATAAAGAAAAGTACCAGCTTATCATTCAGTTTGTACAAAAATAGAGCAAAGCCAGCTCCAAAACATTTCTCCATATTGAATGGTCTTAAATCTTTTACTTTAAAACAGGAAAATTTTAAGTTCAAATGCATTTTTGAAGAGATTGTATGTGGAATATAAAAACTAATGAAGAAGTGATCTTATGAATAGTGGATCTATTCTAGACAACTGTAACTGCTCTTAGTCCAGAGATATTTTGTGGGAAATATTTAACTGAGAGATGGCCTGCTCTTAAAGGTTTGTAACAATACTTAGCTCTAGAATATTAAATCCAGATACTTTTCTATCCATTTTTAATGCCACATGAACACGAAAAACAGCTGTTAACAGGCATCTCTGGCTAATTTATATTTCTTCTGGTTTTAACAACCCCATTTCTTTCAGCTAATATTTTAGCAGAAACTAATCACTGACAACCTTGTAATTTCCCTTTCAGTTCAAGCTTTTATGGCAATAAACGCAACCTCTTTGCTTCTTTTCCTTGCTTCATTATTGTGCACAAGTCCTCATGCCCTCCAGCAATAAGTTGTCTTAGCTGCCTGCTTTTGATAACTTGATTTCACTTTCTAAATTTATTTTTTACCACAACAGATTATTCCTAACATTCAATGTTGCTTGTTGTGATACATCTAGTAACAAAATATTTAGCTAAAACAGACTGAGAAATGCTATATTTCTGACCTAATATTCCTGACCTTTTAATTTTGCATATTATCAAAATGCTTACTGATGGCTTGCCGTAGAGGAATATAGAAAATACAGGTAGATCTTCCTTCAGTCATGAGTAGCACTTAGCATTTCTTATGGAAGTTGTACTATATAAATCAGATTTGCATTTTATCAGTTAAGGCTCATCTGTTTCATACTTTCCATACCACATTCTGTCAAGTATTCATCAAGTACTAGAGATGGCCAAAATGGCTAATCATAACTGCTAGCACAGAAAAAAAAAATTTAAGCAGATAATTAGTTGTTACCAGAGGGAAGAGTTCAGGGTTTTTTTCCCAAATTCTCCGTGCGTTCTCTTTTTCCTGGTCGTGCCATAAGACTTTTGTTTGTCTAGTCTGTCAGACTGTTAAAGCTAAAATGCTGAAGTTGATAGCATGATAAAGTTGAATTGCCACCTATAGTCTCTTTCTCAGTTACCCGAAAGATGATGTTTATAAAATAGATTTACACTTGGTAAATTATATATTTTATAGCATGCACTATAAAACAGATGGGTCTGACTGGCACAGTTACAATTAGTGACAGTGAAGCATATGGTAAATCACTCCAACAGTGGCAACTCAAAACAGTCAGTTCAATTAACCAGGGCCCTGTTAAACCTTTTCAGACTCAATTTAGTATTGCTAGCATTGCCATTAGCATTTGTAGCTAAATGCCAGATCTGCTGTTACATTTTCATGCCCTTGAAAGTAAAACTACATCTATGGCCAAAGCTCCAAATGTACATTTAAACATTCAAGGATCTGCTCAATTAGTAGCTCTAATTTGATAAGTATTTCTCCTTCAAGCTCTATCCTGAATTTAGAGAGCTCCAGCTGTAAGTTCCTGTTAAACTGACTCTACGTGTTTAAAACACAGGCTTGGCAATCGCCCTTGTTTTAATGGATATCCTTTGTTTGAAACCTGATGTTTACTGAACAAGAATTTACTTTGAATAGCTCAGTGCATTTATCAACCAAAGCCATGCAAATACTTTTACTGTTACTCCTCATTCAGCTTTGGCAGTCTTGCCTCTGTCTGTGGGTAGAGAGGGTAGAGAGTGCCTTCTGCAATGTCCATGGGCACATATTTCTGCTGCCCTCATTGTGACATTACATAAACAACCAGGCAACGTGTCAGGTCACCTCATTGATTCAGATGAAAATTAACCTGGCAGCAACAACAAAAAAAAGTTTTCAGACATCTTCTAACTGCAAATAGGTTGTGATGGGCATGTGCAGCTTAAAGTAGGGAGAAGAGTGGGAGCATTCATTTCAATGGCAGACTGAAATGTGCCAGCCAAAGCCACACCTCAATAGGTAGATGCCTGTACAAGATTTTAACACCAGCATGGACTTAAGTTCTGACCTCTGACATTAATTTCTATCCTATCATTTTACACCTATGTCCTATTGCTTATTGGAACACACTTAGGAACCATTGTTAAAATTTACTTGGATCATAGCTATTAAAAATTAACAATGGATTTCCTCAAAAGTGCAATCTGAACTGATAACTTTAAAAAATATTCTAAAAATGTTATGCTTATATTTGAAACATATAGAAATAAATCAAAAATATGAGACATCTGAGGATTCCTAAAGATAAAAATCCAGTTGACTACATTAGTATGCATCATCCTCATTTTGTCAGGATTTCAGCTACACAGACAAAAATACAATATATTTCTTAATACATTATCTTATTTCATTACGACTGACCTCATTCTCTTGTTCTTAATGCACACTGTCATTGCTGCTGGCTTTATATATATTTGAAACAACTAGATCATCTACTACCATCTCCCTTTTACTTTCACATTTAATAGAAAAGTAAGGTACCAGTTCTCATCCTTCATGCAACTCCCCAACTCAAAATTTAGACTACTCTAACAATTTGATTCCCCTCTAAAGCAGGGGAATTACAGTTCATTAGTTTTTGCAAGTGGAAAAGCCGAAGTCTCTGATTCCCTGTTGCCCTTGTCTTGCCATGTAGGGTGTAGATGTTGCTACAATAGCATCTTGGATTACCTGGTCAGTAAAGAGCACAATGTAATAGGCACAAGGCTGAAAGGGTTCAAATTTTAAATAGATGATAACCAGAATATATATAAGTATCAACATTATTGAGAAATTTTTTGTGTTATCTTTCCCTTTGCTTCAGTAAAAGTCCAGGACAAGAATCTGGCTCAGAGAACAGATGTTTCTTATGCAAACAGAACAAAACCATCCAAAACTCAAGATATACGTATTCTCTAGAGGTATGTAAATATCATCAAAAATATATTAAGAGAGATATAAAATATGTGCTATCTATCTTAGAAGAGATGTTTATCACTGTAGGACTCCACAATGTGAAACAAGCACCAGTATAATTTCACCACAGGAGAGTATAATTTTGCCACCACACTTGAGGAATTGTGGCTCACACAAGGAATAATACAAATTTACCCATTGATTGAGTAAGTATTCTCATCTCAGAAGAATTTCAAATATAACCTGGAAGGTCTGTGGACTTTACAGAATTCTACCTGGACTTCCAAAGAAAAATAAGCAGCAGAAGCTTTGATATTGTATTAAAATGGAGTCATATCATGAAAAATACTGCTCCATATTACAGGGAGAGTGTTACATTGAAAAATTAATTCCCTCTTCAGTAAATAAATATAATTTAACTATAGTTCAAATATACAAAAGAAACCATGTACACCTTAAGCTGAAGTTCAAATATTGTCTTTCTGAACATAAACTAGTAGAAAAAAGTTCAGGAAATGATTCAAGCATCAGAAAACTAATCATATGAGGAAAGTTGGAAACTAAGGTTTAAACCTTAGTTTAAACCAAAGGTTTTTTAATTCTGCACCTTTTGTGCAAGCAAAAAGAATAATAAACATGAGCCTGGTAAATGCAATTGCACATTCACTGCATATACAAAGAGTATGACAAAAAGAATTTGGAAAAGTGTGAACTGCTTCATTCATCTATGGTAACTCAGAAACCAATGTGTGATAATCTAAAGATACCATCTTTAGGTGGAACTGATACCTTATGCAAAGCTTAATATCATTAACTCTCCTTCCAAGTTCCCGAACATAAAAATTATTAACTGAGTATAATCTTAACAGAATTATCCGTTTAATTTATTTTAAAATCTAAAATGCTAGTCAGAAAGCACCGTTTTTCCTCCCTTTTTTCCCCCAGGCTTTCAAAGCCTTAACTTGACATTTTTGGCAAATAAAACCTGACAGTTCAGAATGAGGCTCATAAGGTAAAATAAACAGCTATCAAACTAAGTAATGTAAGGGCTACTCCAAAGATGTTCTATTTCATGTTTCATTTCAAAACCTCTGTTTTCCTCTATTTTTCCTGAAATGGACGTAAAATTTCCAGATTTGTTAAAATATGTATTTATAGTTAAATCCATGAGTCTAGTTGTGATACTGAATCCAAACTCAGAGAATACACGTGCCTTTTACCACCCACCAACATTATCTATGCAACACTAACATCAATAATAATTTCTATTCTTTGACTTACAAGGTATAATAATTCTGTAAAAATAAGAATGATACTGGTAACTGTGTACTGCTTCATCACAGTTATTGTGATGATATAGTGAATATTGCAAAAAAGACAAGTTTACCGTAAAGCTCTGGCTTTGAATCTTTGAGAAAATTACTTTGTCTTTAAGAACATTGCAACAAATCAGTATTTTGTTCACTTTAAAATTAAATTTACCATTACAGGTAAGCATTAACTGCTAAGAAAGGATTGAATATAGCTAATAGGTTCATTAAAATTGAAGCTTGAAGCTTGCTATTTCAAAAAAAAAAAAAAAAAATCAAAAAAGCAAGGTCCTGAGAAGGAATCTTTGCCAGTAACTGGTCAAACAACATTACCTGGCATGACAGGAAATCAGCATGTGGCAACAAGCCAACTTCTATAGCTTTCATCAGCTGTTTTAATCACCAAAGATTATTATTCCAACTTTAAGAAGCTTATGTGATTTATCTTGGTGGGTCTGACAAAAGAAAGTCAGCAGTCATTCCAAGAGAGGCACTACTATTGTGCTCTGTGATATTTTAGACTGTCAGGAAGTAGTACAATGTACATGATACACTCTGTGTAATCCTTGCATTCCTGATTGTATAAGCCTCAAGAGAAAAGCTCTATGTGATGATGATCACATACTTAAGTGGGGAATTGAACATCAGGCAGGACCAGTGTTGTTCCTATTTCTTCAATGAAATAATTACATGTTATGGAAGTACAGAAGAATCTATGATTGAAGGAAGAAGGTTCATTCTTCCTCATTGAAAGGTTACTACGAAGTCATGTTTCCTTAGTAAACTTTTTATTCCTGTTCTGAAAGGGCTACTGTAAAGAAGTATTTTTTTAAGAAGCTTGTAACAGAAATAATTGATGGACTTTTGGTAAAAACTAAATTAGACTATGTGAAATACATTTATCATGACAAGGATCACAAGAACAGATACTGCACAGATTTGAAAATACAGGATGATCACGATTCCCTAAGCAACTGGCTCCAACCCTGCCCTGGCCGGCATTCCGACTTCCAACTCCCAGGGTTCCCAGGGGAATGATTTAGCCTTCTCCTGAGACAACGAGGCTCCTCCTTGCCCCAGTGAAGCAATACAAACAGTGGCGATAAAGCCACTGACTCACAGCACACGAGCGTAGCCTTCAATTGCTATCACCCTTATTTTCAAGACAAGTGATGATCTACCTACTCTATTAGATATTAAAGTTTCCAAGATATTAGGGTATACTCCGATGGAGGTTTCAGAGAAGCACTCTGAAGATGAATAGGAGCATTTCAAGCTTCAGTGTAGGAAAAAAATTCGGGAAATTTATTAAGACAAGCTATATCCAGGTTGGAAGGAGCTCTGAGTGACCTGGTCTGGTGAAAGGTGTCCCTGCTCACAACAGAGGGTTGGCACCAGATGGTCTTAAAGGTCCCTTCCAACCCAGACCATATTATGATTCTCTATCAATGCTAAATATTAGAACAAAGATAATGCTGAGGGGTTTGTTGGTTTGTTTGGGGTTTGGTTTCTTTTCTTTTTAATGGTGGAATATTTAATATCATCTGGTATCCGATTTGACCTAAAATTTGGAATCAAAGGATTAGCATCCAAGGTGACCCAAAGTCTTGAAGGAAAAGGAAAGTGGATAATATAAGGACTTTTATTCAAGAAGATAGATGCTTTAATGTTCTATATCTAACTCCTTAAGTCAAAAGCTTATTTACTCTTATATACCATTAGAGACCAGGAATGGTCTGTGACTTTCTTCCTTAAAAGGTCCATCACCTACAGCATTTACCACATAGCCAGCTGTCAAGAGGATGCCTTCTCATGCTATTCACTTATTATTAATAGATGATGCAGGGGCAGGCATTTTTGACACCTTCCAGTAGATATGTTAAGGCTACAAACATAGGTCACAAAAGAAGTACCAATGAGTTTCTAGTCCTTTTTGTCCCTGCATATGAAACATTGCTGGTAACCAGTGACAGAAAACTTAAAACTTTATTAATAATTAGCATAATTAGAAAATAGCTGAAATTACCTTAAAAGGCAATACCTCTTCAGACTCCTTCTCCCTCTTACTTCCATACAAGTTTGCATTTTTCTCATAGCTATTTTAAGGTGTCATTTTTCATAAAGTTATGAGTTTTGCACATAAAAGAAAAAGTTACCACAGACAATTTTTATGAAGCCTTAAGTTTTATGCAAGTATATTATTTTTCTTTCACTAGACCACAACTGTATTTCTTGTCTTGGTCTAAAAATAGAAGACAATGATAATTTTTAGCTCAGAACCAGACTTACAGCTTCTACTGAGATAGTTAAGGAATTAACAAAAAAAAGGTTAAAGTCTGAACAACCACTGTACCACACAGTAATGTTGCTGTGAAAACACATCTAGAAGAAAGTGGGTCAGCTTTCACTCCTTCCTTTATTTTCATAGAAACCACAGACACAACTTTCAAGTACTTTGTAAATGTTGTAATTCAGTGACCGTGCAAGACCTCAGGCCATTGCTATGAACTTCCTACGCTTCTACTAACAGAATACTGACTTTTATAGTAACGTCCTTTAAGGTATAGGTCTACCAAAACCTTCACAACCTAGGAAATAGACAACTCTTGCATCATGCCTTGTCAGATCAAATAGCTGACTGAATGACAAAGCAAAGGGGCCGCACACAAAGAGCTGCCTGTCAACGCCTCTCCCCTTTAAAGCTGACGTGTCTGCAGATGAAACTCCTCTGTCACTCATAACTGAGAAAATACCACGCAGTAAACACAAAAATCATGTCAGACCATTGAGACTCAGTCTGTTTAATAGAGTAACAGCATGAACAGGAACAGTTTAACTGAGACTATATGACAGTCAGAGCACTACCTGCATTTTGAACAGAATTATTTGCCCTTTCCCCCTTTAATAGCCTCTTCTTTTCAACTTCACTCCAAACTTTTTCATCCTTTTTTGCCCTACTCTGTTTACCTCTAGCTCACATTCATTTTATTTCACTACAACCCTTACTTTCCACAAAAAATCCTCCAGGCTGATGTTTCCTACCATCATACTGTTCCATCTGTTCACGCATTATTACTCTTTCTACATCAGTCTACATCTTTGTTCCATCAGAAATTATAGTACAGTGAGAGGAAGTTAGAGGAACCACCTGAGATGTGGTTGTAGTCAGGTGGGGGTTGGTCTCTTTTTCCAGGGAACAGCTGACAGAACAAGAGGACACAGTCCCAAGCTGCGCCAAGGGAAGCTTAGGTTGGATGTTAGAGAAAAGTTGTTTAGGGAAAGAGTGATAAATATCTGGAATCATGTGCGTGAGGAGGTGGTGGAGTCACCATCCCTGGATGTGTTTAAAAAAAGATTGGATGTGGCATTCAGTGCCATGGCTTAGTTGAGGTCGTGTTAGGGCATAGGCTGGACTTGGTGATCTTGAATGTCTCTTCCAACCTGGTGATTCTGTGACTCTGTGAAGTGGCAACAGGATGTGTTTAGATGTTTTGCATTTGAAAAGCACTGCTGCAATTCATATCTACTGTACAGATTTACTTTTACTTGTCTTTGGGACTGCTGAAAGATTTCTTCTCCTCTGTCCATTCCCTCTTTCACCTGGGGTTTAATCCCCTTTCATAAGGTGTTGGGACACTGCTCATACACAGGAAGCTCAGCTCCATGACAACAGCTGCATGACTGATAGCTCTCATTTTCCACCTGTTTTATACACATGAATACAACTGCCTTCGCAGCAATTGCAGTCTAAAGTGAAACAGTGCATATAAAAATTTGCCCATGCCAACTGGCAGAAACCAAGAAGGTGACTAAAACAGTTCATCTCAACTTCTTTTGATTTGTTTGGCAGGAATATTGTGAACACTGTAGTCACCTATCACAAAAATCTCTGCATGTACACCTTAGAAAACATGAAAAAGAGGAATGCAAATTTGTGGACCCAATTTCAAAATCTCTTCAGTAGAGATTAACAGTAAAGAAAAGAGCTTTTAATGAGAAAACACAACCTATTCATAGTTAAATCTGTGTAAATCTAACATAAAATCACTACCTTAACAGAAATTGTTAAGAATTTACAGAATCTGGCATAATCTATTGCTATGCATTTTCCTGAAATCATTCCAACAGGTTCAAACTTCAGCTTCAAATTACAAAAAG
Source organism: Monarcha castaneiventris obscurior (assembly GCA_026261815.1). Classification (NCBI taxonomy): domain Eukaryota; kingdom Metazoa; phylum Chordata; class Aves; order Passeriformes; family Monarchidae; genus Monarcha; species Monarcha castaneiventris. The sequence goes on from JAMPIT010000433.1 coordinate 28,116,636, forward strand.
TAAACTACTGGGGAAAAAAATTATAAAACTGAGCAGGAATAGCCCTCATTACTTTTCTTACCATCATTACAGTTTTACCACGTTTGCATGCCTCATGGGCATGGGAAAAATAAAACAATGGCGAACCTGACTACCCCTGTGGTGAACGGCAAGTGCAAATGTCAGACCCTCAACTTTGAACGCTCCTAGTATTTGCAATTTAGTGTCTAGATGGTGTTCACCATCCCTTTATGTCACCTTCTTCCACTACAACAGTGAGGAGGCCTGAAACAGAGCTACAGCTTAATTATATATTTCTGATTTAAAAAAAAAAATTACTGGCTTCCATTTAATATGAGAGAAAATAAGTAACATTTATCCTAAGTCTTATTTTTAAATTATGTAAGGTCTACAACTACAGAATTAAGTTGCACTGACATATTGTTAATATCCTTTGTTTCACAGAATTTATTTGAGATAGTCTGAGTTGAAAAAGCACAAATTCACATATAAAGGGAATTATAATTTATATTTTTAGGATATTAGAACTTAAAATTTTCTCTTATATACCAATGTATGCACATTGTTTTCTCTGCATTTGTATCAGATTTCTCACAACCAAAATCATCTAGGATTACCATTAAACATGTACATGTTTTTAAAGGAGGCTAATCTTACTTCAGTTTGAAGTAGATATGGTTAGACATTAAAGTCTGCATGAATAGTCCATTTCCTATTAGGACTCATGCAAGCTACCTGTCCTCTGAGGCTCCGATTTTGCAGCTGTCATCTTTCCCAGCATTTGGGCAATGAAGGAATCTTTTGTTCTACTGAAAAGTGGTGCATTGTTCCCTGCTCAGGTGCCCAGAACAAAATGTATAAGGCAATACAACGAGCTTCTCTCCAGACTGGCTTTTTTTCTTTCCCTTATGGAAGATTTTTCACTGAATGAAACTTTCTTTGCTCAGGTGAAGAAAAAGTGCAACTTCTTATTTAAGGTCTTCAAATAAACAAAAAAGATTTCAAAATATTTTTAAATGGCTTTAAGTGTGTAAGCCATATCTAGTCCTTTTACAAACATAACAGTAAATTGAATGATTTTATTTTGCTTTGTGTATTTCAACAAAAATATCCAGGTAATTTCCAGACATTTCCAAAACACTAGTCATCTACTTTTCTTTATTCTAGTACCTAATAAGAAATCCCAACTCTGCCCATTTCCCTTGGCTTGATCCCCCTTAACCACTGCAGGAAAGGCCTTCACAATTACTTTTGGCTATTTCAAATACTCTTTTGATCTATCCCATTGCAAGTAGGGGCTGTCTAATCACCCCTAATTCACATGGGCTGCGGAAGAAATTCCCTGTGAAACACATTCTCATATTAATTATATATATATATTCTCAGATATATGTTTCGCTCTCTACAAGATTTCACAAGGCAGGCAGAACCCTCTAGAAAGAGCCAAAGATTTTTCTACTCTGAGGAACAACTGTCTTCACTCTCAAGGGAAAGTGTATATATGTATAATAAGTGAATAAATGACATCTCAGGGAGGTGAGAATCTATAATTCACAGACAGTAAGTCTGAATTGGCATATTTGCATATTGGCTTTAATTATGAATGCCCTTTCAATGCAAATCTCCTAATTTTCCTCAGTTAATATGCTTTTATTTACACTAGAGTTGTCTCAAACCACATAACATGGATAACTTAGAATGAACTAGGATATGTGCATCTTGGTAATGCCAACATAAACTTGGGTCAGGGTGCTCCAATCACTAATTGGCATAGAGACATGGGGACCAGACTAGACACAGCCTGAAATAAAAAATCCAAAACACACACAACATAGGTTTTTGTTGCTCAGAAACAATTGGTGTTCTTTCCAAAACTATTTCTGCTTTGCTGCTTAATTAGTACAGACAAAGTGTGACAGAAGTGGACAACAAATAGGCCTTACTAGATCAGGTGTGCTTGCTGGGCAGCAAAAGGTGTTGCACATCACTTGATGAAATTATAAATGTCACACAAGTGGCTGAAGCAGAAACCCTTTACCTTTCAAAAATACAGTTATCAGGAAGAGAGTTAAGGATAAACAGGATTTGTTTCTGGTCTATCTGGTGTACCTTTATGCTGAAAGACTCAGTTATTCTTGTCCTCATTTTAATTAAAACTGTCATTTCTAAAGAAAACTCAGAGGCTTTTAAAATCAGGAACTCACTATAAATCAAGGATCTATGTGCACCCATCTCAGTCTTACCTGACCACAGGACTCATCAGACAAGCACTGCTGTGGGATTACTGTATCAACCTGAAACACAGCTCTCAAAAGTCTAGGGACAGCTCTTACACTGCAGAAAGAAATCAGAAGGAGCACAAAGCATGCAAATAAGTGGTACATACAGGATAAAGCTCTTTATCTAATTTACATCCTTCTGAGCTCCACCCATACAGGTGTGTATGCTCCTAATAAAAGGGCATACCATGCAAAAGCACTTGTGCTGTAAGTTCTGGCTAAATATAAACAATCAGTTGGGTTCCTAAATACTAAATAGAATTAAATAAATCATGTTTAATGCAATATATTCTGACTATAATACTAACTTCTTTCGGTGTCAGGAGAATGTGGTGAGGTGTTTCTTAAAGGTTATTGCATGCATTTTTAAGCTGTAGGTGAACACAAGTTCCTGCTCATCACTGCTTTGCCTTTTTTGTAGCAGCAGATTGGTACAATTCATGGTGTGTAATGCCATTAGCTCAGAACAGCAGTGTGCTCATCTTGACCTCAGTCACATGAGAAACAGAAGGTAGATACAGGTCATTAGGTAGCTAAGTCTAGAGCTCACTGCTAGCAATATTTAGTATTTGATTATGTTCATCCTGACAAGCTAGAGAGGCTATGAAATGTGGCTATCACAAATGCACTTTTGAAAGATGCTTTCTGAATTTATGATAATTAGCTCTATTTACTAGCAAATATAGCAAATATAATTTATAAAACTTTCACAGTTCTGTGAAGCGATAAATAGCTCCTGCATCTGTTATATTAATTAAAGTCCTTTGGATAGCAGCAGTTACTCAAACTCTGCTACAGAGTCCTCCGTGGTACATTTCAATAACAGTCTCAGTGATGAACCTTCCTGTGTTACCCTACAGTGATCATGTAGTTAGAGGTACAATGGTTTTGCTGGCAGGATACCTATTTCCCATCCTCTTCCTGTTGTTTTCCAAAAAACTGATTACCCATGCAAACTGCAAACTATTTTTCCTCCTTGGCTGGTGCCATTTTGTCCCAGCTTGCAAACTTACTTCTGATGTCTGGCCTACATGTGCTCAGAAGGTTTTCTATATCAATTAGTGGATTTATCTTTTAACTCATTTAATACTAACACTAACTAGTCCTTCTTATCACATTGCCACATTACCTATTCCAGATCATGAATTTTGTAAAGTCCATTAAAATATTGGAAATACTGGCAAAGATCAGCTGGCAAGATCAGCCACAGTCATGGATGAGAGTGGTAGGTGGAAGAAAAGTTGTCCTTCAGTTGTACAAAAAGCTAATCATCTGATAACAGAATGTAGGAGAAAACTTCCAATAAACACAGGCTTTTAGTAATCCTGCCTGATAGTGTCACTTTGGTAATCTAACATCTTTGTGGATGAAACAGCTTCTAATGGAGCCTTTCCTCTAGCAATTTGACTGTCACATATCTGCAGGGTGAAAAGCAGACTAGTCAGACTGCCACCTCTGGCACACCCTATTTTCACTCCAAATCTAGTGAATGAAATGTAGAGAAATGAATTTGTCTTCTGCTGATTAGGTGCAACAAGGCTGTAATGTGAGGTATGAGAGAAGCAATCTTTCTTCTTGCCATTTCGGCTGTCGGAGAGGGCAGATGCAGACTAGGCGAAATCCAATCTCATGGCCACCAAAAGGGGCATTGCTACTCCTCATTTCTGTCTCTACTTGTGCACTCCAGCCCATTGCTTTGCAGCAGTGACTGTGTGGCTTCAGGATGTCTCAGCTCACCTGACGGATTTGATAGAAATCAACTGATAAATTTCATGCAGTGATAAATCAACAGCTGGAAAAAACAACTGAAAAAATTGGCTTTCTGTCAGCAAGCTAAACTAATTCATCCTGTGAACAATAAATTGACTCACATTGATACTGACAGCAAACATCAAAGATGTGCCCTTTTGAAACTGCTGTAAAGAGTGAGGTGTGAACACATAGCTCACAATAAGAAAAAGACACCTGTTTGGAAGAATAGAAAATTATTTCATTAATTGACATTTGAAGACACTTCAGAGTGGTTTTATTGAAAAGCTACCAGTACCATGAACTTACATTCTCAGTTTGCAAGGAAATGTGAATAAAACATTTATTATATTTCTATATGTGCTTAGATAGTTAATTTCAGGAAGGAAATTCAAGATAATATGAAAAAATGTTTTTAAAATTGTTTGTACTTAAAGTGGTGATGGCTACAAGTGTTACTCTTCTAATTTCCTAGAGTGCTTGTAACATCTTTAAATAAGTACAGCACTGTTAACTGTGATGTTTGAAAGAAAGCTCTGTTCATCTAACCCATTAATTATTCCAAGAAATTTAATAAGTGCTAAATATACACAGAAAAGTAGCCGCTGTAAAGTTCAGGAAATTACCACAGTTTATTAATACATAGACTGAAAATGGGTGTCTCTTTATTTTTCATTAATATTTTGCATCTTGTCTTTCAACATTTGAATTCTCCAAAAGAGATACAACACTTATGCGCTTGTAGAACAGACACATTTCCAAACAAATTATCAGCTTGTTTTTTATCTCTTGATACATTGAAGTTATTTTTCTGCCCTGTATATTACTTACTAGTTATTTCTTTAATATTTTGGAGGGAGCATTGGGGCATCACTTTAAATTTAGGTTGTAATCAGAGAATATACTGTTTGCATGAACAGCGCCAAAATAGTTTGGCACTTGTTCTGCAAAGGCTTGATTTATCAAGAAGTGACTAACTTTGTCCAAATACACACAAATATCAGCTTTCAATATAAAATACAGTACAACATGAATGAGATGAGAAATATATAACTTATACCAAATCTGTAGTTAAATTAGTCCTTTTGCAAGCATCTGCCCATATTTGCCACTAAAATATTGATGAAACACAGTCTTCCAAGGACAGTTAGTACTCTTCAAGAGCACTGTTTGGCAAAAGGACCAGAACTGGGGTATCCACTAGACTAATTTTCTGATTTTAGCAACATACTTTTTAATCTTACTGATTTCCCACATAAATTCATTTTTTTTCCACTAGCTACTGCAAGTCATCCCAATTCTGGATTTAGGAGCAATTAAAGGACAATGATGTCTCTGCAAACATTCTACTTTTTAGCTTTTTCTCTGCAGTAGTCAAATACGCTTTAAAAGTTACTCCTGTGACAATCCATGCATCTGCATGACACAGGTTTTTATTTCTTTTAAAAAGCAAATAGATAGCAAGAAATGCAAACAGATTAAATGGATTCTCTTTACAACAGACAATATGCCACAAATCAGGAAGCAAATCAGCCATAAAATTTGCTCCATTACACACACCACCTAAACATATTTCCATTATATCCTGTGATTATTGTTTCACCCTTCACGCTGAAATTCAATTTGATGTGATGGAGATTTTAAGTACTCTGAAATTGTGTTTATATTATCAGACATTTCAACAAAGGATTTAGACAGACAAAATTTTAATAGCTTTACTGTTACCTCTATTCACCATAATTTTTAACTCACAGCTTCTGTACTTTACAAACACATCTCCTAGTAACAATCTTTCATGATTCATCCTTATAGCCTAACATGGCATTGAACAACATTTGACCAGACGGTAATCGAATATTTAAAGGTCAAGACTAAGTACTTCAGAATATTAATTTCCACTAGAAAGTATGAATATTTTTAAAATCAAAGTATAACTTTTTCTCAGCTCTTGTTTCTTTCTACTGAGAAAAATATTTTTAAATACTAATTTTATTTATTAAAAACCATAAACTCTAATTTCTAGAACATCTACCCTCATAGGAATATAATCCTATTAATAACTCCCCTGGAAAGATAGTGACAATTTTAGTCTGCAATATTTGTGATTTTTTCTACAAAATTAAAGCCAAGGAAAAAAGGGACATTGGACTGCAGGAATGCCACTTCAATTAGATCCTTATGTTCTTACATCCTTAGAAGCTTTCAGTTATAATAAAATAAGGAAATAGTATTTCTTCATTTTACAGGAAAAAAATGTCACATTTCAGCCCAAGAATAAGTAAAAAGGAGAGAAAGGTTGGCTTCTGGCTAATTGTATCCTGGCCACATTTTCTAGCTTTATCTCTAAATATGTAATTTGAAAATATCCCTGATTAGGCCCAAGGGAAAAAGCATATTTCTTTCATCTGTTGCACAGCCACATGAACATCATTCTGCATTTTTCAATCTTCAGGTGAGACACTTTGTTCTTCCAGGCTAAAAATCTCAAAAATACCCAGAACTGTGTGCATCAATCTCTGTACCTTGACCTATAGGAGAGTCTTTGTAGGAAAAACTACATTCATGTGCTCAATAGAGAGAAGAAACAACATACGCTGACCACTTTGTTTCTTTCATTCATTTTACTATCAAACTGGGCTTTTAATTCACATACAATCTTCTGGACTAAACATCACCTTATTTGCTTCTTCGACTTGTATGTCCAATCACTTTTTTATGAGAAGTGGTTTACAAGAAAAGAAATACTACTGAAACGCTAATCATTTGGCTAAGCTCTAACATTTCACACCCCAATCCTTTGAAGAGAAATATATGTAAATCTACTGGAGACTTACAGTTGTCAGTGAAAGAGTTTTGAGGTCATTAAGTTTTTTCGCAACGCTATCAACTTGCAGTTCACCTCCATTTAAAATGTTGGCAGGTAAACTTTGTGCATCTCAACAGTTTTGCACTGCCAGGGCTTTAGCTTAAGCTCCTGTATTTTCTAACAGGTTAACCATCCTTCTTTGATCTCTGTGAGGCCCTGTCAGGTGGAAGCTCTCTTAAATCCCTGAGCATATTTGGGCTCTGTTTGTCTTCACAGCAACTTCACCAGTAAGTGTACACAAGCATCCTTTACTGTTTGGGTTTTTTTCACAGAAATACTTACAGAGTTAAAGGTAAAAGGTAGAAAGAAAAACATATCGCTTACCTCTCCTATGTAAAGTAACACTTGTCATAAAGAAAACGTTAGTCCTTGAAAAAATGCAAAAATTGCCTTCACTCACATATGCTCAAGAAAATAGCATCACTTTTATTATTGTAGTAATAACATAAAGAAAGACATCTTGCTTTGTTTATTTTTCTAAGCTCCAGAAAGTCTACCAGAGAAATCAGCTACGCTGATTTGGAGACTTTTCAGCTTAGGATCTCTTACCTTTTTTTGCGCAATTATTTTGGAAATGCAAGACAGCATTAAAGAGTTTATGTATTAATTCTAGGATTACAGTTTACAATCTACTATATTTCTTCTCTATTATTGCCATTGGAAACTAATTTTTCCCTCAAGTTGTAGGAGTATTTCTCATTCTTTCTGTATTCTGGAGATACTTTTGCATATGCTACTATCACAAAGATAAACATTTTTAGCCAGGTTTCAGCAGTATATTTCTGCTTATCTGCTTTCACTTTGTAGTGTCAATGTGCTCATATGTTTTCTCACTTTTCCGTCATCCTTCTCCAAGTTTTCACAATTAATTGAACAACAATAAATTGTAACAGATTCATGCAGAACAGAAAATTATGTAGTCTCCAGACAGGTTCATACAGGACAGACAAAATGTGATCTCCACTTCATTTGATGATTCTTCTCCACATTTCTGCCTTTAACAGATATGGCCCCACTAAATCAAACCAGAGGAACTATCTAATCCTCTTTCCTCTCTAAAACTCACCACTAACAGCGGCTTAACAACAATATAAAGGTGTGGATACATATAGAACAACTTGTGCAGAGAAAATCTCTGCACCATGCTGGTTAATATGTATTAAAATCCACCTGGAGAAGTTTCTGGATAACAAATTACAGAACACATCAGATTTACAGTAACAGGCAAACCTTCTTCCAGCACCTCAGAAATTTGTCTTCTTTTGAAATAATGGTTCTGTTGCTAAACTCAAATACAAAATAAAATTGCTGTCTGACACATAATTTGTGATCTGTCAAGATATGAGTATGTAATTAAGCCAAAATCACCTGTTACTTCAAATTCTACCTTTCATTCTCAACTTGCACTCTACAAATACAAAAACAGCCATGAATTTGAAATAATTCTCCAGAGATGTAGGAACGATCCAAGTATTTTTCCTCTCTTTCAAAAGAACATGCCTATGAGAAGTATTTAGTGGTTCTTTAGCCGCTATCTAATTATGCAAGACAATATTTATGTGGAAAATTGAGCCCTTCTATGGTGGAATTTTTCCATGGGTCTTGGTTGGGGAGTGTACTGGGTCTGGCTAGGATGAAGTTATTTTTCTTCATAGTAGGCCATATGGCACTGTGCTTGTACTGATTACTGCCTACTGAACAGGATATGCTCTGATCATTCTGATCTCTATCAGTTTGCAGGCTGAGGTTTATGAAAGAGTATTTACAATGAAGACATCATCATGGGAGTAGTTACAAATATACTTCTACACAAGCAGTGTTCATCACTGAGCAGAGTCCAAATAACTTACTCTGACTTCTGATTTAGATGGTACATAAAAGGCAGTGGAGGGTAATGCTGCTGTCCTTGTGAGCCTGAGCTTTACATTGGCAAAGAATATTGGAATATGGTCAAATGTACTAAAAAGATTGCAACATTTATGTTGAAATAAAAAGAAAAGCTGTCTTTTTTTTAGCAGCTAATGGCATTTCTATGGATTTTACATCACAACTTTGTTTTCCTGTCCCAGAGAAACATTCATGAACATAAACATACTAGAAGCTCCTAAGTTGTCTACAATCAGAGACGAAGTCTAAATCTCATTCAAACAAATTTATTCTGCATTTTCTCTGTTCCTAAACCTTATGGTCATTTTTACTAATGTTCTCTGCCTAGTTCTGCTCAAAACACTGGTTTTTATGTGTAATATTTAACCTCCCTTTCATTTCCTTTGGCTTGCTAATTTGCACATATAATTTTTTAAAAACCATGCCTGTCTATTTCTCTTACTAAAATCCATGGGGGCTTTTGCAGAAAAAGAAAGCGAAGGTTAATTGGTATTATTCCATTTCCTGGGTAGCTCTTTCATTCCACCAGGAAATGACTAGGGCTTATACAACAAAAGCCAGGTTAAGAACTGTTATTCCATTTCAGAAGGAATGTCATTTGTACATTGTTAACCAAGTCAAAAGGTTTAGATTCATTTTCTTTGTTAGTAAAATGATTCATGCTACTCTGTTATTCTACTGGTATTCACATACCATTTTCACACCGTTAAATGACCATCACCTCTCTCATCACTGCAGATTAGGAGCTGTTCTGCAAGCTAAGGAGAGGAGCTCCCCACACTTGCCCCGCTGCAGGGGAGGCCAGTCAGGGAGCTGGAGGCCAGCACCGGTGCCGGTAACCCAGAAGGAAGGCGAGGGAGCTTCACCCCTGCCCACAGCTGCCCTTCTCATGGCTGCGGGGGAGCTGGAGCCAGCTCCAGGGCACAGAGCCCACGGCTGCTCCCCCAGGACAGAGTGCTGGGGCCCATCAGGGTACCCAGCTGGCCGGGCAGTGCCTGGCCACATGCCCAGACAGGAGCAGGGCAGCTGGAGGTAGCCCTAGCCATGGGCATTGGGCATCTCAGGTGGGGCCAGCCGGGCCATGCTGGGATGTTGGTCCACAGGGGGTGTCCACCCATCAGGACCCATGGCTGGGCAGGGCAGGGCTATGGGGTGCTGGAGACAGGGCACTGGCAAAGCAGAGAGGTTGGAGATGAGTTTCCTCACCGAATCTAAGTGCCAGAGGAAACTTTCTCAAGGCAAAACTGCAAATCACAGGATGAAATCCTCAGAAGTGAAGCAGGATAGCCCAGGCCGTGGATACACACACATTGCTTCTAGGTCCTCAGTGTGGGGATTGCCTCTACAGCCAAACCATGGGGAGTTAGTGTTGCCCATGTGTCATTCAGCTGTCCAGTGAAGTCAAATTTTACAGTGTGATAGAACAATTTATATTTAGCATGGATTTATTACTCCACTAATCATTATTATTTTTTCTAATTTTGCACTGTTATAGGAGCTCATCACATCTTTCCATACCTGTTAGTTAGTTTGAGAAAACCTACATTGAAGAGTTGCCAGACACATCATTTCATTCTATAGTTGCTGAAGGACAGCAAGTAGCATTAAATCAGGGACATACCATTCAGTTTTAAAAATGGAAGATGTTTAAACTTAGTAAATACTGTGTTTAACAGTACAATAAAATAGACACATACATATTTTCTCTTCAATCTAGCATCATTTGTACTGTCTCTATCTCATAAATTTCACTCAGTTTCCTTTCACCAGAGGCTGAGCAGAATCCTCAGAAGTTCTTTTTCTTTTGGAGAAGAGTTTCATGGCTGCAATCAATATTTTTATTAAATAAATAGGTTAAAATATATACCTAAATAAAGAGTTTCATTATTACAAAGATATCATTAACTCAAGAGAAGTTCTAGAATTTACTGAGAGATTTTCCACAAGGTGTCAGATACTTCATTAAAAAGCATTGCAATTTTCTGTGTGTCCTCCAGGTGTAGCATTTTCACAGCTCATGAGCAGTATCTAGCTGTCACCGCTGATTATGAAAAAACTACTTAGAGTTTTAACTTGCATCCAAAACAGTCTCAATGACTTCAAAATAGTTGTACAGGGTTTGTATTTTGCCTGATGTTTCTAATTTTCATTATACAATATTTTATGATTATGAGGAACAAAATATCCCAGTTTTAAAGGGAGAGGAAATTAATCACGTAGGTTTAAGGAAAATACTTATGTTTCAGGTATCCTCTAGTTCTATGTGACTGGGTGTTTGGATACCCAAACGAGACTGCTGCATACTCTTCTGTTCCAGTAATTAGATACATATGCACAGGGTACTTTGTTACTTCACACCCAATAGTCCTAACATACACGTTTTAATATGCATTGTTTCCACTTTGCGGGAGAAGGGAGCAGGAAGGCCGATGTGTAACGCTCTTTCTTTTCTATTGAAACTCTAGAAGAAAAATATAAGCTGACAGATGTAAACTTTTTTTTCCTAATTAACTTCATGAATACTTGTGGTGCAGATACAACAGTTTACTCAAGCAGTATGTGTACCTTTCTGATGACTAATAACAGCCTTAAGATTTTTGTCCGTTATTAGTGATGGCAACATTAAGAACAAGTGGGTTGTTATTTGGTTTGTTTGATTTTTGTTCAGTGAAGTTAATAAGATGTTTTAAAATTCCCTGATATGCTGGATGTACATTGAAAGATATTTAGGATTAGTCTTAGCCAATGCATACAGTGAACCAGAGAGAGAATACTTCTGTGATGTTTATGCTAAAATACAGTTTCACAGGTGAAGTGACTTCTTGCCCATACACTTGCATTCAGAGTTCTCAGTTTCCCTGTTGAGTTGGATTCTTCATCAATTCAAACTAACATTCATTGTTTGTAAAGTAAAATGAGTCTTTAATCACATGAAAACTCCTGTCTAATTTTTGTATTTGTTCATGAATATAACAAGGTACTTCCAATCCTAATATTATCATCATACAGATGGGTAAAAGCTGGATCATAACTGAACTGATGAAATACCCTTGGTGAAATTCTTTTTAAATGACATTCAGATACATATAGCAGAGACAAACCAGAGCTTGCCTATGGATTTCCCCATGTGGCTCTAGAGAGTGCTGTGTAGGCATATCTAATCACCCTTCCACATGTCTTTGACTGATCACACCAAAGAAAATCATAATTTGATCCACAAGAAAGACAGATAGGCTTGGGTTTCAGATCAGTTTATCTGCTTAAGAAAAGAGAGGACAAGTTAAGAGTCAGAAAGGCATACCCCATCAAGGAACAGCAAGTTCCTTAAAAAGATATAGCCAGTTATGCAGTTTAACTCTAAAACAGCAGGGAACCAAAGGGGTCTTTCAAGGGTCCTGATAGTATTGTTGATTCTTGGAGGTTGTTATTTTGTATTTTCTTGGTAGCAGTTTCTGTGATATATAATAAACAAGCAGTTAGCTCAAGAGAACTGAAGCTGACAGTTGCTATATAAAACAGGGTTCTGATAACTCATCAAAATAGAAAAGCCAAAACACATAACAGGAGCATAGATCTGTCTGGGTTAGGAAAGTATTGAGCACTGAGGTAAGCTAAACTTCACAACAAACACACAGATACACATTCTTCTTCCAGGCTGCATATTTACTTACATGCTGGGGCATGCTTTCATTTATCCTGGAGCAACGTTTCTCCGAATGTCCAGGTCAGGCATAGTTCAGAGTATTCTGCAGCTCCCATTAGGAGCATAATCGTGGTTTCATTCATGAAATTCAGAAGGCAGTGTGGTATATCCATCTCATCTGAAGTTAAGGTGTGAACATTGTCACAAAAAAAAATAATGCACTGAGTTCTCAAAGTTTGCAACAGATTATTTCTGGAAAAAGACACTTCACAACTGTAGCTGTTACATATAAAAAATAATTTCATTGCCTACTTCTCAGGGTTGAGCATGAAAACAAAAAAAAAGAAATCCACTGTTTTTTCCAATTTTCAATTCCCTTTATAGCACAATATGCAAATAGTTTTACTGAAGGAGGGTGTGCCAAAAATATTAATTGAATTAATATATTCTAATTTTTATACAAAAAAGTGAACTGTTATGTGTCTGTTTTAGGAGCATTCACACACTAGATTGTACAACATATATGGAAGTTCTAGTCAATCAAACTTACTTTGATTTTAGTAACCATTTATTTTCATAACACAAATATTTGTGCTTTCAATGAATCAATTTCATACCTGAAAAGCAACACTGGCTTGAATATAGTATGATAATCTAAATAAGAACTGGAATATGATAGAAATAAAAAATAAGAGTGACTGGGTCAGAAAGTAGTTAAATGATGGCTCTGAATGGTAATAGTGTCTAAACAGGTTTTTCATACTCTAACTAGAATACCAAAACAAGTTTTACTTAACCTGGTACAGCTTCTGTTTAGAGACAGGTTTTAATGTTTTTCCTTAATGATTTCAGGCTTAATAAGCTGTCTTTTACTTAATGACCTTAGGAAAGCCAACCAAGAACCAGCAGTTCCATATTATAACATCTCTGGTGTACTTAAACTCTAAACACAGTGCAGATAGCTGCAGTAATGGCTATCTCACCTGACCTACCAGTAACCCCTGTTTTGACCTGTAGGAATCACCCTCTCTCTAGAGGGCAAGAAGTTATTTCAGTTATGGGGCCTACTGATTCTTCTGCTACAGTGGAAAAGTTTTAGGTAGAAAACATTTCTGAGGCTTTCCTGGCTTTTTGCGTGCTTAGTTTCTCTGAAGTTTTCATTATGACACTCCAAACAAGCTTCATTATCCTTCCCTCAGAAAAAAATTTGGAAAATAGAGTAACAATTCAAGACCTCAAACTTGAAAATTGATTTTTTCAATTGTCAGAAGTAGAAGGGAAAACAACTGCAATGTTTTCCACACTTGCCCACAGAGCCCTGCTATCTGACCAGCTCAGGAGATCCTGTATCCTGCCATTCGCACTGCTGTTCGCAGTATTGAATGTCACTATTTATCAAAGGCCATGTAATCTTCTTACAAAAGGCAGAAGACTCCTTACTGTGTCAGGAACATTCCCATTTGCTGCAGTGTCTTTTTAATTAAAACAAATCAACAGCCAACTGACATCAACAGTGTTATTAAGGTAAGTGTAACATATAAATATACCTCAACAGGTAAAGGTATCAAAGGCACCAAAAAGTTATTACATCATTTACGCCTACTGTTTCCAAGGTGAGTTATATTCCTAAGTGCATTCATATATCTGACATGATTCCTTTTTCAGAATGATGACAAAGTTTGCCCTAAAACTGATACATTTACACCATTCCTGATTATCACTCAGTAGATCATTGTGGGGCAAGAATGGAGTGGGAAATTTTTCAAAGACAAATTTGGTGCACAGTGCATCTGACCCCGAAAAATTTGACCTTTATGGCTCAAAGGGGAAATATATTTACTAAACAAGTAGTTTAGTAGACAGTAGTATTTTTTCAGAGAGTACCTTAGAACATCTTAGAATAAAATCTTTTTTGGAAAATGTGTTTAACAAGGAAGAAATCATATTCACATACATATAGTATACTAATCCCTATTTTGGGGGTACATATGCCTGCTCTCAGAATAATTAAACAAGAAGTTGGTGTCCTTTAAAAAGACACATTTTTAAGAAATAAATTACACCTCATCTGTAGTCACTAACATTATGATCTCACCTTGCCAAAACATTATTCCTCTTTCATTTTCCTTTCATGGCATTATACTTTGTGCAACAGGAAAGAAGGAGTTGAACATGAGGTATGTCAGCACTTAGTGCAAAAGCTTTAACTAGTAGTTTCTACATATCAGTTCTTTAAGCTACAACTTCATTTGAAATTGATTTCATTTTTACTGACTAAAACCATCAGAACCTAGTCCTATTAGCAGCTCTATATTAAGTCTGCCACTATAGAAACAGTTTATAAACAATTTAATTTTTTTACTATTGAATGTGTTTAAAGAATGAGATATTAAACAAGGTACATAGAGAATCAAACAAAAAATTATTAGTTAATTTCAAATTAGAATTTCTTTCTTCTGGATGAACTCTTTCAATAAGGTTGCTGTGTGGAGGGATGGGAGGAAGGTGCCAAATACAAATTGGAATTTATTGCACAGATATAAGAAAAAACATCAGGAAAATTACTAGTGCTTATCCAACTCAGAGTAAAGTGCAATTTTCCTGCTGTTTTCTTTTTTTCCCTAAATATTAAGTAACTACATGCAATACAGTGTTTCATAGTCTTTTATGAAATTTCATTTATGCTGTGAGGTGTATCCTGTATATCAAGGTTAAGGCATTTTTACATTTAATCATCAGCATATAATGCTTATATAGCCCATTATTTAACAGCTCTGAGTGTCTACTTACTCACAGTCAGAGTAATACCAGAGATTATCTCTGATCTCCATGGAATTATTCTGGTATTATAACTGATAAACCCAAGACCTTAAGCGCTTGCTGTGTGTGCCACTTGTTGCCTGCTCTCTATAGCATATGCAGAGGAGAAGGCAGGAGGCGGAATAAAGGGCACTGCACAGGAGGGAAGGTGAGGCAGGGGCTCTAAGCCTACCAGTTTCTTGCAGCAGCTCTCTGCCTGTGCCACAACAGCTGCATTTTGGGGCATCCTTGTACCCTGAGGAGTTTCAGTACCAAGCCCAAGCTGCTCAAGCTTCTTTGCTTCAAGGTCCTGCAAACTCGTCCTTCAAAGTAATACTTTATTTGCTCTTAAGCGCAGTGGTATTTCCTATTCATGTAGCAAACATTTTAAAATGTGACAAAAACTGCTCGTTCTGTTAAACTCCCACTTCTACTAAAGATTACAGTGAGCCAGACTGTTACCTAACATGTACTTTTGACAATAATTCCTTTATTTTGAAGACAATTCCTCTCGCACCAAAAACATGCTGGGTGACAAAAAGAAGGACAATTAGTTGGCCTCTTCCTTACCACAGAAACATAGAAGTAGCACAATGCCAAATGAATGGCTTGTCTTTTCTGTAGCAAACTGAGCACATATTCTTCCTTTTATTAGTAGAACCTGACATGATAACACTTTTTTTTCTCAATTTCTTCATGATGATTAATTATCCTAATACAGAAGGTGTTTCATACATGAATACAACAGGTTTAACTTTTAGTTATAAATCAAGTCTGTGATTCAATTTTTCTCCTTTTCTGGTATTCAGAGGTATTTAGGGACTTTTCTATTGCTTCAAATGGAATAGATCATCATTGAAGTGACCGTAACTCAAGTCTTCCTTGCCCTTACCTTGACTCATTATTTATGTGATTAAATTCCCCATACTTCCCATTTTGTGGCATCAACTTTTTTTTAGTGCCTCAAACAATATGTGTAATAAGCCATTTTGGAAAGCATTTAATAGAAAACACATTTTAGGAGAATCAAATCTTTAAACCTGTTTTTTCTTCCTCAAATTTCCACAGAAAGGAAGTGGGAGATAGAGGAAATTTCAAATACTCTTTAGGGAGTATCATTCTATGTTCATTTGTTCTCAATTCAGCAACGACAGCATGGTTTCCTTCTGTCTCCAGAGAGTTTTCTTGGAAATTTTATTCCTTTAGTATCTGTGCTTCTGGTCCTGTTTTCGGCTGGGACATGAGCATAGACCTAAGCTTAGGCTCTGTTTTGTAGGACGTGCTTGTCTACCACCGCCACATCGCTCTACCAAGCCAACAAGAAATTGGTCCCAGGTTGTTACAGCACTAGAGGGTCCCTGTATCCCGCTGCAAATCACATCAATATTCATAAAACTCTTAGGTAGCATTTAATTACTTAATTGAAGAAGAGCACTTTCACCATACCAACCTAATATATCACAAAACATGAAATTATTCAGGTGTCTTCTTACCTGTGTGGCCCACAGTAAAAAAAATTTCAAAAGTAGCCCGCCTAGTAAAACAAATTATTGTTTTGATTAAAAAATACGATAGTTTATGTGGCTTAATTTTTTTCTAATATAAAAGTTTTGTGTTCTCTCTTCTAATAGTTCAACTGTGGTAGCATGTTATTTGGCCTTACTTGGATAGGAATTCTTTTGCTAACAGGACATGTCCTACTATTTGTGATTTGAATAGAAAATCAAAGCCAATACACATAGTATTTCATCCAGTAAACATGACATTCCAGAATGTGAATGGGAACAATATGGGCAAATTCCCGCTTTGAAGTCAGCAGTAATCTCCAATAGACCTAAGCACAGGCCACATTTCACTTGATGAGTTCTACAATCTGTCTCTAAATATGGCCATAAAATCTGAAAGTAAATAATTGACAAGCCAGGTTAAGATGGAATGACTTGACAAGTGTGAAAAGAATTAGAAATTCATATATCTGTCCCAATGTTTCCAGTGAATTTGTGTTTCATGATTGATAGACATTTAAAATGAATTAAAATAAATGTAAGCTCAACCATTATAAGAAAGCAGACAAGCCACATGGAGAGAACATATCCCACTTCATGGTCTGAAAAAAGAATATTTGTGCCTTTTTAAACAGTAGAGAATCCAGTCCTCAGTCAAAATTACTAGATTTTTTGGTGTCTAATAAGTTAATTCTCAAGAAAACAAGATGTTCAGAGCCTCCCTTACTTTTTCACTTGCTTCCTACTTTTCTCCCTCCCTCCTCAACTCTGTCCCTCATTTCCACTTCCAATATTACTTTTTTAATGTCTAGGAACATTATAGATTTAATTCTCTTTTTTCTGTAGGAAGGGAATTATTACAGCCTCTCTGTCTTCTGGCTGGTAACCTGCTTTCATGAAAATTCATAGATCTTTTACACTCCTAATCCAGATTCAAAATTGTTTGAAAGATATTAGGGTCTTTCAGTACACTCAATGGTATTTACTCACAAATGCATACCTATATTAATTTGGCAATCATTTATGTAGCAATGAAAGTTGCCAAAAATATTGGAGGATATTTTATTTTTTTATGTTATCATTTTCTGTGGATATGTAAATCTCATTGAAGTGCCAAAAAGAAACACCAAGGATTTTCAGCGTGTATTACAAAATGGCTACCAAGAATAATTTGAAGTGATCAGCCACAAAAACCACTAGTTCGAAACAACAGAAATTTAAATACATTAGGCCTCTACCTTCAGAATTTACATTACAAAAATATGGATGCTTACTCTGTGTGAGTTGAAAAACTAACAATGAAAACTTACTGTATTGAGTCCTATGTATCTCACTGATTCGCAATTCAAATAACTGTGTTTCCCACTTCTCGTAGATTTTTCCTCTATATTTTCCTTCAGATTTTTGAGTGCTTATAATCTGCCAGCAGAGATTCTTCAGAAAATTGAAAGCTTTAAGGGCTACTGTTAAAACTGAAAATTGGAGGCAGAGGCCTGTAACACACAAATAAGCAGAAAAATGTTGGTTTCATTTGGGTCAAACCTTTACTTACTTTAGAGGAAGTTGCATATTTAAGGATATAAAGAGTGTCTATTGGACTGAAATTCATCAAAAAGTCTAAAAGGTGTGAGAATCAGGAACTTTCATTATTCTGATAAGCCCAAATTAAAAAAAAAAAAAAATATTTCAAAGTTCTCTGAATTCTGTCATCTAGTCTGTTCCGGAAGTTTATTTAAAAGTTTAGGACAAAGTGAAAAATTCTATAGATCTGGTGTCTATTTAGCTGCTTGCTGGAGGCTTATTTCAGGGCAAACACTCTCCAGGTGCTTCTGTTCTGCTCTCTGTCTATGCTCTGTTCCCAGAATGTGACTGAAGTGAGTAGCAGCATTTCAAGTCTTTAACCTTTAGACAGTCCTAAAAGCATTCCACATCCTCCTGAACATCACATAAGCCAATGTGGTGTTATATGCACCAGACCTGTAGCCACATCTGATTCCCAACATGCAAACCCTTACTTGGAGGCTTTGATAGACTGTTAGAAATTACAAGGAAAACAATATAAATGCTGCACATAGATTAGCAGATCATTATTAGCCCTTTCCACACTAAAAGCTGAAACCTCCTTGATCCTAGACTATAAAAAGCCTTCTGAAGCATTTGGAGTTTCTCTTTGATTCTTGGCCCAAGCTTTCATTTTCTCACAGTGCTGCAGCTCTGGGTTTCATTAGGGATATCATCTCAAATTCCTTTGTGCCTCTACTTGTTTGGAAGTGTTACTTGCACCCTCATCTTGGCATGCTTCCCCACCTATATAAAAAGTTAACTGATGATATCAAAGTGGTTTAAACCATGCCTGCTAATGAGCATTGTTTATTTTTTGCATACAATTTGGTCTTATAATTTACCTGGAATATAAAAGAAAAGCTTATCAGCTGTCTCAAAAAATGCATTTTTTTATCATATTATTCTCAAATTCTTTAAAAATATTTATATTTTTGCTGCATTTTCAGATAGTTTATTTCTTTATGGAAGTTTGTTTTCAACGAAATGTTATTTTTTATTTATTTTGAACATGAACTTCTTTTGCACAATAAAACCAGGAACACTTATGCCTTCCAAATATGCACTGATCACTCCAAAATACAATGCATTATACTCTTAGCCCCTGTAAATTAGTGTGAGTAAATACTTGAACAGAAAGTTTCACTTGCAAACTATTATTTATCAGTTTCTTATAACCACATGGTAAGCATATAATAACACTATTGTATATTGAGGTGTCAAAAGTGGCCAAAAACCAGATACCTCTTCAGGCTCTAGAAAGACTCAGAAAGGGAGGGAAAGAAAGACTCAAGAACACCAGAGTCAATAGCAACAGCAAGGAGATGGAGAGGGTTTTTTGACGCCAAATTGGATCTTGAATGTGAAAGCCTGACAGAAGACAAAAATTTATAATGATCAGAACCATGGGATGAGGAAAAAAAGTTCATTGCAATTATAATAATAAAAATGAAATTATTGCTTGTTTGACATAACAGTATTACGGATCCAAGACATCATGTCAATGAAATATAGTGTTAGAAATATATTTTTTACTTTAATTCTACAAAAGTTTATTGAATTCTTTGACTGTGAAGTTCCATAACTGGTTAAAACGTACTGGCTACTATGAGCAGCACTGAGCATATGTAACAGGAAAAAAAAATATTTTTATAGTCTACTAGTCTCATAAAACTGTCATCTGAGGTATTGTTCACTGTTAGGTTTGGATTTGAAACTACTTTATGTCTCTTGTCAGACTTTCATTTGTCTTTCTTAGGATGAGCTGTTTGGGGAAGCTTTCAGCTGCAACAGCACAGCCTTTTCTGAGAATGATATTTTGGCACTTAAAAAAATCTTCCACTGAAAATCTCCATGCTTGTATTGTCAAGACCAGAAATCTCAAAGTTGCCTAGGGAGTGTCCACGGTGTGACATGCACTGTCTTCTGTCTCTGAAAAATTGCCTTTATTGTGGTTGAATTATAAACCTTTCAAAGACTGATGTTTACACCTGGTCAGCCAAGCTTTCCATAATTCCACCTGCACCGAGCACGTTGTTGCCAAGAGATGCAGGGCTGTAGTAGGACTTCTGTATGCCTGCTCCAGCTGATAGCTAAATTCTGTGACACAGGACCCTGGAGCTGAAAGCAAAATGTCCATTTCTCCTATGTGCAAGTACCTTTCAGCTGGCTCCCACACAATGCAAAGAAGAGGACACTACCTATTTTGAATGCAGAAGAGTGGCAAGTGTGGAGATACAGCTTGCAAGTCAGCAGAAAGAGAAAAGTGAGGAGAGAGCTGCAGTTAGGGAAATGCGGGAGCCAAAGAAGAGGCTCCAGAAAACACAAATATCCAGAGTTCAGAAAGATGCAAAAGAGCAGGATGCTGGGAAAGACACACACAGAGAAGGAAATTGGGAAAGCCTAATTTCTTTCAAAAATTATCAGAAAGTATGAATTAAAAGAGAAGAGATTTCAGGAAAAGGAAGAGCATTAATCAAGTTGAAGCCACTCAGGTTTTACATGATGCAGTTAGATACCCAATGAAAAATCCCAGTGAGACACCTGGTATTTGTGATAGGTTGCAAACAAAGTTAGTGAGTACTACAATTATGCACATATTGCTTTCAAAAACTCAGATATTCTTAAAAAAATAATTCTTCATATCTCATTTTTGGCACACAAAAATGGACACAGTAAATTTGGCTTTAATCTCTTTGTGCTTCAGTTCCATAGTTGCAAAACTGGGACACTGATAATACATTTTCAAAGCGAAAATAAAGATAGGTTTAGGAGCAGCCATTAAGCAATTAGCTGATGTGATAAGAGAACCGAAGAAATTCCCAGGAAAAGAAATTAATAATTCTGCAGTCAGTCAAGATTTTGGATGATGTAGCATAAATAAGGCCTGAAGCTAAACCACATAGTGAACAAGATAAAAAGAAATGTTGGATAACTATTACTCACTCTATAAGCCAGAGGTCTCCTGGGAGAAAAACTGTATGACTGTGTAACTAAAGATTATATCATAACACATATGCACACGGGGATGAAATAAGGCTGAGTGGGAAATGTTCATTCCTGTCTGTCTTTCTTTCCTGACTTACAAAATTTTAGATCTACTATTTCAAATGTCATGTTAGAATAAAGAAGCATTTGTGAATTTTTTATAAGGAGAGCAAAGGCAATTTTTTTTCAAGTATTGTAATTAATATTAGTATTATAAGCAAAAACTGTTTACTTATGCATTTAAAAAAATAATATTATTCCACAAAAAAACCCTGGTTCAGAACAGTCATGTATAGCTGAAGATGCCTGCTACTGCTTCATTCATATTGAAATTACGTTGCACGTGTTTCTTTTCTCCACGATATTTGACAAAGGAGTTGCAAAACACATCAGAGCATAAGACACTGAGAAACCTGCTGCTCACCAGCATTCTTAGATATCTGAAATTCTATCAAATCCTTTTTACCCTCTGTTTTCTTACTATTTGCTCTTTGATCTTCTCAGTCCAATGGAATCCAGATAAACTTTCTGAGCATTTTCTTGGCTTTCAAATACTTTGCCACTATCATCTTTATAATGAATATCAGAATGCACAGAGGAAAATCTGCAGAAAACTTTTCCAATCCATCTGCACCACTTGTTCACTGGCATTGAAGTAGCTCTTGGACCAAGACAAATACAATATAAACCACGTACTGAAAATCCAAGCACAGTTATTTGAACGATGTCAAGACAACACCTCACTCTCCAAAAACTTAATTATTTCACTATATTCTTCATAATTAATCAAAATTGGATTCCCTCTGAATATAAAGTTAAGCTTCATTCATGCTTAAAATAAGAAAAAACCAGAATATCTATTCTCTAATTAGAGCTAGCTTTCTTGTGCCAATTACATGAGTGATTCACTACTACTTAAAGGGGATGAATGCTTCATCTTAAAAAATCACAGAATCATAGAATGGCCTGGGTTGGAAGGACCTTGACGATCATTTATTTCCACCCCCCTACTGTGGGCAGGAACACCTTCCACTGGACCAGGTTGTTCAGAACTCCATCCAACCTTGCCTTGAACACTTCCAGGGATGGGACATTCACAACTTCTCTGGGCAGCCTCAGTTCCAGTGCCTCACCACTCTCAGTGAAGAATTTTTCCCTAAGCCAGTTATCCTCCTTTTTTGCTGAGGCACCTGTTGATTCAGACAGCCCAACAGCTGTTTTAATGTGGGAGTTCAGCGCAAATGTAAGTCCAGGTTTTGGATTCCATCAACTGAATCAGGAATGTTGCTACCCTGTGACACAGAAGGTTGAAGCATTTAAGTTCCTTCCCTCAGACTGATTCCTTAGAAAGTGCAAATGGGTGTATTTCTCCTAAGAGACTTTATTATGGACCAGGTGCCACGTGCCTGTGTGCTTCTAACTGTAAGTCCAGTTGAATATTTGTTAAGCTGCAGCAAATGCCAAATACATAAACCCTAATTTATTTGCATGCTCTGGCCAATTAGACAAAATGGTATGATATTTCTACACCTGAGCTAAGTAAAACTTGGCTTAAGCAGATGATCTAATAGGTTGCAGATTTGATATCAATTGATGCCTTAGGTTTTAACTTTTATATTTTTCAAATCCTGTACTGCCTAGTGTGTAACTCTGAAGTTCCTTGTAGCCTGTAATTTTTGCTCTCTCATGCTAGGTAGACATAACAAAGCCTCTCCAGGCCTGCTCTCCAAGGACACCCAGACTGCCCTAGGCCCAAAAGGTGTAAACCAAAAGCCTCTAAAGCGGGGACAAGCTTAGGAAAATTACATCATTATGTGAAGTTTTAATTGGAAAATTAACCCTGATATGCAAATGAACCAAACTTATAAAAGTGTGAAGAACTCGTGACCTGTCATCCATCTTGGGGTCCCTCTTGGCAGTAGCTTCTGGACTCTCCAGGGTGTACCTTGAAGGCCCTTCAAATAAACACCTACCTTTATTCCCTTATTCTTGTCTAGTCTCTGTTTTTAGGTGGCCACATCAAGCATCATAATGACCAAAAAAACAGTACTTTCTCAGGAGGGCAGAAAATTCATTCTCATCCTTGGCTTTGGGAAAACCAGGTACATTCTTCCTTTAGCAAGCTCAATCAAAATAATTTGTTTGGGGGAATTTTAAAACAAATCCTATTTGCTGCTTTCTCTTCATTAAACCTTTCGTTACTGTGCAGCTTTCCTCTATGTCTTAATTTTTTTCCTTTTTTTAATTAATTAGCTCCTCTTTTATGATTGGTAGCCATAAATAATATCTCATTTGTAGTGGGTTGATGCTGACTGGATGCCAGGAACCCACCAAAGCCTCTCTATCACTCACTTCCCCAGCTGTACAGGGGATAGAAAATATAACAAAGTGTTCATGAGTTGAGGTGAGGAACAGGAGAGCTCACTCACCAAATACCATCATGGGCAAAACAAGCTAGAATTAGAGATATTAGTCGAATTTGTTACTAACGAAATCAGAGAAGGATAATGAGAATTAAAGTAAAACCTTCACAACACCTCACCCCCACCCCTTCCTCCTTCCCAGCTCTATCCCCTCCCCTAGAAGTGCAGGGAGACAGGGAATGGGGGTTGTGGTCAGTTCCTCACACAATGTTTCTCACACTGCCAGGGAGAGGAGTCCTTCCCCTGCTCCAGCATGGGCTCCTCTTTTCACAGGTCTCCCATGGGTGCACAGCCTCCTCTCAGGCATCCACCTGCTCTGGTGTGGGTCTCCTCCACAGGTTGCAGGTGGATCCCTGCATCCCCATGGACCTCCATGGGCTGCAGGAGGCAACTGCTTCATCATGGTTTGCACCAAGGATTGCGGGTGAATCTCAGCTCTGGCAGCTTCTCCCCCTCCTTCTCCACTGACCTTGGTGTCTGCAGAGCTGTTCCTCTCACTTATTCTCACCTCGCTCTTCTCTGGCTGCAATTACATCTGTGCAATACTGTTTTTTCTTTCTTCTTCTTAAATATATTATCACAAAGGTGTTGCCACCGTTTCTAATTGGCCCAGCCTTGACCAGTGCCCAGGGATGGACTCTGCTGGACATGGAGGAAGCTGTCACCAGCTTCTCACAGAAGCCACCCCTGCAGCACCCACACTACCAAAACTCGGCCATGCAAACCCAGTGACTTTCATAGCACCATGGCAGCTGTCAAAAACGGAATTCTGACCATCTTTTGCAAGGTAAGAAAACAAGTTTCCCATTTAATACACACATATAAAGGCAAACACTATTTTACACTATGTTCTCACTATCAGATCTGTTAAAAAGAAACTGCTTTCGGTTCCATTTCATTATCTTTCTTCTAGGCAATCTATAACGTGGAGAAACACTTGGCCATGTCAAGTGTCCCTTTATTAGCTTATGTTCAATACAATACTCATCAAAACCAGATTAACCACCTCTGACAGCATATCAAAAACCTGCAGCTAGATTACAATCTACCAGATCACACAACATACTGAAGATGTAGGGATGGACAATATGTATCTGCAAAGAAGAGGAGGAAAGTGTAGAGGGTGAGAAGGTCTCATTTGTAGTTATTCACGGCTGGTTTATGCATCATCTTGTGTATTTGTACAAACAGTATTATATTCCCTGTTTTTTGAAAACACATATGCTTTATAGGCATCTTGAGAACAAACTGCAGCGGCCACCTTCTCTTTTAGGCACAGTAAGTAAAAGCATTAATCCTCTTTTCTTTAATATTTTTTCTTCAGCACTGGTGATATGAATTGATATGAATTTTGAATAAAGTTGTTTTAGAGTTATTGACTAACTTTAGGATATTGCTGGGAGAAGTGGGAAGGAAGAAAATAGATTCTGAGAGTTAGGGTATGGTAACCAGACATTTGAATACCTCTGAGAGTCTCCCTTAGTGAAACGTTTCCTTTCTTTGAGATTTGCTTTTTGAAGAAAATCATTGTTATACCTTAGTATTTTTCTTCCTACGTGGATAAGCAAGGATTGAATTAGCAACCCTCAGACCACTTTAGAAACTACACAAGTTTTACTTTCTTCTGTTTTTCAATCCTGAATTTCCTATTATTTTCAAATACTGATTTTTCTCCAGTCATTAAATCCACAATCTCTTTCTTAACTATTTCTCAACTTCAGCAATTCAGAAAGTATTCTTAAATGTTCAAGATCAAAAGTAGTCAACATATTTTTAGAAGTTTTTTAGCAAATTAACAGTCTAATAAAATAGAAATATTTATGTCTGTCAACACAAAAACTAGGTCTATTCTAACAATAAAGCGTACACCCCTTTTGGCACCTGAACTCAGTCTTAAATTTTTTTCTAATGCACTTTACTGAAAGTTAATGAAGTCATTCTGTGCCAGTCATGTTCAGACATGAAAGTGATTCAAAACACAACATTTGCAACTTTCAGTTTAGGTTTCACAGGGCAATAAATGAGTTTGCTAATATAGAACAATTGTTCAACTTGCCTGATTACCTGAAGAGAGGGATGATTCCCAAATTGACTCCTATGCCAGACATTAAACTGCCAGCTGGTTAGCATTACCAAAATGAATAATGAAGTAGCACTGACATCTGGATGGGTTCTAGGCAGGCACGGATGTATCAAGAGAATTCCTTTGTTTTAAAGAGTGATCCTTTCAGTGTCACTGATACGATAAAATGCATCTTCACTTAAGCTGTGAAGTGTGTTATGGAAACACAGAATTACAGTAACTGCTAAAAAGACTTAAGGGAACTGAATCATAAATAAAATTTCCTCTCTCCATGTCCAAGCCAAGTATTGGCATGATGAGATAATGCAGTAAACATCCCAATAAAATTACAGAAAGTCAAGTTTAACCCCTCTAAGTGCTTTGAGCTTATAACACAGCTGATAGAATCTTCCACATACAAAGTAACTTCTGGTGTGCTGATTTGTCAAGACCATATAATTGATTTTCAAGGAGTAAATGCATTGCTTTATAGATTTCCAGTAAGATATATGACATAGTTTTCAATTTGGTTCAGTGACACAGAGATGAAATTATAGAATGTGACCTCACATAAGAATATTTTTCTGTGTTTTGCAGTAACAGCTTAGAAACACACTGACACCATGAATTTCTTATCTATTATTGTTAAAAGCATCCATACATTATCTTTGCATACATTTGAAACAGCATTTGATGAGTTAGAGAGAAGTCAAAACCAGTTGTGTGAACTAGTTCCCAAATCCTTGTTCTGTATTACTACCAGCATTATTTGAGGTTTAAGAAGGGGAATGTATCTGGGTATTTACAAATAGAATTAATAGCAGCAAAATATCACTATTTTCTTCCTACTGCTAAAATACAGATGTGTGTATGTAATACAATTTTATATATATACATAAATATATTGTGTATGTATAGGTGTGATTACTACTTAACATTTTGAAAGGTTTTGATGTATGTCTAAGTTCAAAGTTAATTAGCTATCTGGAAATCACCCAGAAATAGAGGATTCCTTGATTTTCATGGAGACAGATTGATATCTTTACTCCTAGTGTCTGAGAAAAAGTGAACCAGTTCCTCACTTTTCATACTGCTATGTCATCCAGGAATACAAGCATGCTGTCCTGAAAACCATTTCCACAGCAAGCCAATAACTGCAATACAAATTGGAAAATTTTTGTAGAACTCTTTTTGGGAACAAGTGGAAGGTTGTAGTTTCTTTTTAACAATTTTAATTATCAGACTAGTTCAAGCAATTTCAGGGAAAGTAAACATGTCTTAAACATACTCTAAGTTTCTATTCTGAATGATCTCCATGGAAAACAAAGTCAGTCATGAACAACAACCGCGTGAGAAATCAGCTATTCAAAATTAGTTTCATGCTCTTAAAAGGAAGGGACTAAACCAGTTGCTGATTAAGTATAAGTATTCAGTTGTAAGTTTTATAATTATACTTTGTTCATCACTTTACAGAAGCTAGAACAGTGGTAGGTTTTGTATATCTTAAGAGTTACTGGGATGGGAAAAAGCAATTACTGTGCAGATTCTATTGACATTGAAGGGACCTAGATCTGCATATGAAGACATATAAAAAGTCTTTCGCACATGTAACAGATTTTAACGTTACATGTGTTTTTTGTATCTTTCATTATTTATTCCTTAACATCACACACATAATTCAATTAGAAGTGAATTTTTATCATAAAGCCAAAATGTTTTTCACTTTTCCAGCACATCTATCAGATTTATAAGCTAAGATACATGATGTTGGCATTAAATGAATGCATTTTTTGCCGCATTTTTCTGCTTACTTATCAGTAATTGCAGATTTCATTAATTATCAGCTTGCTGTTCCTTACCTCTTAGTGGCTGTTGTATAGGGGGTGATCTACAATAACATAAACTATCAAGTTAAAAAAACCCTCCACTTCTTAGATTGACAGACATAGCTGTGCTAGTCTTTTTAAACTTAAGACCAGTGAGAAATAAATTCTGTTTTATCCTAGTCAGACAAAACAACAAAGCAATGGGGGGTTTTCCTACAGATTTAATGTAAAAGTCCCCAGATGACAAACACAAAAGCCTAGATATCAAACAGGTTGAAAATGCTGATGTTCAACACCTGCACTGTGTGAGGGCCAAGAAGTAAGCGAAAGCCTTTACTAACCAACACACCTGCTTGACAGTTTTTAACCCTTTCTTTTTCATTCTCAAATGACTTGCTTAAAATAGGAGAGGATTGTAATAGAATGATGCAATCAAAGAGATGTTAAAGCAGTTTTAAAATAGAAACTACATTCTGCCTTCTTGTCAAAATATATCAAATTACTATTTTATTTGTATTGAAGATCCATCTAGCCTGACAGATTAATAATACTGGAAAGGATTATTTACGGCTACAAACTTACAGGAAAAAAATTACACAGGCTTTGTGGAACTGTTTTCTGTGTCTAGCAAATGTTTGTATAATCACATGGTTATATCTGACCAGGTATATGCTGCAAAAAACACGAGCAGTCTAATCCTTCTCCCTGCTTTTCAGAGGCTGCAATGATATCATTAAAGACCATCCAGCCAAAGCTGAGCCCAGGTATCTATTGGGTCTTCTTTGGCTGTCCACAAGCTCTGAGTGTACAAGCTGAAGTGCAGAGGGCTTATGCTTAATGTCACAAAGGAATGAACGAGGGCCCGTGTTGCAGCAGTTCTTACATTCCAGTATTCTCCAGTCCTTCAAAAAGAAGAATATTTGACAGTTTTTCTCCTGTTGCAATTAATACTAAAATTGAGGTTCATATTATTAGGTCCTCAGCCATCTTTAAGATAATCCACACAGGCTAATTGCTGTTGTCAACAGAAGCAGTTTGCCCATCTGTGCAAAAACTTGTGCAGCAAATGCAGCTAATACATCGTTTTAAGTTGACGTCACTTTCTGCTTCCTTCACTATTCCATGTGGAAAACACCTTCTAGTGTCTTCCATTACTGCTCGGAAAGTTCCAAATGAACTCTAAACCTTTCACTGTATACTGGAATAACATGGGATATTGCATATGGGAGATAGTTCTACTTCTTACAGCAGTAAGCAGGGTTGAGGCAGAAAGGGTGGACTCAACAGAGTACAACTATATTTGTGCAAACTATGCATTTTCCCACACTTAAATTATACTAGACAATGATCACACCAATGAACAGCAGCAGGAGCTGTGATTTTGTTGCAAGCATTGGTAGAAATTCTTCTTAAAAATAGGAGATCCCATCTAATACCAGGAACTCTACTTGGTTTGAATGGGAAGTTTATTTGTACTTTTTTCATCTTTCCCTCCATGTAAAGAAAAATCATCTACAGAACTACTCAGCAAGAGCTCTTCAACTCTTACTGATTCATACGACACTTCAATTAGATGAAGAGCTGGCTATCCTTTAAGGTAACATAATTTTCAAATACAAAGCCCAGAAGGGAATAAATTAAGAAATTAATACCCTGACAATGAATTTTCCACACCTCATATGGGTCAGGAAGCAATTCACAGAAAGTCTTAAATACAGAGGGTTTCTCAATAGCAATTTGAGAAAGGCTGATTGTTCCATAAAAGAAGCCGTTTGAATGAAGAGCAGAGGAGGACGGTCTCTAAACAGGACTTTAAGAGCATTCAAAAGCAATGAGGAATCTGAGGCTGAATACCCATGTAGTTGTTACTACATGATCTAGATTTGTAAGTTCTTGTGCTAGATACAGTAAAACAGCCAACTTCAGCTTCATGTCTTTTCTCCATAAAATCACAGTTTGCACAACTTTGGGCACATGGAAAAGGGTCCCCTTAGGTTACATTACTTAAAGGAGCCACAATACAAGTTCTTACTCCTTTGAAAGGGTAGCAGAGCAAAACCATCTGCTTATAAGACCTGTCACTGTGATTGAGGAACTAAGAGTTCAGAGTTAAAACCCACTGGAAGATAACTCCAGAGCATGGAGTCTGACACTTTTAG
Source organism: Monarcha castaneiventris obscurior (assembly GCA_026261815.1). Lineage (NCBI taxonomy): Eukaryota > Metazoa > Chordata > Aves > Passeriformes > Monarchidae > Monarcha > Monarcha castaneiventris. The sequence goes on from JAMPIT010000433.1 coordinate 28,146,382, forward strand.
ACACAAAGCAGGAATCCTAGTTCGAGTCCCTCTCAAAGGAGATGAGTTTACCAGGGCACTAGAATCCATTATCAAGCAAAACATGGGCAAATATGGAGTTTAAGAAATCTGACAGACTGCTATTAAGATGGTGAGTTCAACCCTCCTTTCTTCCTGAGTGTATTTGGTATTTATTTGGTAGAAAATCCTGAAATGTTTTCAATGGAAATATAGCAACAGTTTTTCATGGTCTAACATCTCAGAGGCAAGGATGTGCAGCATTTTAATATTTATTACCTCACCAAAGATATTTTGGTGTGGTTCACAAGACTATTCATTTCTCCCTTGCTAAACAAAATTATATCCAAAAATTGGACAATGTGGAGACAAAGAAAAGGCAACCCAAAATTTCTTTTGACTTGCCACCTCCTTTAGCCCGTCCTTTTAACCTCCATTTGAACTTTGGCAGTAGTTAAATTGTAGACTGGTGCTTTAAATAGAGCTTAAAAGTGCTGACAGTGTTGGAATAAAGGTTTGAACACACTAATAGGTTTTAGTGTCTGAAAGTTTTGATAATCTGGCCCTGAGTGTCATGGGTCCCTCTGAGTGGATTCCATCTGTCCCATAAACTTATGTATTGAAACGTAATGCAGCCCTTTGATCTTCCTTGTATGAAGATCCTCATGTTCCATAAAATCAACAAGATGGTCTCATTCACTGAAAAGCCAGATCTCAGATTTGGTGATTGGTGAGACTATACTACTCACTAGTGTATGTTCCTCTTCCCCTTTTGTTTATGTCAAGTTTCAGCTGCAGATTGACCTCACAAACACTGTTGAAGTATCAACTGTCTTTATTATTATGACATAGTCATGTTACTATAAAATATTATGCTATATGACCATATTATGACCTGGCCATGTTGGCATAATATCAACTGAGATTGTAAAATAAATACTAACGGTGGCACTCTGCAGTAAAGCACACCATGGTGAATTAACAGACACATCAGCAATGTTGTTTATTTGTCTATAGTGTTTTGATATCTCTAGGTGTTCTTCTGCAGAGTTTGTTAAACAAACATGACAATTAACAAACTTGTTTCCAATTAGCATTGCCACAGCTGGAAGTGGAGCAAGAAAATGATTATTTTTAACTGAGCTCATAACTAGAAATTAAAGAGAGACTGAAAGCCCACTTGCCGTAAGTCCATAGCACAGTGCAGAGAGGACTCACGTGTGGTCTTTCCATGCTGAGACACTCAGCCCTACACCCAGAGCTGACACCAAGCTACCTAGAAGCTTTCTAAGATCCCCAGAATTGCCGCTACAGGGGAAATCCAAACAGGGCTGGACTGCAGCTGGCCTCCAACAGTCCCAGAGAATGAAGCACTGTGAACCCTCAGGGAATCCCCCTATCCTGCTTCAGCATCCAAAAATCAGTGCTGCTGTGTTTGAGTAATTTTATGCAGATAGATGTAAGGCAGGATTTTCCCTTAGTGATTTTTCAAGTTCATTCAAGAACTACACTGCATATCTGCAAACACAGCCCGGGTGACTCGATTCCCTGTATCTTCATCCCCAAAATTCATTTAGGACCTTATGTGAACTAGTTGCTAAAAACAACCTGTGGCACTGTACATACTGTGTTTAGGATTATATATCACCCAGAAAATAAATCTATTCTGACATGTGAAATGAAGTTTCACTTAATTTGGGGTTTTTACTTCCTATCTTCAGAGAAAACCTTATTCATTTTATATATTTATTTCACAGTTTTTTTTAAATATCATCTGTATGACAAGGGTTTTTTTCCCAGCTGCTTGCCAAATAATCAGCTAATTCTAATTTTAAAATATTTAAACTATTATTAATATTAATTATTAACAGTAATAACCGTTATTAGTTTTTTTATTAATGAATAATTAATTTATAAAGGTACTATTCTCTTATTATTATAGATGCTATTAATAATGAAGTTGTATCCTGTATTATACCTCCAAAAACAGGTGAAAAAACCATGAAATCCTTTCATGTAATTTACAGTTATTTCATTAGATGGCAGTGTTACATTCAAAACAAGTATTCTATCCTTTCATATATATGTTTTTTATATTCACCAAGAAAAGCAGTTGATCTTATGTTACATGAGAAACTGTACATGTATGTATACATTTTGGAATGTTCAAATCTTACCTCTGGAAGTGTATCTTAAAATTAAATGCTAAGTGTTGATAACGGAATCAGGACATTATTCTTCTTGCCAAAAAAGTTACACTTTTAATAAATAAAATATTTGTTACTGTCATCTTTAACTCCTGGGATCTTTTCAAGAAATCTTTGTTTCAGAAATCAGTGTAATCAGAGGAATTATGATTTTAAACAACCTTTATATTTTCTTGATCCTTAGGACAGCTAAGAATCAAAAAAGTTGGAAACTGCTTTGATAAGTTTCTGTAAAGAGCCTTTACAATGCCGAGAATGATGAGTTATTCCTCTTGTATCATACGTATCTATGCTGTCCCTTTACTACACTAAAATCTGAATCCATAGAGCAAAGAGTTGCTATCTTACTTTTCAGAAAATCTTATTTTTCTAGAACAGAAATCATATCTGAGAATTTCTTTTCTTTCCTAATTTCTTTGTACTCCCTTCCTCCCTCGATAGGTCTATGAAGGAGGAAGAAGGAGTATTATAATAGAAACAAAAAAATTATTTCTGTGTTAAGGGACACTAAATCTAAGAAAGACATCAAAATATTTGGTATGACTGATAGTGCAATAAAACAAGAAGTTGGAGGATGAAAAAATTGTACTGGACAAATGTCATTATATGCTTGTCCTGGTCCCATCTTCTGTCCTGCACATCCAGCATAGGACATTATGTGGGATACTGAGATTGACAGACAGACCCTCTCATTCAACCTGGTAGCATTGTTCATAGGGAAAACTACTAACAAAAATTATTCTTGCTATGTGTATGCTTCTCTTCGGGATAGATTATTCTCAAATGTCCCACACTGCAGATGCTGCCTTTTCTCGGGGTTTTTGGGGGTTGTTTTTTTTGGTTTTTTTTTTTTTTTGTCTCAGAATAAATTCTACTACCAAAACACACAAATTCAATTTCCACCTACAAAGTCTGTTCAGCATTTTAGTCACTCAATCCATGCAGATCTATACTTTTATACTTTCTGTCAATAGGGTTTCAGTCTTGCTGAAGGAAAATGGTAGTAAAGAACTAGCCTAGTTCTTCTTCAGCATTTCTTTATCATCAGTTGTTCTGACAGCAGCAGCACTTCTACTGGGAAAAAATAAATTCCAGTTTAAAAATGGGGTTTATCTCTCTCTTGCTCTCTTTGCAGTATACATGATACCAACATGGTTACTGATGTACTGTTCCTTTTGATTGCACTTTTCAAGGTTACAGGACTAATACTGCAGGTGCCTGATAAGAGAAAACACCCTCCTTACTGTTGTACTGTCCTTTCATGTATAGAAGTCTCAGGCAGTGTGCTAAAGTGGACAGCTTTTGTCTCACAATATTCCTTGAGGGATTTCTATTTTTCAAATAATGTCTGATGTGACAAGCATTTTAAGAATCTCTGGTTCTTTAGAATTCCATCTATTCCTCCGGAAAGGCATGCTATCAAAATGCCATGTCCTTTACTGGCATTTACCCTGAAGGCTGGGAAAGCATTTCTGTGAAAGGTGGAGTTCTGAGCAGTACAGAATTACAGCAGATGTGTTACAAAGCCCTGCCTCAGGCTACTTGTTATTTGTGCACCCAATCCGAGCTGATTGGTTTTTCCCATCTGTGTGAAATTAGCATGTTTTCCTTTTTTTTTTTAATTACTAATGTTGTCCACCAGTAAAAGCACATCAAAGATTTGCACATAATTTTGTGTCTCTAACAGAAATATCTGTTTTGTTCCCTCTCTTGGTCTTTGTTGTATTTAAAATGGCATGATTTTTTGCCCATCACTTTTCTTTTCAAACTTCATCAAAAATATAGGATCCTCTTAATTTAATTTTCTGCTTCACTTTAGTGGCAAGGTACTCAATTCCAGGAAATTAGAAAGCAGCACATTGACATTATTATTGGCCCTTTGGGAGCAGTAAGACTATGCAGAATGTGATGAGATGATGTAAGTGCACCAAAAATAGAAAGAAAGCACACAGGTAAAGGAAGAAAATAATTATCTTAGTAATTATAGTATACAAAAAAAATGGTTTTTTCCGATCTTTTCCTGTTTATTCTGACCTACATGGCTAAGAACTCTACTTTTTCTACCATGACAGCTTTAATCCAGCAAGCAGAAATGTAAGTTTTAAACTGAGGACTTTAAAAAGATGAAAGCCAGGATGATGATTACGATGATGATGATGATGATTAAAGGAGAAAGACATTGCAGATCATGTTTTATGAGTTTGCTATGATGCATCATAGGTGGCTAAAGTTCCCAGTGAAGCTGAAGCTCTTGCTAATGGCTCTGCAGTGTGTGTTTTTTCATGCCTTCCTGGTGAAATATCTTCCAACAAAATTTGTCTTCTCATTGGACACAATCAGACAACAACTCAGATATGAAATACAATATTCTCACATTCGTGTTTACTAATATATTCATGCTTCAAACTAAAATAATAATGTAGTGAAACTTTTTTTTAATATTAGAAAAACTTTAATGTGCTACAGAGACATTAAAGGCATTTAGGAAATTTTAGGTGTAAATTGTGGACATGAAAAGCTACAGAGATTAGTAACTCTGATAGTTTATCTATGAGTGAATATGGCAGACCAGAACTGAATATGTATTCCAAATTCTTTAGGTTTTTTGTGTAATCAGACATTGATGACAAGAGAACCCCATTATTATAAAATTATAGTTTGATCAGCATTTCCTATCAATTAAACTTGTGTTCCCATGTAGTTTATAGAGTGTGAGAAAAACACCATTGTGTTTGCCAGTAATCACCTTTTTCGCTCTTTAGAGGGCGAATAAAATACAGGGCTATGAAAACCTGTACCGCAAGAGGCCTTGGGTGCTGTAGCTCAGAGCATACAGAAAGTGAACATTCTACTGAATGCTCTTTGAAGAAAAAACTCATCTGCCTTTTAAGGATAGAGAGCCAATGAGATCTGTGTCAGACCAGACAGTTTCTGATCCTGCTTCCCAGCTGTACAAGCAAGGGCTAAACGCTAGGAAAGCAGTTTTCTCTCTGGCTGCCTTTGCCTCTCCTCCCTGCACGCACAGCTCTGCTGCCCTCACCCCTCAGCACAGGGCTTGTACTCAGGCACTCTGCTGTCCCAGACTTGCTCCTTCACCTGCCTCAGCTGCATCTCCTCGCACAGGAGCAGCGTTAGCACTGCAGGAGAAGGTAGCCACACTGGGTAAGGGATTTGGCCTGCCTGGAGGGGCAGGGCAATGCCTTCCTTTGGAGTAGGAAGGTGTAAAAGCAGGGGGCACAGCGGTTCAAAATCCAGAGCTGCCTCTGACAGTAAACAATACAAGAAACAGGAGCATAACCTTCATCAGAAAAGTCCAGGTCTCTCCAATGAAACAGATGCTGGTTGAACAAGGAATTAAGGCTTTAGTTTCCAAAAAGATGTAAAAACAGGTAATTAGGAAGACCTGATTTGCTCATGAAGGTGAATGTGCTTATGAAGGGAAACAGGAGGTTGTGTATACAGAATAAAAATTGATGACTGACAGATTAACCTTTGGAGGGATTCAACTGCTTGGAGAGCATAGTTTCTGCAAATAGTAGGGACATGGGAGTGGGAATAGTTCACAATATGTTAACCCCATCCTGTCATTCTTAGTACTTTAAAACACTGATTATTCTGTCCTAGGAAAAGAGAAGCAGAAATGTTAGCCAACTATGATTTGATTAGATGAGTATTCCCACGTATTTCCAACAGACTTAAAAGAGATTAATTTCCTGCAAAACTATATATATTTACTTTCTAATAGCATGAAAAAATAAATCTTATACCTCATAAGACAGTAGCAAAATACATTCATTTTAATATCATTAAACAGTTATGAATTTTGTATAGAAAAGCAGAACATCAGCCAATCTTCTTCACCTTTTTCCAGCCATGTGAAGGGAAACCTTAACAAAAAAAAAAAGTTCAAATAAGCCCAAAGACCAAAAATACATTTCTTTTTATTATCTTTACCTTAGTATCAGATTTCTTCTGCTGATTTGAATAAGTTAGCTAGGAGAAACACTGTATAAAAGTCTGTCTTCAGATCTCTGATAGGAAATCCCCACTACAGCAATAAATATTGTATTTATGTCAGGCAATTGGCAAGCTACCTTAATCATGATAGTCCCTGGCTGACAATCACACAAAAGTGAGACCAGAAAGTATATCTTAAATGTTTCAGCACTTGGATTTTCCTAACTACTCCTTTCAAGTTCTTTATGAACAACTTGTATATAGATCAAAACATGCTAATTTCATCATCACTGGCCAGCATCATAAAAGAATCATACAAAAACATATGGGCACACTCACCAACTTTTTAAGCAATCAAATCTTTCATAGAGCTATTGAAGTTTCTTCATGAGATAAAAGTGTTTTGCTGTTTTGAAACAATAGTACTTTCTTTTTAGTATGAAAACATATGAGAGTGCTGTGTGTCATTCATCATCTGTCACCTTTTCATTTGAAACACTGTCAAGGGGCTGCCTAAATAAGCAAAGGCAGCAAGGGCTACTACACTGCACAGCCAAGAAAGGTTTGGGGCTTGATCCTGAATGCACTAATAGCCCAAGGCAGCAAGAAAAAATATCAAAAATACATACACAGTACCTGGATATGAGATGCACCTTACTTTTGCTCACTTGAGACAGTCTTTGAAAAAGCATTGCTGAGCTGCAAGAGATCTATTCTCAGAGATGCTCAGGGATAGGAAATTCATCCTAAGGAGTGACCTAAAGAAGGTGAGAGCAAATAGAACAGATTAAGGCAAACACTGCTAATAACCTAGAATTAAATAACTTGAGCTTTTTAAGGTGCATATGCCATGAAGAAAAACTACATTAACATCTACATACCCCTTATTGTAGCTGTTGGCCCAGCACCATGACAGAAGGGAGAGCACTTTACATAGTTAAAATTAGCAGACACATTCCTAGATAAAATAATTTAATTCCTCATTACAGTCAACTTGAGAAGATAACTGAGGTTATAAGCCACAAAACCACAACCACTATGCGAATGTGGGTATCTTGACCACAATTTTTTGTAATAAATCAAATGTAATGTGGTGCTTGCAACAGTACTTGAATTCAGCCACGCAAAATGTCTATTAGATGAGAACTTGCTACCATATGAGACAACGTCATACTGCACATTACAATGTTTAGCATTCACAAGCACAAAACTTACCTCAGGAGACTTTATGATTTTGGAAAAGATACCCATGTCACCATGAACTAAAAGAAAAATTGTGAGTAACTAGGTACTATGCCACACAGAGCTCAATGTTTGCAGTTTCTACTTTATACAAAATGATAATAGCATAGAATTAAGAGCATTTACCAACCATTTGGTGACTGTTAAGTACTGGATTCTAGATCACTGAGGAAAGTTTAGACAAAACAAACTTCTCATAGCAAAAATCTACTGTTTGTTTGTACACAGAGGTACAAGATTATATAGCAAGAGTAGGGATTCCTTTGGATTAACTGTAAAGAGATCATGAAGAAAAAATCCAGATATCCAGATCACTACACTAAATTACAGAGGGTAAGAACCCACCCACCCTGAGACCCATGTTCATGTCTATTGCACTTTATAGCCACTGGAATTAGAGATGGATGGAAGATCTTACAGGAATAATAAAGGAACAAACATGTCCCCTACTCCATCAGTCACTAAGACTATCATTGCCAGGAACAACAGAAACACTTGAAACTAATTTGAAAAGTATAGTTCATAAATATATGCTAGAGTAGATATATATATTTACAAGTTTGATTTCTATATATTTAAAAGTTTACCTTTGAGAGTCAAATGTGACTTAATTAATGTGATTTAAATGGGCTCTATTTGTAAATCAGGTAACACTCCTGACTTGAAGATACTCATGAAAGTAATACATAATTTGTGATATTTTAAGTGAGAATGAAACATGATTCAATTTTACTGAAATTAGACAAAATATATAAACCAGGACCTTACTACAGGAAGAGTTTTACTAAGCTGACTGTCAGAAGAGTGCCTTTCTAACACTTTGACTCCTTTGCCCATAAATTGCATTTATGAGAGACTTGCTATAACAAGAGAACAACAGCAATAGCATTTTTGGATGTGTTCAAAATACAGAGAGCTACTGTCACCACTGCTTTAATTCAGTATTTTCTCTTTTTCCTGCACTTCCAGAATGGTTCTAGTGTCTGATCATGTTGCAGATTAAACAGCTATTTTGGCAGGCTGCCAACCAATTTCTGTTTGAAACTTAATCTCTCTCCAACCAGCAATAGAAGTAACTGTTTGACCTCTTCCCTGTTTGGGTACTTATTTTCTTCCTATTTGTGCACAACTTATTGATAAAGATGTCATGGTTAAGTATGCCCCACCTGAGGAGCTTTTACAACTTTCTGGTTTTCTGCCCACTAATCTCTGAATGTTAAGAAATCATAAAGGATTGTCAAAACTTATGCAAAGCTTTGTATCAAAGACTGACTTAAAACTAATGCCATAAACTAAATTTACCAGATTAGCATTTAATGGCATATAACAACTTCAGAATGTTCTCTTTCCCTCTCTAACAATATATTTATTGTCATGTACTGAGACAAGCACTGTCACTAGGTACACTAACAGCAACAATTCCACCACAGCTGCTGAGCATACTACTGCAAAGGAAATTTTTTTAAGAGAAATGTCTGATAAAGTGTACATTTATGCAGACATCCAGGAAGTGAAGAATTCCACCATCATATTTTTCAACATTTTGATATGTTTATTTCTCTTTTCTTCCTCATAAAAGGAAGTAGCCCAAAGGAGAATTGATAGAGGAGAATCCCTAGAATGTACGTCTATCTTATTCTCCTCCCAGTGAGGTGCTCTCTCTCTCAACGTGGTAGTGTCTTACCTCATGCAGCTGTTGTTATGTTCATATAACTTGAGTCTTCAAATGGATCCACTATTAAAAAAACCTACCAAGTAATTGCAGAGATTGGAACAGTGGTGAATTCAATAGTTTTTTCTCACATTAGAAGTGAAAGGAGAAAATGCAGTAAAGATCTCCAAAACATCTCCTTACTAACAGCATCTCCATGCAGTATGGAGCAATATGAGCAGAACTTAAGCATCCTAGCCCTGGGTTCTCAGTGTCTGAGACAGGCTTGGTCCAGTACATTAAGGCAATACCAAAGATGCATTTATGGTTTATAAAATCGCCTTATCTCTGTTTAGTTCTTTGCTGTATGGAAAAAGTAGTAAGGCAAACCTAATGACTTGCAATGGTATAATTAGAGCTGTGGCACAGTGGTACTATTAAGATCACATAAGCAGAGAATAACTAAATTACACCCATTGCTCTTACAGCTGCTGGTAAAGGCCTATGTTTAGGTAAACTTCACAGGTTTGCTGAAGCTAGAACAGATGCCTATGAAAAAAAGAGTAAAAAAAGAACATCAAGAAATGAAGGTCGCTGGAAATGAAAGCTATGATGAAAGTGTACTTGTTAAATGACTCTCACATGTCAGAAAGTAAATTCTGCCCAACCCTGAAGTGCTACCAGAGTGCATGGCCATACCAGGGATTTTAATTTTCAGATAGAAGCAGCGAAGCTGGCTGTCAGACCTGAGTATGAAAGATAGCATCAATAAGCTTGTGATAGAAAACTTGGAGATATGGACAGAACCAAACTGCTCCATGCAAACACAAATGGCTCAGACCAATGAAAGGACTGGGTACCTTATAGACTAGCTGTCCACTTTTTCTGATTATATCAGTTGTCTACTAAAAAAATACCCATTTCCAGAGGAATTTGTGTTCTCCTATATCTGGTATTATGGCTGAAAAACTTCCACAGAAGACTGTTAAGAATTCTACTTTCTGCATTCTGATCTAGTGTGCAAAGATTAATGAAAGTAACAATTTCACTTCAAATATGCTCAGAAGTCAAGGTTCCTCCTAGATCTCAGAAAATCTCTTGTATGGCCAGTATGCTATTTCTGACACAACTTGGAAAACAGAGCAGCAAAAACCAAAATATGTGAAGAAATACAGAACTGGCATGGAGCACTCAGTTTCCAGCCAGCTCTGAGATCAACAGGCTAAATTTTACAGCTACTGGGAGAATCCATGGGAAGCAGAAAGTGGAGCTGCAACTGCTACACAAACTGAATTAACTGTCTTCAATGGTTCCTCCCTGGGAAAAAAATAAATGAGGAAAGGCAGAAATATGGCAGTCAATCATACAGGAATTTATTTCAACATGTGGCATTTTCTCTGCCTTCAGAGATTTCCTCTGAACCTTGAACATTGTCACTTCCTTCAGATTACTCCCTTCATAGTATTAGAGCAGCCCACACCTTTCAGATTTATACAGTTATGAAAATATAATGAGAGTTAAACGACATCATTTATTCTACTGGTTAAACAGAACAAACCTTTCTCTCTATCCTGTTGGGCTTTTTGAAGTGGGAGTGCAAACCACACACAAAAAAACCCCCAACCTCTGACAGCTAAAGTTATTAGTTTAATAACATACAAAAATTGCTCTTTTGAGGTGCTACTTTTGTATCCACCATTCTCAAACTAGAACATTAACTGCATCAGAAAATCATGATGCACAGGATGTAACAGAGAGCAAATAAATGCTGCAAGCAAAATGAAATAAGGAACCTCAGCATCGTTCTTCAATGTATTGCAAAATGGCAATACACCAGAACTAAAAAAGAGTCTGTGACAGCTTTTCAGGACTCTGGAGGTTTTGTACAGTCATTCATCACCACTGTACCTGCTCCATTACATTTTGTTCAAGATTTATTTGCATATATCTAAAATGGAAATGGGGCGAGCACATATCACTCTTCTTCTTCTTCACTTAGATGTTGGGTATGTGTTTGGATCCAGAAGTTTCAGATGATTATTTACCATTTAGAGATATCCTCAGTTATTGTTACTGACTGTATCATATCCGTGGAAAAAAAAGATGCACAATAGCAGGATTGATTACAATCCTTGACATCTTTAATGTACTTCTGAAGATGAACAGTAAACTCGTAATCCAAAGAGAGATAATTCTTCCTGCTATGGTTTAAACACTGAGTGTGTTTGCCAGAAATGAATGGGAATTATATCCTAAGCAGCAGCTACTTCTTTTTTACACAATTTATATGGAATAAACTACTTTTTAAGGTGCAGAGGAATTTTTTTTCTATTTAAAGCATATACTTTTGTCTTCAGCTATTGATCTATTACTAATGGGACTCAAGTGTCACCCACAAAATCATTATTTTATGGTAAACTGGAGTGCATTCCAATGTTATTTTACTAAGATGTTTTCAGTGCACCATAGATCTTCCACTCTCCATTTTTCAGAATATTTAAATGAAACCTTTTATCTCAGTAAGTTACATATTGGTAGCCACAAAGTGCTGAAACATGCTTTTGTGCATCTGCATTTCATTTCTATTTGGCAGAAAGTAAAATTATTTTCTCAATAGTCCATCAGTAACCTAGGCTCACCCACTGCTCACTACAGAGTTCTGGTACAGCAAAGGCTCTAGCAAGAGTGCTATGTACTCAGAAAGGCTTTTCATTGATACCTTGATTTTATATAAATGATGCATGTGCAGTACCTGAACCATATACGATTGCATAAAACTGAATGCAAATGAGTTATCTTGAGCTGGAGCCCACTGGGAGCATTGGCATCTGAAACATGAGACCACCTCTGGTACACCTCTGGTGCCCTCTCCTGAACTGCCTTCCCTACAGTTTTCCCAGGACAGCCTTGTCCATGCAGGTGGCAACCACGTGACAGCAAGCTTCAGCAGGTTTAGGCCTAAATTATAAATCTGTCATTAACACTTTGTATTCTTGCAGAGCAGACTGCCCCATCAGCTAATATTCAGATGAGTTTGTGCTTCGTAACTGACAGCTCTGAATTAATTGGTATGATGTACCTGTTTTACGGCTGTAACTAGCACAGAGACACAGCTCATCTTTGTTCTGACAGTTTTCACAGAACATCTTATGCTGAAAATATTGCCTAAATGAGGAATTAAGGTAAGAAAGTTGTCATCTTAGGCTTCTCTGTACTCAGTGGAGAAACAACCCTTGCTCACAGAAGCTTTTCATTCAGCAGTATCTGAAACTTTGTACTCTGAACTTGTTTCCCCTTAACCATATTGATAGGGAATTTAATTAAAACATCTTATATAGTGACGAGACGACTACATGAAAATTTTACAGAAAATAGCTATTTGTGTGTTGGTAAAGATAGTAGGAATCCTTTGGCCAAAAACCATCAAGCATGTTGTAATTTGAATCAAGACTTCAAGAGTTAATATTACTTTTTCATTCAAGGTAACTGCGAAACACTCTTCACAATTGTTGCAGGTTTGAAATGTTGCACACAGTGTGCTAAGAGACTCTCAGTTTAAAAATAACAGTAAACCAAAGAAAGTGAAGTAACTTTTAATTCCCTTTTTAAATGTGCATTTGAATTTAATACAATCTGTAAGGCACTCTCGTAAGTAAAAAAAAATTAAACATTCTCTTCCAAATAAGGACAGTTACAAGGCAATGGTAAGCACACAAAATATAAACTTATCTGTAACTGATAAACAATGAAAAACAAATGTTCAGGTTTTGGATGCATTGCAAGGTAATGCCATTTTTGTATCACGACACTACTCAGAGTAAATATTGGCACTGTAAATGATTTCTCATCGGGGTTAGGAACTTGTATTCTCTTCATATCCCAGTAAAAAATAAACTCTTTAATAAATAAATATATAAAATAAATATATGCTATCTGGAGATGTATAAATAGGTCCATCCTGAAGAAAAGTTCCAGCTTTGACTACGATGTATTGACATCTAACGTCCATCACTAAAGTGGAGCCAGTAAAACTTCACATACAGTTCTCAGGATTTATTACTATTTTACAGTCCATTTCTTTCTATTTCTTCCAGCCATTGTCTCATCCACACGATGTAGATGGTTCCTTGCTAATCTACAGGCCACAGGTAATCCAGACAGAGCTGCCAAGAGTTCATTATGCTTTAAGAAGTCCCACTTCCCCCTGCTGACTGGCTGCCAAACCATTCAGCAAGTCTCGAGGAGGCTGGTCCACGCTCAGCTTTAAGGCTTTGTCTCCTAAATCCAGCGGTTAGAAAACAGAGGCTTGCCTGTCACCAAGTAGGTTCTTCACACCCAGCATCCTAGACCTCTGCGGGTTCCCCATGCTGGCATCGCCATGAAAGCATGGCCAACAGCTCCAGTTTGCTTTTTTGCCAAAGCTGCCTCTTTGCTCAGCTGTATCCTAACACATCTTTGTACAGTTCTGGAACTCTTTCAGGATCCACAGGCCGGGGCAAGAAATGTGTGAATTTCTGGTGTCTTTTGGATCTTGCCCCATCTCTGGGAGTACCATCTTTGTTAAGTGCTACAAAGTACCTCCGCCCTGAATCTCCATGCTTGTACACATTGGATGAGTAAGTGTTGTACCAGTTTTCCTCAAATTGTTCCCTGAAGATGCACTCAGAAGTTAGTTTCTCCTGCAGAAGGAAAGAGAGAAGAAAACTAAGTTAAGCTGTCACTAGATATTTGAAGACATGGAAAAATATGATATAAATAAACAAAATGCTTTAGGCTTTGTGTAGCCTTACTGTTCATTTAAATGTCAACAAACCAAATCCAAGAAGATTATGTAGACCTGACATACAGGAGTATATTCTGTAATTCTGATTTACAGGAATTATATTATGTAGAGTTCTGTCTCGGGGTATCTACTATTCTAGAAATGAGAGTTGGTAGAGGGACTCTACCAACATCAGATGCAACACAACAGAGTAGGAAGGTATTTCCATATCTCACATTTTAAACTGGAATGACCACAACCAAAGGAAGTGGAGAAACAGAATGTTTTATCTCAAGATGTTTTAAAACTTGAAAGAAGAGTAGGACTAGTATTACCCTAATAGCATTGTAAAAATCAATTCTATTTTTTTGAAGTATCTAAGGCTATAATGTGTACTTCAAAAATACATCACATATTTCAACAGAAAAAGATGTTAGGGTTTTGACAGCTGAGATGAACTTCTTGAAGGGTTTGCATAATGTTAGGAAGCAAATCAAAACCTAAAGATGTATAAGCTGATATGAAAGTGGTACTTACAGAGCCATAGAGCTCTCCCTTCTCATTCATTCCAAGGTAAAGGCCACTGTCCACACCTCTAATACTGACCAGTCCCACAGCCACGCTGATGAATTCAAGGATACCTGAAAAAAAAATATTTCTTTAATTACTTTTGTAACCATACAACACATAGCATCCAAAAATACAGTTGAAAACAAGTAGAAAGTGTACATACTATAGTAAATGTCCCCTAGTTTCTCTGAAATTTCAAATACTAGGTGAAAATATACATAATATTCACAGGAAAGCAGTCTGAAAAGCATCATCTAGGAACACGAATCCTATATCATTTAATAAACTTTTTTTAATGATGAACGTGAAAGGATTTTATTCAGCACTGAGGCTAAAGCCATCACTACTCTGCCGTTGCAGTCTTTAATGAGTGTACACTATTCGCTAAACTGCCTACTCAAATAGTGGAAGATACGTTTGAATTACCTGAAAATATACTTTACTATTTCTACAGAGTTATCTTGAAAAAACACATCCATTATTAGGTCATTTGAATGGAAATCAAAGTACAGATGGGAATTTTATATAACAGAATCTACCCACAGAAAAAGAAAAGTATTTGCCAGACATCTTATCTAGCCCACACCTCTTGACACAACTTGCTGTCTTTACTGCAGGCTTTTTAAGTGCATGAAATATGCTGCTTTTTTTTGCTACTGTTTGGATTATAGCATTATTTATATTACATTTGCCCAAAAATGTAATATATATTAATAAAGTATTTAAGAGATGAGGTACCATTTGAAGCATGAATTTGGCAAAGCTAAGTCAACGTACTTAACCAATTGATATGCACAGATTACAGCACATACAAAACATGAAAGAAAGGGAACGTGTGAACTGGCTTTTTGGAAGTTGTTAACAATGTAAACAAAGCCTCAAAAAGAATTGCCAGAATCATATCTAAGATACTGCTGTTCAGCAGCAAAACCACAAAACATTAAAAAAACCCCTGAATCTAAGGTAAGTAGTTTTAAATAGTGCAGCTGATTATGACTTTTTGTCTGCTTACTATTTATCATTTTAGGACAATTTTCACTCTCAGACAGATGGACTGTCTGGACTATACAATAATTTAAAATGTTTTCAATTTTAATTGAGATTTGGCAGGTTTTCTTAGTTGTGTTAACAAACAGCAAAGAAAATAAACCCTTTACAAAGAGTAAGCATTAAAAACTGTATTACACATAAATCATCCTAGTTTTCCAGTTCATAAAGCACAGAGTCCCATAAAAGAGTTGGAGGTATTTTGTCTTTCTGATATCATTTTCAAAGCCACCCTTTTCCAAAAGCATAATAAGCAGGTGATACAACCCACGAAGAAACCACATCAGACAAACCTGCCAAGAGTTGTGGTAGAATAAAGGTAGTACAATTTTAAAAAGCCCAGTAAATGTTAGATCTACGGCTAACTTGATTTTCCTCTTAAAGCAAAGATTTATTTCATGTTTACATGCTGTAGGAAATCTTCTTCTGAGAAGAACTGTCTGTTTGACTACTGCTCTTCTACTTCTTAAAACATCCATGTGTTACAAAAGCAATTAAGAGCCATTCCAGCAGATTGTTTTGACTATGGGGAGGATGATAGGAAGCTCTTTAACCACCTTTTTACGACTGCTAAATCAATACACACCAAAACTCACATGTAGTTGACAACAGCAGGTTTGTTCGGATGTCCACCTTCTACAACTACTGTCTAGGATTTACTCTCATATCATAGGAAACATTTACATTTTGGGGCTGTCTTCACCTCCGTTGGGTTTATCAACAGAGAAAGCTGGCTGTGAAGCATTTTAAGCATTTGATCAAAGAGGCATTTTAGGCTCCTCTGCTCCAGCTTCATGTCCTGTGAAGCAAAGTAGCCTAACACAGCCTAAGGATCACAGCCCAAGTCTGTGACCCTTAATATTTTACAGAGACTCAAGAAGCTCCGATACCAATAGTGAATACAAAAAGGATCAGTCCGGCTCTCGACCATTCCCACCAAACCTACCGGTGTATGCATGTGCTTACAGATAGCCAGGACAGGCCGAGCAATGCCTATCTCGTGACTCACCTGGGATGCACAGCCCTCCCTCACTACCCTGCCCTGCTGCAGACCCCATGGTCTAACGCCGGAGGGTGAAGTCTTTCGGTTCTGAAGGCTCATCCACCTGCCTCAGCATCACCAGCATCCCACCTCCCTCCCAAGAGCACAACTGCTCCCGCCCAGGTACACAGCAGAGAGCCGCTTACACACACACCCCCCGCACCCGCACCCGCGTTCGGGAGCGCACACACACGCACACGGGGCCGTGCCGCAGCCGCCTACCGAAGAGGCTGTGGTCCTGGCGGGTGCCGCGCACGCTGCCGTCGGGCAGGATCTGCAGGTGGAAGCCGGTGCGGCAGTAGAGCTGCCGCCGCCGCAGGATGCCCTGCAAGTGCGCCAGGTCCGCCGCTGCCGCCGCCGCCGCCGGGGCGCGGCGCTCCCCCCGCTCGGCCGGGGCGCGGCGCTCCCCGAGCAGCGCCGGGCGCTCCCCGGCGGGCGGCAGCAAGAAGTGGGCACCCACGGGCTGCCCCAGGCCGTCCAGGCCGCCCAGGAAGCCGCCCACCTCGGCCAGCGGAGCCATGCGGGCGCGGGGCGAGCGGGCTAGGGCGCGGCGGCGGCGGAGAGCGGCTGCCGGCCTCTCCCGGTGGGCATGTGGGGGTGCGCGGCGGAGCCCCAAGCATGGGGAGCCGGCAGGGCCGAGCGGAACCGGGCCGAGCCGAGCCGTGCTGATCCGAGCCGGTGTGAGCCAGGCGGCGGGGTGCTGCTCATCAGCCCCGCGTGTGTGTATATATATACGGCGGTCCCCTGACATATGCTAATGAAGCCGCTGCGGGGAGGCCGCGTTTGAAATTGTAAACCGGCTCCCCCTCTGCTCGCACCTTCCTCTGATCTGCGGCGGCGGCGGGGAGGGGGCTCCGGGCGCGCACACGCGCGGCGGGGGCGGGGGCGGGGGCGCGGGCGCGGGCGCGGCCCCGGCGCGGAGCGGAGCGGAGAGGGCAGCGGGGGACGGGCGGGAGCTGCCGGAGCATTACGTGGACAGGTGCAAGGAGAGAGAGGCAGGAGGGAAGAAGGAGAAAGGGCGTTACCTGAGGGTTAGACCTGCCCAGACACACATGAAAGAAAAAACCCAAAGATCTGACAGTTTTACTCCCTGTTTCTGAAACGCTAATAAAATGTACATGCATTACGCTTCCCTTTTATCGCTTCAACTACAAGGAGGGGAATTTCTAAAGAAATTGGCATAGTCAGGGAGGTGTTTTCCCCTCTGCAAATTCTCCCTCGCATTTAATTTATCATGAACGTGACACGAAACTGATCTATAATATCTGGGTATTGACAGGAGGTCTTACAAACATAAATGGGCAGCCCCATCATTTGGGATAAATATTTTCAAAACTTGCAGAGAAAAAGAAAGATTGAGAGGTGGCTCACCTAATCCATCTTCTTTGGGGTTTTTCATTGGGCTCGTAGCCAAGGTCTGTGAGCATCATAAATTAGCAATATCATCTACTGGAAGATCCCTGTTGTATTTCTACAATATTTTGAATCAGTTTGGGACTTTGTTTTCCTGTTTCAGATGAGTATATGCATTTTCTTCATTCCCAGAGTAGAATGGGTCACACATGAAAATATATTTTGGTGAAACACATATTGAGTCATTATCACCAATAGTAAAACAACTCTACATTAAATCTAGGAGCTTGACTTTTGCCATCTTTCCTGCTTTTTCTGTAAAGTCTAATAAATTTTAGGGCTTAAATGACATGACCTATCTTAACATCTAAGATATGCAATTCTTTGCCAATGTTAAAACATGGTATTAGAGTATAATATATAAAGATCTTTCATAGTTAATTCTTTCAAAAGTTCAAGAGAATCACTTGGTGGTTTAAGGTTTCATTTAAACAAAAAAGTTGCAGAGAATCATGAGAGATTAGTTCTCCCGTCTTGCTTCATGGTCTTTTCAGTCACAGTCTAAATCTGAGAGATCAAATGGATTTGACTGCTTACCTTTATTTGCTATGGAGAGTATAGGGCTAATTAATTGGCAGGTGCTTTAAAGCAGGTAATGTGACACCTTTTCATCATTGCAGTCCTAAGTACTGCCCCTGTGTGCACCTGAATTATAAAAAGGCTGCTTTAAAGCAAGTGATTTACTGTGGATGGATTTAAAACTGAAAAAATTAATGCTAAATACAATGATCAGATAAATCACCTCAGAGGAGAGCACAGGCAGACCTGTTCTGAAGGCAGTTACAGATAGATGTTATATTATTTTACCTTTCAGATAACAGGAGCCTGTCATGTGGTGGGACCCAAAAATCCACCATAATCGAGATTTCAAAGCACATCTGTGTAAACATTATCACATCAGTGTAAAACATCAACCAATGAGCTTTCTCTTTGAAGCAAATCTACTTAATTGTAGTGCTAAATCAAAGAAATAGATCAAAGTTGAATAATCTATATGGCACCTATTTCTCAAATAGCCTGTTCACTGATTACTCAAATACACCAAAACGTTTGAAACAAACATCAAGTGTTTTTATTGACATGACTGGCAGGTCAAGATCAAACTGTTCATCACAGCTGCTAAGTTGCAGGACATGCACCAGGATGGTACAGTTAAATGAAGGAGGTATATTTTTTCTAAGCCTAAAGATGCTCCCATTCAGATACTGTTCCTGGGTCCAAGCATTACCCTCGAGTCCTACCAATGGTACAGGGGTCTTCGGTTCAGGTAACATCACTGTCTCCAGTGGAGATGGGTTGGGGTTATTTTGAAGAAAAAAAATATCTTCAGCCATCACACACTGAAAGACCCTTACGGCTAAATCTTTCCTGTTATATAATGGAAACATTTAAAGTAGAGTGGACTATATAACACCAATCTTTTCCGAGTGGAGTCTTTAATGTCTGGGAACTAAACCGGTTATGCTGTTTTATAAAGTACCAGAAAAGAAACAAAAAGATAAGAATTTTTTTTGTGTGTTTGCACTAGTCATGTGACAGGAAAAGATAACGCTAAAGCTTTTTTTTTTTTGCACCTTCTGAAACTATACCATGGGAAGTTAAATAATTTTGAAGAGTGTTTTTACAAGAGTACCTAATTCAACTTAAAGTATACAGTACAATCTAATCAACTCTACATATACTTCCTAGAGACGGCACTTTCAGTGTCATTGAACAAATATATATGTGGTCAAGTTTTTATTTTCATAGCAAGTAGTTAGGACTTCTATAGACAATATAATTACTGTATATTTCCTAAGAATAGCATGTTGTCATAAGCAAAACCTAGTGGCTGCCAAGGGAGTGGAGAATGTAATGGACTGCAATCTTTCATAGATAATCTGTATATATATGGAGAGGCAGATCAATCTATATATCTATAAAACTCCTGTTAGCTATAAAACTTTAGGCCCTGCAATTTATTGCACCTTTGTTAACTTTAGAACTCCCTTACAACAGTTCTGTGCCAGCCATAAATTTTTAATGATATAATAAAATATTGGAAAGGGAGGGTTCATGAATACGTGAGCAAGCAAACATTTGGTGGAACAAAAGCCACTGCGTAGCATCTAAAGGGTTATGTCCACCTGGAGATACCTGTGTATCATGGCCAGTTCCAGATTCTTCCCAGATTTGGACACAAAAATATGGTTTGCTGCTTTAAGGAAGGCAAGCAGAACATGCACAAGTTACAATGAGTGCCCTTCTGAGTGAAAAAAGTGTATTCTTGTTCAGAATTTACTAGAAAGAAAAGAACAGAACTTTTCCAAGGCTCCATGTACAAATTAGGCTATGATCTGATGATGTAAATCCTTTAAAATGCAATACGTGCAGGTTTTAAAAACATTGACAGCTTTCTTTTCTAAACAGATACAGTAGCAGGCATGCATACATGTATACATACATGTATATTTATATTTAACTATTTAAGAATACTCAAGAGAAAAGCTATGATGAAATTTTTTTCTATGGGAAGAAAACACCTTCACGCTCTGTTTTATTTCTTTAATTGAAGACAGAAATTCATAGGGCTTTTTAAGATTCATGATTTTACTGTCCATGTTTTTGTGGACACAAATGAATAAACCCCTATATATGCAGAATGGGACAGAGAAGCTATTGCAATGAGCACATATTTACATGGCTACATCCAGTGAGAATAGACTGTTTCCATGTATCAATATTCAAATGCCTCATTTGGCAGCTTTTTTTATTAGTCCTGTAAGTGAATAGTTGCATTAAAACAACCTTTATTTATTTAAATTACATGTTTTCTGAATCTGTGCATACAAGATGTTCAGACAGCTCATGGTTTTTGACTTGGTACACAAATAAATTTTGCTCTTGTTCCTAAGCAAACACCTCACCAGGGGAGTTCTGCCTAAAATTAGCTGGGTGTAAGTAGTTGCAGATGTGAATTGGATTTTTGAAGCGAAAGAAATTTTTGCCTAAAGGTGTTATTGAAAAGTCAGTAAAATGTGGCTAACTAATTTCAGGAAAACAGTGTGAACAGGGAGATAACTCATGGTTCATGACTATAGTTCAGGTGACTGATGAGCTCTTAACAGGTTTACTTTGGGACACCACACTGACCAAAAGTGGTTTCTCTTCCAGTCAAACTGAAAAGGTAGACTATTTGAAAAAGGTAACTGTATTGGTGAATGATGTCTCCTAATGAGGCAGCTAGAACTGATAAGATCCAAGAGCCACATTCTACAAAATTTTCCAGACTGGATGCTTAGTCATATACTTGCAAGCACTCGTGTTTCAGTCATGCTAAGCATCAGAAATTATTATTGCCTTGACTCCTAAATACTGGTTTCTGTATTGGCCTTTAGTCATTCAGTACAGAGATGTAATTCAGATTTGCAGACAAGGATTTTGCCTGGGAGTCATACATATATTTATAAAATAAAGCAGTAGATATATTAAAAAAAACAAACAAAAAAACAAAAAAACACAACAAAAAAACCCCAAAAATAGTATTTGACAGATGGGAATAATGAAGTCAAGGCAATTACTTGAGGAATGAATTGGCTTACAGTATTCTAAAATATTGAAAGAAATGCAGGAAATCTATCATTCGATCCAGATACCTGCCTTTTCAGCCATAGCTCTGAGGTAAGTCAACCTTGCCCATGTTTGCAGTTGCATGATCTGACAGACTGTCAATTGACAAACATGGCCACACTTCTTTCTTGACACATATCATAACCACTGAAATGTTTCTTAGGAACTGAAAATGCATGACAGTGTCTTAGAAGATATTAAAACGAGTTATCATTTGTGTATTTTCTGAAATCTTGTTCATGGTAATATAAAAAGTTATTAGAGATTTGGGGGCGTGGGGGGAGGGGAATGATAACTGGCTGAAACTTGGGGAAAATGTACGTATGTAAAGAAGAAAAAGACTGAGACTGTACCACTGCACAAAATGCCCTAAGGTGTGCAGTGTGTGGAAATGTTTGTATACAGATTATGAAGTTTCAAGGCAATGTAGATGGTGATACAGGTCATACCACGGAAGAATGCCCTAACATGAAACGCCTGACACGATGTATTGCCCATCAGCACCAAGCAGGGACAAAAGACCATGCTCATCTTTCACAACTAGTCTTTAACTAGTTCTTGGTTATGCTAAGGAGGCTGCCTGTTGCCAAGACTATTTATCCGAGGAGAGGCTGCTGACACAGCAAGGATGTCGAGGCGTCGTGCAGCACATTCCCCGGGAGCAAGGCCATGGAGTGATGGGATGCGGCTCTGAGCACGATGCTGAGCACACGCGGCACCCTCTGTGCGCGCAGAACTGCAGAGAGGCCCACGCACGGCTCAGCCCCGCTCCCGGCAGCTCCTCCCCATCACCTTCCCGGGCACTCCGGCTTCGACTGCGCGGACCCAGGTCCGTGCGGGTTCCCCGTGTTCGGTCTGGCCCCCGGCTATCGCCGCTACCCTGGCCGCGCCCCGCCGCCGGCACAGCCCGTCCCGCCGCCTGCCGCTGCCTGTGCCGGCTGCCTGTCCCCGGAGCCGGGAGCGGCGCCCGCGGGCGGCCCGGCGGCGGCGCGGGACGGGGCGGGGACTGCAGGGCCCGCTCGGTTCCCCACCCCTTCCCCGCTTCTCGCGAGGCTTCTGCCGGCACCGGGGGCTCGGTGCGCCGGGCGCTGGGGCGGAGCGGGGCCATGGCTGCCCTGCGCTCCCTGCTGCGGTGGCGCCGCCGCCTGGGGCCCGCGCCCGGCGCTCCGCCGGCCCGGCGGCTGTGGGGCGGCGGCGGCGGGGCCGGGGCGGCGGGGCCGCGGCGGTGGCGGCGGGAGCTGGGCTGGGCGGCGGCGGGGGCGGCTCTCGCCGGGTTCGCGGGGTACCGGCTGTCCGAGCGGCGGCGGGAGCCCTCCCGGGAGCCGGCAGCCGCCGAGCCGGGCGGGGCCCGGGCGCTGCTCCCCATCCCCGTGGCGGCCGCTGCCAAGGAGACGGTGACGGTAGGTGTGTGCGCGCCCCTCGCTGGGACCCGGCTCTGCCCGGGCCGCTCTCCGGGAGGGCGCTCCCCCGGCTGTGGCGCAGAGGTGACCCTGCGTGGAGCCAGCTGCGGGCCGGGAGGCGAGGCAGGGCCCCAGCGGAGCTGTCACCGTCGGCAGGGACGGGCTGTCAGCGGAGCGCGGCCGCGGGCACTAGCGCGCCTTGGCTGCGCCTCGCTCTGTGAGCTCTGCGCTTCGCCTCTGGTGCTGCCCTGCATGAATCTTTCTTTAATAGAAGGCGCTGGTTTGGAAATGGAAGAGCTCCTGGCAGTGCAAACCCTGAGCTTCGGTTTATACTCAGGACAGTTGTCTTTCTAATATAAAATTTAATGTAGAGTGGAAGGTTTACACGGAACTTCGTAAGAAGTGGCAGCATTGTGATAAATAACGGTTCAGTTGGACTAATTCAGCGAAAACACCGGTTGAGTAACCTGGGGTAACAAGAAACAGTTGACTTTAACCTGGAAAATGAAGTTTCCTGTGATAGGGATGAACTCCTGCACCGCAGCATATGTAACATATGGTAATGATAGGATTGGGTTTTTTTCATTTAAAAATGTCGAGAGCTGTGATTAGGCAGTTTGTCAGTGGCATCTGCTAAGACTGGGAATCAGTGGTGCAAATGGCCTGCTTTGTCTATACCGAGTTTATTTTATACTGTCTTTGAGAGCAGGGTCTACATTTTTTCACTGGAGTCCTTGCGCTTAAGTGTGAATGTTGTTAGCCCTTTCGCCCTGCATCAGTAGCTGAAAGGCACATTCTCTTGGCAGCATTCTTTGGGAAGGGAAGTTGAATCTGGTATTTTTGATTATTCATGGTCTTGTGTCTGGAATGTGTTAACTGTGGCACGGAGGACTGAAGACAAACTTTCAGTTTTTCATAGTGTTTTGATTTGACAGAACTTTACACTGTTTTACTTCTCCAGTCTTAATTGTGAGTTTTCTTTAAAGGGAAATATTGCTCCTGCACTTTTGAAAAGTCAATGAATTTACTTGGATGTATGATTATGAATTTTCACACACATCACTATAAAAGCATTGAGGTTGAAAATTAAGAACTTATTAAGTTTATATTTTAATTAATGTAAAACTAAAAAAAAAAAAAAATGTAATACCTGTGTATAACTACTTTTTGAAGACAAACACTGTCTTGAAGCCGAACACCTTGCTTCTGTGTGGAAAAGGGCTCTAATTAATTTGGTTTTCTATTTGCATAGTAGAAACTTTGAAAGATTAACTTGAAATATGTCCGTTCAGGTTGTGTGGACTAAATCCATACTGACATCTGAGAATATTAGTTTTATGTTGCAGGTTTTTATTTTTGAATGATTGATGGTTCGAAATTGCATGTCTGTGTGGTCAGGATTCCTGAAAAAATATCCTTTCAATTGAGGCCCCCTAAAAATGAGGATCAAATAGCTGTGGAATTTTTGGTCTGAGTGGGTTCCTGTGCTTTTTTTATTGTTGACTCTTGTCCTGCCTAATGGCTTGTAGGGAAAGACCGTAGTTTGAAAGCAGGGCTAGATGGGGAACTACCAAGAGTAGTTTGACCATGAGCTCTATCTGTGATCCATTTATAATTGTCTTCTAGACCTGTGATGAGCACCAGCTCTTTCACTACAGATTTCTAATACATTTCCAGAGACAGAAATAAGGATGCAAATAATTGTGTTCAAATGCATTGAATGGTATTCATTGTATTCTGCAATGGTATTGTATTGTAACATCCTTCATTAGAAGGCTGAATTAGTGTTGCTTGAATGGCAGTAACTTTTTTAATTCCTAATTTTGAGTGCTGAGTTTCAACTTTAATAGATTCTAACTGTTTAAAAAGTCTGATAAATTTGAAAGTAGAAAATTCTGTCATGAAAAGTCATGAAGATGTCAGTCTTACTAGGATCCAGGTTGGAGCTCTTGTGTACTGCAGAGTGTGTTTAGAGTAATCGTTGGAGAATGATAACCTGCAGTTTCTATATAGATGAGTTTGATGGAACTGTGATGCATGTTTTGCCAGGATATTTTTAGTTTTATCAGGTACTGACCAGCAAAGAATGATGAGGCTCAAGTATCTTGGGATCCTCTCCAGCTGCTTGTGGTTGTTTCTTTATTCCTGATGCACAAAGTCTGGCACTGTTTTCTGGGGTTTTCTAGGTTTATCCTTACCCCACTTGTCTATTTCCCTAATTCCTCATTTCATTTCCAGTGTCAGGCTGCTTTTCATTCCACCAAAGCAAATCATGCATTTTCTTTTTCCCTTCCTCCATCCAAGTCACACTGTTCTACTTCATCCTAATATTTTCATTTGTGTGTTTCTTCCTTAATCTTTCCTCTATCAGCATTTTTTTCCCAAATGCTATTTGCTGAGATCATTGGAAGCAGGAAATTGTGTCTCTGCTGTCAGTGTCTTGGTATAGAGATCTACAGCAGCTGGTAGGAGCAATTACACTGAACATTTTCTTGCATCATCCCTGGGGGACAGAATAACCACTAAAAAAGACCCCAGTACTGACAGTAAAGGGACTGGCCCTTGAAAAACCTGAAATCCTTTCCTTTAAAACCTAGACAGCTGTAATGTATGGACTTGTATCAACATAGAGTTGACAGAGAGTCTTAAATTTTTTGTAGATGTTCTGGAGGGGAAATCTATCTCCTCCCATAGTTTTCGTATTAATTTAAAAAAAGATCCATTCTGAGACATTAATCGATTATGCATAATTTCATTTTTAAAGGTTAACACATAGTGAGTTTATAACTGAAAACAGTATCACAGTGTAAAGTATTCAGATATTCAGAGGGTTCAGGAGTATTCAGGGTAGTTATGGCTGTCTCACCTGTAGCATTGTGGTTAACCTTGGCCAGCAGGCACCACACTGTACCACACAGCCACTCCCTCATCTTCCAGCAGTGGGATGGGAAAGAGACTTGAAAGAGTAAAAGTGAGAAAACTTGTGGGTTGAAATAGAGACAGTTTAATAAGCAGAGCAAAAGCCACACAAGCAAAGGAAAATAAGCCATGCAAATAAAGCAAAACAAGGAATTGATTCACTGCTTCCTGTGGGCAGGCAGGTGTTCAGCCATCCCCAGGCAAATAGGGCTCCATTACGTGTAACAGTGACTTGGGAAGGCAATGCCCTGAATGTGTGTGTCCATTTCCTCTTTCCTCCCCAAAGCTCTTACTACCAAGCACAGTTATTGTATGGTATGGAATCTCCCGTTGGTAAGCTGGTGTCAGCTGTCCCAGCTGTGTTCCCTCCCAGCTTCTTGTGCACCTCCAGATGACTCCCTGATGGGACAATGTGAGAAGCAGGATGAGCCATGGCACTGTGCCAGCACTGCTCAGCAGTAGCTGAAGCATCTCTGTGTTATCAACACTTTCGGTCACAAATCCAAAACGGAGCACCATACCAACTGCTGTGAAGAAAGTTAACTATGCAGCCAAAATCAGTACAATACCTTGTACTAGCCATATGTCCTTATTTCTTCAGAGGAATTTTTGTAAAAGTGTAATAAGTGAAGTGGCCTTCTTGTTTCATCCCGGCATCTCCAGTGGACAGCCGAATAGTTTTCTGATACCCCCAAGCACTAAAAAACAAGGGTTAACCTAGTTTACATTTTGACTATCAAAGAACAGCTTTCTTTTCTGGCAGGTCACCTGCTTCCAGATAATGTTCATATGGCCTATGAGAGTATTTTGAG
This sequence comes from Monarcha castaneiventris obscurior, assembly GCA_026261815.1. Lineage (NCBI taxonomy): Eukaryota > Metazoa > Chordata > Aves > Passeriformes > Monarchidae > Monarcha > Monarcha castaneiventris. The sequence continues at coordinate 28,173,010 of JAMPIT010000433.1, forward strand.
AGTTGTGCTAGTCCCAGTTAGTATCCCTACAGCTGACTTCAGATTCTGTCACTGAGTTGAAATAATGCTTGGCAGTAGTGACAGAATATTTAAGTATATAAAGTTGTCATATGTATCTTGATAGTTGGTTGCTTTGTCCTAGTTTGTCCTACTACTTTGTCTTCTAGGTTTTATGAGACAGGAAATTTTAAGAGGGCTTTTAGATTCCAGGACTAATAGTGATGATTACAGAGATGTTAATGGGACACCATTTTGACCAGTTCAGAAACAAGGCGTCATTTGAGAGTAACTGGAAAAAAAATGTATTTGAGACTTGTAGAGAAACAATGTGTCAAAATGGTCTACATATCTGTCTCCATGTTCTATGAAATTGTTACAGTATGAAACCTGATGAGCAACAGATTTGTGAGTTTATGTACAGATGAGTAAGAAAATGCTGATTGGTAAAAGTCAAGTTAGTTCTGAAATGTGTCACCAGCATGGGGTGTGGTGTGGCAGACTATTTGATGAGACAAATATCATGTGATCAGTGCAAAAGATGTCGCTATCCTCTCCACGGCCAAGGAGAGAAACCACACAAATTCAAGGCTCAGGGCAAAAAGGAAGCACTTTAATGAATTCTCAGAACACTTTTATACGTTAGTTTGCAAAGTGTATTAAGTGGCATAAGGTGGTTGGTTTTGCCATCCACCCCCTAAGGGGATTGGTCAGGTTCTAAGACACCCATCTCTGAATGTTGTTCTAGTTAGAACCACAACAATTCTGCCAAACAACCCGCAGGTGCAAGAAGTTTACAATACTGTAATCTTGTTTAAAGTAATCTACATGGGAAAGACAGAACTCTCACAAACTACTGCAAAGAGCTGAAGAAATTCTCTGCTGAGGCTTTTTCAGCATCCATAAAAAGTATACTTGCTTGACTAAGCACAACATTTGAGGTGTTCTGGTGGAGAGTAAGATTTGTTGTAGAAGCAGCATGAAGCTAAGCTCCCTACAGGATTACCTTGTGCAGATGCTCTCTGAGAATAACTCTGGACCTGTGGGCTTTATATATGATTGCTTGGAGTGAAATTTTGGACACTATAATAAACCAGCAGTTTTAATTCCAGGGGTGCTGCTACAGAACATTTTAGAACCAAAGTAAAATTCTGCACTCAGAGCTGCTAGTTTTGTGTCTGAAGAATTTGGTGAAGACTGGGAGAGCTCCACTAGCAGACAGCTCCTTTAAAGTCTAGGAGATGGTTATACAGAGCAAGAATATCTTTTAAAGAACTGTTATTTTGACAGAGTGACAGAGTTCCTCAGAGGAGTTAATATTTGTCTTCTAGTTCCTCACTTCCAGAAGTTCAGTGTCATTAGTAAAACTTACTAAAATGGTCTTGGAAATACCAATGATGCCTCTTTGTAATCCTGAGAGATCTTTTATGTAATTGTGTTGTCATTATGTAAAGGTAGTGAACTCCAGGCCTCTATTTATTTTTTTGGGATATTCTCAGAGAATCACTTCCTTCAGAAGTGATTTAGGAATTTAAAGAGGGGCGGGGAGAGACAGAATGTGTACTTACTTTATCACATTTCTTGAAGGCACATTCATTTCCAGGAGAAGGAAGCTACATACCTCAGATGTTTCCGAAGGGTTTTTCCCAAGTACCTCAGCAGTACTGTCAAACTCCCACTTTGTGAAAATACTCAACGGGTCAAGTGTTTTTGTAGCAGCACATTTTTAAGTGCATTATGTCATGTATTTCCATCTCTGTGAAATGAAGAACACAACTTTACCTCCAAAAAGTAAGGAAAGCTCCCCTAGGGAGGAGACTCTCCTGCCTGCTCAAAGAGGATCCTGTTCCAAAAGATGCTTTTGGAAAAGCATCACTTTTCCAAAACCTGCTTGCAGCAAATGCTGTTTCGGAAGTATTGTGCGTTTCACGGTCAGTTGCCAAAAGTGGGAAGATGCTTTGCTCTTTGGCTGATCATATCTGAAGTTCCTTACCAGCGTAATCCTGACAAGGATACTGCTTGCCAGCCAGGTGTAGTGAGAGCCATGCTGAAGGAAAAGGAAGGTTTACCTTTCATCATTAATTCTGTGTTCTTCATAATGGTAAAAAAGGATGGTGCATGTTTGGGACAGGCAGATCCAGCTACGAGTGTGTTTTAGTGTTGCATGCAGTGAAGCATAGGAACATACGGAGCTGGATATGTGTACTGACTAACACTTCTTGAAGAACTGCTATAGGCAGAGTGGCTCCCCTGTGAAACTCATGCAAGAAGGACTGATATACCCCAAGGATTTCCTGTAACATAGTTATACCTGAATGTGGCCCTTTTTTCAGCATTTTAAACACATTCCAGCTTCCTATGCTTGTAAATACTTTAATATAATAATGTCCTTATCTCAGTGAAGCGGGATCAACTAACAGAATTGTTACCTGTACTACATCTAAGTAGTCTGCTAGAAATACAACTTCAGTAAGCATCAAAACAATTTTGTCTACTTTGGGATTTTCCCACACTGGGAACCTGACGGTTAACCTTTTGGCCACCCAGCATGAAAACAGAATTGTGCTACTTTTATCTACATGGGAGCATATTAAATAAGCCTGAAGTCAAATATAAACGAAGGAAGTTAGGAACAGCATTGCTTTGAAAACCTTTGTATTTTAATAATTTGCACAGATTCTCATTGATGGAAGACAGATTACTTTGCAAGCAAAAATTCAAAGAAAGTTATTCACTTGAAATGAATTAAAGATTAAACTACTGTAGCAAACATATTTTTGACTGCAAGCAAAATGTACCTTTAGTAGTAAACGTTGGCTTCTTTAGCTAAAATAGACTCTCCTTTATCTCAGTTGGAAAAAGCAAGAGAACACAGATTTGACTTGGAACACAGCAAAGTTCTGAGATTTTATGTGATAGTGCTGGAGCTTTTTGTCTCACATGCACACAGAGAATGTATATTTAAAACTATTTGTTCTGTAAAACTTTCCATTTTTTGTGGATATTCTCAGAATCTGGGAATTGGAGTATTGTTCTGGGTTTTGATAATGTATTCTTGTAGATTACTTCTGCAGAGCTTTATGAGCTAGTAGGCATCAAATTTTTAATTTCCAAAAATCCTGTATCTGGCATTTAAGCTTATCTCTGTGGGAAAACTAGATATTTTGTCACAGAATAAAACTTACTAATTACTGACCTAATGTTACGCAAGAATCACAGTTGACAAAGAACATTCCTTTTGTGTTCTTTAATAAAAAGAGTAATGAGGTTCTGTTTTGTCTTCTGCACTTCACTCCCAGTGAATTTGAGCCATATCACTGCCATTTTTTGATATTTGCAGATAGTTCAGGGTCATAGCTACTGCAAAATTTTAGTTATTTTGATGTCACTGTGGGATCGTGCCCTGTGTTAGGCCTTGCATTGTGTTATGACGATGTAAAGTTCTTGCATGGGTTTCACTGGAAGGACATACAGGTTAATTCATGTTATACCAAATTTTGAAAGGAAATGTTTCTGAGGTAAGATGGACATGGAACATGGGACCAGGAATGGAGCTTACCCCGTGCTTCAAGGAACATCAAGGAGTACATGGAGACCTTTGGTGAGAATGATGCTTAGGAAATCCTACTGCATCAAGAAAACCAGATTTTCAGGGCATTTTGACTTCTCTCTATTGATAGACACAGTACATTAAAGATGAACCCAAAATGGGAATGGGTTTTTAACTCTGAATTTGCTTGATAAAAAGCCTAGATTTTCTTCACTCAAGTTTTTACTGTGAATAGAGGGAGAAAATACTGAGTGGTGTCACTCTGAAGAGGTTCTGCAAGGAATGCTTTCAAAGTTGATTGACTTAAAAATGTTGATTGTCCGTAACAAAAACCTTGGTCTAAAGGACTGCTGCTTTGTGACACATATGGTGGCATTATTACAAGTAGGGCTTTAGCTGGCCCTCTTTAAATACAGTACTTGCAGAAAAGAGTTTTTAGTAGTTATATTAAGTCATTGAAACATGTTAGTGAGAAAGCATTATCATCATATTTTCATTTGTGTAATAAATTTGAAACTTCTGACGCCTTTCCCAGATACTTTAGGCTGTTGTAGTATGTTTGTAGCATAGATTGACAATTGCAGCACACACAATTGAAGAATTATACTCTCCCTTCAGAGAAGTACCCTGCCAAATTAATATTTGGTCTTCAATTTAATTTTTACTTACCTTGTTTCAATAAAAAATGTTTCCCTCTGTTTCCTTTGCCCGACTGTGGTGTGTATATAAGTGTTTAATCTATTTAATCCATTTTAGAAAGGGCTTTGAAATGTCCTCCATGGGAGAATTAGGTATGTGTATTCGCAGTTCTGTGCTAGGGAACAGGAGGAAAATAGGCCAAGATATTTTTTTCTCTTCAGCTAATTTAAACACATGAAAAAGGTGCTGTGTTCTCTCTGCAATCTTTCTGCAAGAGTGTGGCACAGGAGGATGGGGTGAAATGTGGAGCAGCAAGGTACCAGAGTTTGAGGGAGGAAGGGCAGAAGGATGATAACTGTAAATTGTTTGATTATAACTGTTAACACTTAGAATTTTTTGAGAGCAGGGAAAAGATAATATATTGTTTGTGAGTTCTTGTAAGCTTCTGTCTTGCATCTTTTTATTTACTTCTTGAGTTGTGAAGTTGGAAGGATAGAAAGTTTACCTACTAGCTAGATTCTTGGTTTCAGCTGTGGACTTCTTTCCCCTATATTTCTACTAACAAAGCAGGTCTGTATACGTGTGCAGGTAAACCATAGATAAGCAGCTATGCCTAAAATTAAGGTATTACTGCTCTTGGGAGATTTGTGACTTTCTGTGTGAAGGAAATGGCCATATCTGTTTTTTAAAAGACAGAGAACTGTAATGTGATAAAGGATCATAGTAATTCGTAGGCATGATCACCAAGAGGGTTAGTAAACGTAGCATAAAAAAAAATCTACCTTCATTTGTTTGTCAGAGAGATGTACTTTCATGGAAGTTTTTGAAAATAGTTGGTAATCACAGAGAGATTTAGTCTGGATAAGCTCTTGAAACTTCAAATAGAAATTGGAAACCTAGTGAATCCTGTTCACTTCTTCACCAACAGTACCTTCCCTGAGGTATTAAACATCTACTTTCTGTCTCTTATTCAAAGAATCATAGAATGGTTTGGTTTGGAAGGGACCTTAAAGATCATCTAGTTCCCAATCCCCCTGCCATGAACAGGGACACCTTCCACTAGACCAAATTGCTCAAAGTCCCATCTAGCCTGGCCTGGAACACTTCCAGGGCATCCACAGCTTCTCTGGCCAACCTGTGCCATAGTCTGACCACCATTCTTTTCTTCACAGTAAAGAATTTCTTCCTAGCATCCAATCTTACTCTACCCTCTTTCAGTTTAAAGCCATTCGCCCTTGTCCCATCTCTACGTACCCATGTAAAAAGTCCCTCTCCAGCTCTTTTGCAGGCCCCTTGTAGGTCCTGGAAGGATGCTCTAAGGTCTCCCTGGAATCTTCTCTAGGCTGAACAATTCCAGCTCCCTCAGCCTTTCGTCACTGGAGATGTGCCTATTGCTGCAGTAAGATTGCCCAAGATGGGCATGAATACGAAATAAATCAACCAAGAGCAATTGATGGTATCACTAAGATTTTCACGCTTGCCTCACTGCATTATCATTTGCAAATGTTGGGGAAAACAGAAGGTGTTTCACTGTTATGTGTTGAGGTGAATTTCTTAAATGAATGCCTGAAGTGCAAATTGAGGTAATATTTTAGAATGTCCTGGTTTTAGATTAGAATATTTGTTAGCTCCCAGTAATTGCAGCTTTTATACAAGAGAAAATGTTCTGTATGTTACATAAATTATTAAGCGTAATAGAAGCAGTAAAACTCTGACAAGAAATTTGGACAAAAAAAAAATTTATTTCCAAAGATGGTTTTTTTGTCAGTTTGCTAATTGTGTGCCTGGAGTCTTCTGCAGCCAAACTTTGCTTTTATTTGGACATTTAGTGTATGGACCAGTGATCAAATACATGTTAAGCCTTGCTTACACATATTTAAATTCATATTGGATCAATAGCAGAAATAAGTTCTTTTGATTATTTCGGATAAAAGCACCAAGTTCAAAACAAAGTGGCGTTTTTACTCCTTGGAATAACATTATGCTTGAGCTCACAGTTGTCCCTCACTTGAAGTAGGTGGAGCTTCCTGCTGGAACAGGTGGTATTTTCTTTTCCATAATCTGTAAGTTCCTGTGGCCTAGGTTTTGAAACAAATAACTGGTTTTTTGGGGGGTAGATCCAGGCATCTATCTGACTTAAAAATACCACCAAAAGAAAAGTTCTCAGTCAGACTGGTTCCCTTATCCAGTTTGATTCTTGGAAAAGTGAACATAAAGCACCAGAGCAAGGGCATGCAGGTACTGGGCCTTTAGGGAGGTACTCCTCTTTATGGGGGCAGGCTGTATTCCTGTCAGGTTACAGGAATATGATGTCAGGTTACAGGTTAATGATTTTGAGCCGGAGTGTGAAATACTGGCATTGCTATATAGTCAGAGGGAAACTAGATTGAAAAATGAGGCAGAAATTAAGGCTTTGCAGACCTGAGTACTGACATGCATCAATTTTAAGCATGTCTTTAAAATTTCATGTTTGCAGTATGTTATTTTATACTTGTAGAAGCATAGAGTCCTTAAGATGTTGAAATATGTGTCTGAGAATTTAGCAAATGCTTTTCTGAGCATCTCAAGCGAAATACTAAGCAGTGGTATCTGAGACAGTGAGAATTCCTTGAGAGAGCAAAGAATCTCAGCATGCTCTCTAAATACTGACAGTGATCAAAATTAAAATGATATTTGAGAGATACATTATCTAGAGATTTCCGTGATTGTGTGTGATTGATTATGACTGATTACAATTGATTATATATACAGTGTGTGTAGTATGGCCTTGAAGCTGTTTCTTTTCTGAAAATTGACTGCGCAGAAATATTGCTTTTTTAGTCGTGTTTACCACCTGAATGTATTCGCGAGCATGTTTGTAATAGTGATAAAATTACATATGTATCAAAAAAAAGATAGATTATTAAACTTCTAATACAAGGATAATCAGTTGTGTCACTACAAGCTCTGTCAAAACAGCTGAGTTGTGTACTTCCCACATGAAGGCATAGTTTGAATGCCACTGGACTGCTGAAGGATCAGTTAGACCAAAATATTCAAACAGTGAGATAGGACAGAAATATTTTGGCTTGCATGTGAGTATGATAGAAAAGAATTCAGCTTCTTTCTGTCATTTCAAGATGACTTTTCAGGTCTGGTGTTGGACTTTATTTTTTTCTCCCCATATTTAATTTGGTAATCATTTGAAAATTATAAAAAATATGAAGCCTTGGTTTAGAGCTGCTTCTCAGGCAGAAGTGCAGAATATTTGTAGAGCAGTCTACTGACAACTAAATTATTGTATAAGCCTTTCTCTTAATCTTACTTTATAGGTTCATCTGTTGAAATGAAACATTTTCACACATACACGCATGGAGCAATGATTCTGAAAATACTAGAGACAGTCCAGAAAGAGAAATACACAGTCAATAGTGTTTTGTCCTTATAGAGGGCTGGGTAAAATGTCCTAGATAAGGTATTAAGTAGTAAGATTCCCCTGTAAAACATCATAATTTTTTTCCACATAGAAAGTGTTTGATCTCTTCTAGACACATTCAATTTTGATGTTTCCATTTGACAAATCTAATTTAATCTCCTAGTTACAACTGAGGCCATAAAATTTCATTTGACTGCAGTAGTCTCACCAATGGGTTTTTTTTTTTAAGGATGTTGTTTGAAAAGCTTAAGAAAAGTGAGCCCAGATCTTTGACTGCTCAGTATAAATGTGTCTTTGCTTCTAATTGCTGAAATCTGTAACCTATTCTTAAAAGGGTTTTGGAAAACCAATTTCTGGTTGTATTTGAGGACAGTTATCTCAGTGGACAGCCACTGCAGACATCTTCCAACTTATGTTTGGGTTGAGATGTCTCTCTAAAAAACAAAGTGCCTTTGTCCGTTTTCTTACTTATTAAAAGAAAACGTTAGTTAAGTTGTGTGTTCCTTAGTTAGATGAAGAATTTTAGGAATACTGTATTAAATGACAGGAATACTGAGCAAGTTGGGATATTTCATTGATAAGATACTACATTCCTATTTTAACATAATGGGAGAAGTTACCTATATGATTACTCTTCCTTCTAGGAAACAGTTTGGGTTTGGTTTTCTCGTCTCGGAAAAAATGTTGATACTTACATTTTGTTCAAGATAATGATTCCACAGAGGAGCTTGCCTCATTGTGGGCTAAAAAGAGTTTTCAGATAGCAGTAGCATATTTTCTGTTAAAGGTTTGGCGGTGTAACAGAAAGATGTGAGAATTTAGAACATTTACAGTTTTGTACTACCAAGTTTGTGTGTAAATTGGGTGGATGGGAAATATACCAGACATAAACTTTCGTGATATGTGAACTTAATGCCATATTATACTTTTGTAACTCTGGGGAATTATAATTATGCTCTTCTTCAGTTCCCTCAAATACAGTAGCTTTATACTGGAGTGTATTATGGAGGTGTCTTGCCTATTACTATCAACAGCTGCACTCTATATTAAGAAGCAATATAGAAAAAGTATTACTCTGTTCTCTTCTAGAAATACCAGAACACTGAAATAGTTTTTGCAGAGTTGTTTGAAGTCTGCCTGCTGAAGTTATGATGACTTTCTTGAGTTAAAATTGCCCCTTCTATGATTCAGAAGCTGAAGTTCTCCTTTGTAAATTTTTTTTTTTCTGAGGTTTGGTAGTACTACCAATTTCAATGCACAAAGGTATGTTGCTAAAGTTGTAGAAGACTGAAAATGATAGAAGTGAAATCCCAATAGTAGTTTCAGCTCTTACCATACAAAAATATTTGGATGTGTTTGCCTTTATGAATTATCACTTTTATAGTTAGTTCCTTTATGGCAATTGTAAATCAGAACCTTTTTCATAGATTGAAACTGCGTTCTTTTGTCTTTGAAGGTTTCAGAAAACAGATCAGACCTTGAAGATTTACACCTTTACGCAACTCCGCGGGAGCAACGCTTTCGTAGGTTTGCCAGTCTGGAATATGAAGGACAGCTATACATGACTCCATATGACTTCATTCAGGCTGTTACAAGTGATGAACCCAAACGTAAGCAGGAATTTTATGATGCTGAAACTGCTAAGGAAAACATCTGTGGTGCATGTTATTTTCGCATTTGCTTTTGATTCATACTTCTGTTTCTGATTGTAGTAAAAAGATATTGCATCTTCCAGAATTTTAATTGTGTCCAAATGCATACCATCGGTATCCTGATTGTTCCTAGATTGTAAACATCTGCATGCTAGTTAAACATTCTTGTCTTAGAGGTTGCAAACAGCTCAACAGTCATGAAAGATAGCAAGTTAATTTGTGTCATTTGCATTGACACAGTTTCTTTCTGAGCAGGCCTGTATTGCTGTAAAACTCTTACTTCCTCTTCTGTATAGTTTCTCTGTAAGCAGGCAACATATGCATTCTCTAAAAGACTTAAGATAACATATATAACTATATCATGGCTTTCTAAAAACATGCTTTGAGTAAGAGTTTCAGTCCCCCAGGGGATCAGCTTTCTACACTTAAACATTGCCAGTGTTAGTACTATGTGCTAATTAATAAAAAAATAACTATCAACTTTTATTAGGTCATTTATTGTAATATCTTTGCTTTAAGTATTGAAGAGTGACTAAATAGTAAGGTGATCCCTTTCTGCTTTAGTTGGATTTCCCAGCCCTCAGGCTTACAGTGCATTGGTAGCACCACACAACTTCTGGGGAATGGGAGTATCTTTGCTCTGGTGTGACATGTATAATCACTCACCTTAGGTTTTCCTTTCTGGAGTCTAGAGCACAAAGTTACTATAGAGAAGAGTCAAATGCAGTGCTAAAACAGTCAAAGGAAGCTTAAAGTTCTGTGCACATGTTGGGGTTTTTTTCCCCTTTGTTCTCTTAACAGTAATGAAACAAGAGGAAATAATTCAGCCATGGCACATCAGTGATCAAAACTTCTGTAACATTTGAATAAAGATATAATCTCATTGTAACAGTGAAGGCAGAAGCTTAGATGGTGAAAACTTGCAAAACTTTGAAACTTACCAGAAAGCAAATCTTTTTTTTTTTTTTTTTGCTTTGCAGTTAAAAGAGGGGAAGCAGATTGCTTATCACACAAGTTAATACAAATACTCATCAGTGCTTTATATCTACTTCCTCTGCTCAGACCTTCAATTCTTCCCTTTTTTGTTACTTTGGAGTTGGGTTTCACTGTGTATGGTCATGAAGCATTTGTGCTATATATACTGGACATCATTAAAACATTTTGGTTTACCTCCATTTTATGACAGTTTGATTGGCTAGACCACACTACATGTGTGGTTTGCTCTTAAAATTTTTCCATGCTAATGAAATTTCTGCTTCCTCCTTTCACAAAGCAAGTATTCAGATTTTAAAAACAAGCTCATAAAGACATTTTGCTTATCTCATGGCAAAGGAGAAGAGATCTGGAGTTGAACAGTCAGGCACCCTTCTGCGTTCAGTGTAGCAAACCTTGTTTCTATCAAAATCTTTTCTGTTCATTCAGTTCACCTTTGAGACCAAAAGTGAAACTAACCTGGATGTCTTTTAGGTTTTTAGACTGGTATCAGAGATTACATGGCTGATGTAATTATTTTAAAGGACTGTAACTAAGTAGAAGTGCATGACTTCATTCCAATGCAGGTCTTATTGACTGGGACATTGGGACAGAAGGCTGGTAAATAGGAAGTAATAGCTGAAATAGTAACAGCACAGATTACAACTTCCAGCTCCTCATCTCTGACTATGGTAATTTTAACATTTGTACTGCAGCATTGCCAAAGTACTGCTTTGTCTCCTTGGGCAAGTCAATTTGCTGTCCTGCTCTGTTGAAAGTAGTACATTTAAGGAGGGAATTTTTCTGTTAATACATTCTAAACATTTTTTTTTTTTGAGGTAATTTTATAAATAACTTGCAAGTTGTATATAATTGGGTCCATTCAGGCTGACATACTAGACCACCTATATTTTGCATAATAAAAAGAACATATTCCTGGGGGTTTTATGAATGAAGACTGGAAAGGTCTTGAGTTTTGTCAAAAAGCAAAAATACCCTTTGAAGCATAATAATAGAAGCTCTTTATGTCTGCTTTATAGAAAAGCTAATAATACTAGACCTGAATGAGATTTGTGATGGAGTGAATGCGTCTATTGTGATTGATTTACTTTGGAAATCATGTAAACCCTACAAAAGTCAAGAGGGTGTTCACTTCCTTTTTTGATTAAACACTAACTAATATGGTAAGGGTATATTTTCTTTTATAAAATGTAGCTTTTTACTCCAGGCAGTTTTTACAGAAAATATAAAATAAATGCTATAATTATCTTGCTTCTGCCTTTATGGTGCAGGCTTTCATTTGAGAGCATATATTATTTTTAAGAGTAATTCTTGATACATTTTATAATCTGAGTATGTGTTTATATGTTTAGAAAGCAAAATAAGAGAAGAGGAAATATATTTTGTTCCCCTCAGTGCTGGCTATGGTAAATTTAGCCTAATACTGAGCTTTAAGAAGTGTGTGTATATATATATATATATATATATGCATAAATCTTCACTGACTTGTCTAGAAAGAAAATATGTATATAATACATGAGCCTGGGAAATTGTCTGATTGGAAAATTAGATATATTTATTCTCCGAGTTCTTTATGGTAGGCTAAATATATATCAATTTATATGGCAAATGAGGTTGTTTTAGGGCACTTTATTTAAAAAATTAAACTGAAAAGCTTATGAAAATCTGTTAGCTCATGTTTGATATAACTCCACCATAGTTAGAGTGGGATCTGTCAACTGTCTTGGTGCAAACTTTTACCAAGATGTAAAATAAAAATTTCAGTCATTTTCTAACCATGAATTAATGAAAGACCATAGTGAGTAGCTTCAGTATTGTTTTAATTATTAATTGGCACATGGGGTTCATTATGAGAAAAAGATTTCTGATTACAGTCTGTTTTGCTCTATAAAAAGAAGCCTTTACTAACAAAAAATTATGGATTTGACCACATAAAATGCTACTGTCTGGAGCTTTGTGAATTCTGATATACACAGTGCCTTATCTTAATATTGAATCTATACAAATATTTGTCTAGAGAGGGTGGTCACGAACCTCAAGTTGTAAATTCTTGAATGGTTATGGACAACTCTTGTTCAGTTATTACTAACAAAGAATTGAGCCTGACAGAGGCTGGAAAAGGAAGCATGAATCTGAGTTAGTAGGAAGGGATGAAGGGTGTCTTAGCACTTGGTGTAGTTTCAAGAGCTTTTTTTCTGTATTTGCTTTAAAAAGTATGAGTAGTCAATGAAGCAAGGGTCATAATCCAGGTCTCCTTGCAATCTACATTTTAATACTGCTGCTACTAAATAATAATTTCAGAATATTGATACCAGGGGTTAGCATGAATGCCCTCCTGTTAAATCTTCTAAGGATGTATTTTGGAGGTTGAAAGTCTTTTCCTGCATTGAAGCAGAGTTGGATTAAAAACTATACATCTGAATTGGTTCTTTAAAGTTAGGACTTCAGGTATGTGTTAGGGTAATTTTTTTTAAATAATATAAAGACAGTTACAATCATGAACTGAGGCAAATAATTCTTTGTCTAGAAAACACAGTATAGCTGCAGTCCAGTTTTTATGACACCACATTGGCATAAATAAATTCTGTGCATTCATAACTTCTTCTTTTGTTGCAGATGCTAAAAAGTGGCGATCCCTTTCAAAGCAGGTGGGCAGTAATTCCTGTGTGGTCTTATAATTGTACATTTTGTTAATTGATTTCATTTGTGATGTAAATGTAGAGGCACAGGAGAGTTTAGTTCCTTCATTTTTGTCACTTCAGACTCAGCTGAATCCAGAATCTCAGATACTTTAGCAGCTGTGCCTGTTTTGTTGGATTTACTGACTTTCTCAAGCAGTCTCAGTTCATATCTGACTGCATTTCTTAGTGCCTAGTTGTATCCAAAACTGCCTGAAATACTTATGCCACTCTTTCCCTTTCGTGGTGTTTAAGTGCCTCTTACCTTTTTTTTATTTTACATTTGTATAACTGCAAAAGGACTCTGTCTGTTTCGCTGTATTTAAGTAAAGTAATTTCATATTCATGGGTGAAGTTTGCTTTAGTTCAGGTCAAGTGTTTTAAAAGAACAGTTGCTCAAATTTTGTATGAAAACCTTACTGAAATCCAGGGGGCCTTATCCTTGGCTTCAGTCAATATGAGCAGTGGTGAGTTATTTCAGCCACAAATATATTACATGTCTCTCTCCAGCTCAGCAACCACTTAGTATTCATGCAGATGAATTATTCTTGCAATAATCATGTGTGCAAAAATTTATGGAGTGCTTGAGTACTTCCAAAATCATTGTGGTAACTGAAGTTAAATTAACTGGTAGATTTGCATGCAGTTCCTTGTATTTTATATTGATATCCTAGAATTTAATCATAATCTGTTAACTACTTCATTAAATACTGAAATATTTGCTTTTACATTTTTTAAACCTTATATTTTAGGAACTGAATCAGATCCTTATGGAGACGCCGCCAGTTTGGAAAGGATCATCCAAGCTTTTCCGTAATCTTAATGAGAAAGGTGATTGAGGAGAATTTGTTTTCCTGAACCAAATTATCACTCTGTTAACTTTTTTGTGATGATCTACTTTAATCCAAGTCACATTTTTAAAAATAAAAAAAGGGCTTGCTGTTGCTTTCTGCATTTTACAGCATGGAAAAGTTCCATGTAGTCTCTACAGTGTTTTAATGATGCCATTTACAACTGGCCTCTGTAAGTGACTGGGGACTGAGAGTTTGTTAAGCTGATGTTTGAATATTTCAGGTTCAGTTTGTTGCCGTGAATGATCTCTGGGCTATGGACAGAATATTCCAGTAAAGAAACAATGTCTTTTTACTTCTTTCCAATAGGTTCAATAATGTGATTATTTCTAAAGACAGTAGTGGTATCTTTGATCACTGAATAAGCATTTTGTACACAACACAAAGAGAGCTTCAGAAATGTTATATATATTCCTTGAAACTCTGCAGATGAGGGCTTTGATAGCTTTTACTATCACACTGTTAAACTCACACTGTTGGTATGTGAAGAATCACTCCTGGTCTCCCGTGTGGTATTTTTTTTTTTTTAATAAGGTCTATTGCTTCAAAACAAAAAAACATAGGGAAATAAAACAATGATGGCTTTACAGACATTTAAAAGCTATTTATAATATATAATCTGCATATTTCTGTGCTTATATTCAAAATGGCAAAGGTCTGGTGGCACATTTGAAGTATTTTTAAAAGCAGGCACAAGTACTTGTTCTAAAAGGAAGACGCTTTATGGATGTTTAAAATAAGCACACAAGCAATAGAATTCCAATCAAATGTGTGCATGTAATTGATTAATATAATTCAAATGCAGCTCAAATTTATTAAAGGAGTAATTAGCATGGACCTACTCTCGAAGGAGGCTCTCTAGTGCATGGAGGCACTCACTTTTTTTTACTGAGTCTGCAGCCAGAACTCCAGAGAGGCAGAAATTGGCACATCTTTGCACTGTATTTCAATGTACTCTTTGCTCTAGGCTGCTTTCTGTATAGGCAGAAGAGTTGACTTTTGAAATATTAATTGCATAAAAATTCAGCTTCAGAATCTGTTAAATCCATACATTATCAGATTAAAAAAATGTATGTAGATGTTTCTTATTAAGTCTGTAATAAAATGTCTGCAAAATGCGCAGTCTTGATTCAGCAGTATCTTACTCCAGTTTTCTGCCAGTGAAGTTCTACAGAAGTTGATGGAATTGGTAGGACTCAAACTGTCAAAATAAAATGGTAAAATTAGTAATCGACTTTGACACTTGGATATCTTTTCAGCATGTTTTATGAAAAAGTTCTGTTGTCCAGTTTTATAGATAATACAAGAAAATATGATGGGTCTTATGACTGATAACTTAAACTGGTGAAAGAAATTGAAATAGAATTCAGGTCTCCTTAGTTATAGTTTAGTCTTTATTTTTTTGTTTCTTACTCATTTTTTTTAAACATGCACACATGAAGCAAGTAGCAAAAGCCTATGTCCATTTATTTTGCCATGGATTTATGTAATTCAGCTGAGGCACTCAGATTTATGCCCATTGATCCTAAGTTTTTATTATGTTTTACCCTTGAGTGCCCTCCTGCTGTTCTTTCTGGTCTTAGTGTAAGTTTTTCTTTCCTTTCAATCATCATTTCAGAGCCTCTCTCCCATAACACTCAGAGCAATCAACCAGAACTATCTGTCTGCAGCTACAATATGCCAGTACAAACAAAAGGAGAGAAGGCTTTCAAGGCCGTTTATATTGCCTTCTTCATACCTGTGATGGACTACTTGACAATTGCACTTTCTTCCTGTTTTACAACAAAGAAGGTGCCATCAAGAAACCAAAAATACGTATTTACATTTATTGACTGGCTATTAAAGAATGTTTTCCATCACTGAATGAGAACCTTTGAGGTATCTGATTTCTTGATAGGTGCTTGTCCAAACAGATTCAAGCAGGCCTTTGAAAACTTAATTTCTGCAAGCTGCTGTATAGAATCAAGAAGATAAAGCATAGAGCATGTGTTACTTAAATGCCTGTATTTAATCATTACTAATCTTCAGTAATGTGTAAATTCAGGAAAAGAGTGGTGGTATTAAAAAATTCTTAGTAACTTTCCTAAGTAGATCTACTAGCAGTAATAAAATCCTGCTTCTGAAGATTTAAATTTGCTCTTGGATCAAAAGATGGGATATGGAAGTAAAATCCACATGAATGATACAATGTTTTGAGTTTTAATTGTACAGGTTTTTCAGTGCAAAAAAAATCAGATGACTGTTTACATAGTTTGTCACATATTCAGTTAAGTCAGATTTTAAAAGATATTTAAACATCCAAAGATGTGGCTGTTTTTGGAAAAACTTTTGCACCTGACTTGGACTGAAATCAAGGAGACAGCCAGCAACTTTTGAAAATCCCAGCTGATAGACATCTTTACTCTCAGGCATCTAAATACTTTTTTTTTTTTTTCCCCACACTTTTGAAATAATCTAATATTGTGGATTGACTTAACACTTCTGGTTTTGGAGGACAGACAAAACCAATTTGTTAGAAATCAGGAACAAGTTTTCCTAGTTGAGCCTCAAAGACTGTTGGAGCTAAGGGCTTTTGGGAGAGCTGCAAACTGTTGTTTTCAGTTCTTACTGAATTCTGAGATGCTTCTCCTCATTGCTGCTCTGGACATTCTGCAAGGTTGTCTCTTTACCCCTTACTCCAGAGCTAGAAAGGCACAAGTACAACTTTCAGTACCAGATATACTATTAGGATACTGACTTCAGCTCTAATTTAAATTTTGCCTTAATCATTTCTGAAGAGAAAAGAAAGTGCCATTCCACAGTGTGGTTCCCTTTTGTAATCTTGCAAAAAACATGAGATCAAGTTTTAAGGTAATACAACACATGCATTTACAAAGCACCTATTAAAGTCAAGAATTGTGTTCAAATGGTGTGTATCAGGAGGAAGCCCTTTTAATGTTCTCAAAGTATATGTTTTCATACTGTTAAAGAGTATTATCATGAATTACTGGTGGGGTTTTTGGAAAGAAAATTGAATAAATAATTTATATTAGCTTTTAAGAGTCTAGCCAGTTTTTGTTTAATGAGCCATGCTCCACTGACTATTGTTTTATTTGCCATGTTTAATGTACTCCTTCCCTGAAATGCTAAAATACAGACCCTCAAAAAAAAGCCCCAAACTATAGGTTAATATTGTAGACAAATAACTTATTGACCAGGTTGAATAGTTACATGCATACAAGTATGTATATGTATATGCACATGTACAAAAATTCTCCTTATATGTAGATTTTGTGTTTCCAAGTTTAGATGTGAAGACAAGGTGAAACTAACATGGCATAATTTTTTTTTTTTTTTTTGTCTTCAGGTGTGATATCTTACACAGAATATTTATTCCTCTTATGTATTTTAACAAGTAAGTATTTTTGGAGAAAAAATCTAAAAATTCCTTAGAGTTTCAAAGCTCTGAATGTGTTGTGTGTTAAATTACACTTCCTCTCCCTTCATATACACCATACATCTCTATGTCCATCTGAACCTCTTTTGCCCTTCTGGAATCTTGTGTAAATAAATGCTTTAATAAATGCTTTAAATAAATGCTTTATTTAAATGCATTATTGTCTAGAATACTTTTTAGTGACTGTTGAGGAAGCTGTGCCATACGCTCCAGCTAAACCCCAGTCAAGAGTTTAAATTTATTTTCTTGTTTGAAATTCCTACAAAATTTGTAGCTAAATTTGCTGAAGTTCATAAGGGACAATGGATATAGGGAGAAGAGAAATATACACATTATTACTGGTTTGTTTCACTGATTAGTGCATAATGGATAACATCAAAGAGTCAATGGTAAAATATAAAGTATTTATGTCAGAAAACACTAACAAAATTGAATAATTATTCTTCTATCACCCATAAAACTGAAGTAGAATAACTTAGAGTAAAATAAGCCTGATACAGACTTTTTTTTATATATTTTAAGAGGAGCTTTCTGGGAAGAAGCAAAGGATTTTACTTGTCTTTCACTTGTATGTAATTAATTTCTATTGGATTCATTAGTGGGGGTTTTTTTTGGACATGAACTGAATTCCTATTATGAATCAGAGCTGGAACTTGACCCTGAATCCTTACTATCTTCCACTGTGGGATCAATGGATATTCGTCCATTATTTCTTTGTTATCTGAATGAACTTTTGGCCATAATCCATTCATACTGCAAATCACTGGGTATCCCCAAAATGTTGCCTAAAGGCTTTACTTACAGTTACCTTCAAAGTTGCTATGTTTCAGAAATAATTTAAAATTCTAATTTGGTCTCAAATTTCAATGGCTCTAAGCATGTAAACAAGAAAATGCTGGGTGTCTTTCAGCATAACATTTATTTTGACCAGAAGTTGTATCCTGTATCTTTTTTCAAAATCTTTTGAACTGTCTTTTAGAACACTGTGTTTTCTTAGAAAATTTCTTTTCTACGTATCTGTGTTTGTAACATAAAATGGACTCTACTATTAACTAACATTTTCTTACGAGATATTATTCTTGGATATTTCATGTTCCATTTCTACTTTTGCGAGCATGCCTTCTGTTTGAATAACATGGGTTATACTGTTTTACAGATGTTGTGATTTACTGTGTACACAAATATCCTGACTTAAATTAGTTGGGGGTCTGGCTTTTATGCAGGGACACCAAATAATTTCTTAGAGTATTATACTTGCTTTCTTTTTAAGGAAATAAATAATTGAATGTTTGGCCTTTTTTTGGCAGAGCCACATGCAGGTTTTAGGATTGCTTTCAACATGTTTGATACTGATGGCAATGAAATGGTGGACAAAAAGGAATTCTTAGTGGTATGTATATTTGCAGTTTTTGATGTAATCTTGAAATTAATGTGATGGTGTCAGTGGTCATGAAAATACTATCTACACTGTTAGCTATTCTTCACTGAATGTAGTTATTTGCCTTATTTAATATTAATAGTTATTATGATGTAAACTGAAAATAGAAGCTCCTTCTTAGAGTGTTGTATGTAATTGTTTTTGAAGCTTAATTCTAATTTTTATTCCAGATCTTTTTAATTGCTAATGTAGTCACAGATAGTTAGGCTATTAAAGTAATAGAAATGTTTTAATGGTTAGGAGAGTTATTGAATTCTCTAATGATGAAAGGACTTGTAAAACAATCTTTTGCTGGGAGACCACCTCAGTTTGCCATTCATTCTGCTGATAATCACAAGTGACCTGAAAATAATTGACTGACATAATGTAGCACTATCATCTGTTTTGGACAAGATTTGTAATGAAATGAAACATAGCATGCATATACGTGGTTCAGCCCATAAATCCATATGCTGAAGCAATTTCCTAAGCTGGGGTTCAGTGCGTTCTTTTTAAGGAGAATATTCCTAAAAGCGAAATTGACTTTGACCTGAATGATTTCCATGTGCTTTGGAGCAGTTGGCAGGATATCTAGAAGTAGATATCTTGGCAGTAGTTTGGTTGCATCCAAGGATTTGTTACATTACTAATTTGAATGACACTATTTTTCAAATTAGAGCTTTACGCTGTTTACGGCTTGGAAAAAGCAGTTCTGTAAATGAATCTTAATTATTTAAGAAGAGTTTATTTTTGGGGGGTTAGAAATTTAAACAGTTCTAAAAAGCCCAGACTTTGAAAGAAAAATTCACATGTTGTTGAGATTTGAAAATGAAGACTAATTTGGCACTTGAGGGAAAATCTTTGAAAATCTTAAATAATCCACTATATATTCCTTTTTATCATGATAAATCTAATAATTGCATCTTAAAATTTGAATACTTCATAAGTTTTCAGGTAGTAGGATCCACCAGGTTTAGGAGAATGATCTTTGCACTAACAAGAGGGCTATTGGTGATTTATGTTCGTTCAATTTATTTTCTGATTTCAGAAGAAATGGGAGGAATAATTAATGCCCTTCCAAATGAATGTCAGTGATTGATCATTATAAAAAAAGGGGAAATGCAGAAAATTGACGACTCAAAGTTAAGTCTTCTGAGTTTACAGTGACTATGTGGCTTTATGTTAAAAAACGTGCACCATAAACCAGAGATCTCTAAATTGTTAGTGTCCATAGGCAGCAGCTGTCTGGGATTACACTCAGTTACTTAGTTGTGAACTTAGGTTTTGACATTTCTTTAGAAATTAACATTTAAAATTTTGTGGTTAGTGGTGTGGAAAAGCTTTCTGAAGACTACACAAGGCCTTCATTTTCTACTGAACAGACAATTAATATAATAAAAGTTACAAGAATTGAATCAGGTGTTAGAAAAAAAAGTATTTGTGTGAAAGACATATATTTTATCTTCATGTATTTTTTTGTAGTCGATCTTGTAAATAAATACAGTAAGTACACATGAGAAAAAGCCCAGTGCCTTACTGAAAAAGATGGAACAAAAGACAAAGAATGAAACACACATGGATTATATTACGTGTCAGAGCCAAATTTATTTAAAATAAAGACACCCTTATTTCCTGTGTGTGGTTTCTTAATTGATTCAAATAAACTATGCTAACCTTAAGAAAATAGAAATATGGAAGAAACTCGCCTCTATATACTGAACTTCCCTCAATTCCCCTTTTCAGGGAGGTGAGATCTGAGGTCTGGGGCCTTGTTCTGGTGACATTGCTTAAGCAGAACAGGTGTCTGCTTAAATTCCAAATTTATTTTGGAAAGTGATGCCACTTGCAAATTGTGGCGTGCTGGTCATTTTTCTGTGTTCTGTTGTTGAATGTACGCATCTTTGTATGTGCTTATTCTTAATAAGCATCTCCTCCAGTTGGAGGAGCAAACATTGGATTAATTAACAAAAGGAAAATAGAGGGAGAAGAAGGAAAAAAAAGGCAAGTATCTTTCGTGATTCAATTAAACAGAATGTGGTGGAATAGACTGACAAGTTTGTTCTTAAAAGAAAAAAGGTCTTCCATTACTACAGCTAAATGGGAGGAAATTGAAGCAAGAGGTTTTGTCTTTCAGAAGCTGATGCTAAAAATGAAATAAAATAAGTGTGTAAAATGGGAAGCAAGGACAATATTTAATTATGGATATTGCATCTTTCTTTCTAAGTATGCTTCTACAGTCCTCTTCATGTCCTGCTATGTATTTGTTCTCTGTCACGATCCCTGGTTAAAGTTTCTCCTTCTTCTTCTGTTAGCAGACTTGGTGGATAAAAGAAAGTAAAATTTGTCAAGCATTCAATATACTGTCTTCCACCTATGATTGTATTTAACAAATTTGTATAGATTAAACTTTGAGTGCAACTCTGCTTCATTAGGTGTCAGTGATCCTTCAAAAATTAGGGCAGAACCCTTAAGTCAGAATGTTAGATCTGAAGTGAAAAGAACTAAAATAGATAGGTAGATTGATTTTTGTGTAATAAAAGTAAATATGAAAATAGATGTTGATTCACTGATACTGCAGCTGTGATAGAACTGGCCCCAGAATATACATTTGGCATCTTTACTCACCTTGCTTGAATATGATGTATCATATCCTGTGTGCCTGGAAGCAGGAGACTGTTCAAAAGTTGCCATTTGAACTACCCCAACATCTGCAAAGTATTTATCCATTAATTACAGGCAGCTCTCACAAAATTGGTGGTAAATGCTATTCAGTTTTGCAAATAAAGAGACTTTAAAGAGTTTTGTTTAGGGATCACGTGTTGTGTGATTCTTGAGGAAAATGTATGTGTAATGAAGAGTTGAGAAATACTTAATTTTTCTGATAACAGCTGTATTTTTTTTTGTAAACAAATTCCATGGTGTTTGTGCTTTCCTCTTTGCTTATGTCGCAGGGGTGAGGTCAGGGAACAGAAGGATTGTGTTGCCTTGTTACTGGAGATCCTGTTTTTCTGCCTTCAGCAGTCAAACTCATTATCCTGTTTCAAACAATGTTCCTATGAAAGTACTCCTAGACCCTTTTTGCATTCACTTTTTTTACTCACTGGTATCCTATAGCACTCTTTCTGAACAAAAGATCCATTTCCAGAAGTTTAGCAAGTGCTTTCATAATGCATGCAACAGAATCCTACTCCTTTTGCCTGTGTGGCAGGGGAAATAAATCCAAGGATGCCTTGCTTTTTCCTGATCTTTTTTGGTTTTTCAATTAGTGCCACTCTTCTCTCCTGCTTGATGGCTTGTCACTTCACTTTTCACAAGGGATTTTCTTTCTGTTTCTCTCTGTTCATGTAACTTTTTTCTTTGTATTGTTCAGGGTTGCAAATCGTGCAGTGCTCTATCCTATCATGACTCTTTCCTTGTTGGCGTAAGTTACAGTAACTTGTGCCTATAGGTTTGCAAAAAAAAATTAGAAAAAATATACCAAGGTCTTTAAATTGGTCCCATACTCAAAAATAGGTATTGTGACTCACAAAGTGTTCTGGTCTGTATTTGCCTTACAGGAAATTCCAGAATTCAGTAGTTAATTTTGGAAATTCATAAAATGTTTTTTGTAAATGTGATTGCTACTTTATCACTAAACTGAATTCTTTCATTTCACTGCAGTAAAGCTTACAGATCCCTTTCTCTTAGTCATCTCCCTTCTCTGAAGTAATGATATCCTGAAATTTAGTTTGGAAAATTTCCTTCCAAAATTTATCACACACACTTTGTTTCACATTCCAATCCTTGTGGAGTTCTGTGTACATGCCATTACAGTATCAGGTTTTAGCAGACTTCTGGTAGGTAAAATTGGGCCTTTGAAAGGACTGCCACAATTGTGTGTGTATGCCAAGGTGTTTGCTTCTGAAAATACCATATTCTAGATAGGACAAATTTCTCAGATCAGTGTTTATTCCTTTTCCAGCCCACTTAGAGGATAACAAATGCTACATGTGACAGCACAGTATTTTCACATTCGGTTTTTTAAAAGCTGAAGTTCTGGTAGAGGTCTAGTTGGTATCATAGTTAATACTGCTCTCTCTTGCTAAACACTGTGACACCTTTTTCTAATGGCTTGGAAACATTAATTGATATTACTATAAATAACAATATCTGAATAAAACAGGAACTTGCAAAGAAAAATAAGTACAATCTAGTTCTTAGTCTGAAGACTTCACAAAAATAAATATGCTTACGAATCTGTACGTTTGAAAGCTTGTGCTTGAGGTTTTCTCAGAAGTCGTGTTTAAAGCTCTTCATGTTGAGATAGTTGTGAAAGGGGTATTTTGCAAGACCTGAAGGTATTCTTTGAACAGACTTGAAAAGAAAGGGTACTTGATAAATTACTCTTGAGTTGTAGTTTGTTGCTGCTGAAGGGGAATGTTTCACCCCAACCAGGTGTTTCTACCCCTCCCTTGTGCCAGCAGGAGTAAGAACTGATCAGGTTGGAAACTAATATGAAAAAAACATTGATCCAGCTGACTACATAACCACACAGATACTAATTAGAACCTGACAAGAAAGGATGTGCCTTGAGGTGATGAAAAAGGGTGGAACTTCCCCTTTTCATGTTGGCCAGATTGGCTAAATAGGATGTTCTTAGTATTGTGCTCCCAAGTAGAATTGTTACCCTTACTCTGTGGAAAAAAACATTTCCTTTTTCCCTTTCTGTGTTGTGGTTTAAGTCACAGAAGGAACATGAAGGCATAAGTATGAACAATAAAGCATCATTGAAACTCTGATATTTCAGTAAAGAACTGCATTTTAATACTGTTTTTAATGTTCCTTATGATGAAGGATATTGTTTTGCATGTGAAAACAGGCTGAACACTAAATATGAGCAAAATGGTTTGGTTTTTAGCTCCAAGAGATCTTCAGGAAAAAAAATGAGAAGAGAGAAAAAAGAGGAGATGAAGAAAAACGTGCAATGCTGGTAAGTAAAATCAGAGAAGTTGCATCTGGTAGTTTATTTGCTTTTTTTGATGTAGGACAAAATTATGTGTGTATATATTTCACTGATCACTTTTTTTAAACACTAAATTCATATTGTTAAAAGAATATGCGTAACTTTATATGTAGAACAAAGCAATATTTAGCCTAAACCGCAGTTATTGGGGGGAAAAAAAAAAAAAGAGTAAGTGGTTTATATAAAGGAAAAAATAGTGTTTAAATACTGTAGTACATGTTACAACAGTAGCATTGATTCCACTTGGAGTTTAGAAATCTAGGGAAAAGCGAATAGTAATGACCCAGTGTTACTGTCTGTAACACTGAGAGGTCTCAGTGGGAAGACCAAGCAATACACTTGCTTTCAGAACTAATTGAAGCTGTCTTTGTGGACCTACTGATCCCGATGCTTGTTATCAACATAGTAGTTTTAAAATAGATTATGAAATGTTACAACCGAATATTAGATTTTATATTAAAATATAATTTCTTACTCAATTATGCTTATGACCAGTGCAAAATATAATAATCTGAAGATATTTTCATGGAATATTGGGTACTCACATAACAATAAATTTGCATTTCATAAGAAAGGTAAGTCAGAAATAAATGAGTCTCTGGTGGTTTTTCTGAAGGATGGCAGCAGATACATATTTTACTGTTGGAAAAGTAGGTAGTAGGGACAAATCTCTGTCAAGCCCACAGCAGAAAAAAAACCCCATGTTCATCCGCAATTTGCATATGTATAGAAAAAAATTATTATAAGAAAAACTTTGACATATAAGCAGAGCTTCTCATAGTGTCAATTATACTTTTGCCAACATCAATGCTTGGTCTCAGTTCTTTGTCCCTGAAACCACAGGAAGAATGATTTTCAAGAATTAAACCTTCCTTGAGAAAAAAAGAAAAGGGTTTTTTTTCTTCCCTCCCACCGAGAGAGACCTATCTTGCTCAGCTTTTCAAAACTGTAGGTCAGTGGTTGAATCTCTCATAGACATTTTTTTTGAACAAAGGAAACTTACACCTAAAGGGAGAGCTTTCGGAAACTTAAATATTGCAACATGGCACATAAGTCCTGAGGGTAATCTCTAAAAATCTATACTTCTCTTTCGAAAATTTCAAGAGTGAGATTGAAAATAAACCATTTTTTTGTTCACTGCCATTTTGAAAACAAATAAACAAATAAAAAGACTAATAATATATAAAGTAAAGGTTTGCTTGTCTTAACATATTCTGTTGTCTTTTTTCCCCCTTCTTTTATCTTCATTCTGACATGTGATACTTGGCTTGGCCTATGTCAGCGTCTTCAACTTTATGGATATCATACTTCTACTAACA
Organism: Monarcha castaneiventris obscurior; assembly: GCA_026261815.1. NCBI lineage: Eukaryota > Metazoa > Chordata > Aves > Passeriformes > Monarchidae > Monarcha > Monarcha castaneiventris. Next base: position 28,197,959 of record JAMPIT010000433.1, read on the forward strand.
GTGTATGTACTCTAATTATTTTCAATTGATGCAGTCTTCACCAGTGAGATTAAATAATATGCTATGAGAAAATTTATTGTATTTATCTTTTTCATCAAGTAAATTATTTCTGCTAATGAGTAAAAATGTGAGGAATCTTCACTTGCATAAAAGATTGTTGCATGCATTCTGAACATGCAAGCCTATCAGGAGGAAAGGTTGCTCTCTATATAAAATAGAGGAAACTATTTTTAAGGGAGAGTACGAAATACATTTCAATAAATTATAGACATATTTTTAATTAATGTGTGTAAATTAAGTCATCCTGCATGAGTCATTTGATCCATCTCTTTGTTTCCTTGTGTATAGTGTGAATAATTAGTCAATTAAATCCTTCACATCTTCATTCCCCCCAAAAAAGAAACCTGAAGAGAGCTTTCCTATTTTTGTGCTTCACTTACAGAACAAATACATAAGAACTTCCAGTGCTGAAAGGAAAGGATTTTACAGAAAATAAACCCTGTATTACTTAGGTGACAGTAAACTTCTTTTCAGTCATTTTTGAGGGGTGGGAAAGAGAACCAGCAAGAGTTGTTCTGAGGTTTTTAATGTCTTCATCATGGCCTGATTAATCTCTGGATCATGGCAGAAGTAAAGCAGATTTTAAAAAACAGACTGATTTGATGTTTAAATAGAAGAATTAATCTAGTTGTGGCATTATTGTGATATTCAAAGTGAGGGGATGGAATCCAGGAGAATTAGATGACTAGTGAAATTCCAATTTTAAAATTTGTTTCTTTATATAATTATTCATAGAAATGCACAGATTTATTTCTTGTGAAGTTGGCACCTATAATTTGAGCAATATGCAGGAAGGAGGTCTGTTGAATTAAAATGTGCAGTTGACATGATTTACATCCTGCAATGTTGTGAAAAAAATGTAGTAGAATATGCAAGGCCTTATGATTTGATCAGGCTTTACTGCAGCAAAGCTTGCTGCACAGTGATTGCCATATTCCTATGCTGCCTCCTGTTTCAAACTGAAACCAAACTAGTTAGGTATTCTACTCATGTAATTTTCAGGTTTAGTGAAAAAATCTCCTTCTGGACTCCAGCCATGTTCAAGCACTTTATCAAGATAATGCCCAGGTGTGTGCCATATTTTTTGCACTCCTACTATCTGAATGGAGATCTCCATGCAAAGGAGACTCAGGTGTATAGGAATGCAAAAAATCCCTCATCCCTGAAAATTGATACTTCGGAGTTCTATTTCTCCTACTGAAACAAGAAGCGTAACAGTCTTTTGTTTCCCTTGATGTGCTGAGGAGTTGAAGATACCCAAGTTCCAAGGAGATGCAACCCTAAAATGTCTGGGATAGTCCAACGTGCTGTTTCATGCATGAGGCCCTTCTCACTTCATCCTACAAATAAGTTCTAATTTTTTTAGAAGTATTGAGGACCACAGGGCATAGAAAGCATATGGTGATGTTTTTAAATGGGTTAAATATTTTAGGTACTTTCATTTGCATAGGTTAATTCTTTCAAGTCATGTTCTGGTGCATACTGCATTTGTGTCTAAGACTGCTTTGGCATGTACTGCATGAGTGCTTTCACTGGCCAAATGCCAACCAGAACATGATAACTATGATGTGATGCATGTAATGAAAATAAAATGTGCACGCCCAGAAGTACTAATTCAATTGACTAAAGTAACTTCAGTAAGAAAACAAATTCAGTAAATACTTAAAATAGATAATTACAGAATTGTATGCATGAAAGAATGAGGTGTTCATTCACATGACAAGGTAAGTTTGATCATCAGGCGTGCATAGTTTTCCTGATAAGTATGTTACAGTTGAAGTTGAACTCTCTAGGTTTGTTTTTTGCCTTTCTGTGGTGGTGCAATGATGTCATCATAAGTATTGGATGAAATTCAATTTCTATAACTATTTGTATGGCGATATTTATATTTTGACAAATAATGAATTACATAAGTATATAAATTAATATTTTTTGGCAAATAGAATTGATAGAAATAACAGTGGCAAAATGCTGAGTTTAAATGGTCATTTTGATATGCACTCTTAGTAAATATTTTCACCTTATACTTTAGCGAATTGATTTTGTTTGGGAAGGTGGAGTGTGGTGATACTTTTGGTGCAGCCAAGAGCATTAAGCAAATAGCTGTAACAGACCAGTGTTCCTTTCATTGATAAAGTGTCGTGTAACTGGCTAAAATTTCACTGTTTAGAAGCAAGAGAACCAAGCCCTGCTTTTGAAGATCAGTTAGAAAAGATTTGAAAGTTTATAAATGGTTGTTCTATTGTTCTTTGTTTTTCAAACAATTGTGCTTCTTGAAACTGCAGGTTCTTAAAACAGAAGGAGAGGACCTTGTCCCCAGAAGCTATTGGGATACTTTGAGACGTAGCACAAGCCAAGCACTCTTTTCAGACCTTGCGGAGGTATAAAACAACCTCTCTGGTCTCTGGTCCATAAACAGACTGGTATTTTATTTATTCTGTTCTGATTGTTTTCCTATTTTATGAACCTTGTTTCTTCTTTTCCTTTTAATTATTTTTTTTGTTTTAAACCTGAAAGTTCTCAGATCAGATGCATTTGGTTCTGTGCAGTGCGATAATTGAAGGTTGTCAAGTTCAAGAAAAAGCATAGTTACGTTCTGAAAGAGATGGGAGGTGTATTCCTCTTCACTCCTCACTATAGGAAGTATTTTCTAACACTAATAGTGATGGCATTTCACAGTAAAAAAAGTAATTCAGGAAACCTTTGTCATTTAGGCTTGGTCCAGTGGTACGAGAACTTTAATGAGAGTTGTAGCCCTTTAATCTTTTAATCTTTATATTCTTAATGTGCTTTTTATGTATATTATCAGAGCCTATCTTCACAAAAAGTATAATGCAAAGATTGTTTTAATTATTGGAGAGAACCAGGAATGTTTTAAGCTAACCAAAACATTGGTCTGTCATTTTTAATATTACACGATCATTATGGAGGTCTAGAAATACCACTGAGCTGTCAAATTAATTTCCATAGTGCTCTAAGTTCTAATAATTAGTGTTTAATGATCTGCTTCTAGGTAATTGAGCGATATATTTCTTTGTATTGATCATTTCAGAGGGTCAGAAAACCAGATCATTTAGGCTTTTCTGTGCTCCATACACTGAGAGTGATTGCTGTGCTGGTTGTGGCATTAAAGGACATACAGCAACTGCCCACTGACTCTGGTCTCAGAGTTCCATGTTTCCTAAGTAGGATCATAATGACAAAAGAACAAGGAACTGAAACTGGCCTCCAGAGTAAAACAGTCTTTTCCCTTGGTTTGTAAGCAATGTGTGCTTCATATTAAAATTAATCAGTGTTTTGTGCCTGCTGTTCCTCTGAAGAAGGTATTGAATAACCTGAGGACTTTGATGGACTTATTTTTAATTTCCAGGCTAAATTTACTCCTATTCTCTTTATACCAGTCTGTTGTTCCTTAATTTTCATAGGGCTTTTAATTCTTTAGTGTTAACCTTCTTACTCATGGTTGTGTTTATAAATGTAGTCATAGCCTTCAGTTTTAATTTATTTTAATTTTAATTATGGGCCAAACAAAATCAGGTATTAGATTTTTCTCTTAAGGTAGAACCTACATTTCTCAGGTATTAAATAGACCTTTTCTGTATTTCTCTGAGTTTGTGTTCATTTGCCCTTGAACAAAACAAAATGTAGTATTACAGAACTGAGTTATATAACAATATTTATAGCAATACCCATAGTAATAACATATACATAGTAATCTTGCAATAAAGCAGTATACCCAGCCTATCTTTCCTTGCTTCTACATTGATGACCTTCTGAATTGTTAATCCAGTTGTTAATCCTAATTTATTTCACTGAATTTTAAAGCCCAGAATATCAGTGCTCTTGTCTAGTCAGATAAGGAGACGTAGAGGGGAGAGAAGGCTTCTCGTTTCATTGATTATTTAAGAAGCTTGGGGCATTGAGTTTTCTGAATGAAATATCATCTTAATGTACAGTTAGCTGGCATGAATTCAGTCCCAAGTATAGATGGACTTAAGTTTGGTAATCTCTACACGTGTTTAATTTGAAGAGAGAGAGGTTTTTTAATATCCTATGCCTCAGACTAATATCTGTAACTACAATGTAGTGGAAGCTTAATAAGCAGCTATACTCAGCAGTGATTTAAATTCTCTGTAAAGTGTATAAAAAGCCTGTCTGCTCACTTTTAAATCATTTCATGAACAAAAATCATGTTCTGTATTTTCTCCACTGACAATTTCCCACTTCTCACCATAATTATTTTTATCTTGCTTGGTTTGGGCCAGCTGGCTTTCATCCCTATTCTTATCTCTCCCAAGTGCTCTTGCATCTGAATAATATTATAGCTATTTGTAGTAAGAAAGTGGCATAAAGCAAGGTGACCCTGGGGTCTGTGTTGTTTTATAGGCTTTTGAGAAGGCTATATGTAAGTTGAAAAGGAGAGTAAATAAGGTTTGTTGCTATGGGAATCAAAAGGTCTCTTTGGGGAGAAAAGTTACTTATCACTACTAGTTTCTTTCTCGGACAGTGTATAATATTATTTCTGTTCTTACTAATTTAGCCATTACACTGTCCTGTTGGAATATGGCAGTTATCCCTAAATTCAGGTTTTGGGTTTATTCTTGAATTACTAAGTGAAAGTCGAAATCAGTAGGTTAGTTATCACTGTTGGAAAAATCAAGAATTAGCAGCAAGAAAGCTCTTACTAAATCAAATAGTAATATACATACTTAATTATTGGAACATGTTGGTAAAAGTGGAATCCATGCTCATAAGCATTACCTGCTTTTAGTCAACCCTTGTTTATCAAGAACTTGAAATGAATTTTGCAGAATACAAAATAAATAGACTTTGTGCACTTCAGGTTAGAAATTTGAAAAGAAAAGCTACTGCTGTTATGCAGCAAGGCAATAAGGAGATTGAAACACGTCTTCGGTTTGTCTCTTTATTTGCATTTGTATTCCAGTTAGTGTAAAGGTAAAGAGAAATGAGCAGGATTTTATTATAATTTAAATGACTGCAAAATATATTAGATCAAAATTGAGGGTCATATTTGTGTACCTGGAAATAGGTGAGGTCACTTAAGTTTCACTGATCTAAAATAAATAATAAAACTAATTTTATCATGGAAAATAAATTATAGCATTAAATGATTAAGGCTTCTGATTTTATCCTTTACTGAATGAGAGAGAGAATTTATTTAATGCTATCAGTGCAGAAGGAGCACGGGAATAGTTTTCAGTTGCCTGCAGTTCTGCAGAGAAGCATATTGGGTTGAGTTTCTGTAGTAAGGTTTTTGTTTGGGTTTTTTTCATTTAGTGAGGCCAACCAAGTGGGAACTGTGAAAAGACTTACAGATTGTGGGTTTTTTTTTTTAAACGGTTCTTTAGATATGGGTGACTGCAACCTAAGTCTAAGGTTTTGAAATGTTTTTGCAAGATGAAAGGCTGTAATTTAACATTTGATATCTTTTCAGTATACTTGAGGGAGATTGTTTGAATGTGCTTGGGGATTTAATTGCTTAAAGACATAAGAAATCAGGGTATCTGCGTTTCAGTATATTGTGTCCTGTAGTGGAGGATAACAATATTAAAAGACAAATAGTGATTACTTTTCTGAATTAGTTTGCTCACTTGAAGAGCAGAGCTGTCTTAATTGAAGGGCATGAAATATCTCTACCTCTGTATACACTATGTCATCTTATTTCTCCCTGGAGAAGAAGATGAGAATAAAGAGGAAGCTAGAGTACATGAAATTCAATCTTGAGAATCCTAAACTGATTATACTAAAGAACAGGAAAGTCTCTCTCATTTCTTTAGATTGGATGTTGAAAGGAAGGGATTTGTGTTGTTACTGCCTTGTGTTTTCACTTGTTGTTGATACACAAATACTCTTAATGAATATTGCATTTTACATTTTTCACAAATCAGTATGTAAATTTGAAAATAATATAATATATTTTAGAGAATGTAGATATGAAATGCTTTTTCATGGTACACGGTTTATCATGATGTCAAACTATTGCATATTGTTCAAATTTTTTCCTCGTTTCTTCACTTAGAGTTTCTCTATCTGTTACAAATTTATAGCCTCTTCAGTGAAGAAGCAAACTTAAAGGACTCTGAGTGTGGCTTGCGGGTTTATACATGTAGATATTTATAGAGCTGTATGAACAGTTTTCTGTACTTACGGTAGATCCCACAGGTTTATAATCTATCATTATGTTGATGAATTAGTACTGTTACATCTCTCAGATATTTGATAGGTTTCTGTACTGTGCCTTGTTTTGTACTGTAACACTAGAGTCAGCAGGCAAACTTCCTAATGGGATGTAGCTTGCCTAGGAAGAGCAGAGACTGCTCTCCTACTCTTTGCTTTTCATAAGGTCTTTGTAAGAAAAATGAGAGCTCAGACAGGAGGTAATCCCTAAGCAGGTACAGTAAGGAGACTAAATATATTACTTCTTAAATTTCAGATGTTGGCAGAAGCATGTTAATGCCAGGAGGACAGTGTCATGTTGGACTGTGGTGGCTTATTCAAGAGCCTTATATTACTGAATTATTCTTCTAGCTCTTCAGTGTATCAAGAGCTTCTTTTTAAAAGAAGTAAAATCAATGCTTATACACAATAGTTAAGGGCAATGAATATGTAGTAAGAAAAGTGGAATGTTATGCAATCACTATACACAGATGATAGTTACTTCTGTTTGGACTCCTGTTTGCAACTTTTGCTATTAAAAATGGTCAGAATTAGTTGGCTTTCTCTTCTAATTCTTTCCTTCAAAGTCTTTTGTTACTTATTAAGGAAAAAGTATTAATGCATATTCAGAGATCCCAGTCCTGTGCAGAGACCACAACCCAGTAGATGAGGAACATTCTTAAGAGAAGTAATCCAAATATTGCTTCATTATTTCAAAATCTTTCACAATTCTGGTGTTTTAAATGTGTTTGGGCAATAACATTTGAACTGTAGTTATCTGCCACTTACAGAAAAGAATCATGTAAAGCACACTTAACTAATGTGGTTTTGAAACACAATCCCATACTTACTTTTTGAAATATAAAATAAGATTATATGAACTAATGTCCTTTAATTTCTTTGTAGTTTCATAGCAGAAGGGAAAGGAGATTGTGTACAGAGGGACTTACATTTATGGTTTACCTTAACTGACAAGGATTTTTTTTTTTTTCTCACGAGTTTCTGTTCTATTTTTCATGCCTTTTCCCCCTTCATTGCAGCTTTCGTTCCATCATTTTGTTGGTTTAACTATTTTCTACTAAATGCAATTAACAGCTAGTGCTATTTTTGTGTGGAAAATGCATGGCAAAATTAATGTAATGGATGTTAATACTAAAATCTTTTTTACAACTATGAACATAAAACAAACTTTTAATAGAAAAGTCTGTTATGAGGATAGGCATTCTCAGATTATACTTCTGTATCTGATCCAATTGTGGCCTTTAATTTTTTTTATTCTAATATTTAAGCGTGCTGACGATATTTCAAGTTCACTGTCAGATACTACACTGCTTGTACACTTTTTTGGCAAGAAAGGAAAAGCTGAACTGAACTTCGAAGACTTTTATAGGTGAGTCTCAACTTTATTAATTCCTCTAAAAAATATTTTTATAGTTGTTCTGATTAATATGTATTATATTACTATACACATAGCTTATGCAGGTATGTTTATATAGCTTATGTTCCCTTTGTGTGCGTTATATACACAAAGAGCAAAATAAAACAATAAGTGGCCCAAAAATAAAAAGTCCTCTTCCAATGCTGATGCATTTGCAAATTTTGTTAGTGCTTGTGTGTTTAGTCAGGTTGGGTGGAAGGGTCACCCCAGCCCTGTCATTATTGGTAGGTAGGAACTTCTTTCTTGATTTTGAATTATTTATATCTTTTATGACTGTTTGTCAGTTGGCTATTGGCTTAGTTATAGTGCCAGTAAATACAGAATTTTAAAATACAGGGAGAGTGCTCTAAAAACAGAATCATAAAACTGTATGCTTCTGTATAATTGAAAGAGATACAATGTTTAGTTATTTCTTCCTCAGTAGATACTCCCAGCACGTTTTGTCTTTATCATTATCACTTAGCTGTGTATTCCAATCAATCAGAAGTTTGCAAAATATTTTGCCTTAAATGAAGAGTCCTGAAAAGCATTAAGTATTTTACATAATTTAAAAACTTGAGCTCCCTGTGCACTACTGTGACCAGGGAGCTAATTTCACTCTTGGTTGTAGGACTAGGACATCACACCGAATCAGGGAAGTTACATTTCCTTTTTATAGGTAGCTGTTTCTATATTTGGTGTCCAGAATGTACTAAATAGGTTGTTAAGTTGGGAAGAGTTTATAGAAGTTTCATAAGAATAGTGACGTATTTTTATAAAAGGGTTAGATTGAAAGATTGCAAGCACTCATCATACTTGGCTTGTTACAAAGGTAAGGTTAAATAGCAAACTCAAAGTAACTGCATGGGGAATAAATTCTGGGAATTAATGTAGTACCATGATGGAATGTTGAGTTTAGCATATACAAATAAAGATCCAAGGCCCACTGAAGAAGAAAATTGGGAAAACACAAACTAGAACTAGATTAGAAATGTAGCTATCAAATAATTTTAATCTATACTGACACATTTCATTATTGTGTTAAGATTGTTGTATTGACTAGAAACTATGTCAGTATAGATAAGGGATTTACCAAATTAACCATCAGTGCTGCAAAAAGAGAACTAATTTGTGTAACATTTTTTTGCTCATATTCTACAAGTCTTTTATAAGGACATGAATAGTAGAAATATAAAGTATGTCAATTTCTTCATGTTTATGTTTGTGCTTTAGATTTATGGATAACCTGCAAACTGAGGTTCTAGAGATAGAATTCCTTTCCTACTCTAATGGGATGAACACCATCAGTGAGGAGGACTTTGCCCATATTCTTTTGAGGTATACAAATGTGGAAAATACATCAAGTTACCTGGAAAACATGCGCTGCAGTATTCCTGAAGAAAAGGTAATTGTTTAGCAGTGGGCTACAGCATGCAGTCCCAGTGTCATTAAGATGAAAACAGCTTTGTTGGACTGAATTACTTAGCACAAGGATTTTATTCTGTTCATAAACTGCATGCCTGGTTTTTCAGATTACTTGGTGAATAAAAAGAATAAGAATAAATAGGATAGAATTATGTTCCATAGGATTTAGCTAGTAATATTGTTGAAGTTTAGATAAAAGATAAAAATACAGGTTAAATTGCAAAAAACGTAAGACATTAAAAAGAACAATTTTCTAGCATTGAATTATTTTAAAAAACCCTTTCCTACCCTTTCCCGTTCCTTTTCCTTTTCCCTTTTCCTTTTCCCTTTTCCTTTTCCTTTTCCCTTTCCCTTTCCCTCTCCCTCTCCCTCTCCCTTTCCCTTTCCCTTCCATCCTTCTGTCCTTCCTTCTTTGCATTGCCACTGGAGTAGCATCTCTTCAGAAATAATGTCACATTTTATCTCATTGTTTCATAGTCTTAATAGTGGATTGCTTGTAATTATTGTTGGATGTGAGGGTTTTTTAATGACTGAAGAGACAGAAATGATAATATATCAATGAAATAAACAGTAAAGGTGGTGAGGTAGCTAGTCCTTGATTTGTTTGACAACAAATATGTTGTCAGAAGCGTATCTGAGAGAAATGTGGTAGCAACTATGCATCAGTGATAATCTATAGGACACCATTAAAAGTAGCCCTTCAAACAAAGGATGTTTTGGATATACTTCTTCTGTTTGTGTTTACAGAATGAGATCAGATTAATCTGTCCTAGAAATCTAACTCTTTCAATAGCTATATCCTTTAATAACATTGACAGCAGAGCTTGCAAAGAAAAGTAATAAATCAGTTTGAACAGTTTGTTTGGGGTTTTTTTATTTGAGAAATGGCATTGTAATTTCAGTCTTCACAGTGAGATCAGTCAACTGACCTGATAGAAACACACTCCAAAAAATCAACAGTTTTGTGTTCAGATATTTGGATTATCTGATTCTTCCTGTGATTGTACAGCAGTTCAGACCACTGAGAGTTAAATATAGCTGGGAAAGCAGGGCTGTCTCTTTTGACTAGATTAGGTGTAAGATGAAGAAGTAAGATTGGGATCAGAGTTCCTGTGCAGTCACCCTTTCCAAGTTCCTGGTCTAGCTGCTGGGGTGCCCAGATCAAACTGCCATAAAAGGTCTTTTGGCAGCTTTCAGTATTCAGAGCCAAGACAGTGCAACAGAACTGCTATAACTGCATGGTTCCAGATGGAAATCTAAAGAAACAAAGCCACTCACTTCAGGTCTTGCATAGAAACAATGATGGCAGTATCACTTGGGAAACTGAAAAATAATGACAGTTGTAGGTATAGAGAAATGCTTTGAACGTCAAAGGTGAAGTTAATATAAGTACAGACATTTTCTTTTGAACACAAGAAAGTATTCTTTGAAGTTCATCTCTAAGTCTTCCAATGTCATAGCAAGTATTCCACTGTAATTTCTTCTTCTTGGTCTCTGGTGGGACCATCAGTTAAGGAAAACTTACATGTAGAAAGCTTTGTCACTCAGTTACAAATTTGCTTTTATGCTGTGTTCTGGGAATGTCCTGGCACTGGACTGGTGCTGTGTATCTGTATGCCATATGCCATCCCTCCATTAAGTGAATGAAGATATTGCTCTTTTTCATAACTTTGTATTATTGGCTTGGTAAATGTGCTGTCAGTACAGTGGAAAAAGTAAATCCCTGTCACATCTCTTAATGCTGGCCACAGGCTTTTGAGAATGAGACTTTGCCTCTTACTGCTATGGAGGTGTTGTTCATATGTTGTTCAAATGTTGTCACATTTTTTACTCTTGTCATAACACTATAATTTGAAAATTATAAAATATGCTCTCTACTTCATGAGAGTAATATGCTGCAATACTAGTACTAACCAGAGGATTCCATTTAGAAGAAAAATTAGTCGAGTCTGTAAAGTATAGGCCCCTACTCTCACAGTTGGCGATGTTAATCTTTCATGGTGCTGTATGAAGAAGCCCCTGGAGTGACATGATGATCTTTTGTAATATTTTAGCCACATCAAAATGTTCAGCTGGCATGCTGCCTGCTCACAGGATGTTTTCCTCCTTTTACTAACTAGATGCCAAGCAGTGATTCATTTAAGCTGGCATCATGAATTGCTACGGATATCAGCTCCTGAAGAAAGTCTGTGCATTTTTAGCAGCACTGGTACATTAATCTGAGTTTTCTTGGCTGTAGTAAAATCTAATCTGTCCACATAAATAAAAAAGTTAGCTTCCTTTTTTTGTCATGGTTTAACCCCAGCCATTGACCAAGCCCCACAAAGCCGTTCACTCACTCCCCCCACCAGCAGGATCAGGGAGAGAATTGGAAGGGTAAAAGCCAGAAAAATTGAGGGATGAGAAAAAGACAGTTTATTAGGAAAAGCAAAAGTCATGCACGCAAACAAGATTTTTGCAGTAGCCTGACCTCTTACACATTTTTTGTATTCAGAATTTTTACAGACAAATTGGTGCACATTAAGGATTTGTGAACCTAAAAATGTCAGCTCAAGACTTCGGTGGATGTTTTCTATGATGGCTATTTTGCCACGAAGTTTCACTGATACAGGAATTTCAAAAATGCATGACAGAATTATTCTAGTCCAATTGAGTTTTCAGTCTAAACACAGTGAAAGAACTAGAGCTTGGACACATAAACTATTAGTGTCGAATGCAATGAAACAAAAAGACAGTACTGATAATATTAAGTTTTTAGGATAAAAATTTAAATAAGGAGGTTGTTCTACTTGCGTGTATGAAAGTTTCATCCCAATTGCGAAGGATCTGCTTGTTGAGAAAAGCAGTTCATGATGGAGATGGGCCAAGCTCTCCAAAGAGTTTGTAAATCGTAGGTAGCACTTAGGTAGGATCATTTAAGCAGGGGTTTACATCTTAAGTGTGTGGAGACCTATTAAATTCTTCTATTATAACAATATCATGCTGCTCTTGACATTTTCCAGAGTCTTTGCTGTTTCATATTAGTTTGCATCCAGCCTCTGCCATCTTCTCCTCTGGCACAAACCTACGTTTGTATGTTTCCTGTGTTCCAACATACCATAAAGACTATGTATATGTTTGAGGACAGACATAGATCAATGTTTTAGTTTGAATAGAAAGGCTCACAGGTCTTACTATTGCCTTCAAGTATATTTTCAGAGACAAGTACTTAAACAGGAAAAAAGGATAAAAGCAAACGGAAAAATAGCCAGGAATTATAGTTAAAGGAGTCCAGGGAGATCAAGGTTTGACAAAGAATGCCATTCCATGTTCAGAATGGCTGAGACCAATGGGAATTTGATACAGGCAGTGGTCCTGGCTTAATTCAAAGTCTCGTTTTCAGGTCTCTTTCAAAACTGATTTAGAGATAGTTTATCAGATCTTTGGATCTCTAATTAAGATGAGAGAAGAACAGAAAAAATATCACAAGGAATGAAGATAAAGTAATCTCTTTTAACAAGAACACTATCAGTGAAACTTTCACAGAAGATACTCTAAAGTCTGGTCAAAATGCAATAGATTTCTTTTAAAGCTGAACAGGCCTTCCAGTTCTTGATACTTGGAGTATCATCTGAAGAGACTTGGGTGTCTAAATCTGGATATGTAAAAATTTCACCTTAAAGTACAGGCTTAAGGTAGATCATAACATATATTGAATCCATTCAATGTATTTATACGAGCAAACACACTCACACACACATAATAGTGGTTTGCAGGTTTTCAGTAGAAAACATACTCCAATGTTCATCCAAACCTACATTTTTTATTCTCAATATTGACTACCATATTGTAATAAACCTGGAATTCTTAAAAGTTGCCCTCAGCAATGGAACAGTATTTTCGACTGCTCTGATGAGAATTGCTGTCTTGTTGCAGTCGCAGAGAGGAAGGACATACTGCATTCCTCAAGAAACTCCAGTTCTCTGCTTTACTGACTTTTACTACAAATCCCCTTTTTTTTTTAATGGGTGTGGTATCTGTTCTTAAATGAAGTAGACATAAATAATTGCAAGGTTTGTTTACTCAGTTGTTATTACTACTGATAATTCTTACAGTGCATATTGTTCTCCTGTTTTTAGGGTATCACATTTGAAGAGTTTAGATCATTTTTTCAATTCTTGAACAATCTAGAAGACTTTACAATTGCAATGCAAATGTATAATTTTGCAAGTCGTTCCATAGGTCAAGGTAAATATCTGTATTTTTACAAAAATCCATTGATATCCATATAGAACTGTTGACAAAAATGCAAATATGTTTTGTATTTCCTAGTTTGTAGTTTTAGTATTTCCAGTAAAAGGCTAAAAATGCTAGCTTTCAGGACTCCAGCTTTCAGAGGAGAAGGCCTGGTCGTGTCATGAGAGATACTGTGCAAAGTCATGTAAGTGGTGGACAAGCTGAATGCAGAATAGTTGTCCATCAAATCCTACAATACAGGAGTTAAGAGGCACTCAATGACACCAGTGAGAGATCAGATTAAAGCAAACAAAAGCATTTCTTTACACAGTGAACATCTGAAACTTGGCCTTCTACAAAGACTGTAGAAGAAAACAGTGTCACAAGGTCTGAAGACAGATCAGACAGATTTTTAACAAATCAGTAAGTGGGTACTGAAAGAACTGGGCAGGTATGACTTACTAAAATCCTTAATAAAACAGTTGTGATGCTTGGGGAGCAAGGTGAGCAATATGCAAAGTGATCAGACTTGCATGCTCTCCGCAAGGGGCCTCTTCATGGGTCTGACCCAGCAACAGCTACCCTCATGTGCCCTTACCAGGGGATTGTACCATTTTCTCTGTGCTCTATTTCTTGGGTTTGGTTTGGTGTCAAACAAGTAAATGCCATATATGTAACATAGGTTTAATTATAATATGTTTTTCTAATTTTGTTATTGCACATAGTATAGTATATGGACTGTTTTCTTCCGTGTAAAACAATTGGCACCAATTAAGCAGTGTCATTTTGTATCCGTTAAGAACCACTTGGTTTAGAACTGTGACATTCAGTCCTAATTTTCAATTTTTTGAGTATTTAAGTGTGAAAGCTCAGGTTAAAAGTTTACTTATATTTCATAATATGCTGTTCACAAAGTACCATTAAATTCACTTCGTACATTTTTTTTCTGGTGTTCTCCTTATGCAGATGAATTCAAGCGTGCTGTGTATGTAGCCACGGGTGTGAAGCTTTCAGCACATTTGGTAAACACAGTGTTCAAGATTTTTGATGTCGACAGAGATGACCAGTTGAGTTACAAGGAATTTATTGGCATTATGAAAGACAGACTCAATCGAGGGTTTAGGGTAAGGATTCTGATTTTTAGACTTATCTTAGTTGACTTTGCTACTTACCACTACTTTAGCATCTGTAGATTTCAAACCAGCAGTGCATATGTTTAAAGACAGATATTTTATAGAAATACTGAAGCAACCTGTAAGATAAAATCCTTCTTAAATTCTTGATTTTTTTTTTTTTGTTAGAAAGCAATACTTAGAGGACATGATGTACCTTTATAGTGGGCAAACCGAATAGGAGATGAGAAATCCCTGTACACTGTCATTTCTTCTGTATTGTGTGATTAATAGATTAGCATTAAGAATTTGAACAAGGGTAGCAATTACCTCTGTATTGCTTGCAGAAAAAGAGAATTTGTCTCTCTCAAGCTCAGGAAGTTTAGTTAAAGGTCAACTCTAAAGGCTCTTCTAAAACATTACATAAAATACCAAGTGCTCATAATGACAGTTGGAAAGAGTTGCAGCAGAAGGTAGTTTTAATTTTTAAATAAAGAATTAGTGAAGTGGTATTGAACAATGCTATGTTCTAGTCCAGAGTTGATTTTAATAATTAAACCCTGTATCTAATATATTCAAGTATAATAAGCTAGAGGGTAGGAAATCACTTGCAGTCATTTTTTTTCTTCATATGACAGGTGATAACATTTTTAACTAAATGTAAAATGGTGTTCTAACTAACAACCTTATTGCTTTACTGCTTAGACATAAATCTTAAAGTGTATTATGGTTCCTAAAGTCACATTTCAATATGTTATTTCTGTAATTTTAGTTAATTTTAGTTAGCTTCCTAAATGTAATTTTAGAACTTTCTGTGAAGTGGTGTTGAGTCTAATAGTTTACTTGTTATTTCTGTAATATTGTGATCAAACATAAAATGTGGATAACAACCACTGCATTTGTAAGAAACTTATTTCCTCGTTGTTCCTCAATTCCTTTTATTATGGTGTGCTAATGATGATTGTTTCACAATTGTTTCAAGCTGTTCAGCTCTATGTTTTAATTGTTTACTAATTGTAAATGTGCAGTGTATGTTAATTTAACCAGAAAACAGTCTGCTTACTAAGTAATTCTTGTGATTGTATTACATGTTTCTATTTCACAAAATGCATGACAGAAATCACATATAATTCTTAAAAATCTGTATCATCCAGCACTATTCTTATGTGTGTATCTTGCTTTTGCCTGGACCACTGTGGACTGCAAAATAACAACAAAGAATAGCCAATATTGAGAAGAATAATAGTCTTTCATAAATTATAATTCTAATTTAAGTTAAATACTAGAAATCTCCTGGATTACATAGGAGATAATTGTCATTTGGTCCT
The DNA here is from genome assembly GCA_026261815.1 of Monarcha castaneiventris obscurior. Taxonomy (NCBI): domain Eukaryota; kingdom Metazoa; phylum Chordata; class Aves; order Passeriformes; family Monarchidae; genus Monarcha; species Monarcha castaneiventris. Next base: position 28,213,693 of record JAMPIT010000433.1, read on the forward strand.
GTAATTCAGTTAAATGCATTCTCTTCACTAATCAGTAGTATTCCAGGACAATTACAGTACTAAACTGAGGAATTACAATTTCCAGTAAGTTTTCATGTCACACAAACCAAATTTTTCCAAGAGTGGATAATAGTAAAAATTCTGCAAATTTGTTTTTCATAAAAGGAAAAAAGCTGCAAAAAATTTGTCTTAATATCTCCCACCCACTGCAGTCTTGGTTTAGAATGAAAAGTAGAAAATTACTAAGAACCTTTTTCCCAGAACAAATTGGTGGAAAGTGTCATTAATTGCTTCCTGTTGTTTGTACATTAAAAGTTATAGAGTATTTAGTGTATCCAAAACAAGTAAAACTTTGCCCTCTTGCTCCTACAATGTGGAGGGCTCAAATGTCGCCTTGTGCTAAATCAAAACTAACAAATAACTAACCTTTTCTATATCAATAACTTTATTTTGAATCCCTATTCAAAGATTCAGTCAGTTCCATTATACAGATTAAAGATAAAGATCGTTACAGCTTTGGCTTATTCAGTATTTTGTAGCAACACAGAAATCTTGGTCATGAGAAATCTGAACCTATTTATGAAGTATAAATGCCTGATTTTAATGTTGTGTCCCACAATTAATGTCTGCCAATTAGTGTCTGATTATCTTTCCAAAAACATCCCAAAATAACAATTTCAGTTAGGCCTATGATCTGAAGTACGATTTTACAATTAACATCTTGTACTTAGCAATTCAACCTTTTTAAAAGTTGTTTCACTAAAATGTTTGCCCAGAATCTTGAGGGCATTAGAATTTGGTACTGGGACTACGTATTTTAGAAAAGGGCATTTTGTGGTTATATAGTCAGACTGAAGTAAACCTATGTAAGAGCAAAGGGTTGCACAGGTCCAATGAAAATGCAGTTCTGAGACGTCAGTCAGTACATACCAGGTTTGTCCTATTTAAAAGCTTAGCCTTGAACTTGCAAACTCAGGAGGGTCAGGTACTACCTCTTATAAGAACACAATAAATGTTCATTTTAATACAGATTTTAGATACGTTTTTGGAAAAGACTTTACCAAATGTAAAGTAGCTTAATTCAGTAATTAATCCAATTCAGTAGCTTAACCTGAAACCTTGTTTTTGTTTTAGTGGCTTGAAGCAAACTCATATGTTGAGCTGCCATCAAGTGGTCAGTCAGAGTATTGCCATAAACTTATTAAAAATATTCAGACATGAAAAGTGTTATTTTTGCTTACTGTTTTGTTAAAATAATTATTTCCCTTTTTTTCCCCAAATTTAAAAATATATAATATTCCCTTTCCTTTTCAAATTCTATTTTTAAACTGAAAGACTTGGAACTTAATGACTAAATGATACATTTTGCATAACACATACTGTACTGTATCTCCTAGCTATTTGTCAATTAAAGCCATTTTTTTGTATTTTCATGATACCGTTGTCTTATGCTTACCCCTGGCTGCCTCCACGTGTTGTCTGCATCTGCGCACTTCTCCATCTTCTGCTCCACAGGGCTACAAACCTGTACAGAGGTACACTACTTTCAAATCCTGCGTGAGGAAGGAGCTCTATAGCAGATAAATGACGGTATGTGTTAGCCACCAGTCTGAGTGTGCTGGCATGCCTGCAGGAATGGCTGAGTGTTGAACTGTCACTGCTTTGTTTCCTGTTCCAAAACTCAGGAACAGGTTGTATGACTGCAAGCAATGTAGTAGCTCAAGGCATCACATTGTGTTTTTGACTGAAGCAATAGAATTTTATCCTGGAGTTGGTAATGACTGACTCACGCTGTCACTGTTTTGTAAGCCAGCTGCAATTTTGTACTGTGTTTGAAATTAGGAAAAGTATTCTTTCATAGTTTCTGTTGCTGTTTTCTGTCTGTCCTGTTACCTCTTCTTAAGTAATTTCTCAGATACCTATAGCTAATAAGTATTTACCAAGGAATATTGTAGAGGCAGATTCTTCTGACTTTTAGTGACTTGATTCTATTTTGATTTGTACTGTTACATTCTTGAAAGCAGTAATGTATTTTCGGTTCAGTTAATGCTGTACCAGCAATTTTGAAAAATCAGCACTGTGTCCACACGTGATCACCATGGCTGTTTTCAGATGTCCACTACATGAATGTCCGTTTGTGCAGTTCAGTTGTTCTGTGGGTTTCGGTGTGAAAACTGAGGTGCACGTATTCTGTAGCCATATTGTGAAACTGTTTGTCACACAGTGGAGACAGCACACACTGTGTTAGTAGACATTTCTCCTCTTACATGAAGCAAGAGTTTGTTCTTTTGCAATTTAAGGGTTTTTCCTGTTTCCATGTAAAGACTTTGCAGGAGTTGCTGTGAAGGCTGTTGGCTCCCAGATGTATTTTTGACAGAGGGGAGGAGCAAAGAGATGTACACCATGACATGCAAGGCCCCATGGCTGGTGGTCTGCTCTGAGTGACCCTGTGAGGGGTACAGCACATCTCATGCTCCTGAGCCAGGAGGGTTTGACTGTCATTCCCCTGCTGTTTTTAATTCTGAGGCACAATATCGAGATTTTTTTGTTCAATAACCATCTTCAGATGGCTCCATAGATTGTCACACTGGCCTCTGGCCTTCTGAGACCTCCTCTGTTCTGTTATGTGCCTCTCTGAGCACTTGTGTGCCACTGAGGGCATCGGGCCTCTGGTTTTAATCCTTTATTCCTAACTCTGAAACAGCATGTCCAGAAAGCAAAGTGAAGCACCTTGGAACATCTTTATCTGGGGGGATGCCTGTCTTCCATCGACAGTGTAAAATCTGAGTCTGTAAGGGTGAGAGATGGGGTCTCTTTACCCAGATTGGTAGCCCATCAGCTCTCCAGTCCCACTAGTGTTTTCTTTTGTAGACCCCTGTGCAAGGTAGGTAAGGGAAAGGGAATAGATCTGAAGTATTGACCTGTTCCTGTGGCACAGCATGTCACATGTCACAAACCATGTTCTTTGGAACTTCTCAGACCTTTTTTTTTTCTTTTTTTTTTACTGAAGTGTCACATCTTTTGAGCAGGCTGGTTCTTTGAAATTCAGCAGTAGAGATGGCTTGGGGCATGTCCAGGGGTACACAGCTAGTTTGTCCTACTAGAAGGATGAGTTCTGTTTGATCTGCATATGCTCTTCCTCCTGTATGTGTAACAATTAGCATCTATAGGATTATGTCTTTATTATTTTGATTAACTATCAACACTTTTAAAATTATGCTTCCTTTTTAGTATTATTAAGCCTAATACTGAAGCACTGTACTAATATGTGAGGGACAGAACAGGAAATTTGATCTTAACAAAGCATCTAGTTTTTCCACCTTACTAATGGGAAGCGTAAATGACTAATAAAGTAGTTTAAACAACATTTTAGTAATCCAAGTCACTAGTCACATGAGGGGAAAGTCATGGCTTTAGCTTAATCTTTTGACTTTCAAAGCTTCCTTTCTTCTTTTCTCATGTATTTTTAAAAATAGTTATTAGGAGTACTTTGTCTTTTTGTCAGAACCCGCATTGTAGTTGCATGTCAAGCATTGTTTAAACTGTAAACTTTTCAAGATGTGGAACAGCTCTTACAGGAAACTGGCAAAATGCTACACAGTCATGATGCTTTCTAAATAATTTCAGTGAAGGGTATGTGACCAAGTGGAAGAAAATGCACTGACACAAAGGAATCCAGTATCTGATCAACAAACCTAATAGAATTATCTTGGTGACAGAAAGAGAGACTGTGGTAAAGGCATCAAGTGTACATACATCAACGCCTTGTCAGATCTAAATTCAGGCACTAATTAATTCATATGCTGAGATGATGTAAACTGGGAAAAAACGTACCATTGGAGATTTATAAAGGGTGATGTTGTTCATTCTGTATAAAGTCATTCTGAAAAAAAATTTGAATTCTAGTACGTCTACACTACCCATTTGGAGACACAGAAACCAGGTTAGTTGTCAGGGCATGGACTTGGCTACAGGCAGCCTCACTGAGTTAATGTAGAGCTGCTGGTTATCTACCCTGCTGTTCTTCCTGCCTGGAGCTCCTGGATGCTAGTAACAAGAATTATTCTTGTACCCCAGCTTGCTTGAGTAGGTCTGTATCAAATACCTGTTGCTTGTGCACTGAAGAATACAATGTAAGCCTTGTATATATAAAATTCCCTCTTCCCTGCTGACACATTGGTTTGCTACTGCTCTTCACTTGAGCAAGTGCTTCTTGTCTCTTATCACAGGTCAGGATCACAGAATTGTTAAGGTCAGGAAAGACCTCCAACATCAAGCCCAGGCATTACAGTGACATAGCCAGTTGTTAGGAGTTCCTTTTTGTGCAAAACATTGCATAACTCATAATATTTCTTCAGATTGTTGTAAGCCTCTACCAAGATTTGTTGCAAGTGCCGGTTAATGGAAATGGAGACTTTAGCCAAGGCGTGTGAAGTGATTTGGCGAAAATAGTGTGGAGTAGAACAGAGATAGTTCTGTCTTTGCCATTCAGTGTGGAGTGAAAGTGAATTTATATAATTCTGAAAATCATTATTTTCCATATTTAGTGTGTAAATTGAAAAGATAATAAAAATGGAATAAATAGATTTGAAATTGAACAATTGCAGTGGGTAATTAAATTTCAGTCTGATGTCCAAAGAAGCACGTAAATGTACATGAAATACAAAAATCAGCTGCAACTACATCCCAAAGTTAGATGCAGTGCAACTACTGTTAATTTTTCTAAATATAAAGGTACAGTTCATTGTGCTTTGAAAGATTGTGCTTTTCTGTGGTAAATGTAGAAGTCTGATGAAGGAGATTAAGATACTTGGCACGCTTACCACAGATTGTACCCTGCCTTGGATCTGCACTCTGAAAAGGGATAAACAGCACATTGTGCTGGACATCACGTATCACTAAAATGCACTAATGCCATTACTTCACAGTGTGAAGAATGTTGTACCCTTATAATAAATAATGACAATTTCTCCTTGGGGAGTAACTGTACAAGCTGTGTGTGGTCCCTGCAGGGCATACAGCCCGACTGGGCATTGGCAGGTACTCCTTTGCACACACTGCAGGGAGAACTGAAAAACATGTTTGTGGAGAACTGCCTAACAGAGCATAGAGAGGAGCTCTGCTTTGAATGTCGTGTGGAAGGATTATCTAGGAAATTTCTAACAAAGCCCTTTCAAAGTTAATTTCCAAAAAGGGATGCTAGAGAGCAACTTAAGAAGGGATTAAAGTCCATCTAAAGTACTGCTTGCTATACTATTTGTGTGCTCAGTAACTGTAATAGATACTTAGGCCATAACTGTGATTTTATTGACTACTGAAGTATTGAAAGTAACTATTATGTCAAAAATGCAAATCTAGAAATTAATTTCTATGTACTAGTAATTTTCTGAGCATCTTAAGATTTTTTTGTATTAAAATAACTGATTTCTAGATGTTCTGAGTATTGTGGGGTTTCAAAAATTCTGATTAAAAGCTTTTAGGAGGTAATGGTTAATAGCTGAAAAGACTACCTTGAGACTGACTGGGGAAGGAAATTTCTTTTGAAAAAGACATGAAAAACTGAAGCATGGATTCAGAACCTCATTTCCATCCATTTCAACTATAAACTGCTGTCTTTTGTAAACACTTCATTCTGTCAAGTGAGATAAAATTTGCATGTAGCTAATCTTTTTAAATCTTTCCATTTCTATACTTTCCTAGTACACAGCAATTGAATACATCTACTGTAAAAGATAGCTTTAAAAAAAAATGAGAGGCTGTTGCTTACTGTTTGAAGAGACTTTTGCTTACTTCTTCTCTAAAGCAGAGAGATGAGAAGTGTGTGATTAGGCACACCTTCCTGACTCATCTTACAAAAGTACCTGGAAATTGCAGAACTCAAGCTTTTGATCCTAAACCTGACAAGAAGCTTAATAACATACCTGGATACAGTGGGAGGAGACTGTTCCAGTGAAACATGAAAGCATTGCAGAATGAGTGGACAAACTGTTCCTTCTGTGGATTTGGTGCACTGAGAGTAGATACAACAACAGTGCATACATTAGAAATAAGTAGATGAACAGTCAGTGTATTTCAGCATTTCTTTTAATGACTTTCATGAACGTTTCTCTGAACTTGTTTCATAAAATAATAAATGTGTATCTTAAAGCATGGGTTAATAAACAATATGCTTTTGTTAAATAATGCAGTGCAATTTGCAAGTAATGCATTTTTTCATGATATTGACTATAAATCTCAAGTAAATTACACATTCATCTAAGTATTATTTCTAATATTTTATTTAACATCTGTATCATATAGTACTGTGGATTAGATTATTTTCTGAATATTTACAACTTCTCTGTAAAATTCTATGCTTTTTAATTAAACAAGATGAGGGATAAGAATAAATAGATGTAGGCTTCACTGTCTAATGGTGGGTTTTAAGGTACTGCAGTGTGGCAATCTCTTCAATATCTTCACTCAGTTCAACCAAAACAAGGTATTGGACAGTCTCTCACCATCTGTCCTGGTTTTAGCTAAGAGTGAGTTAATTTTCTTCCTAGTACCTGCTACAGTGCTGTGTTTTAAATATAGGATGAGAATACTGTTGATGACACAGTGATGCACTGGTTGCCATGAGCAGTGCTTACACAGAGTCAAGGACTTCCCAGGTTTTCACCCCACCCCACCTGTGAGGAGGCTGGGTGTGCACAAGGAGTTAGGAGGGGACACAGCCCAGCTGGCCCAAGGGATATTCTACACCATGTGGCATCATGCTCAGCATATAAACTAGGAGCAAAGTGATTTCCTTCCCCAGTTGCTCTAATTCTTAGTATCTCTCCATCTTACTACACTTACTATGAAAACAGACATGTGGAGTTAGGAACAGTGGAAGAAATAATGAGATCCAGTGATAACTACAGAGAGCATGGAGCATAGAGCAGTGAATCTCCCAGGCCAGCCCTTGGCCAGTTTTCCTCTCCATTCAGTGGACAGTTATTGATGTTGCTGAATTACAATGCACTTTAGGATTAAGGTAATGTAGTATAAAGAAGCTTTCATGTCACCTGCCCATATGGTATTTGGCTTTTGCTGGTACCTCAGTTTAATGCACATCAATAATTTTCTATGCTTTTTGTTTGGTGTCATAGGTGAACTTTTTAGTATGGTGTCAATATAAAGAAGCAAGGAGCAAAACTAGAGAGGGAGCTGGACATACCTGAATAAAGATGAAATACTTTCTTGCATCTTTTAATATAAATAGACTATTTGTTGAATGCTAACTGTGTGCTGTGAAGTGAGGATGCCTTTTGAATACTTAACCTGTGTATGGATTTATGACCCTCATTTTACAGAAGTAAATTTGATCTCTGATTATTTTAGTACTAAAAAAAATCTATCTAGTGTGTATGAGTCTGAATAAAATTTTAGGTAGAATTAAGGAATTTAGTGAATGATATCTTTTCTCCAATTGTATGTTTTTCACTTTTCACAGGAGACTCCAAAGTATGGTTGGAGGGAATATTACTCTTGTGTAATGACTGTAACCAGTGAACATCTCAGAGATCTATGGAAGCAATTTCGGAGACAAGATATGCTGAGATAAAGGAAGAAGTCAGGATTATCTGCACTGGCTAGAATTATTTATTCCCATGAATTCCTAATGAAGAACAAACTAATCCAGGTGAACTGTGAATCTTCCAGCTGCAGTAAAAAACACAGGACTTCTTTTCCATTTAGTGTAGTGATCATCAACTCTTATAACTGCTTTTCAGTATGTATTTTATTTAACTGATGAACTAACTATGCCACATGAGTGGCAGAAGCCTTTTTTTGTAAGAACACCTTTTGAATATTATTTTTTATTATTTTCAGATAAATTTGTCATTTAAAAGAAAACAAAAACAAGTCTTACACCTGGGCAGGAGGATGTTTGGCAGCAAAGAGAAGCTGCCTGCATCAGCTTAGACTGTGAATTTGCTTTCAGAAGAGCACTATTAAAAGTTTGTGCTAAACTGAAAATGAGACTACATTAAGTAGCATAACAATTATGTATGAGTTAAATGGACAAATTAAACTCTTAGAAGCTGTTATTTTACAAAGAGAGTAAAGCTGTTACGATTATAATGTGAATGATAGGTATTTACCTAAGAAAAGTACTGTATGGACTATAATGTTCAGATTCTCCAAGTCTTATTATTATGTTTATGAATTTATCCTTTAAAAAATAGTACAGATTTTAAGATGTCTTACAAGCAGTATGTCAAAGAAAAGTCAGAATGTTCAAATTCATGTAACACACAATTTTTAATATTTATTATAAATTTTATTGCCATACACTGATATGTTTCTGGTAGAGTACAAATCCATGTGCTTCTTGTGAATAGTGCACTTTTATATGAAGTGGCACTGAGTAGAAATTATAGTTGTCTAATTTGCTACTCTGGAATGCAGTATCTGAAAACTAGATAAATAGCTTGTGTTTGTGTCAAACAAAAAACCAAAACGTGAATGCATGCAGCACTACAGAACAACACTAAGTAATATTACTTGAATACTACTTGTTTGCTATTCAGCAATAGCATTTTTCCTTACTCCCTATTAAGATTATTGTTAGGTAGTAGGAATTAAATCCGCATAAACAATAACACATTTTTACACCCTTCTTGAAAAGGTTCACTGGACATTGAATAAATCTGTATCTGTTTAGGAACAGACTGTGCCTTGAAATACTTTTAGCTGAATGCACACACACTTAAACTAATGTCAAAAAATTGTCATCAGGAACACAAATATTTGGTAGTCAGACAATCAAAACAGAACTAAAATAATGCTTTTAAATATCTTACTACTCCAAACACATGAAAGAAAACTTTTAAAAAATTCATTCAGTGCACATGTTGCTCAGTTACCATCTTACATGTAATGCGAACAGATGTATTGTATCTGTGTAACAGTGCACCTAAGTTTAGAAATGCTTAATTTATAGTAAGATTTATCTCTGATAGAAAAATCAAAACAAAAAGAATGAAGCTTTTTTAAAGAAATTTCACACTGGGAATTGTAGAAAAAATATATGCCAAGTGTGGCATTTGTCTGAAAAAAAACCCAAAACCCAAGGCAGTTCAGAAAACTATCAAAGGATGATAGTTCAGTTAAATTTTCATGATAAATAAATTCAAAATTTCCACCTTGGTGTCCTTAAACTACTGACGACAAGAAAAAAAATGAAATGAATTGAGATAAAGGTTCTTGAATTGACACAGCAGAACACAGATAAGCTGCAATCCCTGTGTGATCATTTAGGGAATCAACTGTATTCAATGTATCGTCTCGGTATGCAGAACTGTCTCACAGCTTCTTGTCAGCATATGCAAAACCCAGTTTACTACTTCAGTGATGAAGGACAAAAAAAAGGGAAGAAAACATTGGGAGTCACTGAAGGGGTTCCCATCGCTCCTTTTCATTCATGACTGCCCACTCACAGTGATCCTCCCCTTGGGGGAAGCAGCAGTACCATCATCATTTTGCTCCTCCACTGCCCTAGGCAATAGTGCACTTTGCTTTTATGGCTGGCTTGAGGCAATTTTAGCATTTTTCTATATATTTCCTATCTATAGTTACTTAATATGAAATAGAATGTGAAAGTGTCAGATTAGTTTTTAAGACTATTTTTTCTTCATGTTTAATAATGTTATTTAATATAAATATGAATATATACATATAATATTCTTGTTTATTTCAAAATAAATGCACTTGAAACTAATTTTCTTTGCGGTGTATATAATTAAGATTCTTTTGTCATAATAATCTTTTTTTTTTTTTTGTAACATGAATGTATAAGCACGTTGAATTAGAGCATCTCACCATCACAAAAAAAACCAGACTTGTTTTCTTCTTTTAGTCATCTCTGTAGATAGCTTTGCTTTTCAGCCACAGATCTGCATAAAAGACCTAAAAATGAAAGGACAGGTGAAAACAAGGCAGGGTAGTGGCACATGCCATCTGCTGTAGAGGCACCCCTTGGATAACCAACAGTCACTGGGCTCAATAAAACCTTATTCAAAATCTGCAAAATTCCTGGCAGCACAGAAAAATGTGTATGCTGCAACTACATTATGTAAAAAGTTGCATGAATTAAGGCTTTGTTTAAAACCAGCTCTTGTTCTCCTCTGTAAGTTGGGAAAACTGCAATGATAGAAGTAAATATTCAGAGGATGCTTAGGAACTGCCCACAGATGCCCAGACCAGCTGGGATAAAATGAAAACTAGCAAACCTTCAGCTTTGGGTAGCCTTGTGATGCTAACCAACTTTTGCCTGAGCTGTGGTGAGCTCTTAGTTCCTGGTAGAATGTCTTTTAGTGCAGGCTGCTCCCTGGTAATCTGCTGATATTTAAGATCACAGAGGCAGTTTCCCTCCTTGCACATTTTAGCAGTAAGTGGATACAAACTCCTTCCACTGTAGGTTCTCACTTTGTATGACATAGAACATTATCAGCTGAAGGAAAAAAAAAATACTGAACAGTGACTTTCAGCATTTTGTTAGTCACACTGCCTGGTTTCTATAGTTATTTGATCTCTTCTTCTCCACCTAAATATCAGGATAGAAATGCATTGAAATAAAGGGGGAAAAAATGATGCAAGAATTTTTCACTTTGATTTGACAGTGTGATATGATGATTGTTACCTAATGATGTGTCTTGCTCTCTTGTCCCACTGAGGATATTTTCAAGACAGTTTCTAGTAAAAGAACTCCAGACTCATACTTGCAGAAGGAAAAGAATCAGACCAAAAACTCACTATTCAGAAATTAATCTGGAACTAATTTGTAGCAATACCAAGTTTGAAATCCCCCTAAAATCAAGCCAAGATCTCTATAAATATTTTGTAATATGTGTGAGGTCTGAATGTACAGTATTCTTCCCTATATCTGAGAATCCATGAAAGCGTTTGGCACCCTGATCCTGTCAGCAGATAGTGCCCTTGGATATATTGCATTTTTTTTCTTACACATACAATTTAATACATGAGGGTGTGCTTTAATCTTGAATGGGTAATGTTAATTTTCACCACTAGTTTGACTTACAAATTCCTCCCACAGATGAACATTATAATTAGCTAGTAGCATTCCATAAAAATACTAGTACCCACCTGAATTTTTTTTTTATTAAAATACATCATTTTCTACATATAAATATTCATAGAAACAGCAATATATTACTCCTGGGTTTTTTGTACCTCTAACCCTATTCAGAAGCTACAACCTAGATTCAGAAAGTAAGACCCTGTAAAAATAAACTTTCAGGTATTCAAATCTCTGCAACAAAATACTGAGTCTGAAGTTAGTTACCTAGGATTTACAAAAAATGCCCTCGCACTTGGAAACCGTGTGACAAAACCCAGTACAAGGAGCAGAGACTGGAATCCAGAATCTGTGCTGTTTCGGGCAGACGCCCTAAGAGGCTGCTGAAGCATTTGCTTTCTGGGGTGCTGTGAACCCTGCAGCCTTTTTGTATCATTTCATGAAGACAGTGGGCAAATTACCAAAACTGGCCTACAGACTGGCAGTTAAAACATTTCCATGGGGAGTGGAAAGAAATAAAATGTGGCTGTTGCTGCATTTTGTGCAGACATACTACAAGGATCCCCAGCAACAAAAAGCATGAACATAGGCAGGTATTTCATCCCTGGACAATGGCCAAGTATTTCATCCCTGGACAACAGCCAAACCTAGATGTATGACCAAGGCATGGAGTGGCTCAAGTCTGTCAAGGCATTTCAGGGCATTAGCTGTAAAAGTAAGCTTAAATTACTCTGTCTGCAATAAACGGGAGGGGGGGGGGGCAGAAAAAAAGGGTTATCAGATTGATCATTTATTGATCATTTTAAATTTAGATGTCTGCTTTTGGAGTCAATCATTAAATCACATAACTTCTACTCTGAAGGGCAGAAAGCAGGGGTGCACACAGCATGGGATAAGGCTTCTCACATATAGCTCTTGAAGGGTTTTCTACTGCAGGGGTTTTGATTTTTGCCTAAGTAGAGACTTGCCTTAGGGCACTGTACAGACCTCCATTGCACGAGAACTAGTACTGATGGGAACTGGTTTAGCTTTTTCCCATGTTTCCCATCTTATGTGACAAAGGGAAAAACAGCAAGGGAATGAAAATTCCCAGATGAATGCATCTGGGAAAAAAATAATGCAATGAAAAGATTACTGCTGAAAGTGACAGAAGAGTGGGTGGATAATAAGCCCAAATAGGGTTTGAAAAAACTTCCTTGAAGGCAGACTCTGACAAATACAGTATTGTATCAATACAGAGGTAGAAATGAAGAAATCTGAGGAAGGAATTAGAAAGGAGTTAAATATGCCTCTCCTGTGGAGAACCAGGCAAATTGCCACAAAAATTTAAGAAAAAAAATCATACAACAACATGGATTTGGGTATCCAAACAGTTGCAAATAATTACGTACTGAGCCAGGATGAGATGGAGAGCAAGAAGTTGAATACATCTGGGCCAGCCCTTCAATTAAAATGCATTTGACAGCTGTGAGACTGGGAAGGCTACTTAACTGTTTGTTTTCATGTAGCTGGGAGCCACGAATTATACACAGATGGTCCCTAGCTCCAGCTGGGATACAACATACATTGTCTAGGTGATATGCCAGAGATGTTGCAGAGAGGTTTCTTTTCCTGTATGTGGTAAGTGTGGTCCGACACCCAAACATTCTGGAGAGAAGCAAGCAGCACAGTCACTGTCAGGAAGGCCCAGGAGCATCCCTGCAGAGCTGGCTGGTTCAGCTGAGTGCTGTGTGCCTGTCAGTCTGTCTGTGTGCATTCCTGCTTCTAGCTGCTGCTCTGTGTATTGCACTTGAGTGGGAGCAAATACGTGTTTTCCTGTCCTACCCTCCCTCCTCCTCTTGCTGCTCCACTGAATACATGGGACGTAGTGGGGGAGGAAGTATTCCACCACATCAGATTGTTTACAGAGAGGAGCAGAGCCCCCTAGACTAGCAAAGGAGTAGTTTTCAATTAGGACTGCATGCTAAGGGTGTCATGATGCCTTCCTTCAGAAAGAGGCACAGTTTCCACTCCCCATTCTGTATCTGAACCCAGCTGGAATATACCTGTCAGAGCATATGGAAGGAGAGAGCGCCTGCTTTGTTAATGTCATCTGATGAAGGACCAAGTGGGATGACAAAGGGAGGAAGCTGGACATAGAGATGTACAATGCACCCCAACAACACTCAGAGAAACAACAGCAGGAACAGCCCCAGTCAGCCAGAGTGCTTGGCAAGGATATGTGGAGCAGGAGGATGCTTGTTTCAGATCAGCTGCACAAGAACCTTGTCAAAAAGCAATGAGCAGCAAGCTGGACAGCTGGTGATTTGGGGACCACGGAGCAGGTAAGAAGGTCTGGGATCTGGACACGGGTACCAGACAACCAGGGAGGTTGTACTTGGGCATCTGCAACAATGCATGTGCTTGTGAGGGTAGAGGGGAGGGAGGTGGGTGTGTTTTCACCAGTGACCCTCAGCCCTGTCAGCCCAAGGGGAGAAAGAGACTTGGCTGCTGGTACTTGTGTGAGCCCTGTGTAGAAGCGCTGCTGAAGTTGCTGCTGGTTGAGCAGGAAAGCAGCAGCCACCTTCACCAACCTGGGACAGAGACACCAGGTCCCCATGCTGGGCTCCAGCAGGGAGGAGGATGCTCAGCCCCAGAGCTATGGGTGGCAACCCCTTCCTTTAACATCCCTTTGCACAGCTGGGTACAGAGAATAGTCAGAAGTGGTCATGTTAGAAATACCCAAATGTATGCCAGGACAGACACATTTTTAAAAATCTACCAGCAATAACTTGGTAGGGAGAAAGCCTGAGTGGTACCACTTATGACAAGAATGTTTTGTTTCGATTTGCCAAACGCTCAAGCTGCCTCCTCAAACCCCAGCTTCCTTCAGCCCAGCTCCTGACAAGAAAATTACCTTCATTTCCTCTATCTTTTTCTTATGAACATTTCATACAAACAGCAATAAACTGTACCCCAAGTAACCTCTCTCACTACAGAGAGACAGCCCAAGTACACTGATTTGGGAAACCTGTCCATTAATACCTAATGGTTTCGATTATCCCAGGATTTACTTCTGCCATAACACAATGCTCCTTTGAATATGCTTGCTCTTGAGTTTTTCTGGTGTTACCTAAAATTTCTGCAGGTCATACCACGGAGGGAAGAAGAGGAGGAAAGGCACAGAAGAAAGGGTCTCTTGTGACCCAGCCTGGAGAGTGATGGGCATCATGTAAGGAATAGAAACTATGGACATGAAGGAGAGCTAGAGAGACCATGTCCATGGGGAGAAGACAAGGACAGGAGAGAGAGATTCTTAACAGCTCTCTGACCAAAGGATGCTCCAAGGTAACTGAGAGTATTAGTCAGGGCAAGCTTTTTTGTTCCATCAAAATTAAAGTGAAGTTTGCCTGTTTATTTCACTAATTTTGAACCAGAATGACCACGATTTTGTAGCTACGGTAAAGCACACAATATAGTAATTACTAGCATATGAAATAAGAGAATTCTGGTTACTGTGAAAGCTGAGCAATGAGCAGAGGGTGGTAGTGGCAATGGAAAAGGTACAAAGCTGGTCTACACAAGCCCATTTTCATGAAGGGATAATGAAAAGCTTCTGAACAGAAATTGTAGGATAAAATTTAAGGTCTTTGTAATACATCATCTTTTTATTCCCACACCTCTGGCGAACTGCCACCTCTATATGCATAATATTTTATAATAACTATGATTCCAAAGAATAAATTACTATATTACAAAGTTTTCTCTAATGTTTACTGTTTCCCTGGCATGTGTTGTTAATAAGCCCCGTCTCATAGCATTTTAAAATGGTTTACAGGAGAAATCTTTTCATAGACGCTAAGATGATGCAAAACTTACTTCATCCGTACATACACAGCATGCAGCTGCAAATTTCTCATGGTACAAATAAGTCTCCCTGGAAACACAGAACACAATAGATGCACTATCCTTGGTACCTGAGAGAGGTCACTGTCACGTATTTCCAAATAAGTGTGAAAAGCCGTCACATGAATTAAACTGCCTTCATTTCTTTTAACTTTTGCCTGTAGAGCATGGGGTTGGCCTTCAGGCAGTGGTAATTTTATTCCTTATGCTTTTAAAAGCTATGTTGAATAATCACAGATGTTTTCATTAAAACATAGTAAAGTCAAATCCTTTAAATGTTCTATTAAAATGCTCGCCTCAGCAATGACTTGCACAATTAATTAAGGTAAAATAAAATAATTTTATTGTCTACATCATGTTGGTTTTGGTCCCTTTACTCTTGTTTTGAGAAATACAGTATGCAGGAATACCAAATCTAGTTTTTCAGCACCATTCGCTGTATCTTTACTTTTTAATGTATAATACATAATTCCCCATTATGCAGAATCTTTTCTTAAATTACTATGTTCCAATGCTTTGGTGGCATATTTAATTCATTTCTCTACTGTAATAACCATACATTGAAGCGATGCTTTTGCTGAGCCCTTCAGAATGATATATGACTCTTTTTCCTGAATAGGCAAAGACGATTTACTGCCATGGGATATATATTATTCCTCTTGATACATCATCCTGTGTTGGTCATTCACTCAGTTCACTGTGGCTAACAAATTACTCAGCTTGATCTTACAATAAAGAGGGGTGCATGCTTTTGCATCACCTAAACACACTGCAGCCATATGTCAACTTTTTTTTTTGCGTCTCTTCAACAAACATACTATAGCTACTCCTTTTCCTGCTCTGGAACCTGCCAGCACACCTACTATTGATTCTGTCTTTTCTGCAGTTATTATTTTCCTCTCTTGCAGCCTTTTTCTCAATCAGTGCCAGTTGTATGCCTTCCAGGTAGTGATACTTATCTTCATGCCTACTCTCCTGCGTGAGGTATTAGATGAGGTTTTTTGCAAAGTCCAAACCCATTTTAATCAACCAGCTCCTTCCCACTCACTGCACCACCGATGCTCTGAGAGGTTCTAGCAGATTGCAGAAATACTACAGGCCGTGCTCGACGTTTCCAATTTCGCAATGATAATTCAGCAGCGATTTGGATGCACATGCTGTAACGCAGGCTGGGTTTACTGTGATCTTCACAAGTGTTTCATGACGATGAGTATAACGTAAAGCCTTTCGGGGAAGGGTGAGTCAGCACAACCCTCTGCCACCTTCCCCGGCACGAAGGGCCACCAGAAGCCACAAGCCAGCCACGCCTGGCCACCGTGGCCTGCCACCGCCTCTCGCCCGCCAAGGCACCGCCGCCCGCAACACTTGTTGTTCATGGTACTGCGAACCGTATTTGCACACGCGGCAGGACTTTTGTCACCGGGTGTTTTAAAGCACTCGCAGGGCGGTGGCAGCGCCGCTATCCCCATTCCAGAGGCATGGAGCCGGGGATGCGGCGTCGAGCAGCGGGCGCTCCCCGCCCCAGCGCCCGGCACGTGGCGGCCGCCCGAGGCCGGAGCCGCGCCTGGCGCCGGGGGAGCCGCTCCGCCGCTCGGCCCCAACTCCGCGGCCGTGTCCCGGGCCCGGCACAGCCGGCCGCTCCCCGGCAGGACGCTAGGGGCTCTCGGACGCCTCTTCCCCCACCGCCCTGCCCTACCCAGCCCGGGGGGAGCGGCGGGCGGGCGGTGGGAGGAGCGGCCGTGCCGGGAGGGAGGGGCCGAGGCGGGCTCCGGCGGGGAGCGCGGCGGGCCCGGGCCCCCGGAGCGAGCGGCCGGGATGCGGTGCGGGAAGATGGCGGCACCGCCGCCGCCGGCAGCCGGGGCGCCGGGCGCTTGGGGCGGCGTGCGGCGGCGCTGCCAGCGGCTGCTCTACTGGGTGCCGGTGCTCTTCATCTCCAGCATCCTCTGCTGGTCCTACTACGCCTATGTCACCCAGCTCTGCCTGCGTGAGTGCCGCCGCGGCGGCGGGGACGCGGGTGGGCGCCGCCGCCCCTGCCGGGGGAGCGCAGCCGGGCGGGGCGGGACGGGCACCACACGGGCACGGGCACGGGCGGCTCTGTTGTTTGTCGGCGCCGGGGCCGCCCCCGGCTCTGCTGCTGCCGCCGCCGCCACGCCCGGACCGGGGCCGGGGCTGGGCTGGGCTGGGCTGGACCGGACCCCGCCGCCCCCTGGGCGGGCGAGGGACACCGCGCTGCGATGGCCCCCGCCACCCAGCACGCCTGGTTCCCACTTCCAAGCCAGGAGGGAGCCGGGCGCACGGGGCTTCTCACAGGCGCGAGTTCCCCTCCGTGGAGTGCGCAGAGCGCGGCCGGTCCCAGCCCCGGGGACGGGGAGCGGGACCGAGTGTGCAGGTGGCTGGGCAGAGTTCGCCGTCCCTTCGGCGCACACACACACACACACACACACACATACACATGTACAGAGCCGACGTGGATACGGGAATAGGTAGCAGGAAATCCGCGAGTCTCCCTGTGCCGCTCTTCAGTCGTCTATAAAATGCCCGGCTGTCACAACTTCTTGATCCCTTCTTTGTCCCCGGCAGCCTGCATTACGTTGGGATCATCCTGACCGCGCACCTTGGCACCTGATCCTTAGCGTCAGGCGCATCGATAATTACATACCGGAGGCTGGGTGTGATATGAGTAGTTGTGTGAATTAGAGTAGCCGAGCCTGAAGGATTTATTAAATGACGAGCTCATCAGCCTCCCTTGGTTTGGAGGGCTTTTTCCTGGTTTCTATTATGTTGTATAACGTAATTGTAGGTATAATTTGTAGGTGTATTTTGTATAAAACCATTGGATCTGAATTTTAGAGGCTGATGTGTGCCATACTGATGTTTCAGTAACAATGTCATAATAATGGCACACAGGAATATAAGTTATCTGTACTCAGTCTTCAGCTGTTCGTGGTGAAAATCTCAGCAGTCTAGGACTTTATTTTCGATTTTTTTTAATTGTATACAGAAAACTGATAGGATTTTTATCCTACAGATGCTTGGCTGAGCAGTTGATAGATTAAGTAAAAAGTGATTGCCGGGCCTAGCACCACTGTTTTTTGAGGGCAGGATCAAGACTTGGTATAGTTCCTATATTGGAGGTTAGGCTTTTTGCATTTTTCTTCACTAACAGCATTCAGATCTGTTAGTTGTAAACGTCACTCTTCAATAAAGTGGCTGTGCCCTCATGAGAGGAGGAATGAAGTGTCTGCCTCCAGCACAAGGAAGTAAATTATCTGCAGGGTTCTGGGAGTTGACTGAGTAAGCCTGGAAAGGAGAGCCGTAACACGAGGAGGGCAAGGATGTTCCAGGGAAAAGCCACTCTGTAGTTAATGTCCTAATGTATGCAGCCTTGTATACAGCCTTGTATTGCAGGCTTATTTTGGGCACTACTGTTTCAGTGATCAACTGTATTTTTTATTCTGCATAAGTGTATAACAGAGGAAGATGGGGTTTTAGCTTACCTGAAAGCAGGTACCTCTTAAGAAATGACATGCTTGAAACTTGCTTCAAACTATAAACTGGGGTTCACTAATTCCTTAAGAACCCCTCAAAGCAAAAGGCCTGCAATGGGAGGGGGAGGAAGTGGAATCCTGGGGCTCAGCTAAAGCATCTTTTACTGAATTCCTTTCAATGGAATTTCAAGGGTGATGTTTTTGTTTATTTGTTTTGTTTCCCACCCACCCCCACACCTTCCAGTGGGACCTGGCTCACCAATTTTTTAATTCAGCATAAGAGTCATCCACGACCTCCACTAATTCCATCTTTTATCTATATCTGGATGTTTTCCCTCATTTTTGGCATATTAAAATAAAATAAGCTTATGTCTCGCCTTACTAATGAATATTTAGTGTAAACAACAGAAGGAATAACTAACAACTCTGGGAATGAAAGCCAACGGCAGGAATAGACTGTAAGCATTTAATTGCTTTGAAGCCAGCCTGTCTATTCAGTGCATCTTTTATTCCTGCAGCACTGAATGCTAAAGAGGACGTATATAGCCGGGATTTCTTCTGCAGCTTTCTGTCATTGAGGCTGACAACGTTCAGGGAACAGTGTTAAACGTTGTGCAGTAGGACTTAGCAAGGACTTTGCACTGTTGTAATGTAAGTGGTCTATTTGAGCTCTTAGAAGTGAGAAACTGTTTCAAATGTAGTATTTTGAATGGGTTTGTGGGGTTTTTTGTGGGAGTTTCTTTGTTGGGTTGTTTTTTGGTTTTTTTGTAATTTCATCTGAGCATTATGGGAGAGACTATTTTTTTTTAAGAAATCTACTAAGCTGATTCCTTATATACCAGAAGCTGAGTAGTTACAGTATTGAGTAGCATTTTAGAAATAAAAAAGAGTTTTAGAAACAGAAAAATGAATCCGCTGTTTTTAACACTAGCATTGCTGTGTCTAGAGTTCTGTCTCTTTTGTTAGTGGATTCAGGTAAGTGCTCGTGCAGCTTTAGCCTTTAACAAGGGGAAGAGTGTTGAACGCTAGCAAACAGTTCTTTCTGCTGGATATAGAATGAATACTGGAATTAAATGTGTATTTGAGTTGGTCTTAAAACACCCGACTAAAAATTGCTTACCCCTAGTCCAGTGCCATTCTCTTGATTTTGCCAGTATTGTCATCTCACAACCCCTGTCTAGCAGTAGTACTTCTTTTCTCTGAATAGCTTCCTTCTTGTTTCAAATTATTGGGCCTTTAAGTATTCCCTCCCATAAAAGCTTGAGTGTGTTTTTGGGAAACTGAGGGATACAGATTTGTTGTCCTTTCTCTAAAAGAGATGGGGGAATACAGGTGACATATAGTGAGTACAGTGAACTTTGATAGCTCAGGCTGCTGAAATTTCAACCTAAGACACAGGAAACAACAGTAGCATGAAGTACAAATGAAATACTTTACCCAGCACCTGTATCCGTTTGTCTATACTTAGAAAATACACATTGGATTCAGTGTTTATGAAAACCTGCAAATGAGCATTCAGTGTTTATTAAAATCTTTGCATACTTCATATGCAAAGAAAAAAAATTATTCTTACATTTCCCTTCTTAGTTATGTCTCTAATTCAGGTTAGCAGAACCATAAGGGACTGCTAGGAGGAGTTATCCACTCCATGATTTAGGTAAGGCAGAACCAGTAGTTACTTGCAGTTTCTGACAGCTGTTTGTCAGAAATGTTCTTGACAAATGCGGATACTGAGATCCTTCTGTTTTGTTTTGTTTTCCTACCAGTTCATGACTTGGAGGTGCATATAAGAAAGAAAATGTAAAAATTTGACAGTGTTGTGACAGATGTTTTTATTAAAAATAACAGCTTAGCTGATGAAAGGGTTATCCTGTAGATATCCTGTATCCAATAGAGAATAGATGTTTATATTCAGTTTTGATCCATTTTTCCATGGCACTAATTTTAATTCAAAGGATAATGCTCTTGCTGAGGGAATCCTGTCAGAAAATGCAGCTTGAATTTGTAATTTTGAAGAAGGAAAATAGATTTACTGTGGAACAAACGAGCAATAAGCATTTTGTGACTACTCCAGTGAAGGGAAAGGGAGGAAATATTGCCACCTGGTGAGTGATTTGCCTGATTTGGAAAAGAATAAATTACTTCAGCATAGCTGAAGAGTGGATACAAGACGACATTCAGAGTACTGTCAGGAATGCTCATAAGTCACATCTTTGGTTTTTTTGTAGAATATGTGATTGGTATCTGTCCACAGCTACCTTCAGAATGGAACAGAAAGCATGGAATGACATCCAGCTGCTAAAGATGTTAATGATCATGAAAGATTTTTGCTGGAGGATCAGATTGATTAGTGCTGAATTGAGGTTTTTGACCCTGTGAACCATTAGTGGACTGGAATTATAACAGGATATAAAGCTGCTTAATTCATCACAGTGTAGAGGCAGAATTAATACATGCCCTGTAGGCTTGGCACAGTGTCATCAGGGCATCAAAAGTGGCAGAAAATACGGAGATAGAAGCTGACGGGGGTGCGGAGGGGGGGAACTAGAAGAAAAAAGACTTAGACCCAGGATTCGATCATCTGGATTCGAGCTCTTTGCTCAGTATGTTCTCCAGATGGATTAAAGGATTTATGGTACTTGCAGCTTATGTCTTGTAACCATTTAGAGTTTAGGTTTGGCTATACAAATACAAGTACATTATAACATTGCAGTTGGCCGTTGTCAAATGCTGGTTAAATACCCTGTCTGCATATTAGCTGGTAAGGTACAAAATTACTTTGGTCAAAGAAAGTTTGCATTTTTATTCCATATTTTGGAAATACTACCTTTTTTCCCCCCCCTCTTTTGAGATCTGTGGTTACTTTTAGAAAAGTTTCAAAATTGGTGGCTGAAGTAGAATCGGCTTCTGAATTACAGCCAGCAGTGCTCCTGTGCATTTCCCAAATTTCGTTCGAATGCTTTCTCAGACTTCAGAGGCAGCTGCCATTCTACAATTCTGAAACAGAGTTGAAGTCTATGTTAAGCATGGCTGGTTATCCCTCCATGTAGTGCCCAGTGTATTACCTGTAGGATTTGTGCCTTGAAATTATACCATGGCTTGAAGTTGAAAACCTAAGGTCTATGGGAAGATATAGTTACTAGACAAGATTATGTTTTCAGGTAAAGGTTTAACACTGCTTGATACGTAACTTTAGGAGATGTTCTTGTCAGGGTGTACTTCTTGTTTGCTGAAAAGTGTGTGGCTCTACGACTTTGGTAGTAGGAGTTTTCATTCTTCAGTCTGTCTTTGTGGCTTGGAAGGTAAATGGGAAGTTTGTAAAGAAGAAAGATTAAGTAAATTCTTAGTCATACCCTATACAAAAGCAGTGGTTTTGTGATCTTACCTACAAAGGTACCAAATAGCAGCTTCCTGCTGGGCAGGTGGACAGGGATGCACTTTGATGGGCACAGGGTTAAAATGAATCTTCTGAAACATTTGCAAATACCATCAAATGCAAATTTATGGGTTATTGATGAATACCTATGCCAACCTTAAACATCCCAGAAATATTTCCGTTACTTTTGTTCTGAAGCAAAGCACTGGTGGCACCTTGTCACTCTGAATCAATGCAAATCACTGCTCTGTCTAGCAGAGAGGTAGGTTTTTATTGCAAGCACTGATATTTTTACTAAAGGACTATTGCAGGCAATGACAGAACACTTGTCACAACTATAAAACACTTTTATGTGTGCACAGAGCTGAGTTAAACTGCGTCTATAGATCAGTGTTTTACAGCTTCAAGATAAAATATGTACTTAGTTTTGTGAATCAGATCCAAGATGTTAAACTTCATAAAAGTTTGAGAGAACTAGCTATTTATAGATGTGGCTGCAGTGTCTCTGAATCAGATGTATCTTGTTTTCCCATTCCAAAGATTTAAATATTTTAAAAATGTACATAAAAGATGAAATCAAAATTTTATATATCCACTTTCATCACAGCTCTAAAAAATTAATTGCTTTCTCCAATTTTCTTTTTTTTCCCCTTATTTTTAAATTACATTTACAGTTCAGAAACCTTGGGTTTAGAAGTCAAGCGAAATGTAACCTTACAAAACCAATGCACATTTTGAGATGAATTTTATCTTTCAAAATCTCTTAGGGTTTGTGATAGCAATGTGTCTTGCCATGTGTCTAACTATGTGGAGATGGATGTCTACCTAGTTTTTACATGGGTGAGTGAGAATAAAGATTTCTAGAGAAAATGACTGGAAATTGAAGAAGTGGGAATCCCAGTCTGACCCATTGTGCAAGGTGCCTAGTGACGTGACTTCTCTTCCTAGCAAGCTAATTTGATGATGGAAACCATCCTGGACTTTTTACAATCATTTGAAACATAGCATTCTGTCATCTTTGCAGTTGTTCTCTGCATAGCAGGCTGCTTAGTGGCGTTGACTATTGATTATGCTGTTCCTGTTTCTGGCTGCCTGTGGCTTGGGGCAAGCAGGGAGCAATGTTTCTGGCTCAGGAAATTGGCATCTACATTGGCTGAAACCCTGCGTCTGTCCCAGCCTGGTCCCTCATTCTGATGAGCACCATCTGCAAGCTGCGTAATGAGCCAGAGAGGCTCTAATGATGTGACAGTCTGCTAGTACTGAACTGTAAATGGCATCCCGATGCTTTAGCAGTGGAAGGGTGACTCTTAATGAAATTGGCCCCTGCAGTATCTCAGGCAAACAAAGCTGTAACTTTTTAATGATTTCCTGAAGACGGGTCATGTTTTTGTAATTATTTCCATCTCTGAATATGCAGGAGTATCATTCCATTTTGGTCCCAAAGGGATTTACCATTTTCTCCCAGAAATTGCTTAGCAGTTGGGGTTGCCATGTCCTTTGTGTTTATTTTAGTCATCACAGACATAAATGCTTTTTGCCCTTATTATTTCTGTGCTATTTGACTATCAGTAAGTGCATTTGCAGCATTTCAGCTGATATTTATTAATGACAGAATGCACAGTCTGACCTAGTTTTCACCACAGTGAGTGTAACCCCTTGAAAGAGAAATGAGAAAACTGCCAAAATACTGATAAAAATTATTCAAAAAAGACTATATGATCAAATAACTATTGAATTATGTAGTAAAGTTGTATCACTGAATCCACTGAAAAATAAAAAATTTGCTTTAAATAAATGTATCGTGTGCTATTCAGAAGGCAGGGAAAACAGCAAACATTTCCTTGTTCAAATCAAAAATTAGAGGGTTTTTTCATATTAGGAATTATTTTCCATGCTCTTAAATAGTGTTATTTTAGTGTGATCTTAGGGTAAACGTCTTGTAGATACCTTAAATAGTCTTTGTATCATGGTCATTCAACAAATAGATAAAGTTTAAATCTTTAGAAGAAATCTAAGAGAGAGTTTGATTTGTAAGAGACATTGTTTTTCCTGTTGGTCAGTTCTGCCACGTTGGTGCAAAACAAACAGTTCTTCCACTCCCTGCCCCCCCCCCCAAAAAAAAAAAAAGCCAGCAGCCAAACAAAAAAAAAAATCCCAACCAACCAAAAAAGCCCCCCACACCTTCATTTCCTCTCTGGTCCTGTTGTATTGTAGATGCTTGTCCATTACTTTCCCACACACTGTACCTCCTCCAGGGAGCGTTTGTCAGAGATGATTTAAAAAGGCATAAGCAGAAGGACTGGTACTTCACTTCATGAGGGTTATTGGATATCTGGCATGTTCCTTTGTGTCACTGTGTGCGGGAATGCTTGCTGGGCAGCGCAGCCAGGCTCCTTGTAAACACCAGTTGCAATATGTATGAAGAAAAATTATGGTAACATTGAAGGTACTGGCATCTCTTTTCAACCTTTTCCCCCTCCCTCTGCTTTGGTCTCTTACAGTGGTTGCAACTCAGGAGTGTATGAAATAACTTTTGATTTATATTCATTGGTAAAAGAAATTAAAATGTCAAGGTGTATGTAATAAAACCCCAAAAACATGTTCTCACCCTCCTGGGATTAACTGGACATCTCTGGGCACTTGTGTTTTAGCCTTCGTGGTCCTGACTGTCAGGAGCATTTGACTCCCAAGCTAGATACTGCAAAAAGTGAGAAGACAGTCCCCTGAGCAGGTGTAGACTCTGGGGAGTGCATTTCCTTCTGGAGGTGGACAGGATTTTGAAAAGCTTTAGGTTTGCTGTCTGGTAGAAATTACTAAATTTGGATTTGTCTATTCTTTAGTTGTAGGCATTGTGGAAGATTTAGAAGTCTCAGACACATTAGTAAATGCATTTTATCCAAAGATAAGGCATGGAAAAAAAGATTACAATTGTTTTCACGGCAATGTTCTATGCCATTCCCTTGTAAGGAGAGAAAAATACCACAAATCGTGGTGAAGTAGATTTTGTTTTGAAACTGGTGATTCTGCAGTATATGCTTGGCTGCGACTTTTTAATTAGCAGTGAGTAGTTATTTCAAGAAGACTGGCAAAATTTCTGCACACTTTGCTGACCATTCCAATCGGAGAAAGAAAATCAGAGTATGAATAGTAGCTAATTTGTCTTAATCTGAGAATTCTGTGACTTTTAAATTACACATCAGCTCTGAAGACGTCTTTTGTTTTGTAAACAATCACCTGGTGGATGACTGTCTTCTTACAATTTTACAGTTCTTGTACATTATTGTAGGGGAACATGTCTGCTCCTCAGAGTCAAATGTGTATGCATGTTCCCTCAGCTTCTCTCTAGAAGTTGTCTAGATGGATATTCAGCTTATCAAATTCTAAAAATTTCAGAAAACTGAGGGCATAATATAGTTTACTTTATAGTGGCTTATGCAACTTCTGTGGTGTCTTTCTGATTTTTTTGAGGAGCTTTATAAACATGGTTGTTTACTGTTTTCCCTCAGGTGAGGTAGGTGCTTGTTTTGGTAGAGCTATAGTCAAACCTTCATTTTAATAGACCTATTTTGTAATTACAGAATTGTGGAATAATTCATGTTTCAGAGGACCTCAGCTCATCTAGCCCAACCTCCTAATCAAAGCAGGGCAAGATGTGAGCTCACACCAGGCTTAAGTCTTGAAAAACTTGAGTGGTGGAGGCTGTGCAACATGTCTGGATGGCTTCCTCCACTGGTGGATGATTCTCATGGTGGAAATGTTTTTCCTTGTATCGATTCTGATCCTTTCAGTCCAACTTAAACCTACTGGCTCTTGTCCCACCCTGCCACCAGTATGAAGAGCCCGGCTCCTCAGTGCCTCCCCGGAGGTCCTGTGAGGCGCTCCCAAACCATGTCTTCTCCAGGCTGACAAGCCCTGGCTGTGCAGCCTCTCTTTAGAGGATGAGTCCCTGCCAGCTTCGTCGCTTCCTCCTGGACTTGTCGCTTTGTTGTACTGGGGGGCTCAAAGCCCTGAAGTGTTCTGGATGTGGTCTGACGAATGCTGCTGAGAGGGGGATAAACCCTTCCCTTGACTGACCAGCCATGCCCCTGCTGATGGAGCCCTTATGGCTGGTGGCCCTTTCTGCTGCTCACCAGCAACTCCATGGCTTCTCCCAGAGAGCTGCCCCAGCCCAGCAGTCCCCAGGCTGTGTTGTTGTAGGGGGTTGTTTCTTTACAGGTGCAGGACTTTGTCTTTGCCCTCACTGAATTTCATAAGGGCCCCATTGGTTCATTCCCCCAGGCTGTGTTGTTGTAGGGGGTTGCTTCTTTACGGATGCAGGACTTTGTCTTTGCTCTCACTGAATTTCATAAGGGCCCCATTGGTTCATTCCCCCAGCCTGTCATGGTCCCTCTGGATGAAGTCCTGCATGTACCAGCTGCTGTCCCCAGGGTGGTGTCATCTGCAACTTCATGAGTGTTCACTGTTCCAGAGCATTAGTTAGGGTGTTGAGCAGCACTGGTCCTATGGTACACCCTTGCAAAATGCAAGGTGTTTAAATACTGACTTTAACTCAATCACCAAGCCTAAGTTTAATCCATCAGGCAGATGGCACGGCTGTTTGGCTTTTCCGCAGGAGTCGCTTTGTGCCTGCTGCTTGAAGACCAGCCTTGTGCAATCATTTTTATTAGGAAAACGAGTGGATGAGAGTTCTATGTATCTGCTGTCCTGTTGTAGGCACCAGTGTATCACAGCTTGTAGAATGCTTAACTGCGATGGATAAATCTGTGGTGGAGTGGTTTGGGTGAAAAGAGGTTTTGATAATTTGGGAGTTTCTGATCTCTCTGAGATACCTGTTGTGGGATGGTTACTTTTAAATAATGTGACCAAGAGTGGAAAATGCAGTCAGTGATCTGTGATATCTGTGTGCTCCCTTCCATGCCTGACATACTTGCCCTTTCTCACTCTCTTACTCTCCCCAAATCTTGTAATCCGCAGGCAATTTCTTAAAGGAAATGCAACTTTAGTCTACTTTCAGATTTTATGCTTTGGAAATCTAAGGTATCACCAAGTATTGCTGGCAAAACGAGTTCTGAAGTCTGATACCTCCTCGTCAAGAACAGAACATAAAGAGTGAAACCTGTACAGCCACAGTTAAAAGAAATAACTGCTCTTCAGAGACAGCTTTTCTTGGATTAAACTTTGGCAGCTTCAGATAGATGGAAATCCTAGTTCTCAGGAAACGAGCCTGGGAAGAGGAGCCAAAAAACCTTATAAGCAATTGATATTGTGTACCTATTCTTGTGATGAATGTAGGCAGCATAAAAGCTTGATAGTGTGTGACCTTAAACGTGTATTGTTTGATGATTACTCTTCCATGTTTGGTTGAAAAAAAATTAAATACTGAGTTACATTATTTTCTATTTAAACATTAATTTTTATTATTTCCTTTTTTTTCTTTTTTTCAGTGACAATGACAAATATTGGAGAAAAAGGTAAGATTTTTATTAGATGTTTATAGATGTAATTCATGTATCAGAGTAGAATAGTAGTTCACTAGTAGAATTGAGAAACACTCTAACTTAAAACAGTTGGATTTGTATTTTTTCTGTTCCTCAGCTCCTTTTATTATCCTGTTATTCCTGACTATTGCTTTAGCCATTACAAATAGAGATGAGAAAAGTTAGAATTTTTTTACTCTTCTCACTGGCTTTCTGATGTGTCAGCTAAAACAATCCTTATATTGTGGTTTTAAAAAAAATTATTCATAATACAGAGAGCTGTTGTAAAAGCAGGACTTTTAGAGATGAGCCTTGCATTTGTGCAGATGCAACATACTTAAATGGGAGGTAATGTTATCCTGCATTATCTTTTTAATGTGTTTAAAGAAACAGAATCCTCCAGATATGTAGCCTCGTCAGAGTATAATAAAACTGTCTAGTTAGCAGTCACTACAGTTCCTACCCTGAGGCTGTAGCATGGTTAGATTGTTTGTCCAGATGCTATTTTAATATTGCAGCACAATATGGAAGTGTAAAGTGTCGGTCTGCAGAGCTTTTGGAGGAAGAGCTTTTTGTGTTTGTGTAATTCCAGGAGGTTTTATTAAATCATTGGCAACTCCCTCACTTAGAAAATATGTTTGTCAATTAAGAAACATTTGCTTGAAAAACTTTTTTTCAGTTCAGTGATCTCATCCCCCATATGAGTGTGTAAGTGTTATCTGCAGACTTCGATTTTGTTTCTTGCTGCTCCATAGTCTGTAGGAGGGGAAAAAAGTGAGTTGATAGGCATTGCTCACAAAACACTTTAAAATTATCTGCAAAATGTATTGGGGAACATTAAATTTCCTTATTTTTACTCAAAGCCTGGGTGGGCTTCAGCCAGTCAGAAGAAACTTACCCTGGCTGTACTTCTGTACACTTTTTCAGGAGTGAAAACTGGGCAAATGGGGTTCAGCCATGCCACAGGTTGCCTCAGATTTCCAGGCACCTGTAGCTGTGCTAGCTAGCTGTAAATGGGTTGCCTTCAAGCGATACACCATTTGGGCTGGGATTTGTTTTGTTTAGTTGAGTTGCGGTTTTTTGGTAGGTTAGTTTGGGGTTTTTTCCCAGAAAATGTGCGAAATAGAAGGATTTCTGTCAGGGAGCAGCAGAAAAAAAGCTCTTCTTTAACTATCTCAAGGGAAACAAAGTTCTTAGGTTTGGACTCTCAACGCCCACAGGCGCAGTGGAACAGCTGGGTAGCCCGGGTCTCCATCACAGTGCAGGGAAACTGGTGGGTAGATAACCTGGGAGGAGTGACCACTCGGGACCTGGGCCAGGCTGGAGAACTGATGTTCAAGATCGAACAAGATGAGCTCAAGTCTTGTTCAGACTTCAAAGGGAAAACTTTGGATTATGTCTTTAGGCATTAGTTTTTGGGGTTTTTTTAATATATGAACAATTTTCTTGTCAATCAGTTTCTGCGGGGTTTTTTGCAACAACAAAATACTCAATGCGGATTAGTAAGTGCATCATGTACGGAACTGATGTGACTTGTTCTACTTTGCTCTCACTGTATG
This sequence comes from Monarcha castaneiventris obscurior, assembly GCA_026261815.1. Classification (NCBI taxonomy): domain Eukaryota; kingdom Metazoa; phylum Chordata; class Aves; order Passeriformes; family Monarchidae; genus Monarcha; species Monarcha castaneiventris. Next base: position 28,242,543 of record JAMPIT010000433.1, read on the forward strand.
CCGTGAAAACACTGTTTAAAAAAACCTGATTTTGTCTGAGTAAATCAAGTTTTTTTAGAGTTAATAGAAATGTTCTGATAAAAGTGTGGACTGTTCCTGTCCAGATGCTTGTGCAATAACAAGATGGTGATTTAGTGTATTGTGCTTTGTGTAGAGTCCAGGTCTATCACTTATTTATGCTGATGAGATTTTTCTTTCAATTTATAGACATGGCATATGACTCTTTGCCCCTGTTGTTCCAAAAGTTGTTCCAAAAGCTTTGTACAGTCACTCCTCAGATTCTTCTGTTTATTATTTTTAACTGCTTCATGAATAGGAGTAAATATTTGCAATGTTGCTGGTTTTTGAATAAACAAACTTCAACACCAAAAGTATTTATTCAGTATTACTTTTGAGGCAAAATTGCAAAAAGTAAGTACATACTGGACAACTGTTCCTCCATTTATGTGCACTGTCACGCATGTGCTTTGAAGAATTCTCCAGTACTGAATAATATTACATATTAAAAGACCCCAAGAGCTAACCATACAAGGGCAACATTTTGGACAGTGTAGTGAAAGTATGCAGGTTTCCCATTATGATTTTTTTTGATGATCTTATGAATTTGTAGAAGAATACTCTTTTCTTGTCTTGAGTTTATGAGTTGCTATTTACTGTAGTGAATTGCTTACTAGAGTGAGAGCTTTTAAATGGAAGTACCTATCAACCTGTGGCAGACTTTGGAAAAGTTACTGTTGCCTTCTGTACTCTAGTAAATGTTGATTCTTGTATATTTAGAAACGTAAGAATAAGTGTTGACTGGCTGTGAAGAATATAAAATAGTGAATGAACATTTGAATTTAAAGGACTGCAGGTTTTAAAAATGACCCAACTGTCCTCCCTCCTAAAATCTAGGAAAACAAATTAACTGGATATAGTTACTGCTCAGGTATCATGTCCATATTCACCCCAAGGCTCGCCTGTTTAGATGCCTTTGGGGGTTGGGGCTTTTGCTGGGGGGAGGCAGAGGGGGGTTTGCATGGCTAGCAGTCTCCCTACATGGTTTATAAAGCTAAAAGGCAGGGATGCATCCATTAATTAGGATTTAACGAATGTGTAAGGGAGACTGTTCACTAAACAATTATGGGGCTTTAATAGGCTATTAATCATTTTCCTCAAAATTTGTAATCTCTGTAGACTGTATCATGACTTTCCCCACACAGTTTGTATTTGTCTTACGTAAAGTTACAGTGCAGTATTTTTGTTGCAAAGCTTTTCCAGAGCCTTTGTATTTACATCTGTTAGAGAACTATCTGTGATGCCTACAGGCACTGTTTGTAAGTACTACAATATCACTGGTCTGTTTGTATTAATTCTGTTCCCTTCTGATTTTAGTTGTGTGCCTGGTTGCTTACCACATATTTTTCATGCTGTTCGTCTGGTCATATTGGAAAACAATCTTTACGCTACCAATGAATCCTTCAAAAGAAGTAAGATAAACTTAACTCTTGTTTATGAAATAGCTTAGCCAAATGCCTGATTTTGTAGTGTTTGAATAACTTAGTCTCTGATCTCATTTAGTTTTACACTGTGTAGAAAAACACAGATGGCAGTTACAGCTTCTTAGTAGGAATCAGATTGCAATCAGTGGAGTGACCAAAACAAAAAAAAATAACACTTTTCTCTAAGTTTTAAAGGGTTTTTAAATAGATATTTTAAAATTAGATATTTATGGTAGAAGAAAAAATCCTGTCCACTTGAAAAATGTGAGTTAGTTGAACTAGTAGCCTAAATCTTTGCCATAGGAATATCAGACTTTTATGTGGGCAAAAATTTATTTCCCTGTGTTTAAGACTTATCTTTCCTGTCAGCATCTGTCTGTTGTCCTCTGAATTAAAGCTTCTTCCCCATCTGTTTTGGTGTGAAGGAACTTGTGGATTGTGGTGGGAGTGCACATTAGGTAAGTTGATAGTGGGAAGCCACAGCTGGCTGAGCAGGAAGGGAGCTAGTGAAGAACAGCCACATGAAAAAAGAGGTCTGCAGAGGTTTTCCATCAATGGCCCTGATGGAAATTGTGCCTATGCAGCTGTTTACAGCTTAGCACAACTTTTTGGCCTCTTCCATTCTGTCTTTGTACAGAAACCCCTGAGTCCTCAGTAGGTGCTGTGTAACACAACCTCTGAGGTCAGGAGGAATCATGCTACGGCTGCTCTGTAGTTGCAAATACCCACAAAGCAAACACTTACTTTGGCATGGAGTCAACTCTAGCTGCTCTTAGTACCATGTCAACCAAAAATGAATAGCTTGTGATTTCTACTGTCTGTTGTGCAGAGGTTTTTCCGAATAGTTTTCATTCACCATTAAGATACGTAATTGTGAAAGCAAGTGGATAATTCAAACTAATTGCTATCTTCACTGGAGTTCACACTGCAGTCTTTACTACAGCCTGCAAAATAAATTAAAAACCTATTTCATTTGGTAATTACATAGCAAAATGTATGCATGTATATGGTGACTGTAGTGATAATTAGAAGGGCTTTCAAATCATTGGGCTGATGCCAATAGAAGCATTTTGACAAATCCTGCTGATTATAGTACAGTTCCAAAGCCGTCATCCTATGCTACTGGAAAACTTCAAATGGGGTAGGAAAAGTATTGAAGTTGAGTAATAGAAAGCAATGTGTGGTGTTCCTGTGTTCTTTGAATTTACACAGTGTTGCTGGCAGTAAGTGACATCTTCATTGTTCCATGTCTTTTTCCTATTTTACTAGGGCAGTATTTTAAAAATTTAATTAGGGTATTTTGTGATGTTAAATTACTGCTTGGCTTCCCCTTTATAGGATGAAGTCTGTAAATATAAAAAGATCTATGTTCAAGTGAACTGAACTAGCAAGTACTCGTTTGAAGGCTGAAAAACAGATAAAACTTTTCCATTTTGTTTTCATGAATACTGCAGCTGGTGCAAACCACACAGCTTTCTTTTTAAGCTTATGTCAAACTTTTACACATGAAGTAGATTTTGAGGGACTTTACTGTAGTGTGTCCCATTCTGTACTTGTGCATACCAGCTTTATACAAGCACTGCAAGAAGATGGGAGTGAAAATGGTTTCCCAGGCATGAAGGTTTTAGATGTAGGACTACTCTGAGGAACCGTAAAAAAAGATGAAACAGTAGCTTTGTTTACATCAAACAAGCATTTTAAAAAAATGTAATCTGAACTAAGTTTCTGCAGTGAGAAATCATATGTATCCCAATGTAAATTAACTCATGTTGGTAAGAGTGTGTTCTTGCAAGGGAAAAAAAAATGGTGACCTGAGAAACTCAGGCTAAACAGTGAATATCCAGCTTCAGCTGGAAGACTGTGAGCTTTGTCAGGAAGGGTGGAGTGATGCCTTCTCTGTGGAAGTGAGAATAGGCTCCTAACTGCGTGTTTCTGTCTGCTTTTTTATTTTTGCTTGCATCACTTTCTTCTAGGAAAAAAATCAATATTATTGTAATGACTAGCCTTCCTGTAAAACGTAAATGCTATGCAGAGGACTTGTTTCTGGCACAGGTTAGAGACAGCTCTTCCTTCCAAATGTGGACTTCTTTCCAAAGGTGATTTTGTTTCTTTCTCTGATGGAGATACCAAAGACTTCTGCCCGTTTCTAGAAGCTACAGTGAAAAAGCTGGATACATTGCTGTGTTGCAGAGGACTTCAGAGTTTTAAGAAATTTGTACTTCTTCATGTATACTAAGCATCTCTTTCAGTAATTTTTTACCTTTTCAGCACTTGCTAGAGCCATGTTTCTTATTGTTTTGGGCAGTGACAGAAGCTAGCATTTTACTCAAGAAGATAATCAAGGTATGGTTATTTTGCCATGCAGGACACCCATCTCTTCCTTCTCTCAGCCAGTCTCTAAAGTAAAAACAGATCCTAACACCTGCATGAAGAGAACAGCAGTGACAAAGGATAAAAGGGAAAATGCCAGACACCAGAAGAGAAATAAAGCTGTCTTTTCTGCTGTTACTAGTAGTGTATTTTCTTTCAGTTAAACCCTGACACCCCTAGGTTATATTCACTAGTCAGTATCTGGCATTACAGAAGTAAATTGTCTGACCTTTCAGGGGAATGATAAGCTCTTGATCCTTCTCTTGAAGAATGTTGCTTAATACTTCTGGAAGCATTCAGCATTGCATCAATACCAAATCAGAAGTATTTTTAATTTTGCCTTCAGTTGCCATAAAATGAATTAGTTGTGGGGACACTGGGTTATTTGCTGTAATACCCTGTACATGTTGTTAATCCGTCTTTATATAATGAATGTTTATTCCTCTTTACACATCTACAGTTATTTAACTTGTAATTTGCTAATATTTCTTTGATTTTAAAAATCATTCCAGTTTCATCTATCATATTCAGACAAGGAGTCCCTAGAGAGGGAGCCTAGAGGTGAATCCCAGCAAGAAGTCTTAAGACGGGCAGCCAAGGATCTTCCTATCTATACACGGACAATGTCTGGAGGTAAATAGGTGTTCAGGAGACTAACAAAGGCAGGTGTCTTGTTGTTCCACCTAAACTAATTTTAAAAAAGTTTTCAAGGGTTTGGATTGAAGGGAAGAAGTGTTTTTCATACTTCATAAAATAACAAAGTGACTCAAGAACTTATCTTTAATTTAGCTTTGTGCAGCTACATTTATTCAGTGTATAAAGATTATTGGGAACTAAATTGCAGCATGAATTCAGGATTTTAAAGTGGATTGACAATGCCTTGCTGGTTGTTTTCAAATTGATATCAACAAATAGCTTGTGATACTAGCAAGCTGCAGAAGAGGCTGTAGCAGTCATGAACTGCACAGATTTCTTTTATCATAAGTTAAAAAAGTAATAATTAAACCAGGATTTCTATCAGCATGTCATGTATAGCTAGATAGATCACAGTAAGAAATTGTCACTGTTTTATTTGTTGGTTGTTCAGTTGCAGGAACAAAAGATCTTCCAAACAAAGAGTTAATCTAACCCTAGTCATATTGTCAGTTTTTGAATACTGGCTAGCTAAGCAAATCCAAGAGATAATCTCACATAATAAATTAAAGCTGTTAGAATAATAGCTTAAAATAGCTATATTGTTGAACAGTCTTTAAAGTTTTTCCAGTCTAGTGAGGGTTTTGTGGGTTTTGTTGGTTGATTGGTTATTTTGCAGAGCTGAAGGGCTTGGGGAAAAAAAAAAAAAGCCTGATTAGTATGATTAGCAGAGATTGCAAAAACTGAGCTTTTTGGGTTCACTCTGATAGATTCAGCATTGCAAGTAGTTGAAGAATGCATTGGTATTTGCAACTGCTTCTGATCATGTTGAAATGTTTTCCTGGGGGTTCTGCTGGGCTGAGCTGATAATATTTACTTTTGCACAGACTTCAGAAATCAAAATGTGTAACAGTGCATTGAAATCTAATCTTGGAACTTTTTTCTTTAGCAATCAGATACTGTGACAGATGCCATCTTGTAAAACCAGATCGTTGCCATCACTGTTCAGTATGCGACAAGTAAGAATATTTTTAAAATAAGTGGTTTTCTGACTTAATCAATTTTCCTTTCTTAGCACAGAAGCTTTTATTTTTTTTATGAGTAGATTTTTCAGGCTTAATGCTTTGGCAGGTACACTTTTTCCCCCTTAGAGTTTCTTTTTTTGAGATTTAGTTTTCATTTACTTATTTCTAAGGAAGTGTGTAACTTAGTCTAATTCATTTGATGACTTCCTTGATGCCAGCATGGATTACATGGTCTTATACATTCTTCACATAATGGTTAAAATTATAAATATTAATAAAGAATTTTCCTTAAGAATGTAACCAAAAATAGCTGATAAACAAAAATTTGCTTCTTTTGTTAGAATCTGAATAAACATCACTACCCACCTCAATCTAATTATGATGTCACTTACATCTTACCTGAGATAACAAACTTAATATCCTATTTTTTACTGAATAACTTGCAGGTTACTTTTGTTTAAAGAAAGAAACAGCCAAGCATTCTCCCATTTCTAACTGAAGCCATAAAACTTAAGTTTTTTGTTTGTCTGAGACAAAAGGAGGTTCATATCCATACTCTCCAGAAGTCTGATTGCTTTCTAATTTAATCTTTCTTTTGGCTGTTCTCTCTGACCGTTCTCCGTTTAGCTTGGACGTGTTTTTTCATTCTGGCCCCCAGTGCTTTAAATTTCTAACTTTGAGAGAAGATACTTCTTCAGAGGGTCATTTATTCTTAGCTCTGAGGCTTTTCCAAATACTCTTCAGCTGACCAAACGTTCCAACATGATTGTGAGGTGGAGAAGACATTCTGTTTTGTCCAGCAAAGCAGCAGAGGCACTGAAAGAGACGCAGATTTGAGGCAGGAAGAGCATCTTGGTTGTATGGAATGGTGGTTTCAGTGTCAGATAGGAACTTAGTCATGTGTGTTTCTAGTGAAGAAAAAAGGGTGACTTGTTATCCTACAAAATGTGAGTGAAATCTGCAGAATGCAAGAGTTAACATATTTTGTAGAATACCTTTGTTTTGTCCTTACCTTACCAAAATTTGCTTGTTTCAATCATACCTGATTTTCTTGTGAACATTTTATTAACTGAGAGTGATTAATTGCAAAAGTGTTTGGAATTTTTCATACAAGGTAAGCTCTTAAATCCTTGTCTATATGCATAAAAAGATGTGTATATTTCTATAAAAACAGACAATGTTCTTGGAAATATATTAGTTGTATGACTAAGTACATAGTAATTGAATTGGCCCAGTTTCTAAGGCTCTGCCAAAAAATAAACAGTAGTTGAAAAACCTGTTCAGATGGAGGACCAAATGCTAAAGTTGAGCAAATCCTATAAATTGCATTTGCTTAAATCACTAAGTTCTTGACAGATCAAGTGCATTGAGTTTGGCTTATCTGCAGTTCCCTTATAGGTAAACTGTATTATGTCAATTTAAATAGATGTATTTATTAAATAGGTTACATAACACATAGTAAATATGGGTGATTCTTAATCCGTATGTAAATAATTTAAATCTGGCATGTAACTGTGCTTCTGACTATTTTCCTTTCTTTTGTCTTTTGTGATGCTTGGAATTCTGCTGGGGTTTTTTAAAGATGCATTTTGAAAATGGATCATCACTGTCCTTGGTGAGTGTACTATTGGTTTTCTTTGTTTACGTTCTGATTTGGTAAAATACACTTTTGTGGGGCCTGCCATGAAGATGATGCTTCAGTTTTCCTAGAGTTAGATGCATATGTGAGGTTACTGGTCTTGCAGAACTGTTGGAGTTATTTACTGCACTTCCTCTTTTCCTAGTTGTGACATATGGAAAGAAATTCAATTATCATTTTCCTTGGACCTTTGAGTTGGGTACCTCTTTATGTTTTTACAAGTATGGATGAAGTACACTTCTGATCAGTGAGGACTTCTTTTAAGAATTGTATCTTTTCTTCATAGAGTTTGAGTATTACTGTGCCTTAGTTGCATTGAAGGATGAAATGCTACCCGAGGTTTAAAACGAAAGGGCAAGGCTGTGCCTAGTTCCTTTTACTGAACCTCCCAGGACAGCTGGAGTGGGCTTGCTGGAAAACACCAAGTTAGCACTTTTAGTTTTATACCCATAAAACCCATTCTTTGTTTTCTTTAGTTCTTTCTCCCCTCTCCCTCCCACCCTCACTCCTTTTGCTGCCGTGTCAGCCCGCACAGTGGTTTTGTTCTCCTGTCTTTTCTTAGCAGCCCTTGGAACCAGTGGATAGACAGGATGTATAATTATTTTATGTCAGTTTGGCAGGTGTATCTCACAGAAATAATTAAAGATAATTGCTTAGTAAGGTCCAAGTTTAGAGGATTGAGTGGTACATGGCAGTTCTTATCCGTATAAAATAATCAGAGAAGAAGAATCTCCTGTGTTGGACAAACTGAATGGTAGATGGTTCTAAGCACTTGTTTTGACACTTTCTTATATCAAATTCTAGGACAGAGGAGGCTCTGTCCTGGGGCAGGAAGGGGTGCTGGGCTCCCCTAGTTTCTTTTTGTCCTAACTACAATATCTGCCATAATGCAATCTGATTTTAGGGATCTTGTCTTATTTTGCATCTACATGGTAGATACAATTGAAAGAGTAGCTACCAGTGTAGGATAAAGTTTTTTTGCTGTAGGGATAACCAGCATGTGAAAATTGATGATGTTCACTGTTAGTAGTGTGCTTCTTAAAAGAACCCATAAACAACAACAAACAAACCAACCCACAACAAAGCAAATAGGTAAAACCATTGAATGTGGAACAAATTTCTTATAACAAAAAAGGTGGTTTTTTCAGCTTTCTAATAGCTGCTTTGTTGAAAGCTCTAAGAAAAACAGCTGCCGGGCTATTCCTGGCAAAATATCGGTGAAAAGTCTCAACATGACTATTAATACTCAGTATTATAAACACTCCTTATAAGCTTTATAGTCTCTTTGGGATTTTTTGAGTTTTTCTATCTTAAGACATTTACATGAAAATGTCCTTAATGTAAGCCTCAATTTCAGAAAAAATCCATTGTATCAAATAACAAATCATAAACAGCACTTAGGTTTTGTGTAAAGGGACAGTGAAGTGTTGTTTCACTAGGGCAGAAACTTCTAGGAAAACAAACTGTTTTCCTCTCAGTAGCATTTGCTTACTATACACGTTTGCATTCAGTCTAACAACGTAAACATACCCTGTTTGAGGGAGTATTTACATTGCTCATTGCTTTTCATCTAATAAGCAATGGGTGCAAAAAACAAAAATACAAATGGAGAAGGTAATTGAAAGATGAGTAATGCTTCTTGATTGAGAGATGTTCCTTTTGTACTCCAAGTAACAGAAATGCACTAGAAAAAGAGGCATTGTGTGTTTTTTCCTAATTCGAGCAGATGTTCACAGTTCCTTGCTCACCCTGAAAAAAAGAACTATGTGGAAGAGATGAAAGAGTTTTGAAATACTGCAGAGGTGCTAAACAAGCTTTATAGTTTCCTGTAAAGACCCATGTTCAAAGGTTCTTAGGGAAATCTATGGCTGTCTTGCCAGCAAAAGTAATGGTGCAATTCAGTATAATGGATGGGTTTTAGCCTCTCTGAAGATCATTAGGCTCTGCTTTGCTTTTCATGTTGGGATTTTTTGGTGGGAACAAGTTGGGTGGGAAGGAAGGGGGAAAGAACTCACATGATGCTTAGGGAGAGCAGGGAAACAGCAATGAGAGTTATCTCTAATTTCATATTTTGCTAGGAGAAGGATTTCTGGAGAGAGGATGGGTAAAAATAACCTATGGAAAGTAAGATGAAGCATTTGGAGGGCAGAGGTAATAAGATGTTGTCATGTCCTAGCCCCAAGTCAGCTGTCTTCTGCTCTCTGGGAGGCTTTATTTTGGCTGTCACTCCTGCGCTAATGGAAGTGCTGTGATAAACGGAAATATTTAATGCTAACTGCCCACGAACTACTCTAAAAGCTTTAAGTGATGCATTAGTGATTTCTAGTGCTGCTGCTACTCACTGTATACAGATGGAGCTGCAGGTGGGAATCCAATGGCTTGAGGCATCACCAAAAATACCGTTTGTGTATAATGCTCTTAGTACTAACAAGGTGCATTTAGGAGCACCTTAGGAATAATTTGAAACATCTCTCCTTTATCTTTTGAGTAATCCCAATAGTTAGCATCTCCCGGATTCTGTGATGCTTTTTGTTAACTGAGTTGTATCACCTTCAGTGCCTTGTAAATTATTTCTTTGCCTGGCGTTTTCAGTAGACTAACCCTTCAGACAGGAATGATATATATTATTTTGTTCTTGAAAATGAAGCCTTTAAAATGTTAGCTGTAGTCCAAATTGTTATTCTGGACTGTTCTGATTGTATGAATGTTTCACTGCAGTAGCATACCATTATTTAGTCAGTTGTTGGTATATTTATCAGTTTTACTCTTTCTCAGAAACGTTACACTTCAAATCTAACCACCGTTCTTGGGGTTTAAGATTTGGTGCTACATCCTCAAACAGTACAATTACAAAACCTTGGTGTTTACTTTCTCTTCAATCTTCGGCTGAACTATTCTTTTCCAGTAAGACCTCTGCAGTGTGGGACCTTGTCAAAATTGAAGGGAGCATAATAATTTATGCATGTTCATTTTGACATGTGTACCACATGCCATAGTGCAAAAGAACAGTTAGAAATAAATCTTAAATTCAAGAAACTTCATCTTTAGAGACTAGCATTTCACTTGGTATTTCTTTTCTCACATCAAACAGTGTCTTAACTAAGAACAGTCCAAAAATAAATATCATGAAAGGAAAGTGGCATTATCATAGAAAACTTGAACCTGAATTGCTTGCAGTTTATCATGGAATTGCTTACTTTGACATAATGAAAAAACCCACTTCACTGTGGAGAATTTTATATTTACTTTTCAATAAGAATAATGATGAGCTTACAAATACATCTTCTTTTTCTTTAATTAGAGCAATCTGTTGTGAGCCCTTAACTATAGTTAAACAAATGCTTAGCTATTGCTGCATGTTTAAATGACAATGCTAAGTTTAATGTTCAGCCAAGGTGTTATGTTTTGTCTAAACAAAACTTAGAACGAAGTGACTCAACTCGCTACCCACCCTGAGAATGGGTAACAGTAATGTGCAGTGAAAATTTCTATGCTATTTAAAGATTTTACCCTTATCTGATTAGCATGTCTCCTGCCATTAGCATCACCATCACCCTAAAGAAGAGAATAGTTGTGGTAGCTTGTCCTGCACTTCTGGAAGCTAAAGCTGAGCCTCACCACACATTCTTTCTTTCTTTTTCTCTTTTTTCTTTTTTTCTTTTTCTGTTTTTCTTTTTTCCTTTTTTTCCTTTTCTTTCTTTTTTTTCCTTTTTTAAATTTTTTTCTTATTTTTTCCTTTTTTCCTTTTTTTCCCTTTTTCCCTTTTTTCTTTTTTATTTTTTTTCTTTTATTTCTTTTCTTTCTTTTTTTTCTAGAATTATTTATCGATATACACGTATCTTTATGGATGTAGTCTTCTGTTAATTGGCTGATCTTTCTGACAGCAGTATCAGTTAGGTTTTTTGAAACTCATATGAAGAGTTCTGTCAAAGTTAGCACAAAGATAACTTTGATTAGCTTCTCAGTGCAACCAAATAAAAGAGGAAGCAGTTTACCAATAAACTGCCTGTGGGGAGCACTCCAATATTTTTTCATTTGGTGGGTGTAATATCATTATATGTTTAATAGAGCTCTAAAATTCATAATAACATCCTGTCTCTAATGGGAAGCTTGTGGTACTAAATGCACCCTCATCATCATAGTGTATACTACTTGCTCATTATCATGTATAAAAACCTTTACAAATGGGAGACAGGTGATCTTAAAGCCCATTAGTGAAAATGATGAAATGAGATTTATTTTAACACTGAGATGTGTTTCTAATGTCTTATTTCCTGTCATTTTGTCACAGATATGGAATGTTTTCTGTTCCAGAGTAGCATTTCTCTCATTATGTTATGTAAATATGGATATTTTAGGAATCTCCTATGAATGCTCTTACGTTTGAGAATCTTACTAAGAATTTTCGTAGTAGGAGAAGATTTAAGTATATCGTGTGATTAATAAAGGATGATCTGAATTACGTGGCACTGCTTTTATTCTCAAAAAATTCATTCAGTTTTCAGTTCTTGGCTTGTTACTGTCCCAGCTGACATGCAGTATGCCTAATGGTATAATGTGGATACTTACCTGCAAACTAAAAAAACAACTAACTGCAATTGCATTTACATCAGATGTGTGGAGAACACATTTCATACCATATGTGAAAATTTCATTTCAGTAAACTGTTGAAAGTGGTGTTACCTGGTAAAGTTCTTTGGCCTTTTTTGTGGTGGTGTTTTGGTTTGGGTTGCTACACTCATTTGAGAATTGAAGCTAAATCCATTCCAGTAGCTTGAGGCAGCAGAGATAGGAAGCAAAAATTGATTTGCATGGTGGTATAAACATTTTTAGGGTAAATAAGTTTAATTTAAATTTGATGAAAGCAAAGAAAACTTTCATGATACTTCATTTTTATGAGGGGTTTTTTTTGTTGTTGTTTTTATCAGGGTGAACAACTGTGTAGGATTCTCCAATTACAAATTTTTTCTTCTCTTCTTGGCTTACTCGCTACTGTATTGCCTTTTCATTGCTGCAACAGATTTGCAGTACTTTATCAAGTTTTGGACAGTAAGTACCCCAAACTACATACTGACTTTGAGTGTGTGAAGTTACTGCTGTGCAAGAAGTCTAAGACTCTAAGGGGGCCTACAAAAAAGCTAGAGGTGGACATTTTTACAAGGACATGTAGTGATAGTACAAGGGGAAATGTCTTTGAGCTGAAAGAGGGCAGATATTTATTAGGTATTAGGAAGAAATTTTTTACTGGTGAGGCACTGGAAGGGGTTGCTCAGAGAAGTTACCAATTCCCCATTCCTGGAAGCGTTCCGGGCCGGGTTGGATGGGGCTTTGAGCAACCTGGTCTAGTGAAAGGTGTCCCTGCCCATGGCAGGGGTGTTGGGAACTAGATGATCTTTAAAGTCCCTTTCAGGCCAAGGCATTCTGTGATTCCAAGGCATTACATTGTAAACTAATATCTCCTAATATCATGTGCAAAAGTACAAAAGATTTAATAAATCATAACCTTCATTTTTTTCTCTTTATCATATTTTAATGAAATTTCACTTACTGCTTCATTATTTTGAAAAGGCTAATTAAACGACACAGTTTTTGTAAAGACAAATTATTCCTCTCTAAAAGACACTTCAAAGTTCAGATCTAAATTTCAGGTTCTTGCTTTCAGTATTTATAGTTTCCCAAGAAAGGGCCTGTTTCTTTAACTGTTACCAACCTAATTGCATGGCTCTCTGTACATAGAAGGTGTATAATCCATTTATTTATATTCTTGTTGTGTGGTGTATTTGTCTGTGTGCTGAATTTGATTTGGCTGAATAGAGGATTATTAATAATCAAATTAAACAGCTATTTCCCCAATTCTAATGGCATATTTTTTTTAATTTTTAGAATGGCCTTCCTGATACTCAGGCCAAGTTCCACATCATGTTTTTATTCTTTGCTGCAGCTATGTTTTCTGTCAGTTTGTCTTCTCTCTTTGGGTATCACTGTTGGCTTGTCAGCAAGAATAAATCTACATTAGGTAAGTAGATTTAATGCTTCTGTGTTTGACAGCAAAAAATAAATAATAAATCTATCTTAGATGCATGGGGGTAATGGAAGAAGTGGGCAATTATGTACAGGTTCCTTGGATCTTGGTTAGAAGACTCCCGAGTTCTGCTGCTCCCTGGAAATTCTGACTCTTTCTCTCTTGTCCCAAAGGGCCAAGTTACTAATGAACCTACCTTCTTCCTCTCACTGCTTTCCACCCACAGCTTGTTAACAGAAACCGGATAAACTGAAAAAATGAAAATAAAATCGAGATAAATTTCTAATAAATGTTAGATGGACTACTGCACGCTCGCACACGTGGTTCTTGTTTGGCATTCCCAGCCCCAGGTCAGAGTCCTCCCATGTGGTGTCTCAGTCAGGGCAGTGGCTCCAGCTCGTGGTTCCCACCCTTGCCCCCTTGCAGAACCAAAGTTCTGTCAGAGCTGACTTGTGACAGAACAGGCAGTGCCTCTGTATTTAGTAGTAAGTGAACAATGGAGAGATCCCAAAGGCAGCTTCACAGTTGTGAGAGCCGTCTCCCACAGATGCATAGAAAGGCGTCTGTGTTATGAATTAATTTTTAAAAGCTCAGAGATGGTGTGCTGTAAATAACTTCATTGACTAGCAGCGCTAGACCACGGTTTCCCTCCACTTGAGTGCACATGTGTCTGATGACAAATCTTAATAAATTAAAGAATGTGTAGGAGATTGAAGTGCCTCTTCTCTACTATATGCTGGACTGTAAAAATGCCAATTTGAAATATAGTCATTAAAATTTCTAAATCTCTAAGTGCTTTCCTGTTGACGTAAGCTGAATTAGAGTAGGCCAGAGAATTGGCCTGTATTTTCCAGTTCTCTTTGGATTGCTAATGATGATTAATGATGATTTTGGTGATTAATGTAAAACTTTGAGAATAGATATCTGTATCAGTGGAAGAAAGCTTGTTTACTTCAAGATTTCCTCTAGGATTTTTGAGTTTCTTCAGTATTCTAACAAATAATTGACTTTGAATAATTTTTTACTGATATTAATTTCTATCTAGATATAAGTAAAGGAAAGTTTTATTAAAGATTCTTATTTGAATGGAAATAAATTAGTGTTCTGTTTATAAACTCATCTCATCGTTTTAGTATAAAAAAAATTCTTCAGAGGGAACCATAATACATTACACTTCTAATTCAACATTTCATGTTTTCAAAACAAATGGAATCCCATACTGGTAATATAACATGTTTCCTGCATACTTAAGTTATTCAAAAAGACCTGAGTGTCTCTTCCCATTTTACTTCGGGAAATTGCTCAATATGTGAAGCCTTAAAAATGCAATTTTGGTAATGAAGCCACGATAGCTTTAAATGTGACTGTGCTTAAATCATCCTGGGAGTTCTTTTCCTGGACTAACATGGGCATCTAAAAGGGTGCCCCCATTTTCCCTTCCCCCTTCTTTGAAACCCATTGTAAGTAATGCACACTGCACGTGGAAGGTCATTTCCAGCAGTTCCTAGCTAAGGTTTGAGTGCAGGAGGACAGTCTCAGCATGGTTCTGACATGGTTTGTGGGAGCTGTACTGGAGGAGATCAGGACACAGCTTGCCTGCTATGTTTACAGTTAAGGCAATTAAATGGCTATCAGCCACTTGGTGGAAAGTGAGTTAATATTCTGCTTCAGGCACTTTGCAACACTTGAAGCTATATTTAGCTCTCTTCTCCAGAAATTTAGGTTGGATGTCCAGGGGGAATAATCTGGGTCTACAAGCAAAGACGTTTCTTTATGCAGTGGTAAAAACACACGGTATTTTCATACCCCAGGGTGTTAAAAGCTAGTCTTTCTACTAAAGTGGGTTAACTTTTTCTTATTTTCCATTACTTTTTCTGTAATAAACCCTTTGTTTAGGTTTTTCTTTCTTGAACACTCTCTGTGGTGTAGTCACATGCTGAAATCTTCGTATAAACATACCATGCCTTCTTGAAAAGTGAGTTCCTCGCTCCTCCTTGCCTTGATGCAGGAGGAGAGTGAAGGAGACTTGCACCCTCCCTCAGCCATGGGACTTGCTCCATGTGCACAGTGCCTGTGTAGCACTGACTTTGGCTTCTAGGCG
Organism: Monarcha castaneiventris obscurior; assembly: GCA_026261815.1. NCBI lineage: Eukaryota > Metazoa > Chordata > Aves > Passeriformes > Monarchidae > Monarcha > Monarcha castaneiventris. The sequence continues at coordinate 28,257,814 of JAMPIT010000433.1, forward strand.
TGCACTCACTCTCTCTGTCAGTCCTTTGGGTGGTACAGCCTTTCCTCTTGGATGATGGCACCTGCAGGGCAATTGCCTAAATGCTGGTGGGAGACTGAAACATGCTAACTTGCAAAGAGGTCTGAATAATCTTTTTCTTTTCAGAGGTATTCAGAGCTCCCATATTTCGTCACAGAACAGATAAGAATGGCTTTAGCTTGGGCTTCAGCAAAAACCTAAGGCAGGTGTTTGGTGATGAGAAGAAATACTGGTTGCTGCCTGTGTTTTCAAGGTATACTGTTCCTAATGCTTCATTATTTTAAACTGTTGAATAATCAGGATCCAGGGAGTTTTGGGGAATGGTTAGTTTTTTGAAATAAGATATAGTAATACTTTAATAAAAAAAGTTCTTCGAAGTTGAGAGGTTTTTTGTATGTATGACACTAATTCTGAATTTTTCAGTTTAGGGGATGGTTGCTCCTTTCCAACTTGCCTTGTTAATCAGGATCCTGAGCAAGCTTCCACACCTGGTGGAATTAATTCATCATCCAAAAAGTAATCTGCTTTTTGTTACTCATTTCAAATAGTTGATTTTATTTTTCCTGTGCACAAATAAACAAAACTATGTATAATATGCTTTAAAGTGGTAGGGAAATGAAGAGTATCCTTTTAATAAATCCAAGTCAGATTTTAAAGTTATGCTGTAAATCAGGCAATCCTCAGATTTATATTTAAATTTATGGAAATGAGATGGGGTGGGTTTTTCCCCTGATGTGCTTTGTCTCGGTTCATGGCATCCCAGGACCTGAATTTTCCACACCTGCCTAACAATCAGTATCAGCAGCGTTCTGTTATTCTGCATACACAGGAGATGGTTAGTCAGTCTGCCTGTGATACAAATGCTTTACCTTGCATGGCTTTTGGGGGATGCCTGCTTCTTCTTGTATGGTGAAAGCTGCTTCATGTAAGGGAATCCCTAATGGCACTTCTGCCAAAGCACAGGAAGCTGAATATTAAGTGTTCTTTCTGCTGATAATAGAACTTATTTTATTAATTCTTATCCTTAATGCACATGACATTTTTAAAGGGTGAAAAGTATGCACATGCTCCTTTAAATAAAGTCATATTGCATCTTTTTTGAAACATTTATGTAATGAAAAGTGTGATAAGTATAGTAGACTTGATTATGTGGCCAAGAAATGATAATGGAATCATATTGACGATCTTTATTCATAAAAGATGTACGACATTTTAGCTAGCTGTGTACTGATGTTTTTATCTTACCCCAGCATTCTGTAGCTTACATTAGGGAAGAGATTCTGGAGATGTTCTCTGCACTATGTATCATGTCAAGAGTGCATTTGGGGCTGAAGTACATGTATTAATATACAGTAGCTGTCAAATTAAAAATCTCTGTGCTAGGGAGTTGTTTTTAGGTTGTGCTTGCATTTGTGACATCTACAGTGTAATGTATGTAATAATAAAAAAGTAGTGATTCATGAGACAAGAAGCAAGGTAAGGTAAGGAAATTACTGCGTATGACAAACTGTAATGTGTGGTAAGATGATGAAAAATTACTGCAGTTCACTAATGTTCTTTTTATTGGCACTACAGTGAGAGCCATCTGTTTCCTGCAAAGCCGTTGCGTGATTCCCAGAGCCACCTACTTACAGATACACCATCTTGGTCAGAAACTGCTGCAAAGGCTGAAAAGGGCAAAGTTGGTAAGGAGTTGACTGATGCTGCAATGATTTATGTTGTATAAACTAGTTTTGGAGGATATAGTGTAACAGTGACCATGGTCACATGGTTTGTATTCATGAACCAAAATTCATGAAGCTTATTTTAAATACATGCTTGTAGGAAGTTCCATGTATCAAGCTGCTGTGCCTTTCCCAAACCTGACCAAGGGATACTGAGAACACTGAAACCAGTAGGTGCTAATTATTTTTTTAAGCTAGGCTTGATAGCACTTTTGACAAAAATTTGCTTATAAAAGAAGTAACACCTGTTTGCAGCTAGTGAAAAGTTGTGTAATAGATATAGGACAGGAATAGACTTGGTAATAGTGTAATGACATTAAAATGATTGTTAATTCAAGGTTGTGTTATTTGCTGAAGTTGACATGAGACCTTTTCCTGTGGGAATACTATTTTTTGTCTTTTAAGGTATGAGCAATCCTGCATTAACCATGGAAAATGAAACCTAATTTCCCTTAAAAGTAACATCTGAATATGTAAGGAAAGGTATGGTAATATTCTCTGTACTTAATATTTTATCCACTGATTCCTTGCCATTGAAGAATGCACAAAAGAAAACTACTAAAAGACTTCCTGTTTTCTTTTCTTCAATTAATTTTTTTACCACGTGTTGTAGCACATGAATTCATAGTTTTAAACTAAACCTCTTATTTCTTGATGTGTCATGTTTGTAAATTAGTTTGATCTTTATGCTCATTTAGGTAATAGTCCAATATAATATTATTATTATTATTGTTATTATTATTATTATTATTCCCTTTCTTTAGAAAGATACTGAGATTGTGAGTATTCAAGCTGTTCAGCCAATATTTGTAGCTCTAAGTTTGAAAATTAGACTGGTTCTGAATACTGAATGCAAATACCATAGCTTTGTCTGCTAAAACAGATAAAAGTCTACCAAATGATGAAGGAAAAAGGATGTAGTCTAATATATAAGTTATCAGTGTCTTGCTCCGAGTCAGGTAGTGAACTGCATCCTGTTTAATAGTAAAAACGTGCTGCCTACTGAATACAAAAGGTGTCCACATGACTTCAGGAGCATTTAATCAGCTGTTGTCAAAAACAGCTGAGATTTTCTTGATCCCTTGCATTAGTATCTTGCAACACAGACTTCTCAAAAAGCGGGTTTGAGAAGCAGCTAGTAAATTCTGTTAGGTACATGACAGGAGTTGACCTTTACCCTGGATTGTGGAGAATGAACACAATCACATTTACTTGAGCACTGGAATATTGCTAACTCCACTGAAGCTTATGGAATTAAACTATTTTGTATTCAAAACTGTATAAAAAGTTTGACTCCAACCCTAAGAATTTCTGCATACCAAATAATTGGTATGGAGGAATTGTTCCAGCAAGGTAATTTCTTCTCTGCTGTTGGAAGCACTTTCTCAGTCATCCTGAAAAAGTGTCTCAAGTGGATGTCCTTCATTTCTGTGTGATAATCTTGGACATGATGTCGTAGCTGTGAGGTTGCTCATGGTCCTTAATGGAGGAAATGAAAGGCATGGAAAGTCATCAGGGAGCTGCAGTGGTTGTTACTAGACCCATTAGGAATGGTACTGCACTGTCAGGGCAGATTATAAAACTAGCAGGTGTGCAGATACCAACAGATGGGCCCATAGCTTGTGCCAAAAAGTTCCCAAAAGTTCAGTTGGGTTCACTAAAGAAATTTAAAAACCTCTTGGCCCTTACATTCTGGTTTTGTGTTCAGTGATGAAGACACAGTTCCAGATATAGGTACATCTGCAAACTTGATGGTGTGAAGTGTTAGAGGTGTTGAAAATGTGGGTGTCAGATGAACAGAGTTAAAGAAATGAGCGAAGGCAACTCAGACGGTGTCTTCAATTCTCACTGCTCTGTGTGTGTTATTTTAATAGAATATAAACCCCTCATTTCTAACCCTTTGTTCAAAATGTAAAATGCTGCATCACTGCCCTGTTTAATCCATCAGTTCTTTCAACAAAACAACAGCTTCTGGAAAAGACTAAATTATTTACCTTCATTTAGTTTAATGTCTTACATGTCATCGCTAATCAAGAGTAAAACATTGGAGACAGACTTTAAAGCAACAGATTTTTGGATTATTACAGAAATATCATTAATTACAACTAGTTTTATTAGGTTGGAGTTCTACTTTCTAAAGTCCTAACACTTTATTTACTTAAGCAATAGTTTTTAAATCTTTTTTTGAAGAGTGTGTACATTCTATTGGAACTTGGTCATTCAGATTACTCTGAATATCAAACATGGTCTGTGACTGTTTTAAAGATGTTAAAATTGGGTGGGTTTTCCCAGCTGTTGAGCTTGATAAACATCTTGTGCTCTTTTTAAATTATTTTTTTCTTTTAGTCCAGTCTGAGAAAGATTTGTGTTTGCAGTCTGATTACTTCACTCCCTGGGGTTCGGGAGCTTTGGTGTTGTTTTTTCTTTTTGTAAGCCTCCATTTTGAAACGTGGCTTTTTAAAGAGAGACTCCTTTCAGAGGCAGTTATGTTCCAAAAAGTAAGTCTAAGGCCACAGGGAGGGGCTCCTGGAAGTTGTTCTGCCTCAGATGAACTCATGCACTTTCAGAAGGGTAGTAAGGACTGGTAATTCTTTGGCATGAGCATAAGCACCAGATTGGTTGTACCCTTAGCTCTGAGATATTTCTATGTGGCAGTTAAAACTTTCTGGAGAAGTAACAAAAAAGATAGATTACTGTCTACATATATGTGACATACTGGAATGGGGGCTGGAATAAGAGCCCTCATACTAAAACTTCCTTTAGCTACTTTGCATTTAACTTCATTTCTTTATTGACAATATTTGAGTTATATTTGTTCCTAGGGATTGAATTGAGCTGCTGAAGTCACCACAACAAAACCATGTAATTTCATCTTAGATATGAAAAATACAGCCTGCAGCTCCTGCCAATGTGTTAGAATTAGAATTTCTGTCCCAATGAAAGATCTGTTCAATATCCTGTATCCTATAATCCTTCATACTTCAGCAGTGGACTAATTACTGAAAGTGCCAGATGTGGTTTACACTAATGTAGTAGAGAATTGTTTTTTAATTATGTTGGTACCTGGAAGTACTTTAAAAATAGCTCATGTCGTTTTATAAACTGGTGGCCTGCTGTGTAGCAGTACTTACCACTGTCATCCTGAAGTAGATTAATAACATAACTGTTAACAGTCTTACTGGGTTCCTCTTCAGGGTGGAAGTTCTGTTCTGCTCTTGGTCACTTTCCCCTTCAAGTTGATGAGATGTGTTACAATAACATAATGTTTAAGTATTCTTTGATTCTAATAATGTGTTTTGTGGTTAATGTTCTGTTCCAGTTTAAGAACAAGCTGTTGTTGGAAGGAAGATGCATTCTTCCAAGTATCAGCCCTGTTGGCCAGCTGCTCCTGTCTGCTCCTCTATGGATGTGCTCAGAAAACAAACTGACAGATGATTAGCTGTCTCCATGTCACTGCTTGAAACACGAAACTAAACATACTACTTCTGAACCATATAAAGGATGTTTCAACTTAAAATTACTGAGTTTGAATGGTGAAGGATGACTGAGTACTAGAAAGTAGAAAAAAAGGAAGAGTCTGCGTTTACAATTGTGAAAATTCAATGGCTGGTTTTACTTTGATATTCAGCACAAGAAAAATGTGACTTCCTTACTATCAGTTCATGTTCTTGCCTTGGTTTTGAAAATTCACCTTTTAATTCAAGTTATTGCAAGTAGTTGGCTGCACTACTGGCTTTATGAATTGGGAGAACAGCCAGTGTTGATTAGGAATAGCTTAGTGGCTTGGTGGACTGTATTTTTTTTTGGGCCCTTGATAAGCAATTTTTGAAGATAAGACCTAAGTGAAGTTTCTGACTGGTTTTGAACATTTTTTGGAAAACATTATTGTAAAAGCTCTGTTTTCCCTCAGATCTGCACTACCAAGAGTTTGAAAAGTTGCTGAGAGGGAAAGAAATTCCTTTGGTTAATTGAGTGCTACAGTGGGTCACTGCTCAGTGATGCGATACAAAGCCTGTGCTCAGATGGGTAATAGTAAATGAAACTGGCCAGCTGGGCATTTTGATGGGAGCTGCACAGGATAGTTCTATGAAATGGGGATGTTATTGTCCCATTTGAAGCTCTTAACCCCTTTGGGAAGCAAATGTTGGCCCTGAACTTTGATCTAAAAGGCTTTTTACCAACCTCTGTTAGTTACTGAGGGCCACTTACTAATTTCTTACTAATCAGTATTTGTCTCAGATTTCTTTTTTCACTTATTCTTCAAGACACTGCCTTTCTTATTGCATAACTTAATGAATACCATATACAGTCGAGGAGACTTACTGTTATGGCTTGTGATATTTGCATTTACAGGACAATGGACTTTTGATTGCAATACCAAAAATCCAAGCTGCTGCACATAGGAAATCCCATTCACTTAAGTTAGGACCTGGCAGCTTTCTTAGGATCAGAGTTTACTTACCAGAATAAAAGAGGCATTTTTGGCTCTCAAAGTCAAGGAATTTTCAGCAACACAAATCTAATTGTCTTGTGCCTTTTGTATACACTACATTTATGGTATCAGTGTTTACATTTAAATGCAAATTTTTATTCTGAAAACAACTTTAGGAGGAACTTAGTTATGCTTTCTAAGGAGCTAGATAAAAAGACTAGTCAAAAAAAAAAAGTGAAAACCTCTCAGACTATGCTGAGTTCAGTTGAAACAGAAAAGTGCTTCTGTTGTCAAACCTGAGTTATTTAGTAGTTTGGTTCACAGTATAAAAATGCCAGTCTTATGTTCAGGAAACTGGCAGCAGGACTAAGTGATACAATTCTGAAAGCAAAAGATACTATTATTAACTCTTCTACCAGCAGGTAACTTCAAAATGTGTCTTTCTTGGGTTTGCAACTTTAGTGATAGCTGGTGTAGCAAAATGTGGCGCTTTTTTTCTCTAGTGAGGGAAAATGTATTTATTTTACTTTTTTTTTTAATCTCAGAATTTTACCAGCCTGAAAACATCTGTTTATTGCCGGAAGTGCCAGAGGGGATCCCTTGATGTAGAACACCTTTTTTAAACTAGCATGAAGGTAGCATACAGTTTACATGATGCCTGCAGAGATCTAGTTACCAAAAGATTTTTTGCAGCTCTTTATTCAGTGTTCTGTCAGCTTACCTCATATTTGTGTTTGTTTAAAGGCGAACTTGTCAAGGGATAAGGGGGAGAGGGAAAATATATTTTTTAACACTTCAGGTTCTCTATCTGTAGAGTCTTGTTTTTTATGCAGTTAGTCACAGGGTGGTTTGTCATGGAGCATGCATTTAAAAATACTGAGTAGAAAGTTGAAATTCAGCTTCAGTGTATCTTGCTCCATATTTTTATGTAGAGACAAAAGATTTCTTCCCCAGCAAAACATGTCACGGAAATGGATCTCTCTAATACAGATGTCAGCCTCTCTGTGTCCAGGGCTCTGGGATCTCTCAGTAAGGCTGGGCATCAGTGTAGAGAAAACACAGAGATAAGGGATCAAGAAATGCCTGGCTTCTCCATGTCTCAGAAGTCACACTTGGAAAGCACAATAGCCCTAAATAATCTGCAGCTTTGTTGCAGCCAGAGGCTGTCCCCCTCACAGAAAACTGGTGGAGGCATGGGAAACAGACACTGATGAAGGGAGGAGAAAGGGAAGGAAAGGATGGTAGCTCAGAGGTAAACACTGAGCAGGTCTGAGCCAGAGGGCTGTAGCTCCATCTGTTCTCTGGATGGCCATGAGCTGTGTCTCCATGAAAAGCACTGTCAGCAGCCTCTGAGGGTTCCTGGCAGTTCTCATTGTGTAGAGTATGGACAAAAGTGAGCTAATCATGCTCCAAAGTATAATTTCTGATGGTATGACTATATTCTTGGCTTTAAGCTCTCTAATACTTTCTATAACAAAGTGAAAATTCTCTTTTTGACATACTGACCATTGTCAGTGTTACAATGGATGCAGGAGAATTTGTGAAGAAGTCAGGGTAGCAAGGATGCAGTGCTGTTTGTCTGCTTATACTGATTCTCCTGTCCTTTATATTCTTGCTAGGCACTTTACTACAGCCTTTTGTGTAATTTCTGTATTTTTTTTAAGGAGTGCTTTTTACCTACTGTACAGTTACTAATCTACTTTTTTGCTAAAAAGAAAATACTATCCCTGATATTTGTCTAGAGGTATGACTGCTTTTCAAGCTTTAGTGGAAACTGGATGAGTTCTGCAGACTCCTCAGATGGGCCTGAGTCCCAAATGACAACAGAGTTAAATTTATTTTGTATATATGTAAACAGTCTTATGAACCATAGCTCCCTACATGTGTAACAAATTTCTTTTATTTGTAGGTTAGAACAAACCCAAAATGTCTGCACCAGAAGTAGTACACACATACTCTATGTCAGTTGATGTACTGGTGATGGAGTGCTCAGTCTTCACAGAGAACTATTTTTGTTAAGAGAATGGAACATAGTCTTGGTGAGCAGTTCAGACACAGCTACTGTTATGCACTTTAATTCCTTAACTGGAGAGAAAAAACACTGTCCAGTTTAGGTTACAGACTGAAAGTTCTTTAGTAGACTATGACTGCGCAGGTAGTGAATGAAACACAAAATCACAGAGTGGCTAAGGTTGGAAGGGACCACCTCTGGGGTTATCTGGTGCCTGCTGGAGCAGGATCATCCTAGAGCACATTGCACAGCATTAAATGGTTATTGAGTATCTCTTGTGAGGGACACTCCAGAAAGGACACAAGTTTGTTTTAGTGCATGGAGCTGGTTTTCACCATTATTTGGACTGAGTTCTTCCCCTGATTCAGTTGACTGGTGTGTGGAGGGGTGGGGGGAAATATATTTCTACATAAATTTAATGTATAACTCTGCCACTTGTTAATGTATTGCTCACATAAATAAATGCTTCATGTTCAGCATGTCATGTACGTGGTAGTGATTGACACACTATTATCAGTTTTACTGGTGGTGTACCTGAAGAGCAGAACATCTCTACTAGGGCTTCATTAACAACAGAGTTGCTGCAAATGTCCCCCCTCACCCCTTCACCAGGAGTCTTGGACTTTTATAGGTTTATTTCCCTTCTCCAGGGTGCACCTCACAACACACTGGCACTGAAAGAGGTTGAGAAGGAACCAATTCTTGTATCATCTTTCACTGGCAAAACACTCCATGCCTTTATGCTGCACTCCTTTGAGAACTGCTGATGATCAAAAAGGTGGAATTTTGTCCCCCAAAAAAGGGCTGGGGGTGTTGGGTGGGCAGTGTGTCTTAAACCCCCTGTACTTTATAGACATGAGAAGGTACAAGAAAGGTAGTTACTAACCAGGATTGTCACCCACAGCAGCTTTGCTTCATGAGGGCTCTCCACTCCCTGCCATGCCAGATTCTTCAGAGCTGCCTGCCTTTCCCCTTTCCTAACAGTCTTCCTTAGGAAAGTGCTGGATCCACCTCCAGTGCAGAGAGGAGTGAGACTGTCTGCTCAGGGACCTCTAAGACTGCAGAAGTTACGTAAAAATGAAAGCAGCTTTTACCTCTTCCATTTCAGACATGACCTGCACTATATGGTCCAAGCTCATCCTGTTTTTAAAACCCTTCCATAAATACTGGTATTGAACCATACCCAAACATCCTCATCCAAAACAAGATTAAAAAAAAGAATGTGCTGCTAGGGAGTGGGGGTGGTGGGATGTCTCTATTGCTGCCTCACTTGCATCTAGCACCTGCTTATCAGTGACCTTGTAGTAGGATGGGAAAAGCAGCAGCCTTCTGGAATGAAACTTTGAGCAAGTGACTTCTGATATAACCTAAGGACAGCTTTCCCAATTCCCTCAGCAGTTTTTCAATTGTTCCTTCTTTAAATTTTTCATCATCTTTCTTTCTCTCTTCTCCTTCCCTTCCATAGAAGTCCAGATTAAAAGTGTTTAATGTGTACAATCACTACTTATGTTCTCTTTATTCTTCTCCCTCCCAAAGTTGATTCTAGATAGGTAATTCCTTCATTTCTCCAAGTTGTCACTCATCACTGAAATACAGTAACTCAGTCATCCTGGAATCCAGTATTTGAGGCATTGATCACACCCTTCATCCTAGATCACTGTAATCTCAAGCAGATGGTCCCAATAGTTTGAGTGCAGCAGTTGAAAGAGTGTTCCATGAGCCATCTCCCCTTTCTCCCCCTCTGCATGCTCACAGTTTAACTGATTGGCATAACTGGAACAGACCCAGCACTTCCTGACAGTCATCACTTTATGAAGTCACTTTCTTTTTTTTTTCTTTTTTCTGAAAATAGAATAATTCTTAGTTCACTTAAGAAAGAGCTCCTGTTATAAAGGCAAAAATAGACAACACATAAACTGTGTTACAGACTGAACAACAGGAACTTGTTTCCAGTTATTTTCTCCATCACATCAAGATATTTAATGGGCTGGTATTTCAGATGGATACAATAGTAAAAATCAGTAGCTTCGTATGAAACACTATCACTGCTACCCTCCAGAGCATGCAGAGAGACAGGAATGAAGGAAACAAGGAGCTTGCCAAGCTCAGCTATTACATGATGAAAAGCAAAGAAAGGGTATTGCCAATGCAGCCCCAGCTCTGCTTTGCTGCTCTGCAAAAGATAAAGCACATTTTCTGTAATGCAGCTTAAAAAAGTTCTACCTGATACACAGAGAAGGGAAAAGGCTTCCCTTCCTCTTTCTTCAGTTCTCCCTCACATTATCCAGCACAGTTAATTGAGGCAAGTGTCTTGCAAGCACAGGAAAGAGCACACTTGGGCAAGACAATTCTCCTACTTCAACAGAGGCAGAACATAGTATCTCATCTGTGCTGGCAGAAGGACAACACCATCCTCTGCAGAAATCAGATCTTCACAGCTGGCATCAAGGGGCAGATTTATTCCCAACCCAAGACTGCTAAAATAATGCAGGAGAACCATCCTCATTTCACTACCTGTGTGAGGGTGGTGCAAGAGGGAAATAAACGCCAAAGAAGCATCCTCATGCAAGAGGGAAATTAAACAATCTCCCATGAACCAACCAAGGTGCATTAAACATCAGATGTACCAGAAAAATAACTTCATGGTATGAACAGAAAAGTACACTGAGATAACTGATTTTACTCTATGTAAAAACTGGGATTTATTCTTTGTGAGATTTTGTTCAAATTTGTTTTTGTTCAACAATTTAGCTAGACAAATACCCACAATTCTACTGGAGGCTTTTTGCTTTCTTTGCCATCACTGACATGGTGGTGTTAAATAAAAATCTTGAGAAGTCTGTTTTATTTAAAATTTCAGTTAATTATTTTACAGGTTAATAAACTGCAATGAACCCACACCACCCTAAATCCATTGACATGTGAATATTAAACTCCCAGGGAAGTTCTAAAAACTGCTTCAGTACAGAAGTGTTTTCTTTCAGTGCACATACGTTTAGGTGAGTTATTAGTTAATTCAAGGTTGAAAAACCAATTGGGACTTTAAAACAGAACTTCTTTATGTCCAGTTTTTTTTTACATTCCTAATCTAATCTTGCGCCACCAAGGATAAGTCTTCCTTATTCCAAACTTTACTAGGCAACTCAGGGGCCTGGGATCCCTAAAGGCAGGTCCCAAGAGTAAAAACCAAAGCAAAGAGGGCATTGAGTAGCTTGGCCTCTTCCATGTCCTTTATAAGTCTCCTGCCCCCATTTAGCAGTAGTGTCACATTGCTCCTGATGTCCCTGTACAAGCTTTTCCTGTCCCTCACTGAAATAAACTTCAGATGGACCTTGCTTTTTTTAAACCAACCCCTTCATCCACACTTCAGACAATTTCACGTCCTGCTTCCACCTTTCTGTGTTTTGAGTTGAATCAGAAGCACCTTGTTCATGACTGCAGGCTTCCTGCTACTTTTCTTGGATTTTCCAAATAAGGGAATGTACCATTCTTGAGCGTGGAGTAACGAGTCAGATAAGGTAAGAGAAATTTCTTGGATGTCAGAGGTTACAGGTCATCAACTAATTCATATAGGAAAAAGCCTTAAATACTCTGAATGTGTTCCAGACCTATTTTCCTCTGCCTCAAGGATGCTTCTTGCCTAGTTTCAATGAGGAAAGGAACTAAATGCTTAAAATAAAAATTATATACATTAAAAAAAAATAGTGACAGAGAACATAAGGTTCCTGGAACACTCATCTGACTCCAGAAGCCAAAAACACAAGTGGATTAAAAATAGAAAGATCAAATATAACAGGTTTTGATACTGCATTTCTTCTGACAAACCTACTCAACAACAGTGTATTTTAAATGGATTGGGAAAAGCAGAGGCCTAGAAAGAGAATTCTTGTCTCTGAACAAAAAGATGCATGTCTAGACAGCTGGAACTGTGCCTGCACATTAATTTTTACAAAAGCAATTAAAGCTGGCCACTTTGGAAACAGATTTCAGGCTCTGAAGTCTACACGTAATGGTCCTACACATAAGAAATTACTTTTTTCATAATCTCTACAATTCACAATTTAAATCACTCCTTAATGGAAACTAAATCTAATTTTGCCAAGGAAATGAATGATACACAGATGTCTCCCCACCTGCAATCAACTCTCAACAGACAGATCACAGTGATCAGACCAAGAGTTCTCTCATAGAATAAAGCATAATCTGTTTCATGCTGACCAGTGGCTTTTGAGAGAAGCTTTTGTTACTGGAAGAAAACTCAAGAATAGAATTATTTGAAGTCAAACACTGGTCTAATGGAACAAACTGGTCAAGTGAAAGGTGTCCCTCTCCATGGCAGGGGGGTTGGAACTAGGTTAAGGTTCCTTCCAATCGAAACCATTCTATGATTCTGTGACAGGAAGCAAAGAAAAGCAAAGCACAGCACAGCATATGGGATGCTCAGCAGTCACTTCAAAAGCACATCCCCATCGGCACTGGAACTTTTACTGTAGGCACACATTCAGAAGGCTCTAAGAACTTCCTTTGATCCTCGATTAAAAAGTTACTTCAAAACAAAAACCCATTAAAGTCCTTGGAAAAGTCATTCTGCTCAAGTTAACGAGATAGCTGTACCCACATGCTTTAGGCAAAGCTACTACTTTAAAGCAAATGCATCAAACTTCAGGGGTTCTTCATTCCATGTGTATGCAAACTTTCCCTGGAGGCCACAATAAGAATTCATCCTGCTTTCACTATCACTATCTTAAAGCTAAAGACAACTGAAGTTAGAACAAGTCACCATCATCTAATGCATAATGGTATAAAATTACTAAAAGGGATTAGGATGCCTCAGAAGTAAATTGCAGTCACCACTCTTGCAACTTAGGACAGTAAGAATTAAATGGCTGGAAACACATGAACACAGTTCTGCTCTGAATGTGGAATCAGTCAGGGAGCAGCGAGTTAGAGCCCTTTATAAGCATGTAGCAGAGAACTATCATGCCTAACAAAACAGAGCTGAACTGACTAAATAATCACATTCCAGGAAAAATTTTGCAACAAAACCACCAGTCTGTTGTTATGTAAGAAAACATTTCTCAGGCCTTTATTTACAAAAGCTTTAAAAACAAATACCCTCTGTTATGCAAATTACTTGTTTAAAAAGGACCGCCCAGATACATCATCATAATTCAATGAGAAAAAGGTGTTTGATTTTTTGCTTTTTAAGTACAAGATAAAACAGAGTAATTAGTGAACATTTGGAGATTTGTCTGCCATTGATTTCCGTGTCAAACACACGTACGCGCACACGCACAGACACACAATGTCATGCATTCCATCATCTCAGGCTAGTATTTAGCTATTCAATACCAAAAATCCTTCCTGCACAACTGCTCTGTATACATGCTATGCAGAGTTAAGAACATACTTTAGGGTCCTTTAAAACAATATATCTAAAATATATTGTAAGATATACTCAAAAATAAACTAGCATTACACTCCTCAGGTAACTTTATTAGCTGTAAGTTATTTATATTTTGTTGTCTTACAACAAATATCTGTAACATCTGTCTTTGTAACAACTACAAAAAAGCATGATTTAATTGTCCTTCAAATTCAATAATTCAATTAAATAGTATTTTTTCAGATCTTTGGGGTTTATCTTCAACTAAACTGACTTACAAAAATCATGAAATCAAGTACATAATAAATATGACTTCCATAAAAAATATCTGAGGTGTACATTACTAGAATAAAAGCCACGAGGTTAATCAAGGGTAGTGTGCCATTACAAGACTCCTACTTTTCCGATATCCTTCAACTCTCAGCTTAATGGTAAAAAGGCTAAAGTCATAGCTGTTCTTTTCCTGAAGGGTGTAAAGCTGTTTTTTCAAGCCTCTTTCCCCCATTACAGAGCGGTTTTAAAGCAGCAGGCCAACCAGCAGTTGACATGTGCAGGATGTGTTGGAAGATGACCAAACACTAGTAAAGTAAGAGCAATTGCTATGATTTCAGTAGTTTGTTTTGCTTGAACAAACAGAGATTATGCAGCAAATAAGTCCCGTTGTGTGGGTTGAGATACCAAGGAAATAACAGCTTGAAGCTGCTGAACTTGGCAGGTGATTGTTTTCTAGCTGAGGGCAAAAGAAAAAATCAAAACAAACTTCAAATAAAACAGGATCTGAGTCAGAGTCACTCTCTAAAGTGCAAATTTGATGGTCCACAATCTTGAATAGCTAAAACGCCTGCATACTGGAAGGAACAGACATGAAGGGGGAAGTTAGTTGTAATCAGAGCCAATTAATTTAGAGAAGGGAAGGGAAAGACAAAAAACTGGAATAACGATGTTGGTAGGTTTACCAGAATATTCATTATGATTCAACTTTCCTCTTCTCTCTGCCACACTGATCCTATACATGCTTCTTTACAAACGGGCTTGTTAAGTGGCCAAAATGTAACCCAGAAAATTTTACATATCAATATTAAGATCAAAATCTGTGATAGGAACAGTCAAGTTTAGTACATAGAAAGGCAGAAAAGAAAGTGTGCTGAGAAAGGGGTTGGGGGGGAAGCCTTAATTGTCCAAGGGGTTCAACCAGAGATAAAACCTATATACAAGCATGTGGAGGTCAAAAAGACGGCCTTTCATTTCATGTCATGACTGTTTGTTGGCTTCTTCTTCATAAGCGTTTCCTGTGCCATTTTGTACATAAGATGACCCCGAACCAAGACCATATAAGTGGCCACAATATTTGGCATCGTCAATGTGATCTTCAAAGAACATCTAAAAAGTTAAAAGAGAGACGTGAATTATTGCAAAAGAAAAGGTTTGGTTTCAATAGAACTTTAGAAAGGCTTTAAAATTACTTTCTTTTAAAATAAGATACCAAATCCCAAGGTGCAAAAGATATATAATTAGTATAATAACACACAATCTCAACACATTATCCCAATGTGCTACTTGACACAATTATTTAAATCTGTCAAGAAATACAACCAGTCTTCCTGTGAAACTCTCCCAATTGAATGGCCAAATGCAATGTTTTCACAATTTTGTATTATTAGTCATCACTCAAATATCTGCAAGTGCAACAAAGGTATTTCTCCACCTGATTTCTATGGTGTTTCTTACAACAGGCATATGCTTAGCATCCATCATCAGCGCCCCTTCCCTTACCTCTCTCCTCAGTGTGAAGTTTTCACCACACTCTGTCTTGAAACAGAGGTATGTCCTAATTTATATTATATAGGTTTGGGGGTGGGGAGGATGACCATAAAACCCATTACACGGTTTAGAGAAACGCAGAAAGATGCATTTTCAGCTCCTCACAGAGTGGGACGTCATTTAACGAGGAACAGCAAAATTTTGTACCAAGATTGCTTTTATACATTACAAGTCTAAATTGCAAATGGAACCTTTCAGTGGAAGACAAAATAAACCCCATGATATCCTGATACTCAGCCTTTCAGACTTAGGTTTTTAAGCACAAAATCACAAATTGTCTTCCAAAAATAAGAAGACACACACACACAAACATTTTTCACCCTAAAACCTTCACAGCAATCCTGGACACTCCAGTGGTCCACATTGTGAGTCATCACGAATATCAGAAATCTAAGACAAGCAGAAGTATGCAGGAACAGAATGGATGCAATACACCATCTAAACATGGAGGCCTGTATATACCACACAGCTCAAAACTTCTCCCTTCAAGCTTTGCTTTTAGCAGCACAGTCAGGATGGAAAGTTCTGTACTCTAGGAGTCAGAGACTTTAATTAAAAGTTTTACAGTCCCCATGAGTTCTTAATTAAATAAAACAGGTAGGAAAAGCCCAAAACAACTCTACCCTTGTAGTATCCTTATTTAAGTATTCCTGATGGAAACAAGAAGATCAGTAACTTTTTTGGCTGGCACTCCAAGACCCAGCGATCAAGTTCCATCTCCTTCATGGCAATTAGTAACAAGATGCTGGGCCTCTAAAAGCACTGTAAAGTCAAGTCTTTTTACTCAGAAATATATTTTTAAACACTGAACTCTGCTGGAAAGGCCTTAAAAATCTACATTAAATGTATTTCTCTCTGCTTACTACTGTGTTCTTATTTAGAAGTGCTGTATTTGCAAAGAGTATTTATAAGTACTGAGGAAAAAAAAAATCATTATCAGTCCATGTCTGTTGGCTTAATTAAGCAAGTGTGTTGCACTAAAAAACCCTCAGCGATTTCTACTTCTGGTAAAAGCTTTTATTAAATAAAAAAACGTAATCCTTTTTATGGTATCTGTAGCCCATGACCTGCTTGACAACTGCAACAGTTCCAGCAGAGGCAGAACAGAGTGTTAGGATGAGCAAACCAGCTTAAACCACCATTCTTTATTATTCACTTGGTGTGTCACCAATATTTGTCACAATCTTGTGGTCATTTTCTCCTTCATACAAAAGGCTGGATTTCTGAAGGTGGACTTCAGCATATAGTACTTAACATGATTAAAAGATGAGGTCTGATATTGCCATCTATTTTGACATGGTAAATGACACTGAATTGCTGGAAGGATGCCATGTTCTGATGCAGTGGCATTTGTTCAGTGCAACTGCTTTCCAGAAGAGGCCTGTTTGACATTTGATTGTTCTGCTAGTGCAAAATATCCTAATATTTTCCTCTTGTATGCAGACAAGTAGCAAGGAAATGTGAAGCTTGTAAGACCTGACTGTCCTTGCTGTAAACCTTGAATTAACTGACCACTACATCATCTTTTAGAATCTTAGTTAAACTGTGCTTCACTCAATGGCGAGGGAAAAGAAACGCATGGAAATTCTCCAAAGCAGCCTGTAAGTCATTATTTAATATACCCCTAGCCTGAAAGTTTAGCTAGAAGTGGTTAGTCAACACTCCTTCCCCACGTCCCAGCCTGCCACAAGCAGCAGTGCACACCAGCCAGATATTACACTGAGCAGAAACTCTAAAAAAAATACAAACACTGGCTTGAGTACAGTAGCCCAGAAAGGAGTCTGGCTTCAGCAGTTCTTAACTCACTGCAGCAGCCACCTAAAAAAAGACACCCTGCAAAACAGGTGAAGAAAAAAACACCCTAAAACAAAACTTCACAAAAAATCCAAAAGTCAGGCCTAGGATAGAATTGGGAAGAAATACTCAGGCAAAGCAGGGAATCAGTAAGGCTGGTTCACACTTACTTGGGAGAAAATACAGATGGTCTCATTTTTGTGAAGAAAGCATTGACCCCTGAGGCCTTTCAGAGGCCTCCTAAAAATACCACAAGCTTATCAGAATCAGGAATTCCATGTGACTATCACAGCACATTACTATCATGGAAATAAAAACAGTATATCCACCTACTTCTCTCATTTTGAAAAAGGCCATTCCTGTGAGTAAAGAATCGGATCCTGCCTGATGCTGTGGTCCTATCCTTTCCAGCTCTAACTGCTCAGCCACTTCTTGTAATCCACCCTGAAAAAGAAAACATTTTTGTTGAATGCTGAAAAAAGTTAAATTAGAAAACTGAACAACTATATTTGTGAAAATCTTTTACACAGGCTATACAGGCATATTTTAATATCTGCATAGTAGTTGAAACAGTCATTATACTAGATAAATGCATACCAGGAGAATCAAACCTTCAGTATCAAACAGTATCAACATTCTGTGTCAGTATTGACTAAATAAAGCAGTATCTGCAACCAACAAAACTAGTACTCCTTATGCTCCAGCTTCTCCAGGACCCAGATGTCATTACTTAACAATTCCTTCAAGATGACTGTTGACACAATGCTTTAAAAGGATAGACTATGAAGCTGTAGAGAACACACCACAGCTGCAAATCCATCTTCTCCAAAAGGTAAAATTTCTTCAGTTTTGAAAGACATTTTCTTTTCAATAAGCTTATGTGAAAAATTATCCCCTTAACTGCAAAGTGACTAAATAAACATCACTTTAGTGTCCTCTCCAAAACAGTAATAGCTTCTACATGTGAGAGCAAAGCTGTCAGAATTTTGTTTGGTTTTACATAGATAACACTGATCAGGAGAAGGACAGACATGTAATACTGTAACTGCAATCTTTTAATGCTGTGAGCACAATAGTAAAAAGACGCTTTTTTTAATTCATTAGGCTATAAAGCTACTAGCAAGACTAAAGCACATGCACATTCTTAAAGATTTAGAAAGATTAAAAAGAAAAAAAAAAGATAGAATCCTTAGTGCAGCCATAAGCTTTGCAAGGCAAAAATGTTGCACAGAGGCAATGCTTTTAAATAAGGAATGCCTAGAGTTCACCTTCCCTTGCACTCTTAACCTGTTTCAACTACAGGAAGGGAAGCAGTAGGAGGCAAAAGCGTAACAGTCAAAATTAAAACTCATGGAGCTATAAAGGAGCCCAAACTGAAAATCAGATCATACATTATGAAAATTCCTGTGAATCTTATGGCAACAGATTTGGGTCCAGGTTTTTGTTTAAAAAGATGGAAGCTTCAATAACATTCCCAAATAACACCTACAAACTAACATGAAAACCTATAGCTAGTTTTAGTCTGTCTTGAGCAGCAGAAAAACACCCAACAATACCTGATCACTCCCTCCACCACAGTACCCTGACCTGGAAGCCAGCCCTTCCCCCATACCCAGAAAATTATGTGAGGTGTCACAGAAGAATCTCCATGTCCTAGCCATGCCCCATCCTGGCTACTGCAAAAATTCACCCTGTCCTGGCTGGAACCAGGACATTATCCACCCCTTATTCTATACTATCTATGTCATGCTCAAATCTTACAACTTCTAACTATACACACATACACATGCACACAAGCACAGGTATAATTTCCATAGTCAATAGCATTCCCTCTGAGATGTCTTTTAATTTAGTCCATTATTGTGGGTTTTATCTATCCTAGATGTCTTCCAGGGCAGGAGGGCTGGTGCGCTGTCAGCTCATTGCAAGCTGCATCAGAAGCTCCTAAGTGGTGTATCTGGACCACTCCACACTCACTTGCCACGGCAGTTATGGCATACAGTGGCAGTGGCATTCAGCAACCAATATTATACAATACAACATTACAAACTGTTCTTACCCAAAAATCAAATCCCCTTGAGGTACATACCACATTTCCCCACCCCTCTGTGGGGAATGTGCACCCAGGTCCTTGAGTAAAAACAATCTCATGGATGGGTTTGCCTTTGTTTGAGGCAGGACTGATCCAAACTGTCTTCCCTCACATATGACCTCCATTGCTCATATGCACAATGGGGATTTATTCTCTTCTATGGTATGTGGAGGTTTTGATTGGGCAAGGCCAGCTCAACTGGTGGAACCTTGGGTGTTAACTAACCAGGTGGCCTCTGCTTAATGTAGAGCCCACTGTTAGAAGGTTCCACCACCCATTGCTTTCAATGTTTGTAACAGTGCCATTTAATTTTCCCAGAGGCTGGTGCATGATGGGGAACATGATACACCCACTCCATACCACGCTCTCTGGCCCAGGTGTCTAGGAGGCTATTTTTGAAACCAGCACAATCCACTTACTCCATGTGACATCAGTCACACGATGCGTGGAAGGGACTTTCCCTTTGAACATCCAGACCAGCACTGGTAGTAGGGGTGCCAAAAGGAGCTGTGCTTTGGTGCCAATCACTTCTGCAGCAGCTCAAACCCCTCCATAAGATGCCAGGATCTCTTTTCAATTGGGTTATAGCAGGCCTCTGATCCTTTGTATCCCCAATCCCCTGAACCCAGAGGTCAGCCTCAAGTTTCTCCAGGTCCCTTCTGCCAGAGGCTCCAGGCCATTCTCCCCAGCTGCGGTGTAAAGCACATATTTCATACCTTGTCTGGTGTGAAACACCAGACTGGCCTAAGGGCTACTGGATGAACAATCTCCCATTTAATTTGTCCAAAAGCTTGTTGTTGTTCAGGACCCCACTTTCAATCATTCCTCTCCTGGGTCACTTGATATAGAGGATTTATAATCTGGTGGTAATCTGAGATATGCATTCTCCAAAAACCCACAGCACCTAGGAAAGCCTGTGTTTCTTTCTTGCTGGTTGATGAGGATCTAGCTGCCATGTTGTTGCCACATCCACTGGAATCTAATGACATCCAACTTGCCATTTTCCTCCTAAAAACTGAATTTCCTGAGCAAATCCCTTGACCTGACTTTGCTTTATGGCAAAACCAGCCTTCAGGACGATCTGGATTATTTTCTCCCCTTTCTCAAAAACCTCCTCTGCCGTGTTCCCCCATGCAACAATGTCATTGATGTACTGCAAGTGTTCTAGAGCCTTGCCCTTTTCCAGTGCAGTCTGGATCGGTCCATGGTAAATGGTGGGACTTTGTTTCCACTCCTGGGGCAGTCAGTCCCAGGGGTACTGGATGTTCCTCCAGGCGAAGGCAAACTGCAGCCTGCACTCTGCTGCCAAAGGAATGGGAAAAAATGCATTAGCAATATCGATGGTGGTACCACCTTGCTGCCTTCAACTCCGGTTCACACTGAAGTTCCAGCATATCTGGCACAGTGGCACTTAGTGCTGGTGTGACTTTATTCAGGCCATGACAGTCCACTGTCAATAGGCCATATAGGATTATTAAAGGGTGAGCAAGCCTTGCTGACCACTCCTTGGCTCGCCAGTTCACAAATTATCTCATGGATGGAGGTCATGGAGTCCTAGTTAGTGCAGTATTGTTGATGGTGCACTGCTGTGCATCTCCATGTGATTGGTACCTGTTGTTCTTTGACCCTAAGCAGTCCCAAAGCAGAAGGGTCCTCTGAAAAACTAGGCAAGCTGTCTAATTTCCTCTGTCTCCACAGACGCTATCCCAAAAGCCCAACAATGCCCTTCTGGGTCCTGAGGTAATCTATGCCAAGGATGCACAGAGCATCTGGGCCAGTCACAATGGTGCATTTTTGTCACCACCACTCCCAGTCAGGCTCACTTCAGCTTCCAGTACAGTCAGCTGTTGGGATCCACCTGTTAACCCAGAAACAGAAATGGATTCTGCCCTCACTATCTTGATGGCACCAGGGTATATCTGCTGCTGGCATCAACTAAAGCCTAATATAATCTTCTGAGTCTGATGTGCCAGGCTGTTGGATCCACACAGTCCAGTAGATCCAATCGTCCCTTTCCTCCACCTTGCTGGTTGTGGTCATAGTACATGTGGGTCACTTGTCAATATCAACTGGAGGTCTCTTTGAGAGGATCACAAGTAACATCAGCCTTTCTCTTCTGTCTGAAGACTTGCCCACTGGAAACTGGAGCAGCATTAATCCTTGAAGAACTTCCTGTGGTGTCTGTTCTTCCTCTCAACTCATGTACCCACGCTGCTAGGGCAGAGGTGGGTTTTTCATCCCACTTCCTCATGTCCTCTCCGTGGTCATGCAGGTGAAACCACAGGTTACCTTGTGGTGTGTACCCTCTCCCTCGAGCAGGAGGTCACTTGCTCCCAATAGCAGAGACTCTGGTCCATAATGGCAGGGCATGGGACATCTCTCCAGTTTGCTCAAGTCTTTTGAATCTGTCTGCAGTCTTGGACAGTCTTTCCACAGCCGAGGTGCAGGTTGGTAAGGAGGAAAAGAGATGATTTCTCTGCACTCTGGATTCCCACAAGGAGAATAGCATTGAATACACATCCCAAATGATCCTCATTGCCCTTGATGTTATCACATCATAAACTAATAACCCACAATACAACAACAAAGCAATCTTGATCTGAAAAAGAGCATCCTGATGGGCACATAGTACATATATAGAAACATATACAGAGTTAGGTAGCACCCTCACACAAACAGACCAAGCAAGATTGTGACCATTGGTTCTGAATCTAATAGGACAAATGCTTAGATGAAATTTGTTTGCAACCCACTCTGGTCAGATCTCAACCCTTCACGCCCCACACTGGGTGCCAAGTAAGGCTGTCATGGTTTAGGAATGGTATTCTCTAATTTAGTGTTCCCACTGAAACCACTTCAAACTACACTGCCTCTCATTCACTCCCCCCTCTCCCTGCTCCTCTCCTGTGGCAGACTGGAGAGAACAACTGGAGGCACAAAAAGGAAAGATCATGGGTTGAGATATGAACAATTTACTGGAAAACAGCAGTGAGATAGGAAAACAAACAGAAATAGCAACAATACTAATGACAGAGTGTGCAAGAAAAGAAACATTATTGCTCACCCACGGAAACCCCCGACAATACCTGATCACTGCCTCCACCACACTACCCTGACCTGGAAGCCCGCGCTTCCCCCATGCCCAGGAAATGATGTGAGGTGTCACAGAATAACCTCCATGTCCTAGCCATGCCTCATCCTGGTTACTGCAAAACTCCACCCTGTCCTGGCTGGACAGAAAAGAAAAAAAATAGGTTATTGAGATTCGCTTTCATGTAAGACTTTTGCACTCCAGATAGGTATGCTTCGCTCTTGGAGAAGGATGAATTCTTCCCAGATTTTCAGAGTATCAACCTTCCAAGAAAAAGGCCACAATAATTTACAGAATCACACAGCCATGGTCAACAGCAAATCTACTTCGAACTCTCATTTCACAGCACAGTCCAGAGCTTATTGTTCTGTACAAAACCCCAATCTAAAAATCAAGTTTCCAACCAGGTCTACCAATCTACATTACTTAGGATTGCCACCACTACTATCAAAAGGTTTGGAATTGTCTACATAAAAAGATTTTCAGACAATAAGTAAGAGTTTAACCTACAGTACATTAATACCTCAATAAACTCTCAATCTGCATGCCAGTAAAGTCATAATAACATACTGTACATTCACAGAGTACTTAATTCTACAAAAAAAGCATCAAACAGATTTCCAGTTCTGAAGTCTACTTCTCTTTCCAATGCCAAGAATCTTTTTTGGGTGTGTGGGGGCAGAGAGTGGGGGACCTACAGCAGATCAGTGACTGTCATACAAAAAATAACTTAGACAAGTCAATAAAAGACAACTGCACAGCTGTTCAGTTCACTGCAATTTAATAAAGATTGAAAGTGACACATATTAGGAGACAGCATATGCATTTTTAGAGTTACAACACTGAATGTTTAGTAATTTGTTTCAGGCAGCTTCTCTCAGTACAATTCAAGTCCACCATCATTTCATCACTGGTAAATATGGAGGGGTAAGATAGTCCATTTCCCTTCCCCTGCTGTCACTATCAGTCTGCAGGTTAGGTGAGTGGATCAAAATTTACTGCAGGAAAGCTGACCTACATATTCAGCTCTGAAAAAAAAAAATCACCCTTGTTCTTATGGATTGCCAAAATAAGACCTGTGAAGGTTTTTCTTGTCTTCCAAAAAAATCTTAGTGTCTCTAAACAATGCAGGTTACACACAACTATGCCTTAATTATGTCAGAAACTACAATACTCTCTTTCCCAAGCCCACTGGGAATGTCACCTCTGAATGGTGACATGGAACATCAATTTGTCACCTTTTCTATGTCACTAAATTTGGAATATACATTCTGTTCTTGCAGTGTGTCACCAGATAGGCACCAGATGCTCTACTTTGCTTCACTGGGAGGGAGAAAGTGAGGACATTTTGGGCAGGGCTCCCCCCACCCATAATTTAAGCCTCCTGAAGTTAAGGAGCATTAAATTTTTGCTCCTGGCCACTGTGGAGAAGAAGTGTTTTTAAGATGTCCTCTAATACACAGCCAATTGCCCAGGTGATTATACCAATAACAACTGTATATGAACACAAATAAGTACACTTTTCTTACTAGTTGGAAGGGTGGTCTACATTTTCAGCATTCATTTGATTAACAAAGGATTCACACGATGTACTTCCCACAAAAGTAGGCTACTACTCAAAGTGACACACTCTGCTAGTTCATCTCAGAAAAAAACAGAGGACTAGTAACAGCACACAGATCAGTAGTTCAGCACGACGAAGTGGAAAGCCATTCCTTAGTTAGGATTTGGTTTTACTAAGGTGAGTAGTCTCTTCTTCCTGCAGGTTTTCATTAAGAAAGCCTAGAATTAAATTACTTTCCATAAAAGCAACAAATCATCAATTGCCTCAGATGAGTGATGCACCTCACTCCAGCAGCAGTCCAGACTCTTAACAGCTCTTTGGCAAGTAAAGCTGTTAACACTGCCTTTAGTATCTTTCTTTCACACACTTAGCTCCAGTTCCCATTCATTCTCCAGTCCAATAAGGTATCCAAATTTTATGCCTAAAAGAGTAAGCCAATTAGCAGCCCCGCTGGCCTGACATGAGACATTGGTTGCTATTTCTTTTTTTTTCCTAGAAGTCACATGTTGTCCCTGAACATATGCTGTTCTTTATCTTTGCTTATGGGGCCATCTGAAACATTCTTCACTTCATTTCTCTTCCCAAGACACTTCCACATCATCTTCTTGCAATCACCTTTGCCTAGACAACTGCAGTCCTTTAGTGGACTGCACAATGAGGAAATGAGAGTATATGAGACCCACCAACTCTCATGCCTAAGAAAATGAAGAATTAATTCCAAACATGGGTTTATCATCTATCAGCAAAGTATTATAAATACAGTTCCAACATGATATTTTTAACTGGTAAGGAATTATAAAAATTTATTTGTTCTCCTGCCTGCTTCTAACAATGCCTTTAATATTAAACATATAAAGCTTGAGACAACAATGCTTAATATGCACCATCAAAGCAAAACCAGACAATAAAAATTGAGAAAGTATTTTTAAGCATGATGTACTCTGTCTCCAAATGCAAAATTTGTTCCAAACCATTAACAGATTACTTACCTTCAGATTTTTGCAACTCTTCATGAGATATTTTACATCATAGATGACAGGGAAAAACAATCGCAGTATCTCAAAGAAGTCCAGCTCTTCCTCAGGTAAATTGGAGTTTGTCAGGATTTTGATTAGATAGCCAAAGTCATACCCGCTGCAAATTAATAACAAAAACAATATAAGCAAGCGATTTAGAAGCATCCTTCTCACCTCCAATATCAAGACTTCATTGCACATTGACAGGATATTCTGCCAAATTCAGTGTCATTAAGACCAACTTTTATGAAAAAAAGTAAACTTCAATGTAGTTGGCCCCATTGCAGATTCCAGAGAAAACATTTTAATTTAGTCTGAATGAGGCCACGTGAAGACGCAAAAAGGTCTGCCCACAGGAGTTTCTCTAAATCTCAAAATAAGGTAGGGCTGCTGAGTCTTTATCTGATAACAAGAACTTCCACCAGAAAGACTCCTAAGCTGGTTTCTTTCACATAGACTGGAGTTTCTCACTACAAACTGAGACAGAGACTTCTACAGTTCTTGAAATCCAAAAGATTAATGAGTTTCCAGAGCCAATGCATGTTTATGCCTGGAGGAAAGTTTAACCCTCAGCAACAAAGAAGAGGAATTGTCTTTCAACTTTTCCAATTAAATCAGCACACAGACAACTAAAAACTTTAATAGTTTGTAGACTATTACTCTTTCTGGAGGCAATGAGAGTAAGCTGGAAAAATTTTTGTGTGTACATGTAAGTCTGCAGGAGTTAGCAAGATAACTGAGCAGTACTTATTTGTTAGAAGAAACTGAGATATTGTAGTGTGTACATGGCAGAGAGAAGAGTTTGGGAAGGCTTTCTCCTCCATAGCTCGATTGAATAAAGAAGACATAAGAATGAGGCGTGGCAGTAACAGGGAAACTGTGTACTTTTACAAAGAGTTATGAGAGGAAACAAGGGGGTTAAGTACAGGAAAGACAGATGTCAGGTATTAAAGCAGGACTGAACACTACAACAAAAAGCAGTGATGACTAATTATGCTTTTCCCTAGGAAGGCAGTGATTACAAACCAGATTATTCATGACTTGACCATGAATCTCATCTGTTCTGATCCCTTCCACTTGCAGCACTGCTCATGCACATATGCACTAAACAGAGGAGTGATCCTTTCTCTTCCATGTTATTAAGTTTTCATTGAACCAAATCAGTTCCTAGATTTTATTGACATACAATTTAAAAAATGCCTGTACTAACAAAGAGGATGAAAACACACAGCAGAGCTGCCTCTACTGAAGGCTCCATCAGTTTTTCTATTTAAGGAACCTTAGTATAGAGCTGAGAGATGATTCAAGCGAGCAAGTGGCCACCTGTAGAGGACTGTGAGCTTTTGACTCAGGAGTCCTCTGCACTCCCTTGGAGGAGAGAAGCCTGAGGGCAAAAGGACTCAGAGATAAGAAACCTCTCTCTAGGTTAGGGTGGGAGAATGAAACACCCCCAGCATGCCTTGTTTCTACATGGTAATACCTTGTATCCAGTTGGTAAATTGGGTTCTACCCCACCTCCTGCTTTTCCCATAAAAAGGCCCTGGATCCACCCTGAAATCCAGGGAGCTGCTGTCCCTGGCCTTCCCTTCCCAGGGGCTGCTGGACAATAAAGCTGCCTCTGTGGCACTGCCACACACAGCTCCTGTCTCTCTGTCCCCGAGCTTGCCTTGGGGGATCTCACAAAGAGCTGAAATCACGAGCGCTGAAATCACTTGTAGCTGAGAAATGGCTACACTTGCTGAGATCACAGCTGTCCAGGGAGGCTGCCTTGGCCCCTAGAAGAGCTGTTCTTTGCTGGACACTTTCTAGGAAGGTCCTGGCTCTCTGGCACTTGACCAGCATCAGACCTCCTTGCGATAGGCACCACAGACTCCAAATTTCCAGTTTAAGACTATGTGCTCATTCTTGATTACACAAGGATCAGGCTCAAAACCAAGAATTTTGCAATTTGGTAAATACCGACCAGGATCTTTAATTGTGAGATAAGCAAAAGAAAAGACAAATCAGTTAAGGGCACTATATCACTGCTCCTGCAGATATTTAGGATCCATGAAGAGCGGTGACTTCTGATGTAGGGTCAAGGCTTCAGCTTGCACACTCAATGTAAATAAGTTTACTTTTTGAACCTTTTGTATACAATAAGGTTATCTCTGTCATTTCTAGACAGAGAATAGAAAAACCTTGAACATACTGGGAGTAAATGGACTGTTTGCTACAAGTCCATTAATACAAGATATACAATAGCTATAGACTGTTGCAGATCTCCCATGGGGGTTTCCAGCGCTCCAAGCAGAAATTTCGTGTTGAACAAATCCTGCACTGCATCTGGACCTTTGAAGCTGTGCTGGCCACCCTCCAATCTCCACAGCAACAGCCACTGGCCAGGGAGCAAAGGAGCCAAAGATAAAGAAGGATTTCAGTTGACTCTTACAAAGTAAAAACTGTAGTAAACTTGGCGAAACAGTAGTTTGGAAGTCTAATTTTATTAAATCATTTGAAGGGGGAGGGAAGTGGTGGGAAAGCCTGTATCAGCATAAAGCCCTCTACAGAAGAAAAAAAGAAAAAGCCACATTAGCAAAAAAAGGCTGTTCAAAAAGAAGCAAAAAACCACTGTTCAGGATTAAGGAGACTTACTCCTCTACTCATTGAATTCCTAATATTGATTATCCTAAAGGCTCAAATATAACAGCCATATCAAAACTTTTAAAGTGAAAAAAACCATATTTGTACTACTCCTGTTCAAAAAAAAAGGGTTTCAGACTTGTCTTCAAAAAAAAAAGTTTTTCTTTAAAGACGAAACTAGTTTCTTTAAAGAAGGAAGTACTTCAATAAAAGAAAAGCCAATATTCCTTTACTATTCATATTGAGAGGGAGTAGGCTATTACAAATAGCAATTTTGATTGAGAATTGCACACTTTTTTCACTTGGAGATTGTAGCAGATCCAAGGTTACAGACATAAAGACTGTCACTCCAAATCAAGACTAAGATAGATCCAGTAAAACAAATTTTGAGTGGCCACTGCAGAGTGCTAAGAGAAGGCTAAGAAAGTCCATGGTGAGCAATTATGTAATTACCTGCTCATTAAAGAAGTTTTATTCTAATACTCTAACAGTGATTAGTGGTTGTTTTATACCCTGAAGCACATAGGCTTCCTTGCCTTAAAAAACTTGCACCATTTCTAATATAATCATCTGAAACTGCTCAGCAAAGCAAGCCACAATCTGTGGAGCTATACAACACAAGCACTCTTACAGACACTTGTTTTGTTTTTTCACTGAATATGGACACATGTTGCTCTAGGCAACAAGACGAGTAAAGATCAAACATGCCTCTATTTCTTTCCCTTACTATTAAGAAAGAATTCAGATAGCCAATTAACAATGAATTCTACTCAAGCACCAAGCCCCTGAAATAAATGAAAAATTACTAGAGCTGAGGGAGCTTTAGTTCATTTTATAGCACTAACAGAAATGAGCCAACAGATCAATCTTACTAAAATCAGTTAGACACAAATGATTATTGAAACACATTAGCTTGGAATTTTCCAGCATCCCAAAAATACCTGGGTTTTTGTTTTCAAAAAAGCATGTTTTCACAGACCCTCCAGAGGTAGACAAAGGAGGTTGCACGCAAGTGGACACTCAAAACTTCAGCAGCACAAAATCAGCATTTGAGCTGTTCCTTCCTACCTTGCTAGATTGTGCTGTCAAACACTCACAGCTCTTTTGACTGTGATAAAAATCATAAATTCAGGGCTTCCCCCTCCTCTCTCATTGACTCAAACACATTTTAATGTGCACACACACAAGATTTGATGAAGCTGTCTATGAAGTTGCAATGCACAAGAATTGGTGACAGTGCAAACATTTCTTCACTCATATCTGACAGAACTGCAGGTCCACACAGATTTGCCCACATGTCAGGATGCCAAGGCAGCTACATCAAATGCAGAGATAAAAAGCACACAAAGAGAACTATTTGAGAAGTGAAGAGCTTAGAAATAAACTGCATAGAAGTTCAAGGAAATCAAAGACTGGAAAATGAAAACCAAACCATAACATCACACTCCGAGAAAAGAGTAATTCCTTCTGCCTACTTACTATGGGACTCAAATTGTAAGAGTTAGTAGTAATTTAAGCATTTTAAGGAAACAGAGGCAATAGCAGAGTCAGCAACTACCAAGCTCAACTTTATCAGCAGTCAAAGAACTACTGCGTGGAGAGCCTAAATGGAACAAATTTTCAACTGAGTGTCCTGCTGCTTAAGTTCCCACTGACAGAACATAATCACAATCAAAGATGTATTTAGAAACAGCTGTTCACTATTCTTTGTGGCACATTTTATATGACCCATACTCTTTTATAGCTTTGTGCAATTTTGGTTTCCTCAGAACTTAACCCACTTACTCCAGGGTTTTGTGCTCAGTATAATATCAACAAGGTCTGAAAAAGCACAGAAGCTTTTAAACACTCTGATACTCATGTTTGACAAACATTTGCTGTCTTAAAAGGATTTCCAAAGACACTTTCAGTGAAATCCACAGCCTTCCTTATTCACTTTACCTTGCTGACTTTCTTAGAAGCCAGCATTTAAGACATCAACTTGAAGGCATTACATAGCACTAAGCCTTTAAAGCCACTGTTGCTTGCAAAAATTCTGGCATGTAGTTGGCTAAACAATGACTACTGCATATGTTTTGAAGTGTTAAATTGTATTAACACTCAAAAATCTTTCATATCATGGCAGATTCATACAGATTTAGTGCTCACATTTCTTACTTCTACTTGCAAGATTGATTCCTTTGATGGAATAAGCAGTAAAATATATGCATAAAGCTTATCAGGGATCTTCTTCCAAGCCGAGTAATTTTCATCTGCCCAGATTAGCAGGAAATTTACAACAAATTTAAAAGTGCGTTATAAAACTCTTCACTGATAATTCTCTCCCATGAAATAAACAATATTTCCTCAAGGATTGCTTAGGAATAGTTTGTTTTTAGCATCGTTTCTGTTATTACTTGCACGTGTACAGTGCCACCTGCTGGCTTAGCAGTTTCATGTTTTTCAGCTTTCGTTTTCTGGTCACTGTGTAAACATCAAAGCTAAAAACACCAGTCCCCTCTATTCTTCTGGTAAAAAACGGTGTTAGAGGTATTACAGCAGAAATATTTTTTAAGTCTTACCGACCAAGATACGGGCTACATACACAGCACTTAAACTCAGGACATGTGAAATCCAAGCTCTAGAATTCAATCACCAATCCGAGGTTGAAACCTCAAATACTTAACATGCAGAATTTACCTATGAAAGGAAAGCCACTTGACTCCTTCACACAATACAACTCCTGATGTCATGAGCAGTTCTGCAAAGTACTGTGTCTCAATTCCTTCTTCTTCATGCTTTTTAAACTGGATACCAGATGTCGTCAACAGTTCAATAGAGTCCTGAGCATACATATCTTCTCTAAAAACAGAGAGGAAAAGTAAATTTCCAAGATCTACAAGCCTCAGTGAGGTAACACTTCTTTTTTGTTATTCATTCCACAGACTTCATTAGCACAGAGCAGGAGCAATTTGACTTTGTTCCAGGCTAATTACAAAACCAACAATTTTTCAAGTTTTTTTTTTAAACTTTCATTATCATTTAACCATTCCAAACACCTTCCTTCTTACCACTTACATTAAAAAATTAGTTCCTGCTCCTCTTTCCAGTTACCTATAACCACTCTTTTGCAAGCCTACAGATGAAAGTGGATCTATGGAACTTACTTGGTAAAATATCTGTATTAATTAAATGAATTGTGACAAATTAAACGTAACAGCTAAAGCACTAACACATTACATTACAGAACTATGAACAATACACTCCAGATCCCAGTAGTGAATTAGTCCTGTGGATAACATTTCCCAAAAGCTTTTTGTGATTTCAGCTCACATAAATGTTTAGACATTTGTTCATCAAAACTTCTTTCTCAATAAAATTGGAAATGGAGTACTTGCTCCATCTAGTCAATCCTTAAAATTCAGGTAACCTAGCTTTTTCTTTCTAAACAACCCATTTCAACTTTAAAAGCCTATTTTGGACCTAAAATTTAACTGGATGAAATAAAAATTCCTCTATGGTTTGTTTGATCCCCTCCTTCCTCTGTGTTTATTCCCTTTAACACCAACTTTTTTTTTTGGTGATGTCTTAAGGATTTCATGCTGAAATTCATGTTTTGGAGTTTATCATCCCCCTAAAGTTTCATCTGTATCATCGTTACAAAAACACAGAATGGTTAAATAAAGAAAAATAAAATAATTCGAGCACAAGTCTACTTAGAAAATTACACTCATTTCACTATCCACAACTCCACAAAGTCTCTTCAGTGTACAGTTTTAAATTTTAATTAAAAAAATCAAAACAAAACAAAAGAAACCACCCAAACAAACAAAAAAACCAGACAAGACAACCAATATATCAAACTTGATTATTACATTCATAGACCTATATTCCCTATTCCTAATAGCAAGCCATCATTCTTTAGAACATAGAGATACATCCTCAAGATGTGTTATATCTTTTTTCCTCCCTCCCACACAGCTGCTCATTACTTCTCCAGCTTTGAGGCATCCGCTTCTCAACACCTGTCTATCTCCATAAAGAACCCATCCAAAATAAACACACCATTTAACAAAAAGGGGGTTTCATTCTAGTTGCTGCTCTGCTCTGTAGAGAAATATTTATGCTCTTTAAAAGCACACTAAAACAAGACCTGGCTGGAACCACACACACAAAAATTTACCTTCTAGGAAAAACCAACAGCTGTTTTGCTTTAGGAGGAGAACCCTTGGCACAGTGCCACTTCCCAAAAGAATGTTTAGAAACAGACAAAAATAAGTAAGTTGTCCATCCATGTGAAAAAAAAATAAATATATATTCGATTTTCATGCAATACTTACCAAGTTTATATTTTTCTATAACCACCCCCCCCATTCAACTAGTAACAAGGTAATTTGGTGATTACGTGTATCTTGCCTTACTAAGCTGTCTTATCTCTGCAGCATCTGGCACAAATGGATGGAAAACTACTTTTGGTTTAAGTTGTTTGATATTAAGTAGACCTTTGAAGCTCAGAAAATAAATGAAGTGTAGCACAGGCTCTTCTTCATAGATCACAGTTCAGAAGTTATTAATTCACTCCTCTTTCTCCCATAATTAGTAGGATTAATATATTCTCTTCTATTTCAGAAAATGGGTAACTTCCATTCAGCATTCATATGGCCAGGTAAGCTCAGAGATACCAAAACATTAAATCTTCATGCACTTTTCTTTCAAGAGACAATTCACACAAGACTAAACAGAGCATGTCATTGCTCAGACCAATCTGATTTGTGACAATCCACAGCACTGCTTATTTAAAAGAGCACAGAGATCAAGAGAGGCAGCAGCAGCTTTCCTCTTAAGAACCTCAACTACTTTGAAAACAACTCATTTTATCTGCAGAAAAAACAAAGGTCTGTTCTCTAAACCTCCTTTGTAGGTTGTGGTTTTAACTCATGTATATAAAGTTGTCCTGTTATCAACCTGTAACACAACTGCCAAAAACCCCAAGGCTCGAACACACTTATATGTGTGAGAAGCGTTTGCACTGATATTCAATTCAATAGAGATCAACATATTTAAAATCTACCAGACCAATTATATTTACTTCAGGAAAAAAAAAAAAAAATCAAGATACTAGTAATTTTGTCAACCACCAGCTAAAGATATAATTAGAACACCAGGTAAGTGTTTAATCCCCCTGAAAAAGGGAGGTTTATAGTTAAAAAGTTTTATCACTGATAAAAAATCACAGTATGAAATAAAGTTCATGGTATAATTCCAATACAGTAAAAATCAGCTTGCTTTTTAACCAACACTTCAGACAACACAATCCAGAATTATAACGTTTGACATACTTTTTTAATCACTTCAGTAACTTTACTTTTTTTTTTTTTTTTGAAGTGTTGGTATTTTCCATATAAAGTATGTAAAGAAACAATATGTAATTTCTGTAACAACTAGGAAGAGTTAAACTCAGTTAAGGCAGAAGCACTCAAATCCTAAACATGAAAACACAGAGCTGACTCTTGCACTAAGTATAAATGCCTTTCACAATTTTTTTAAAAAACTGCTTAATATTTTTGACCAAATTACCAACAGTAAGACAGACTGCACAGAAATGAGGAAAGAAAACACATTTGGCAGATAAGTTTTCCTTGTGTGAGTATTTATGGTATTCCCATCAGAAAGATAACAAAGTTGCTATTGCATTTATGCATTTTCAGCAGGCCAGAAACATACATTTAGCAGCACAGAAACGGAACACTTACGTCAAGTTAAATTTAAAATTAAACTGCCAAGTAGAAGTTCCTGGAGGGTATTCTCCTTGCTCGTTCATAAACGTCAGTCCCAGCTGAATTATTTTTAGCAAGTCGACATTGCAGCGTAAGAGTTGGTACTGATAGTCTGCGTTGCTTCTGAATTCTCCAATAGGCCTTGCAACTACTCCTGGAAATTCTGTGTCCTGCAAGAGCAGAATTAAACTTCAACACATGACAACCATATAGATTTACATTACTCATCTGCAATAAAATTTATTATCTAACCATTTCGTAGCTGAAGAGTACTGTGTGTAAACTTAACTTTTAAAAAGGTAAAAGGCTAGGATCCAGATGTTCATACAGCATTAATTCATCATTAAGAGACATCCTAATGCTTTCAATCTAAAAGGACGAACAAGTTTACTGACTTCAACTAGAGTCACTATTTTTATAGTAGTCTGCTAGACAGACATCAAGCACCCACTTACCATAGCTACATAGTTATACTTCCGTATAACTTGACGAATTTTCTTCATCTCTTCATCCAAGTTACAAGCCCAAACTTCACAGATTCTTTGGCTATGGTCTACGGTAGCTGCTGGCATAGTGGGGGGCTTTAGAGACCATATATCAAAAGTTATACTTGACTGAGGATCGGTTTCATAAAGAGGACTTCAACTGTTTATTTTTTTAGCCTGAGAGAGAAAGAAAGCATGAAAGTGTAAGTTTTTACTCTTTGTTTATCTGAAAAAAAAAAAAGGCTTAAGCACCACAACCACGCTTTTCCTTGTAGATTTTATAAAAGCGGGGCAACATAGCCACGAAAACCACAAGATTTTCGGCTCCACGAGCTCAGATTACCACCGGGAACTATAGCCCGACGGTTTCGTTAGCGACTGTTCCGTGCCCAAGGGCGGCACGCCGGGAAGGCGCACGAGTGGCACGGATCCCGGAGACACCGGGCTCCCCAGGCGCTGCTGCCCCGCGGCTCGGCACGGCGCGTTCCTGCGGCTCCCTGCGCTGCGTGCAGCCGGGAACGGAGCGGCAAGCCAGCCTCACGCCGGACCCGGGGGCAGCGCCGCCGGCCTCCCGAGGCGGGAGCAGCTCCTCCGGCTCCCTCGGGCCGCGCCAAACCGGGGAGCGCCGCGCGGAGCCCGGAACACGGCCGGCCGGGTCCCCGCGCGCGCAAAAGGCCCCGGGAGCGCCCGGCGGAGCGGCAGAGCCCGGGGATGCCGCAGGGCTCCGCGCCGCCGCCCCCGCCCGCTGCCCGCTCCCCGCTCACCCCTCGCGCTCCGGCCGGGCCGCGGCGGCTCTGGGAGGCCCCGCGCGGCCCCCGCGAGCCGCAGGAAGCGCTGCTGCCCCCGGCGCCGCCGCCGCGCGCACAAAGCCATTACGTCATCGCCGCGCGCCGCGGCCTTTCCCCCCGCCCCTCCGGCCAATCGCCGGCCCCGCCCCGCCCCGCCCCGCCCCGCTCCCTCCGCCCCGCCCCGCCCCGCTCCCTCCGCCCCGCCTCTCCTCTCCGCTGCTCGGGTCGCGGGCGCACGGTGCTGACGCGCCCCCGCCGGCGGCGGCTCCGGGGCGGGGCGGGGGCGGGGCTGGGGCCGCCGTCGCGCGCAGGCGCGCGCGGGCGCTGGGCGAGGTGCGCGCGGTGCCGCGGGTGCCCTCGCGCCCCTCCGGTGCCGCCGCGCGCGCCATGAACTGGCTGTTCCCGCTCGCCAAGGGCGGCGCCGCCCCCCCCGCGCCGCCCGCGCGCACCGGCCTCCAGCAGCAGCGGCAGCGCCAGCTCGAGTCCCTGCGCGCCGCGCACGCCGCGTGAGTGAGCGCCGCGGGGGCGGGGGGGCCGCGCTGTGCTGTCCGTCCCGGGGCCGCGGTGGGGCCGCGCCGTGTCCGGAGAATGTCGCGTATCCCTCTGCGCACACACGGGGACCCGGCTGCGCCCCGTCCCCTCCCGGTGAGGCCTGGCCGGGTCCTCCCAGCCGTGTGCGCAAACAGCGCGCCCGAGCCGGCGGCGCCGCAGCCCGGGCCGGGCCGACCCCGCGCTGTCCCGGGGCCCAGGGTCCCGCCCGGCGGCAGTGCCGTGCCGCGGGGTCCCCGCCGGAGGACGGTGGGGTGTGGGCCCCCGTCGGGCTGGGAGGAAGCTTTGGAAACTGAAAGTCAAGGAGGCTGTCGGGGAGGCGTTCCCGCTGGCTTGGTGTGGCCTGGCCGGGCGATCGGGCGCAGGTCGCCGTGCCTGGTTTCGCAGGAAAGCCTGCTAATGGGTTGTGATGCCTTCACAGAGGTGCGGCTGCGTGTTGGAATAAAACCTCTCTGGAAGCTGCTTGTAGTAGTGTAGTTCCTTAAAAGTTGAGACTAGAACACAGAGCACCAAGGAGTTGTGTCTCACAGTGGCCTGCCAGTAGTGGCACAGTGGCACAGCAATCCTGCTGGCTTTACTAACTATTTTTTCTGGTGCTTAGTGCTACTTGCTAAAAATTGGCTGCCCCTTAAGAACTGGTTTTGTTAATATAGTCAGAAGAGGCCAGTTGTTTTTATTCCTGTTCAACATCCACAATCTTTAAAGCAAAACGCTTTACTTTGTCCTGAGATTCTCCCTCTTAGCAGTATGCTGCCCTGTTTTGCCTAGTCTTTTAAAACTCTTCACATTTTAAAAGGAGATCCACATTTCATACATTAGAGGTTATATTTACAGTGAAGTAAGCGTTCTACAGACATACATCTTCCTAGGATTTCTGTAGAACTGGAATGGTAGATGCCTCCAAAATAATTCAGAAAAAGGACAGAGAATGTTTCCTGTCACATCAGACTGACTCTAGAAGTGGAAGAGATATTTACTGTGTTTCCAAGTTCAGTAACTGTAGATAGTTCAGTTTTTGAATTACCACACAGGAAGCATAAGCATGACATAAATAAGTATTCTAAGTATTGTTCCTTGCATTAACTTAAGTCTGTTGAAAGCCAATTTCACAAATATTTTTGAGTCAGTTCACTTTTCTAAGAAGCTGTCCCTGTGGGCATGCAGGGGCTTAGTTAACTTAAAAGTTTTTGTTGGGCTGGCCTTACTTGGCTTTTTGTTTATACCCACTTTTTTTAAATCTGGCAACGAGATGAGCTCATCCAGAATTAAGTCCCCAAAAAGCTGATCAGTTTTTGTCAGTCAGGTTGCTGAACTGGTTTGCTACTGTTTGTGCAGGGACCAGCTCAAGTACAGGCCGAGAGGGAATGGATACTGTAGCCAGGAATTGAGGTGAGGGGTAGGAATATGGTAGCTGCCTAAATGTCATTCATTTATGAGTATCCTTGTTGCTCCTCACCAAAATGCTCAAAGTTCTTGGTATAGTGTAGTTACCTAAGTTAGTCGAGTTTGGTTTGTGTTGTCTTAGGTCATAAAAACTCGGGTATGTGTGATCTTACTTTCAGTAAACCAGCTAGCTTTCCTTAACACAGTCCCTCTCAGGTCTGGAGTTTGAAATAAAACCTTTGCATTTGAAAAAGAGTTTTCTTACATTTGCTGTTGTTCTAGACAATGTTAAGAATGTATCATTTTTCCAGTGTACTCATTCCCACTTGTGGAAGGGGCAACTAAGGTTATTAGTTCAAGCCTTTTCCTAGGCAGGGTTATAACAATTTGAACAGTTCTATGAGATTCTGCCTTTCTTGTTCCCCTCTCCCTGTTGCCATCTTCCTCCCCAGTTTCCATAGGTTGTGCACGTGAGTGGAGCATAATTATATATCCTTCTCAAAAGGATTTTGCAGCAGGCTAATGAAAAGTGTGACAGATGATTACAGGGCAGGAATGTGCGTGAGAGATTCCAGGGAGAATCCTTCAGTTAAGAATGAGAAGGTGCAGATATTGGTGTGTGGTGTAACACAGTAGAACCCTTGTTTTGAATTTTTCTGTGCTGAAGATAGTTGATATTTTCTTCAAACAGCATGTGATTTCACAGGGAAAGAGCAAATGCTGAGTTCTCTATGAGAGGAGTAAGATCAGGCTGCAGAAAGCAAGGTTCATAGCCAAGTTAGTGTCTTACTTCCATTTGTTCCCCAAGCTCTTAAAGATGAAGTCTTTAAATCTATGTCCCAGTAGTGCTTTGGAAGGACACAAAAGACTCCCAGCACTACTTTTAACACACGTTTGCAGGTAATGTGTTTTGGGGTTTTTGAGAAAGGATTTGTATGTAGTGTATCTGGCAGTGGATGGAGGAGCATTTCTGAAGTTGGATCAAAAGGTGCTTTCTGGGAACACCCATCTGCCATTATTTGCCCTCCCCTGTATAAGGGAGCCTTAGGTGACAGAGAAGAATGTTATTAACCAGGTCCAAGCAGGAAAAATACATGGAAGAGCAATCAGTCTGCTTTTACAGTTTGTTTTGATTCAGGCATTATAAGATGAAGTTGATTTTCTGCCCTTCTGTCTCTCTTACTCTGAGCTTAGATATGTTTGTCCTGTCTAGAAATTCTGCTTCTGAGCTAAGTCTTCATCTCCACCTCCTCCACATTCTCTGGGATGCTGTCTTTCAAAACAGTCTTGCTGTGCATAGAAATTGTAGAAGGCTTTGAGTATTGAAATCAACTTCTTACTAATGCAGCTCATTTCAAGATTTTTCTCCGTAATTCACCAGTTGCAGGAAAAACAAATTTGGATTCGGCCTTACCAGATTTTGTAAGGCCCATCAGTGCTTTCAGGGGGGGCTGGGTCTTGAGTGTCATTGGAGCTTTCCTCCAGATAATTCTTGAAAGTAGTTGTGCAAGTTCATTGAACTTGGTGCACATAGTAAAAACTACTGATAAATACTAGGCTAATGTATTAAGGAAGAATGCCTAGTCTAATAAATGATCTACATATTGGTCTGAAGGCAGTGTTGCAGAGCAATACTTAGTTGTGAACGTCATATAATGCCTTGGCAAAGTAAATGTTTAATCAGATAAAATTAAGAATAATAAAAAACCACTTATGTGTCATCTTAAATTAAGCCAGTAAGGGGAGAAAGATAAGTTGATATTGTTGTCAGAAGAGTGAGTAGTGTGATTTCTCCTGCTGTAGTTCCTTTGCTTGTAACCATGTATGAGGTTTAAAAGTTAAATCTGCTATTTTTTTGCTTTAATCTTAATATTCAATATAGGATGCTGAAGACTATTAACTTATTCCAGCATTTTCAATTTTGTTCTTATAGGGCTTTTCAAAACTTAACTGTGTACAAATGTCCGAGGTCATTCTTGTTTCTTTTAGACTTTTAGCTGTTATATTGACCATGAAATGGATGCTAACAGTTTCTTCTTTAACAGCATTGCAGAAATCCAGAAAGATGTGGAATATCGGCTGCCATTCACTGTAAACAACTTGACAATTAATATTAACATGTAAGTAGAGTGAGCTGTGTTTATGCACGTCTTGAAAATTAAAATTGTTCTAAAAGAAAAAAAAAAAAGCAGTAATAGAATATAAGTGGCTCCCAGCATGTAATTAGTTTCAGGAACCATTACCTGGATTTGTGTTAGTGGTTATAGTGATCTGAGTGAAACTGGTTCTGTACAAGATACACATGCTCACCTGAGAGCAAAATCTTACTCTGCTGCACTCAGTTCCTAAGATAGCTGTGTGATTTCAGTTGAAGGTAACCAGGGGAAAATGCTTGAGGGTTTCTGATAACTTCGATTCCCTACCACTGAAAATAAACTGGATTGGTAATTTACTGGTCTGCTGTAACTCCAAACTCTTACCCTGGTGAAGCTTCTGGATCATAAATTAAGTGATTTATTGGAATATTTCCTGTGAATTTCCTTTGAGGGGATGCTTTTGGTCTGGCAAATATTGATAGTATTCTGCTCACAAGTGTTTTATTACTTTGGCCTGCTGAGTTGGCCTGATATTCTTACAGGTTACACTGCATTGCATTTGTAGTAGTAACATTTGTAGTCAAAAATGTTCTTGTTATGCTAGAGCTTCTTTGCTGTCCATCAGTTGGTCAGAGCGTGGTGCTAATAACACCAAGGTCATGGGTTCGGTGCCCATATGGGCCATGCACTTAAGAGCTGGACTCAGGCATCCTTCTGGGTCCCTTCCATCTCAGAATATTCTGTGATAATTGCTCCTTTGTTATACTACAATTTTGCCCAGTAAATGCTCTTTTCAGTTTTGTGGAAGTCTGGTATTCCAGTCTGTTTGGACTTCTAGTTTTGTAACTGAATAATCTTTTTGTGTGCTTCATTCATTGTGAACTTCTCCATAACTGTTTTCATAGAAAAGTAAGTTTATGTAATTAATAGTGCTTTTTCTTTGCATGAGAAGCCTTCTTATGCAAACTTTATCATAGGATGTCGCTGTAGTAATAATTATTCTTGTATTTGCAGTTTGCTTCCACCTCAGTTTCCTCAGGAAAAACCAGTCATCAGTGTTTTCCCACCTGTGAGACATCATTTAATGGACAAGCAGGGAGTATATGTGACCGGTCCATTAATAAGTAATGTATGTATAATTTGTAGCTTCATGCCGATCTACTGTTAATAGCAATTTTAATAAATGTCCCACTAGATTATTGTTAATCCTTCTGGTAAAAAAGATTAGTATAGATCCTAATCTCTTTCAAACTGTATTTAGGGGGCCTGAAAACAGAAATTCAGAAGTGTTCAATATACTCCTAGTTACTCTTTTACTGATATCATTACTGACTTGAGTATTCCATGTATCTAAAACTGTTTTAAGTTAGGAAGGCTTAGAAAGTTACTTTTTTTTTTTTTTTTGTTATTATTATTAATTGCACAGTTCTTCCAACTACATTCCAGTGTATTCCAAATAAAGGAGAGGGATGCTTTAAGACGGTTTTGTAACATAGTTCTTTCTGGCCTAATCCTATTAGAATGGCATCAGGGTTTTAGCTCAAATATTCAGGATTTTAATATGCTGTTCTTTTTGTCAACAAGAATGTGCTTGTTTTTTGGAGTGGATGGAGGTTCTGACTCTGTCCGAATGCAGTTAATGCCTTTGTCCTCAGATATTTTAATTTTTTTTCCTCTTCTGTTGTTTTCACAAATGTAACTTGGTAACTAAAGTGGTGTTTTTTGGTTGTTCAATAGAAATGTGGTACTTCATTGATTCTCCACTGATAATGGAATATACAAAAGACTTTTAGTTTCTGTTCAATTCTGGGTGGCTTTATCACTTTATTTGGAGCCTATATATACACAATTTGCATTAACTGGTATGTCTGAAAAAGCTTTTCAGCTCTGTCACATTTTGTAACTCTTGGATTCCAGATATAATTTTTCTCCTTCACTGGGTTTTTTTTTTTTGTGTTTTTACCAGTTTACAATGCATTCTGATCTTGGAAAAATTATTCAGAGTTTACTGGATGAGTTTTGGAAGAATCCTCCAGTTCTAGCTCCTAGCTCAACATCATTTCCATAGTAAGTT
This sequence comes from Monarcha castaneiventris obscurior, assembly GCA_026261815.1. Classification (NCBI taxonomy): domain Eukaryota; kingdom Metazoa; phylum Chordata; class Aves; order Passeriformes; family Monarchidae; genus Monarcha; species Monarcha castaneiventris. Next base: position 28,298,516 of record JAMPIT010000433.1, read on the forward strand.
ATCAATAAACATAATAAATTGAACTATGTCTATTAATTTTTTTAAAAGAGACTAAACCAATTATAAGGAGGGCAGGAACAGGAGAAATATAATGGATATATTGGAAGAATTGGATTCCCTGTCCTTGCAAAATTTCATGTGCATGCGTGATGACCTGATTGTTTTGAGAAGGGATGCTAGGTTTCATTGGAGTTACTGTATCAACATGCCTGATGTAACTTTATATCTGTTTTCTTAAAAGAGAAATTTTTACATTATCAGATGAAATCTGGAATTTGCTGTACCTCATGATCTGAGCAGTTGTGGTTTTTCATATTGTGTTCATAATCTCCCAGGCTTAGGGCAGTTTCTGTTGCACCATGTGCAGCAGAAATTGTGTGATTTAAAGAATTGTATTAAATATGCAAAAGTGAACTGAGGTGTTCATACTCTGTCAGTACAACGGTAGTTCTCATGGTTGACAGTGATACACAGTTTAGATGCAGCTGCAGTTGTGAATTTAAAAAGAATCATTCATGTTATTTAGAAGTGATTACATGTGTGTTGCCCAAGCTATTAAATGCTATACCATAAATAAGAACTAATGTATGACACAGATGCTTTTCTCACAACTTTAGAATGGAAACAATTTAAAATTATGCTCTCATAAATTTTTGAGAAGTAGTTTTCTCATAATTAAGAGTGTAAGTGTGTATTTGGCTGCTCTACAAGAATGTGGATTAATGGAGTTCTATACTGTATTGCGGTATAAGACAAAAAGACTTACTATTTTGGAAGTAACTGAGAACAGAAAATACAAAGTTAGTTTATGCTCATTTGAAGATTCATTCTTACGTCTTATATGTGGTCTAGTAATTATAACTCAAATGATAAGAAATGTGCTGTAAGCAGTTGCTTGCTCATGGTTGTGGTTTTGTTTGTTTTCAGCCTTTTCAACAAACCAGCTGGAATGCTTCCTTTTGCTCCTCAGGGGTTTCCATTTCTCCCTCCATATCCACCTCAAGAAACAAACAGAACAATGGCAGCCATGCCCGTTTCTGAATCAGTTTCTTCAAGCTACACTACAGACAAGCCTGCTGCTCCCTCCTATGGCTTGATTGCTGATTTGCCACTGCCTGTTCCGACAGCAGAAGCGGTGCTTCAGGTCTGTGTGCTGAGTTTTGCTGCCTAAGCTGTCAGGCACTTGGTATAAATTCCCTCAAGGACACATAGGGCATTGCTGTAAAACTCAAGGATCAAGTTGTGGATAGGCAAACAGGCCTAGGGGCCAAAAAAACATGAGTATATCCAGCCAGAGAGACATCATGAACTCAACCAACATAGTGACTACTTTACCCCAACACAAAGTAATTAAATTCAAACCAAAATGTAATCAGTACAGGTTTTTTCACTCTCCTTCGAGCCTCATGTTGGGCGCCACTAGTATTTGTGCTGGTTTGGCCAAAATCTGGCAATATATCTTTTGAGAGAAAACCAGTTTCCAACCACCCTTCCCCCTACCAGGTTTGGGAAAAAAGAAATTTTCCTCGAAGGAAAGTGAAACAGGTAAAAACTATTTAATTTAACCAACACACAGGAAAAAGATAATAATGCTAAATAATAAAATCTCTCGCTGTGGAGAGGAACCTGGGAAGATTTCAGAGTCTGTCTGTAGGTGTGGTTCCTCCTTCTCCGGAGCTGGCGTGGGGGTGGGCCCCAACCCCACAGTGGGGAATTCTTCTGATGTGTTCTGATGTTGTTGGAACAGTCCAGAAGAGAAGAATGGAAAAACCAAAGTCCCAAGAAAACAAAATTCAGCTCTCTGTCTCGCACCAGAGGGGAAAAAAAACCCCAAAAAGTTGGCTGAAGAAGCAAAAAGAAGGGTGCTCCCTCCATGCTTCTGCAGCCAGAGAAACGCAGAGGAGGCTCTCTGTGTCCTTGGGAACTGCTTTGAAAAGTTGGTTTGGTTTTGGTTTTTTTTCTCCCCTCTCAAGCTCAGTTTAAAGGCCCAGAAAAAGGCACAAAATTAATTTTTTGGCATGGAGCCGTGATAGGGGATACACATCATAGAGTCACCCCAAGACAGGTCTGTGTGCTGAGTTTTGCTGCTTTAAGCTGTCAGACACTTGGTATAAGTTCCCTTGAGGACACACAGGGCATTGCTGTAAAACTCAAGGAAGCACCTGAGTGACTGCACTTCATTGTTTTGCTGGTGCTAGGAAAACAAAACTGTCATTCTGGCTTTGATGAAAAGTTTATTAGAGCTTGAAGTCAGAGCAACAAGTTTGTCTGAGTTTCAATGAAACTAGTGTTATACTAAAGACCTTTGATTCTTAGGGAGTTTTGTCTTGGAGCTGCACTCCCTCATAATGCAGCTGTAGCTGTATCTCCAACCACAGAAAATGTTTTTTTCTTTCTTTCCTTCTCAGAACCTATTAGGTGAGGGCAATGTGCAGTCTCAAGCCTTTATATGTAGAGTTTTATCTTGCATGTTTATACTCAAGCTCTCTATTGCTGATGAACTCTGGAAGGAATTTTATTTTTAATAAAACTTCGTATCTAAATGTTTAGTCTTTAATCAAATCATGTTTATAGAAACAAGTTTTCTTAGGCTTGGAAGGCATTTTTCTGGCTTTGTAGAGTTTAAATTTTCTACATTCTACGGAGACAACTGTTTTTTCCTTGTCTAAAACATTTATTTTTTTGAGGGATTACAGCTTTAAAAACCACCTGAAAGAGATCAAAATGTCAATTTCTTTCTCTGTTCTCACTTCACTGAGTTTTACTATTCTTGTGTATTTCCTCAGTCATCTAACTGTTTTCAAATGAAGGACGTGGCAAAACAGAATTATTTTCCTCCAAAACTGACTCGTCTTTTATGACCTGCCACCCCAAACATCTTCAAGCATTTTGTTGCATTGGTTGAGTTGTCTTCTGTTCAGAGACAAGTGCTACTGCTTCTTACTGCTTTTCCTGCTTTTCTTGTTGCTGGCAAATAATTAATCTTCAGGTTTTGATTGATCAGGTTAAATGTAAAGAAATTGCTCTTCAAAAACTTACTAAGCATTTCTAAACTTTTGTTCAGGTTGGCCAGAATGGATTTACATACAAGATGCCTGATGTCCCTGATACCTTTCCAGAACTCTCAGAACTAAGGTAAATTTTAAGAAGGTAGCTGAACTTTACATAGTTATTAAAAGGCAATTACTGCTCATCTGTATCTGGTTTTTGTCAGAAGTCTGTACACATCACTGAAAGGGTTTTGTAGAAATTATAAATAGGAGAACTACCATGTACCAAAATATTGGAGTCAGAAAATAACCCAGCCTGGTATTCAAATGTGCTGCTTCTTTAGGGTTTTGTTGGCAGGAGCAGTACTTGATTCAACACCAGGAAGAAGAGTATTTATGTTTTCTAACTATCAGTGTTTTGCTGTTTTCTGAGGCCTTGCCAGGGACTTAGTTTCTAGTAATTCAATAAGCTTAACTTTTGAAGGAGGAAATAGGACAGCTTGAGGCTGGTTCACAAAGTACATTCTCTTAAACTCCAAAGGACTGCAGTGCAAGGTAAACAGTGAACTGTTTTGTGAGCAGCTCAGCATGTTCAGGGCAGGCTGGGTTAGGCAAATCCAGGTGGTAAGTGTGCCAGCTGTCCCAGTGCAAATCACTGCTACATCTAAGTACTTCATACACATACTACACAAATACTTTCATCACCTTGTCATTATTCAAACAAACTGTATTAGTTACTATTCTCAGCGGCTTGCTCAGATCTAACGACACAGCTTCCTAGATCAGTTATGTGGGATAGAATAGGTTACAATTCACTATTAACTCCTTCAGATCTCACATCTTTCTGGTGATGTCATAGTTAAGCAATTGAAAACTCTGTCCTCTCAACTGGGGTGTTTTTTTTCTTTTCTTTTGAACCTTCCAAAGAGCCTGTTTAGTTTCGCCGATTCAGCTGTAAGTTCTAGCAGCATCCTTGTAACATAACAGCAAGTTAAGATTTTTTGCAGGGAAGTGTAATTTGTTTAAACAAAACATTTTAATCAAGCCTGGTCCTTTCATGAAGACTGGATTAAAATGCTGTAATTCTTCTGTTGGTAGTTGAGTTGAATGACACGGGTATTGAAGCTGTTCTGAATAGTTCTGTTCCTATACGTGGCAAGGTTTTGGTAGCTGGAGGGCTTTTTGAGTGGCCTTTGTGAGAAAGGGTCAGGAGCTGCCCTTGTGCCAGGCACAGCTGGTTTGGCAGCAAACACACTGCAGGATAGCTGAGTCTGTTAGTGAAGCAGATACAGGCTCAGAAAACATTTTAGAAAGAGCAGAGGCAGTGAGGATTGAGGGGAGGAATGGAAAAGTATGATAATCTGCAAATACCAAGGTCAGACAAGAAGGGGAAGTAGGAGGTGCTCCAAGTGCCAGAGCAGTTACTTTTCTGCAGCCCACAGAAGTTTTGGAAAAGACCACAGTAGAACAGGTATTTTAAAAAAGTACCCTGTAGCTGTGAGAGGACGTTGCTGGAGCAGTTATCCACACTGCAGTCCAGGAAAGACCCCATATTGGAGCAGGCAGATACGCCCCAAAGGAAGCTGCAGCCAGGTATTACCCAGACTTGAGTAGTGTCTCCTGCCAGGAACTGCAATCTGTGGAGCAGGGGTACAGTGTGAGAAGGAAGGAGAAGCAGAGATGAACTGTTAGGGACTGACTGCTAGATCTGCAATTCCCCCTTGCCCCAAGGAGCTGGAGGCAGGGGGAGGGGGTGTTGGGAATGAAGGAATGAAGTTGAACCTGAGGAAAAACAGAGCAAAGTGTTGTAGTTTTTGCCTTTCCTGCTCGCCATCCAATTCTTACTGTAATTGACAATAAATTCAGTAAAATTTTTCCAAGTGTGTTTTATGTGTGATTGCAATATTTTTATCTCAACCCCTGAAATTTTCCTCCATAGCCTGTTGAGAAGGGGGACTGGGAGAGCAGCTGGGTGGGCATCTGGAAGCTGGACACAGTCAACCCACAATAGTAGCATTATGGGAAGTAAGGCTTGAAATGGGAGATACTTTTTAACATGCAGCTTTTTAAATTCACTGCTGCACATAGTATAGCCCACAATCCAGGAGAAAGGGGAAAAATAAGTTGTAGTCAAGTGTCATATTTGTAAAGTAAAAAAAAAACCCTTAAACTTTGGTAGAAATTATTTTACATGTGGTGTTTTCTGTTAGATTTAAATCTACTTTCTTTCTGTTTGAATACAGTATATCACAGCTGACCAGTATGAATGAGCAAGAGGAGGTGTTACTGGAACAGTTTGTGACTCTTCCACAACTGAAGCAAGTCATTACTGATAGAGATGAGTTAGTGAAAAGCATTGAAGAGTTGGCAAGTAAGCTGTCAAAATGTTAACATGTGTGACTGTGTTCTCTGAACTAAATCTTTTAAAAAAAAGTAGTAATGGTGATTTTATTTTCCAGAAAAAAACTTGTTGCTGGAGCCTAGTCTTGAGGCAAAAAGACAGGCAGTGTTGGATAAAGTAAGTGAACAATAAAGTCATCTTCAGATATATTAGTGGTAATATCTAGGGTTTTTTCAAGGTGACAATGTTCTTTTTCTTTTTCCTTCCAGTATGAGCAACTCACGCAAATGAAAGCAGCCTTTGAAAAAAAGATGCAAAGACAGCATGAACTTAGTGAGGTATAATTCCTATATGTCAACCTTTAAGAATATTTCGGTAAATCTGAACTTTTGATTTGCATCTTTAACCATTAAGAATATTCTTTTGGTTAAACTCTGATTTAATATGAAGTAGATTAAGTATTTCATGCAGTATGAAAAAAATGCGATGATGTAACAAAAAGTTAAAAGCAAAACAATTGATTTTTTGGCTGAGTTTTTGTTTTTTTACTGCTACAATAGAAGCAAAGTTGAAAGAAAAGAGTGATGTACATCTGGAGCTGTTTAGTACAATCCTGGTCCAAACCAGTTTTAGGAATAGAATAGTTTTTAAAGAAGACTTGTTCAATTAATGCTACTCATTTAACATAATGAGCCTGTAAAACTGTACCAGATGAAAGTGCTCAATAACTTCAGAAACCTAAATTCTGCACTTCACTGGACATGCTTACTTTGGGCAATATGTTGTATGTGCTGTCAAACCTTGCACATTCTACAGCACAAATAGGGTAAAGCTATTACTTCAGAAAGTATTGGAGGAGAATAACTTCTTGGTATGTTTACCAAGGTGTTCATTAGAAGATGTAACTTCTAATAAACCACTTTCTGCACTAAAATCTTCATAATTTGCAAGATTCATCACCTGAGAATGCAACAGTCCATCAAATTAGCGTGCATAGTACCTGAATTTCAGAATGCCCCCAAAATAACAAAATACAAAATAACAAAAACACCCCAAAAAAGTTGCATGACAGCAAACAGAATGATTTCATAGATGATCTACATGTATTAGACTTTTCCTCACTTGAAAATCAGAACAGTCTGACTTCTAATGCCTCCTTGGACTTTAAAGTGGGCAGAGATAGTTGACATTGATAAACCTTCTATTTTTGGAAGAAACCACTTAAGAACAGGACATAGTATCCCACTGCTGTATTCCTTTTTCTAAGTTAGATTTGCTGATTCAATTTAGTGATGGATAGGAGGCTGAAAGTTGAGGAATAGCAGGTGAATTTTTCTGCTTTTTTCCCATATATGCTATAGCTTCATGTATTGATGTTTGCTCTGCACTACATAGTATCTCCTGCTCTCTTTCCTTCAAATTTCCAAACCAGTATTTTTACTTGTACTGTGAGTGAATTTTAGTCATCTTTTATTAGAGCAAACTCTCCATATTTTGTACAAAATTAATTTAACAGGAAATTTTTGATTACATTCTGATTACATTTTACAGTACATAAGTAAAATATTTTTCATAGGGTAGATGAAGGTTAGGCCAAGCATCTGAAATCTATAAATACCTTAATTTTGCAGTTCTGGCTCTGTACAGACTCCTACTGGATGTGAATCATGTCCTGATTAACTGCCCAGACATATTAGAGAAAAAATAATTAAATTGTATGCAATAAACAGAAGTAAGGTTTGAGGTTTATAAGAACAGAAAAATGAGTATACTGGTTTAGATTAGCAGCCCATCTACTTCTTGAGTAGGTACTTTTTGCTTTCCTGTCTTCTTCTCCACAATCATTTCAAGGGTATTTAAAAGCTAAACAGTAAGTGTTTTTTACCTTTTTGTACTTCTCAGGTTCACAACTGATTTTCAAAAGTAGATCCTATTTATTGAAGACACTTGAAATGTTAGTTCTACTCAGAAATCATGCACTTGAGAACTTGTCAGATTTCCAAGCTGGATGCTTTCTACAGTGTAGGGTAAAAGTTGAAAAACTTTATTCATTTGTGTGAATGACTGTGTATCAAGACCTAAACTAGCAACACTTTTCTCACATTGAATCCTTTCTAGTTTAACGAGCTATGCTGTTTCTTGGAGATGGAGCTTCATCTGGTTGCTTAGGCTTTTGTGTAGCAAATAGCACTCTATCCACGTTCCATGTTTATATAGTCATTTATCCTCTTGGAAATGTAAGTTTTAATGGACAGGTTAATATTACGTTGGATTTTTTATTTTCTCAGAGTTGCAGTCCAAGTGCTCTGCAGGCCAGACTTAAAGTAGCTGCTCATGAAGCTGAAGAGGAGTCTGACACTATTGCGGAAGACTTCTTGGAAGGCAAAACAGAGATAGATGACTTTCTTAGTAGTTTCATGGAAAAGAGAACGGTATGTGATATAGTTCTAATCCAAGACATGTACAACACATAGTGAATAAGCTTAGGCCTTTTTTTTTAACAGTTTGAGCAGTTCTGTAATTCAGAACAGTGCTTTAGTGAGCTTTGACAGAAGGGAAAAAATCTCCTTAAATGGCTTCAGTCTATTTAGACTATAATCTGCATGTTAAAGGCACATATTTTTAAGACAGGAGTGCAAAGGTCTCCTGTATTAGACCTTATTCATGTGTTGTTGCAGATATTTTTGTGCCAGTTTCTTCTGTATCTTGTATAGATGTAGGGGAAGATAGCCACATCCTAAATCTCAAATTTGGAAGGTTGACATAAACTGACATGTTGCATTAAACAACCGTCCTACATTAAAACAATGTTTTATTTATGAAATTTCTTAAACAAATTCTGTTGATGGCTATCATCAAATAAGTAACTGAAGTTCAAAACCCACCATTCTTGCTCATGCTGTGACAAAAGTAACTTGCCAAGTAGTCTACCTTTGTTTAAAGATGCCCAATAAATGCATTTTATAACATTGGAAACAATCCTCTTGTAAGCAGTTTTGGATGGAATAATGTTATCAATATAGACTGTTTTTCAGCCTGAAGCTTGGAAGGGAGGTAGGTCAGGCAGGTTTTCTTTTTCTAAAGAGCCTGTAAAATAGCTAAATCATTAAGGAGAAACTGCATTATAAAAAATTGCATTTAGAATTCAGTCTTGTGTGTCTTGTTTCATAGCTCTGCCACTGCAGACGAGCCAAAGAGGAAAAACTTCAACAGGCAATAGCAATGCACAGCCAATTTCATGCTCCGCTATAGGTAAACTTCGTTTTTTAAACAATTTACCTTATTATTACACACTTGGTAACTGCAAATGGATTTGTTACAGTGCTTAGTGTTCTAATAACACTTTCTGTGGAAATCAAGTATGTCCTGCATCTGTTGTTACTTGTATTTAAAACATAACTTCTGGAGAAATTAAAATATCTAATTATGGAAATTTGTCTTTACAGACTTCCTGCAAACTACACCTGCCAAGAGAATGAATGAGAGACCCAATAAAGCACACTTTTTAATAACTATTATTTGCAAATAAGCATTTCATCTTATCTGGTTGTATTTATAGGAGAGATTGTATACAGAGTTGGGATGGTTTTTGTACAAACTAGAATGTCTCTTTATATTCTCATTGTACTCAAGAATCCTTCTATTGCAATCTTTGCATTAATTTCTTGTATTTATTGTTGATAGTTATAATATTTAAGTTCCCTGCTGCTATACTCCATTATTCAGAGATTAAATATCTAAACATGTAATTTTGACTAGCTTTTTACATTTTTATAAAAACATAATTCATATCTTTTGTATTTTGAACTTTAACCATAGATTTGGCTTAATCTGTGGAAGACTTCAAGTGTTGATAGGACTTTGGAAACTAAAAACGTTCTTAATGGACATCGTCAGTGGATTCACAAGCTGTCTTTTCTTGAAGCCAAAATATTAAAGAACAAGGTTTATTTACTTCTAAGTAATAACAGAAAACTAAGCGTAGCTTGTATTGTGTTTTGGATAAGAAGATTGGGGATTAAGCAAAGGATGTGTTGGAAAAAAATTATATTGGAATCAAAATAGAATAAATGGTCTCTGCGTAGATTTGGTATGTTGCTTAGTAGCACTGATGCACTGATTTTCAAGAGTGGCTTGGTACCTACCACTAATTAAACACAATTTTCATCTAACACTTTCATTTTCCTTTTTTTGTCCATAAAGGAATAACAATCAGGTCACTTTCCTGTTTCTGTTTTATGCAATATAAATATGTTCATCATGTGAGGAACTCAGAACTTTGCAAAAACTAGTTCTGAAGTTCTTTGGAAAATAGCAATTATTTTTTCCTAATTTTAAGAAACAAAGAAACTAATTTGGTTGGAGTTGCATAGTGTCACATGGTAAGGCAAGTGATGAAATCTGGAAGTGAATCTTAATTCTGAGCTTTAATCAATGAATCTTGCCTCTGGTAAGATGGTGGTCTTAGGATGGGGGTGTGTCTGATGAGAAGGGATAGGACCAAATGCAATATTCTGTAGGAGAAAATTACAGCCCCTAAATACATGCATGTATTTTCTCTCTTGTTATTGCAAGAAGATATTCTTTTTCTTAACCTTCTCAATGCACTAGGTTTTCATGGAAACAGTCAAGAACAAAGAGGAGTAGAAGGAATTGTACGGTTTTGAGAGTTAAATAGGATTAGGTGCTGATTAAGTAATGTATCAGAAATCCTGCTTCTTTCTTGTCAGGAAGCAGTCTGGAGATAAACCTCTTAGCCAAGACTCTACCTCTATGTTACTTAGATAGGATCACAGAACATGGCAGGTTCAAGTCTCAAACTGCAGCACAAGCACAGTCCTAACGTGTACTTTTCTGTGTTGCTGATCTTCAGTGCTAAACTTGATATTCTTCCAGCAAAATGTGGTATTTCTTCTGAATGAAGGAAAGTGAGTAAGGAAAATCACCTAAGTGCAAGAAGTCTGTTCCACAGCCTAGTGAGTCTTCAGTCTCAGCCCTGCCATTCGTTACAGTTGTGTGGTTGTCCTAAGCTGTTGCTTTTCAGGGGGAGTAAACTATTCACTGGTATTTTATAGGACCTATTTTAAAGCTGATCCAAATTCTGAGATTAGCTGTCCCAAGGAAATAGATCTGTGGTCCAAATCAAAGATACTTACGTGTCTGAAAAAATATCAACACTTTCTAAGTGGAATGGTTAGCAATAATTTTAGAGGATCTTATTCCAAAAAATGTGCTGCTTGTATATTGACATAGCACTTCTGCTAATGTGCTAACTAAAGCCTTAGATTATGTAGGCATCCACGTGATTCTGAACTTGGGTCTATGAGTAGTGTGATTTCTGCAGCTGTGGAGAAGAGTTAGATGTAAGTTACTACTGTTCTCTTCTTGGCAAAATCCCATCTATTTTTGTACTGAGTTATTGTTTCTGATCTCGTTCTGAGGATCTAGTTAACACTCATTACTAAACACAATTCTATATGGAGCTGTTTTGTTGTTGTTTTTTCTTCCTTGTGAACAGAGAAAGGAATGGATGACCAGACATCTGGTGCTCTTGCAGTATTGGGCTAGTATCTTCTTTATACGTTTTATAACAGCACAGAAGGACAGGCTTCTGTTCTCATCTGCCAGGTATTGTCATGCTCTACTGTCACTGAACTCTTTAGCCAGGTCACCTTCAGGGGATTTACCAGTACAAGTTCTGGACACTTCAGCTTTTCCTCTTATGTCAGCTTTCCTCTTACTTTTGTGAGCAAATTTTTAAATTGGGAAGTTCTCCATGGAGTCTTTCTGATGGTAGTGGACTAGAATCTGCAAGAAAATGTCAGTGTTCAATGTAAGTTCAGTGTTTGTTGTTCAGGGATTTGAAAGTTAAGTTCTCTTTTCTCTCTTTCTATTCTCTGATATCATTGGTCCTGTTCTTTGGATTTTTTTCCCTTATTTTTAGCCTCTGCAGTCACAAACTCATCCTATAGAAAAGAAGCACAGAAGTCTCTGTATTCGATGATGAGGTACACTGGATTAGCTGTAGGAATCCTGTCACATCCAAGAATGTCCAGCTTGTTTCTGGTCTTTAAGGGCCAACCTGCTGCTGGTTGGGGTGGTTTTTGAGGGGTTTTTTTGTTGTTTTGTTTTTCTTTTCTTTTAGTCCTACACTTGTGCTTTTCGTGGTCTACTTTCACCAGAAGACTAGGTAGAACACTGATAACACTCTGTCAGAGTTAGGGTTTTTGCTTCTAGCATGCTGGTAGCTCACTGTTAAGCACATTCTTTACCTTATTTTGACAAAATACAGAGTGTAGGTATAAATCCAGCTTTAAGCAGTTGCCCCCCGTAAAGTGTAAGAGAATAGCAGCTGCTGTTAGGTGCATATTTTAGAGGTTTTTGAAATATGTCAAGTGAACTTTTAAGCAATCTGGAATAACAGGCTATGTACAATGACTTGTTTCTTGGGAGCCTTGCACAATGTCATGCTCAGGTGGGAGCATGGGAAAGTCAGCTCAGTGAACAAGAAATACAAGAGTAAGGAGATGGCTCATCTCTGATGTTGCAGTAGTGTGAGGGGGAGTGTACTTTCTGTGTTGTAACTGCTAATTGAGTCTGGGGTTTGCCTAATTTTAATACCTGATCTTACTCCTAGATCACAGAATGGGCCATGTTGGAAGCGTCCACACCAGGTCATTTGGTCCAGCCTCCCTGCTCAAGCAAGGGCACAGGACTGTGTCCTGATGGTTCTTGAATATCTCCAGTGAGGGAGACTCCACAGCCTCTCTGGGCAATCTGTTCCAGTGCTCAGTCACCCACACAGGAAAGAACTTCCTCATATTCAGGTGGAACTTCTTGGGCATCAGTTTCTTCCATTTGCCTCTTGTGGTATTGTTCAGCACCACCAAGAAAAGCCTAGCTCCGTCCTCTTGGCACCCTTTTTTCAGATACATATAGACATTGATGGGGTCCTCTCTCAGTCTTTGCCAGACTAAACAGGCCCAGCTCCCTCAGCCTATTCTCATAAGTGAGGTGTTCCACTCATCTTTGTTGCCCTCTGCTGGACCCACTCCAGGAGCTCCATGTCTTCCTTGTACTGACAAACCCAGAACTATTCTCCCCCAGGTGCAGGACCCTGCATTTGCCTTTGTTGAATTTCAGAAGGTTCTTCTCTGCCCATCCCTCCAGTCTGTCGAGATCCTTCTGAAGGGCTGCACAGCACTCTGGGATGTTGGCTGCTCCTCCCAGCTTTGTGTCATCAGTGAACTTGCTGAGGAGGCACAATGCCAGCCACCACTGCAAACAAGACACTATGATAAAGTCAGTTCTAAGCAGTATGTTCTATAATTCTGTTGTTTGCTCTTTACATACTCTAGCAGCTTTGCCACTTAGGACCTGGACCAAATGTGGAAGTTAGAAATCTTACAGTTTTATACTTGTCCAAGTTCTAGCTACTTTCAAAGACTATGATAAATCTTTATAAAATAGAGACTTAAGAGATCTTCAGGTAAAACTCAGTTAAAACTCTGTCAACAAAGTCAGCTATCAGAGCCTTAATTATTCTGAACAGTAAATACTGTAATATGTTAAATGGTTTAGGATTTTAATGTATCTTGTAGTTGTCTAACTTATAGTTGGGCATTGCAGGACTTTTTGAGTTGATGCAGTACAATACTCAAGGACAAACTTTTTATCTTCGTGTGCAGTGGTTTACGCACCACCTGTTCAGCCATTTCAACAGCAGTAATTCTTGGTTTTACCTTCACTAAAATGGGCTTTGAAAACCTGTATTGCATCTCTGGCTTATGTAAATGCCTTGTTTCAGTCAGATACCTTGTAGACATGACACTCCTATGCAGTAATCTATAAAGAGAGCCTATATTTCAATAATAAGGGAATACCTCAACATAAAGAACTGTGTTCTTTAGTCTTCAGAAAGGGAATAAATTCATCTGAATAACCTTAGCAACAGACTTAGTCCTTGCCTGAATTCAGTCATGATTCTGTTGGACCTATAAGGTTTCGTTAGCTTCTTTACAGAATGATTTATGTTTAAAAATGAGTACATTTTATTTTAAGATTCAACATTATTTTATTTGCTGGTTTCAGGTGCTTTACTGGCAATTTAAATGATATAAGTAAATTTAAATGTTTATTTTATCTTCTTAGCATTGCACTCTGGCACCTCTCTGAATTCAGGGTTTGCAGTACACTTGGCTTAAGATCTTTGGCATATTTTTCATGTGTCTTAGTGCTGTCATAAGTTGACCTTACGACCATAAACTCACCCAGCACATGTTCCTCCCTTCCCAAATGAATTGTCAGTGACTTACCTGTCCTTGGAGGATTTTTCAGTCACTGTGATGATGACCTGTCTCTGCACTACAGAGTGTAAGGGTGACCAGCCAATCTAAAAGCTGCACTCAGCTTTCAGCCTGCACCCAGAAGCAGCCCCTGGCCTTGGCTATGTTTGTGATCTACTTGAGAGCTTTTGCGTGCAGATCAGGAGAGTATCCACAAAAAAGTATCAGGTTAGCTGGTCAACAGTGATGACACTCTTATCTTCATTGCAAAGGCTATCCCCACTTTGTTGCTGGAGTTTAATTGTTACTTGTTTGTGTCATTAAACATCTTTCATGCTGTGAACCTGTGCCCTGGCTTGCCTCTGTCTTCAAAGAACGTGGTTCCGTACCTTACTTGCTGATTTTACAAAGAGCTTTCCTTCCTTGCCTTCCTCCTTTTACTTTTTGTTTCTATCTTTTTATTTTTTAATGGTACCATGTTGTTGTGCCCTGCAACTACTTAATTTTATTTTTCAGCTTTTTAGAATCCATTACTGGTTTACTACATTTGTGTCTTGTATAGAGTTACCAATAAAAGCAGCTAGCAAATAGTTTTCCTTCTCTGCTTCAGATGGTGATCTTCTGTAAAGAAGGCTTCAGCTGTTTGATCCCATTGCCTTCGGTGTCCCTTAGAGGCACGTTTTCATACTAAAGAGCAGCCTGAGCCTAGTGAGGCCTTTCCAGCAATTTAATTACATTCATCTGTGTCCTGTTTCAAATTACAGTGGGCTTACTGCAGTGGGCCAAATTTGCAAAGATTTGCAAGGCTACAAGAAACCAATGTAGTTAATAGTGAAGTCTTCTTTTTTTTTTGCATGTCCTAAAATAAAAGAAATACAGGGGTATAACATGGTCCCATATAATTAACACAATTGACAAGACTAAGTTTTCTTAGTCATCAGTTGTAGATTCCTCCACAACTGAAATTACTGGATTCAAGTGTCAGAGCAGGGAAGATATAAGAATCCCTTGATCTTAATGACGAAGTGACTCTTGAGTAAATGAAGAGCTCTATTAGAAAAATGAGGAAAGCAAACCTTTGCTTCATTCTCTGGTGTGAAATAACATTACATAACACCTAAGTTTTTATTTGAAGGTGTTTCTCATTAGCCTGATGATGCCACAAATATATACAAGTACGATGAAAGCAGTAGTAGTTAATGCAAAATTCCAAGGACTGAAAGACACATCACAGAGGGCTGCTAAGTGAAGGCTTAATAAAGAAACTGTTAATATGTTCATATTTTAGTTGTAAAGCTAGTTACAAGGAGTTGCATAAGCAACACAAAGACAGTGCTTTGAATTTGTATATGTTGCTCTTCTGCATTTATTTCTAGACATGTCTAGTAGAACACAATATCATCATATACAATTTTACATTTTAAAGATGTACAATAACATTTCCCATTTCCAAACTGATTTTTAGGCAGAATATTTGTGTGTTTTGTTTTCATTTCTGACTTTGCAGCATGTTTCTTTAGTTTGAGAAAACCCATTCAAAGTTTCCTTTAATGCCATAAAGTTTACAGGCTATGTTTAAAATACGAAACATTTTTAAAAGTGCAGTTAAAATCAGGGCTTTCATTTATTAAAAATTCATAAAGATTTAAAACCAGAAGGATAGATTCTCAACAGAATATAATTTATAATCGTATTTATTTGAATTGAGCTATAGTGATTTATCAAATTGAGGATCTGGCCTTTCCAATATAATGTTAAGAGAAACCTTGCTGTTAAGAATTATTTGTTCAAAAACAGCAGCTCCCTTCAGATAGTAATAATACTGAAGTTCACCTATTCACTTTTAATAACATGTTCACAGAACAGAATGAAAAGCCATTTCATGAAAGCACACTGAATAATAAAATCTAAGGATTCTAAATTGAGGTATATTTATATAATACAGTTCTGCCTGTAAGTCTGTACTTGAAGGAGTAGTGTGAAATGCAATCAAAGTAAACTTACATTACTACCATTTTGCTCTACTAGAGTTCAATGCTGCATTGCCTCCAAGCAGGTAAAAGCAATCATATGATTATATTTTTAACTGCTGGCTTTAACTAAAATTAAAAAAACAAAAACAACAACAACAACAAAACCAAACAAACTTGAGCAAGTTGTAGCCTAATATGGCCACCTTTTTAGTGAGTTTCAAGACATTCCAAATTTTGAACATTTTTCAGTTGTTTACTTCTGAACTGCTGATTATGAAAACTATTACTTCTATTTTTAAAAATATGAGAATTATTAAATGAGATTAAACTTTCTGGTGAATGGTGCATCAGTCCTTTTCTTAAATTAGTATTGCTGTGCTCTGTTCAGGTTGGCAAATACTAAAAGGGAAATTTTGTGTGAGGATGAAAAACACCAGTTGGTTATGGTTAGTTTATTTTGAACAACAAAATTTGGAAGAAATATTCTTTATAACAGTTCCTTTATGGGCATAGCTTTCCTTTACTTACAAATTCAGAGTGATGTTTTCATGAGTGATTTCTGTAAGTGATTTTATATTTCCTATTCTCTCCACTGTATCTGTACCTCACTCCCACTCAAATAAAACATTTTCAAGTAGGAATCAAAATAGGCTGAAGAATTTGGGATTTTATCACCTTTAAAATTTTACCTGTATATCTTATGTAGGTGGTTTGGAACAAGGGTAAGATAGAAACAAACTCGGTAACAAAACCTAAAGAGGCAAGAGTAAACTGCCTCATGTACCTTTTGTTACAGTGGGGTGTTTTAGCAAAAAGGCTGAATATTGTTATAGTCCTTGAAGTTTTGGTCACAGAAACTACTGAACTTTCAACACTGGTTGAGGATTGAGTACAAATGGGATGCATTCAGATGCAGCAGCAGCAACTGCTTAGTAATGGATTTTTTCAGAATCAAAGTTTCATTTGTCCCCTGAGCCAGTATGTCCATTTATTAGTTTTACTTTGCTGTAAAGGATTTTAGTAGGAGAATATGCAAAATAATTGTTCAAACCTCTTGTGAAGAAAAAAAGGTCTGAAGGTAAAGGAGCTCTACAAAAATAAGTTTTGACTGCTTCACCAGTAAGGCTAACACTAATGCATCTTCCGCCTTGTGTAAGAGAGTACTTTGGAATTTCACATCTTAGGAAAAGAACTATTGTCTTGTCCAATAAATAATTCTGGAAATATACAAAGTAAGGAATAATTATGTACAGCATTGATAAAACAACCACATTGGCTTAATGAAGTATAACAGCGGATATTACCTTTCTTTAGCGTTATGTCTTAAAATTAATAATAGCTTGTTCTGCTTAGATCTTTACTTACACAATTGCACAGTTCCCTTTCTTTGGATTATTTCTTTAGGCCACAGACCACTTGCATTCTTAATCTGATGAAAAGATGTCATTCCAGACTGTGTAAGACTCAACTTCATCTGAGTCCTTGCTGCTGTGAAGGTATTTCAGCCTGCCAGAAAAACAGCCTCATCAGAGTCCTTGCCACTGTCTTCACTAGGCAAGCAGCCACCCCCACTTGGGGACCTACAGCTTAAGTCCTCCACACCAGACTCCTGATCACTGTTGGCTGAGAGGTCAGGATCAGAGCTTTTCAGGTTGTCCTGTGTCAAAATCAGGGCAGAATCTTCTTCATCCCCTTGTGAAGGGCTCCGGGATGGGAATGATTTCAGATCATTGCTATACTCCTGGGGAGTGTTAGCTAAGCTGTTGTTGGAAGTATACAGTCCAGTCTGTTTGCTTCGGTGTTGTTGCTTACTCTTGACTTTATTATCACCCAACTGTGATTTCTGAAGATTCGCCAGTCTCTAAAATAAAGGAAATAGTATATATGACATGGACACATTTAGGGCCCAGAAATCCTCTTACATGTCCTTGCATTTTTTTCTTTTTAAGTAAGTTTTCAGAGCTCAACCCACCCTTGAAAACTGCTTATTTGCATTTATGGAGTATGAGAAGTGCATAATTTATCACAAACCAATGCTGAATTACAGCATTCGTCTGAACTATAATTCCCTCTGAGTTACAGAAGGATTAAACTTACTTTCAGTAGTACTTGTGCAACAACACAGGTAAAATTTTATCCTTAGAGAAAAGAGTCCACTTTTGTGTCTTAAATGCAAAACATTCACAGTAATTTATCTGAGAACAAAGATGATGGCTGAACATTCTCATTCCAGAAAAGGATATAGCGTGTAGGGGACTCTGCAGCCTATGGAGCTGGGTTTCATTTATCATCAGTTACCAAGTCTGGGATGTCAAGCTCAACTGTTTATTACCTCTTGTAAGACTTCCAGCTCTTCTTCCAGCTGCTGAGTTTCTTCCTTCACTGCCATCAGATAATCAGTAACTGACTGTCGAGGATGCAGCCCCTTTTCAAAGCGGTTGTACATACCACTCCAGAACCTGGAATTGATGGGCAGGTCAGGAATTTTCCCATTTGGTGAAGTAGCCTCACAAAACTTAAATACACACTCTTTTTTTCTCTTTTTTTTCCCCCCAGACACATTGTCCTAAATGATCTATCCATGCTTATTCATCATTAGACTGCATACACATCAGTTCATAGACATTTAGCACGATTTGTGGTTCATTTGCATTTGCTCTGTCCTGAAGGTGTAACTCTGTGGACATGGGCAGCTCAAACTGATTCTGATACACAGTAGAAAGAAAGGTGAATGTAACTTAGATCACATGACTGAGAAAGGTTCACTGAATGCAAAATATTGGAGGGTTTTTTGGTATTATTTTCTTGTACACTATGGGCTTTAGAGCAATGGCACCTATAAAACAGCCCAGGATAAAGACAGTTTTTCATATTTCTAGCTCTTAATTGTTGCTCAACTTCCCATGAAGTCAGCTTTGAAATTCTGTATTATTTTAGTGCTCCTCCTGCCTTCCTGGCAATATAGCCTCAGGCAGGCCCTGAGAGTGTAACCAGTTCACCAGACAGGTTAAGTAGCCGAGCCCTGCTGTCAGCTGCAGCTGTCTGGCCAAGTAGCTGACAGATATTTTTGGAGCACGTGCATGCTGCTTAGTGGCTTATTACTCCTATCCCAATAGTATACCATTTAAATCACATTCCCCCTTACGTTTATCATCTGATAACTCATGGCTTGGAAATCTTTACGCACCCAAGTAATTCGATTAAAATCAACAGGATTACTTATCCATTGGAGGATCTGCTGTATCAGTACTTCTTTTATAAATCCCACTGTCCCAAAGAATGTGATTAATGACTATTTTTAAATTGTTTTAAAGTAGATGTGACCTGGTATAATAGAAATGAAAGAATTCAATTTCTGTCATTTAGGATTTTTACTGACTTTTTAACGGGTGTTACTGCTTGCAAGTGGAAAATTGATCAGCTTTACTTAAATCATAGTTTTTATTAATTTCTATTCAAGTTCTCCTGAAGTTTGTTAAGACTAATGGCACAAATAATTAAGTCAGAATGTCAACAGTAACATTTCTAAAGTGATGATATTTTGTTACATTCTGAAAAAATATCGGGTAAAACTTAACTTAGTTTTACCTGATATAACAACATGGGGAAAATCTGCTTTTTTTTTAATGAAATCATATAATTTCTTGAAAAGATCCCTTGTATTTTTGACACCAATTTGTCACCAAATTTGACACCAATTTTGATTGAAATTAACATCACAAAAACTCGGTATGGAGGAAGTTAAAGCAACTATAAATTTAGAAACAACAGATGAGAACAGAACTGAAAGAAGCAGTTCTCAGTGGAAGAAGTGAGTAACCATGAAATTAGGACACACAACTATCAATATAGCTTTAATCTTAAGCTTCTTTTCAGACTAATACTCTTGTGGAATGGTGCAGAGGTGTTGGCTGACTATAAGCACGAGGAACAAACACACTGCATCTGAGACTGAATTAACTCTATAAACTGCCTTATAGAACAAGAAATTCTTATATACAAAGGCATTCTGTTCTGTACTATCACGTCCTACAACTCCCAGTAGCAAGTGACGCTACTTACTTGTACAAGAAGTTGCATGGAGCGATCTGTGGGTGCAGGGTCCCTTGGGTCTGACTGTGGTCTGACCTGTACAAAGGATTCAAGTAATCGGCACGATTTTTCCACAAGTGAGCCCACAATGAATACGTTCTTTCTTTGATTCTGAAAAACAATACATCAAATAAAAATATATTTAAGCCTCTGTTACAGTTCAGGGATAGCTAAAGCTTAGGTGCAGCATTCTAGTCCTCTGTACTCCCAGTTTACAATCGGCTTCCTTAACAGAATTAGACTTAAGTTACAAGCATAGAGAAACAGAGACCCATATTTCCTTGTTGGTCACTAAAAGCAAAATCCAATCCATTTCCCATAAAGTGAAAGCAGCTGGAGCGAGTAGGTGGAGAGATCGGTTCCTTTGTGAGGTGGAGAGGATCACTTCCATAAAGTGAGCTTTCAGACTGATCTCCGCACCAAAAGGATCCCCACAGTTAAATGCACTCAGCTCCTGCTGAGCTGCAATTTCTTACACAGTTGGGTCTTGGAATGTGATCTGTGAAGGTTTTGATTTTAAATGGACTGTGGCACGGTGGCTGCTCTGCATTTAAGCAATGAAAGGGACCACATGGCAGCAGCCAGCAGTAACCAGCACCTTCCTCTCATTGCTACTGCTGACATGATCAGGATGCTTGAGAAAAGCAATGGATATCATCATGTATCAAGGACCCAGGGCCCTGGGAAGCAGATACGATGACAAGCACTGCCAGGAATGATGATGCTGTCTTTGTTGGGGCCTCAGGGCAGGTAGATTAATTCGTAGTTGCTTTGGGGCCAGACAGCAGAAGGACAGTTTGCTGACTCAGTCCTAGGGAGGGCTACCAGACAAAAAGACAATAAGGAAGTACTACCTAAGACAGCAGGACTAAAATGTCCTGACATGAGATCCAAAGACAGGTTAAAACACAGAGGAGCAGTAACTCTTAAACTGAGAACTTAACTAAAGTTACTGTCATTTTATACTAGTTACAGAGCCAGCTTGCCTTGTATTTTGTCAGGGCTGCAGTAAAGGTAGGCCCACATGGCTGAAGGCATAATGCTCTTGTCAATTTTCACTAATCCCTGTCATGCACACCATGGATTATGCTCCTAGCAGAGCTACACTGCAGAGGATCAACTTTTTTTGGTATTAATCTGTGTTGCCAGAAGACAGCAGGCACCCTGTGCCTTATGAAACACGTACATACAGACTGGAGAATGTCTGACTCCTCAATACACCACCAGCCACAGACCCCATGCATAAATATGCTACTAAAGAAAACATTTTCATACTTCAGCTCTCGTCTCTCCTTCTGGCTGTTACACAGGAAATTCCCAAACTGGCAAGAATAGACATGATGTTGTATGTGGATGAGGAATCTCTCATTGAATTCAAAAGCACAAGGAAACTGTTCCATTAACTGCCAAACACATTCGATGAATTGGTCAATAACAGGTGATATCTCCTTTGGATCTCCCTCTAAATTGCCATACCTGAAACAAGACAAGATACATTCAATTATAACCTGAATTCCTGTAGGAAAACTGAATTAACTCTAAGGAAAACAAACCCCTCACTTCTAGTGTGCAGGTTACATCATAGGCATTCCTTTCTAAAATCTCAACTACTAGTCTATTTTTACTTACAAAAATGATCCAAGAATCATGAATTAGAATGGAGGCAGAATTACAAACAAAAAAAAAAAACAAACACGCTTTTATTGGGTGTCTTGTTACATTACAGCTACAAAAAGCTGGCTGCTGCATAGCCATGTTTTAATGCTATCAATATAAATTGTACCACAGTAATACAGGTTATCAAAAGAATGCCTGCAATGACTTAATGACAAAAGTGTGTCTGAAGACAGTCTCTTAATAGTAGATTATTCCCCAAACCAGAAAAGTGAGCAGGAGAGCTATGTTATAACCTCAGCAGAAAACAGGTTAAAGCTGCCCTCTCTTGGTGAAATTTCTAGGAAGTGGGAAATGTTTACATGCTACTGTGACTGTCAAGTGAACACGAAACTTTCTCTATATAAAAACACCTCTTGGAACCACTTGCAATGAAGAAAAGGAGCTTGAAAATATAAAACACATAGAAGTAAAAAATATTTTATAAGTCTACATAATAGGAAGAAGCATTTTAAATGAATTATTCTGCTGGGGGTGGGGTACAGAGCACTCTGTGCCAACAGAGTAGAATTTCATAAAAATTTCATTAAAATTTCATAAACATCCAAAATTGAAAGCTCTAATTCTGATATTATTATGAAAGAAAATATAGCAGTATTGCACAGCAAACCAAAGTTATCAATGGTTATTGCATTCCATAACACCTTTTACCACTGATAATCATGAATAATTGACAGTATCATATTAAATGTAGTATTTCCTGCTGAAATTTCACAGGTGGTGTGGAATTGCACAGATTTCCTGTAAGTTTTGTTTTTTTAAACTATAACAAATATATATTCAAATATATATTCAAATCCAGCAATATAATGTAATTAAACCCCAATATTAAAATCGCATTTTTAATTTTTACAGAAACTAAAATAAAGTCAAGAAAGAAAGAAAATGTGAAAATGTATACATGTTTAAACATGTTAAGTCTTCAAACATTTTCCTTATATTATAGCATTTACATTGGATCGATGTTCAAAATAACCTGTCCAAATAAATGACTTTCCATTTTGCCTGACATTTCTGAGCAGATCTTGCTGGTTTTGTTAGAACAGAGTGTAACAGGAAGAGTATATTTTCTGTAATAGACAACTCACAGACATGCCTAAGATTAAATACTGTTTTGGAAGATGTAGAAGTCCCTTTGATGAACAGGGACTTACGTAGGGAGCCTTGGCACTACTAGAAGATCTGCTAGAGTCCAAAGGGATTTTCCAAGCCAAATACATGCTACTCACATGGACCTCTCACTGGTCATAGCAACTGCAAGACCAGCACACAGGATTCCCCATAGTAGTTTTGGAGTGCTCGTATAGAAATATTTCACTCTGACTTTTGCAGGCAGCTAAATTATAAAGTTGGGGAAAAGGGTATGGCTGTTTCCTGGGGCATTCTGTTGCTATGTTTTGTAAGGCAGCAGAGAAGTAAAACTGGAATGGCAGCAGATACTCACTACATAAACAAATACACAGAGAGAGATGAAAACCTTAGCACCGCCTTACCTGTGGTTAAATTTGTGACCAAAGGAAACCCAGTCTTTTTCAATTAACACCTAAAATGAGAATATTGCATTCAATGTTGTGGAGTAGAGCTGACATGTTGAAGCAGGCAGAAGAGTGGTGTAAACAAGCAGTGTTGGAATCCCAGTTAATTCGTAGAATAAGCAGAAAAGTGGCAAGCAAGAATGATGTAAGCAAGCAGTACTAGAATCCTAAATAATTTTCAGAATTAGAAGAAAAATAATGAGTGATGAGCACTGCTGCCCACTCAGGGAAACAGCACTCTTCATGGATGGAGAGAGGGTGCCAGTATTTCAGACCAACTTCAAATATCTTGTTTCATTGCTTTCTAAAATAGAACTTATAAATGTCTCAAACATCTTTTTAACATGTGACCAGTAACTTGATAACCACTTCTAGATGCTTTACTACTGCTGATTGACTTGGGAAAGGAACAGATTTTCCAATATAGCTGCTCATTGCAATCTAATGTCTAGAAAAGACACACTTCTGACACGCAAAATTAAAATGTTCACTGCAAAAGGACACAAATTCTTGCCTGTACAAAAGCTCTTTGGGCTGTGAGAAACTTTTTTGGTCAAGCTTAGGAAAAAAAACCAAACATGGGTGCCCAACTGATCCCCACCTTGAATAACATTTCATAGAGAAATTGGGAGACTTTACCATGAACATATAGAAGCCTTCCTTCCTACTTAAAAAAAAAAAAAAAAAAACCACAAAAACCAAAACCCAAAACAAAATGAGGGTATTATAAGGGACACTTTATTTCCTATTAAAAACAAAGATATTCATCTTAAGTGATGCCATACTGCTTCATTTACTCGGTGAAAAAACCTGCTTACCATGAATCCCTTCATAGTTCTGTAATATGGATCCAATAGAAGGCTTGCTACAGAGCAAACCTGGGCTGTCCTATCCCAGCCATCAGAGCAGTGAACAAGCACACTCACACCTTCCTCAGCCACAGCCTAAGGATACAGAAAAAGTCAGAAATTTCACAAGCAGGGAGGAAAACAATGGTAAGAGAGGAACAGTGAGACAGCGCCATACAGAGAGTATTAACTTGGGAACTGGGAAAGCTCTTTCATATTTTACTCTACCACAGAGTTCTTAAATAAAGTTGAGTGTTATTCGTCTCATTTGAAAATCAGTGTTATTCCTCTCATTTGAAAAGTTTTCATTCATCCCAGCCCATGCAATATGGTGGTTGAAAATTACCTGTTTATGCTCCACTACAGGAAGATGTGGGATTCATTTCAATTAAAATACATTGATCTGTCAAAGCAGACAACTACCTACAGCAGATTCAGATGCTCTAACGCGTCTCACGCCACTCACATGCCACTAAAAGAACAGCCATGCTTGCAGTATGGCTCTTAATTTTTCATCTTGATGGTAATGTCAGTAAGGGCAATGTCTGCTTCTGATGGCAGCACTAGCCTGGACATCATTGCAGCACACTGCATTGCCCTGATGACGAGCTGTAAAGGTTTGTGGGGAAGCCTGTGGTAGTGGGAAACTTCCATGTCTAATAAACAAGATTTTATCAGGATCTTTAATGTAGTAACTGGGAAGAGAGGAATCCATTTTATACATAAACTCATGAAGAAAAAATTGTACTGAGTTCTCCAGAGTCCAGTGTTGTATTATTTTTAGAACTTGAGGGTTGGTGGTTGTTTTTATAATTCTAAGGGTTTTGGCCTTTGTCATTTCTAAAGAGAATTAAATTTAGGAAGTAGAAAATAAAACAGGTTAGGAAAGATATAGTTAGGAAAAAAAAACCATTTAGGTTAAGTTTGGGCTTACTAGGGAATGAGGAATAATAATAAATTATCTATGTTTATCTCAAGAGACAACTAAATTCTACCAAAATAGAACCCCTGTGGGCAGAAGACCAAGAACTGAGAACTGGGAACCGTACAAATAAGAATGGGTCAAAAGGCACTAGGCTAGCAAGCATATGGACAAAGGATAATAAGACCAGCCACTGGGGAAAAACTGGCAAAGCTAATGTAAATTACCTTATTTCTATGAGCTAATGAAAGGTAGTAGGGCCAGGAGCAATAATACATGTATGTGTCCCACAGTTGCTGTTCAGGTAAGAAACTAAAGTTGCCCTCTGAGAAGGAAGAAGCAATGCAAGAGAAACAAGCAGATAGTGAGGAGGGAAAACCATGAAGTTTTATCTGTATAGTTTTGTGCAGCAGGTCATGTGAATAAAATGGCTGATAAGAAATTGTAATAGCAATCTCAGAAATAAGAATTGAAGCAGTAAAAAACCAGAGCACAAGCTAGGGAGTAATAAAATTAAAGCTACTGCTGGTATTGTCTGTATTACTTTAGGTGAGATTAGGGGAAATAATTTCTTATTAAAGCCAAAATTGTTTTCTGTAAGAGTTCTCAGGTATATAAAAGTAGAAGCTGCTAGAGAGTTTGGCTGTGGTAATAGACAGGAGTTGGTTCAGGAGGTGAATTTAGTTGGTTGCCTGAGTAGCTATATATTATATATAACATCATGTATTATACATAATATATAGCTATATGTATTTATTACCACTACCACTTCTACAAAGAAAATGTCCAGAAACAGTGGAGGAGGCAGGGGAAATAGGGAAAGAAACAGTAACAATCACTGCTGGGGAGTAAAGTAAGGACATTCAAATGTCTGGCATAACAAGACACAGGCTTTAGTA
The DNA here is from genome assembly GCA_026261815.1 of Monarcha castaneiventris obscurior. Lineage (NCBI taxonomy): Eukaryota > Metazoa > Chordata > Aves > Passeriformes > Monarchidae > Monarcha > Monarcha castaneiventris. Next base: position 28,324,075 of record JAMPIT010000433.1, read on the forward strand.
CAAAAGAACACAAGATTTTGTTTACTATTTTAGAAAAACGTCAACACAACAGCACCTAAGAATCATCTCTCCTCATGCACAAATTATTGCAAGATGGGCTTTTTTCAGATTGTGCCAGTTTGGCACCCCAAGACACAGGTATAACATCACTCAGGCGGTAACAGAAGTTACCCATAAGCAGAGAATTTGATCCTCATTTTCAGTATCTGGTTACTCCAAGTTTTGTTCTCATTTCATACACTTTACCTTTGCAATAAAAATGCCAGCATCCATAATGGCTTTGATGTGCTTCAGCCAGCCAGAATTCTCTAGACCCCACAGAAAGTCACTCATTGAAGGTGATTTCAGCTCACAAACTGCAAATTAAGATACATATTAAATTTATAGTAATTAGAGTCCCTTAAGCTTTGCTGACTGTTCAGCCTCAGAGTTCTCTCTTCTTCAGATATTTCCTGACATGGAAACATGCATCTTTTGAAAAGAAGGACTACTTCACAGTGAAACTTAACCTTTGAGAAACACATATATTTAAGAAATGGGGCTGGGTCAAATTTCACCCAATATGTTGATTTAATTTAAAAAGAGAAGCTGTCATAAAGCCTATTGCAAACAAATCCAAATCCATCTTTCTGTGAAGCATGCATTTTTGAAGATGGTGTTGGGAGTAAAGTTTTCAAACCCCTGGGAGGAGTTTGTGTATTCAGTGATGGGGGCTTGCAAACAGAAAGCATTTGATTTTTGCTGTTGGACAGGCAGACAGACACCTAAATGGTGTCACTGCCTCCTACTCCCAGCATCACCACAGATGATGGTGGTTAAAGTGGTTCACTCCACAGCTCTCCATCCCTGAATTAAACCTAATTAAGGCTTCACTTGAAGTCAAAAAGTATTCTGATAGTGAGGGCACGACATCATCCATCAATGAAAATATTTTCCTGAAAATCTTCCAAACTCTATGCCACATTTGAAGAAAAAAATAACAATCTCTTGGTTTCTACTCTAAGTTTCTATTCTGCTGTATCCAAGTGTCTATTTTGTATTATTGGAGAGTTTGTGGCATCACAAGAAAAAAATAATCAGAATCTAAATCAGGTACCTCAATGCAGCAGAACAAATACTCAATGAAATTTGGTGCAATCTATTTTCAACAGTGAGATATTAAATTCACCCCACAAATAGATATCTTTATTTTGATCCATGTAGAGTTATACTGTCTTTTAAAGAAAAATATATTAGGCAATGAAATGAATTTTCAGAGTACCATGAAAAATAGCATGGCTTTTACTGAGTTAATGTATGATCTGTCAATTACTAGTGTCTTAGTAGTCTAGTCTCTTGTAGTCTGGAAATCTTAAAAGACTCAATTATTTATGGCCATTATGGCCCCTCGCATAGCTTTAGTTTCCTTCAGTGTAGTTGAAATTTAATTTTACAAGCCAGAGGTTATACCATATCTGAACTATCTGACTGTCCTAACTCCATTTAGTTCAGAAGCAAAATGGCCTAATGTGTCCATACAAAGTCTTGCAATGTTTATATGCAAGGTCCCTTCCAGATGGTTATTTTAAAAGTAATTTTTGGAGGATATTTATAAAGATGCAGAGATAGCAGCACTGAAAGCAAACAGCTTTTCACGTGATTAATGTTCCTGTGCAGATGGAAGCTTGACCAATTAGTGGCTGAATTCTGGCTGAAGCTGCTGTCTCTGTTTACAAAAGCCCAAGGTAAGGCTGAAACAGTGCTTTGCTCATTCCCACTCCCAAATTGGAGTCAATATTTACTGACCACTTCACTGAGCAAAGTTCATACTGTCCTAAATGCATACCCTGTATATTTCGCGTGACTTTGGCAACTGATCTGGACCTTAACACTGAGTTCAATTATGAATTCAATTATGAGGCTTATCCTAAGGGGAAAAGGCATTTCCATCTCAGCAGAAAAGGTACCAAAATCTTTGATAAATATGGCCTGCTTCATCCACAGTGTATGCACAGGAAAATCAAGGGCTGCTGGGCAGAGCTCTGAGAATTCCAGCAATGTGCCCATATCCCTGGATGGGAGGAAGAAACAGGACACATGTTGGAAACTGCCTCTTCCACCAGCAAAAGTACCAGAGGGGTGTGCTGGACTAGTCCCCCCATTTCTGGCAGGACAGCCATAAGTAGAGGAAGGAGTACTTGCTGTGGGCCAAACCCACAGGTTTTCCTCTTGGCTGATGTGTCACAGAAGTCCAAGGATCAGAGGGCTGCTCCTACATCAGCAAGTGCTGCTCCTGGCATGAGGGGAGGAGAAGCTCATATTTGCTGTTTAAATACAGACAGGGAGCATGTGGGGCCATCACCTCAGTGCACAACACACGGGGGTCAGGTCCCAGCTGCCCCTGGATGTGCAGAACAACCCACCCCATCCCAAATGCCAAACAGCAGCCTCAGGCAGCCCTTGGATCTTTATCGAGAAAACTCCCTGTGTAATGTCCTTCTAATGTTAAAAATTATTTCGAGGAGCTTCTGCGCAGGATCAAAATTATCTCAAGGTTCTTCACATAGACGTATCTATAAATGGAGAAAAATAAAAAGCAATACTATACTAAAGGCAGCAGAGACAAAAGTATTTTTTTTTCTCTGAAAGGAAATTCCACCATGTTGAAATGCATTTTCATCATGAATGCATTTTATTTCCCTAGTACATCTCAACATTTTTTGCATATTCTGAAAAAAATCTTATTCTAAGAATTAATAATTTTATAATGCTGGTATAGTTTGCCAAAAATTAACATTATACCAGGGTAAATATATGTTGAAGTAAGATAAATTGGCTTGAATTAAAGTCAGTAAAATCACAAAGCTGAAACCAATATTTTTACCAACTCAAATAAAATATTGACATTTCCATAAGCATAAATTAATTTCCTCAGCTTTTCCCCCTCAAAAAAAATCATTGAAATGAATACATTCCTAATATAAGTGCATTTTCTTATGGAAAACTGAGTAATATTTTTTTTCAAATTTTCTCAGCATTGGAAGTTATTTAAAATTTTATATTGAAAATAACCTGCAATCTGGCATGTGAAGATCCTTTGCTCTACACTTCTGCTTAGTACCAGTAAATTCAATGAAACTGGCCTTGCATTTCAGCAACACATCTGGCAAATTATCTTGATGTCCTTTTTTCATGCTGTACACTTCCAAGCAACAATACAGCCCACATTAAACTAAAATCCGTTTTCATCAGCCTCATTTGTCTTTTCAAAGGTTTTATGCACCATATAAAATCTTACAACAGGTCATGAGCAGCAGACCCATTCTGTAAAATTTACAGTGTAGTGTGATGTTTTACTTAAGATTCACATAAGTGCAGTGATACTGCTATATTATTTATGTATTCTTTTAACTATTTATATATTTTTGATATCGATATTGATAATACATAAGTAATTGATAATTATTGATTTATTATCGAGGTATTACTCAATAAAAATTTAAAGCCATATTAAATGTGTGTTATCATAATCCTTGACAGCCTTTTGGCTTCTAGGTCTCTTTGTATACTCAAGTCAGGTAAAAGGTCACCAGAAAAATAGATTAAGGGACACATACAGATGGAAAAAGAGAAAAACTACACAGCATCTTACATAAGGAAAGCCCTGGTACACTGAAAGTCATAAGATTTTTCTTTTAAAAAGTACTTAACTTCTCTGATTTCTAATATTATCAGTCAGGCTGATACATGTGAGATTTCAACACAGCAAATATAAAACCCAGGAAAAAAACAGATGTTTTAACCATATGGCTCATTTGAAAATAGATGCTAAGAGTTTGTGCCCCCCAAGAAGCCTGAAGTGCTAAATACATGAGGAATTACCTTGTTACATGTAAGTTTGGGCCATGAGCCGGTCTCATGAACTTTTGGCTCAAAAATTATACACAGCACTTCCCATGCAGCCAGGCTGGTTGTTTACTATTTTGACTTTGGTAGTCTTGAGCTGAACAAATAAAGGGACCTGTTTACTCACCCAGCCTCCCTCCTATCCAAACAAGACTTCCTAGTGAACAAAAAATCCTTCTGTTTTCCTACCTGAGACCCTTAGACCAAGAAAACACTCATGAAGAGAGGGAATCTTTTACCTGCATCACAATTTAATGCTGCATTCCATAAAATGCTCTTATTTGAAAATAGAGCATGGCTTCCCTATCATGGAAAATTTAAGCCCTTCTTAGATTTCAAATTTACAATTGCATGCACTCGATGGGAAACAGACGAAGAGTAAAAGAGCACGGGCAGAACATGAAATCAAGAATAAGACAGATTAAGCTGATCCAGGAGATGATGGAAGTTGTTATTGATGTACATGAAGTAAACACTGAGACACAGTGGAGTGAGCACTGTTTACTGTTTTCTTGTTAAAAATCAGCAAGCCAATGAGGGTCAAAGATGGTTTATTTATCCTTGCTCTTTTCCCAGATGACCTCTAAACAGTTATGTACTGCAAATATGAAATGGCAGAACAGATTTGCTGGTTTATATACTGCTAAGTATTTATAAGGCAATTGTTACTCATTTCTGTGGGATATTGAAGGTGATGAATTGTTACACCCATTGACTGTGAATTAATTTAATTAACAGACCTGATGTAATATGTTCTGTACAGGGCATGAATGAGTTTCTGTTAAAATTCACAGTCCAAAATGTATGACTACCTTATATGAAAACCAAACCACAGTTTTTCCGAGCTTAAAAAAAAAAATCAATCTCTATTTTCCACTAGACTTAAAGTCAGCTCTAAGAGATTTTTTTCATTTTATCATCAAAACGTAAATTTCAAAAAAAGACATAGTAGCAGTAAGGTGCACTGAATTAAAATTAATTTTATCATTAAACTAAATGATATCAGGATTTCAGCCAGGAAATAAGGTGTTTTCACAATTAAGAAATCACCAACCAGTATTTGCCATGATGCTCCCTTGCACAAGTCCCATTAACCAGCAGGCAGCTGCACGCAGCTGCAACAGACAAAGATTACTTTTCATACTCCTTTTCACTGTTGCTGATTTCAGAGCAGTTATTCTGATTTGTTTGACAGAAGGATCAATTCTTTCCTCTAGATTCCAGTGAAGGGGAGCATTACCTTCAAGCATTTTCTGCAGACTATTTCTCATGACATGGATGTTCTCGATGCCTATGAACTGAAACTTGATGTTGGAGTAGTTGTCTTCATTTTCATATCCCTTCCCTGCTGCTCTGTTTGCCATTGCATTGAGCTGAAAAACATAGGGAAAACTGGATGAAAACCAGTAGCAGAATCCTTTCAAAACAAACCAGAGGGGTTTAAGTCAGGCACAAATAGGAAGCATTAGTCACAGTGTCAACACAGGGGGCTGTGAATTGGGGATCTGTTTACAGCCTATTGCAGCGTGCTGGGTTGCTGAGTCCCTGATATCCCTGTTTCACACGCTTGGAGTGCAACTTCCTCAGTGAGGTTAAACACGAAAACCCCACAGCCTAGATAGGGTTCCTCTGCAAGAGCATAAAGGTTTTAATTTGGTTTTAAAGAGCTGTTCTGATTTTATCTTGGATCAGCATTATATTTACTAGCAGGATGTACCCAGGAGGTGGCAGTGTCCCCTCTGCCATGCCACTGTTTCATAGCATGTGCACACTTGGGCAGTAATGTTGCCCAAGTTACTGCATTTTACTGCTCAAATCATCCAAAAGCCGATAAAGCTTACTTCTTTGAAGCTTGCAATAATGAAGAGGGAGTTGGAGTAGTTTTTCCTAATTTTATAGTACTTGGCTCTTATTATGTAAAACTACAAAATATTTGAATTGACAACATCACCACCAATATTTTCCTCTGCAATGCAGTGCTATCAAAGGAGTTGCTGTGCTTCACCAAAAATACTTTCAGTTGGAAGTTGAAGTTTTGTCTTCGAATCTGTTACTTGCTTCCTGGCATGGGAAAGTTACTAAGTATTTCTTTAGCTCAGTTTTCCCAAGCATAAAATTAAGGATGGAGTTAATACTTATTCTCCCCCCTTTTGGAATCCTTGGGTGGGAAGCAAAACTATCTGCCAAGCTCCTTATGCCAAATTTGATCTTTGGGATGAAAACTAGAGCTGATAGAAATTACTTAAGTACTTTTACTTTTTCTTTGACAGGTTTTTCTTAATAATTTTTTTTAATAAGTACCTACTTACTTTTTTTATAATTTCCTATAGCTAAATCTCACTGTGCAATAGAAATAAATTGTCTTTTTGCATAAAGTCCCTGCTTTTCTGTGAAATTCATGCTGTAGGGCTGTGGGACCTTTGAACTTCCCAAGAAATATGAAGGCTTTGAGAGTGACAAAGCAGCTCAAATGGCAGAATCTCCATGCCTCCAAGCACAACTAACAGCTTCTGCTCAGGAAAGATTTCAGAAATAAATAATAAGGGATATAGACTTTATGAGGCATCAATTGGACAAAAAGTGACTCATCTAAGTGAGAGCCAATGCTCATGAAAAAGTAGAAAAAAATCTCTCTTAGGCATTGCCTAGGGGACAAGAGGCTATGCAGATAATTCTGTCTCCAGTTTATTTCCCAATAGTGCAGGCAGTACTATTGATTTGCTGTTTCTGTGGTCACATCTGAAACTCACAGTAATATATTTTAGTGCTTAGCTAATGGCATCATGGGATATACAAGTATGTCTCCTTTTCTGACCTCTTCCACCCCAAACACACATACTCCCAATACTCGATTTTAATGTGGAGCCAATACACACAACTGGGGACTGATTGTCTGATGCCATCTTCCCTCCAACCACGATAACAACCCCAGCTTTTTTACCTTATATGTCAAAAGAGGTTTCCAAGGACCAAACCTGATATCTTAACTTTCAAAGGAAAGAGCTAAAAAGTTACATTTGTGGACCACCATTAGGAATTGAAACGTTGCATGAATTTCATGATACAACAGAAGGAACCACACTCTGGATAGAAACCTGGGCAAAACACCAGCATTTTTGATTTATTCAAATCTTGGGGAAATTTTCTTTTAACTTGTAGTATGCAGTTCAGGAAAGAGCACAAGCAAAAAACCCCATTCTTGTCTATCAACCAGCAGTCTGCTAATGTTTTTACTATCAATGGACAATAAAAAAAAGGTACAGCCTGTGAACAGCATGTCAACTAAGGACAAAGTCCTCAGTGTGACATGCTACAAAGATAGAAATTATCTGCTGAATCCTAATCTTTCTCTTTTGAAGTTGACATCAGTGTTCTTGTACAAACAAAATGAGGCAGTCTCTCTCTGCAGTAGCCTCAGGAAGCTTCAGGAAGAAAGATCTGTACACCAGTCTCAGCCACCACAAACCCCTGAAACCCTAAATGAAAGACATCTATCCTCTAACTAACCTAGTACTCAACACATAAATACCATTAACTGTTTCTGCAGCAGAGCAATTTTATCACAAATCTCTTTTCTTAAAGAGCAATCTGAAATAGCACTCTTTAAAAGTAAATAAATATAAGGTTAAATTTGCAAGGCTTTCTGACACTCATTTATTTTAAATACTGTCAGTTGCCAAACTTTGCAGCTGCCACAATATTTACTAACAAGTTTTCCACATCATCTACCAACATTCCATCTGTTGCTCTTAGAGCAGTGGTTGTGAAGCTCTCTAAATTGTGCATGTCCTTGATTAATCTCGGTGAATATGAGGATACAGCCTCTAAAGGCAAAACACCTCACCTGCAAGATTTCCTGGCACTTTCTTTTATCTGGGGGATAACCAAGTTGTGTCTTGTTATAAAGATTATACAACTAATGTGTTTTACTCATAAAATGTAAGTTTATATTAGCTTCTTCTGTGACCACATAGAGGAATGACAGTGGCTTAAGTAAAGTTGCATTTGGTCATCCTACTATATCCAAATGAAGTGGAAACAAAGCTTTCTTCCACAGACAAATCTTTTGTTTTGAAAATTATCAAGTGCAATGAGGGAAGAGCACTTGGGAGTGTTGAATTGAAGGATCCATTAACATTCATGATTTTTGCAAGGAACTGGTTCTTATGAGAAATGAGGCAAATAGTTTTGTAGCCACCTACAGGAATGGGAAGCCTTCCACCAGACCTGATATCTTATCTTTACATTTGTTAAAGGTTCCCTGAGGAATGCCAGGAACCACTTCCACCGATCCCTATCCCTTGCAATATGCTCTAGATTTATAAATGCATTACCAGGTGCAAAATTGTAACAAGGCATCTGGGATCACAGGAGCTTTGTAGATCTGTCCATTTTTGCTGCGCAGAGAGAAGTAGGAATCTGCTATACAAATTTCTTTACATAAAAACCTTTTTTTACAGAGAAGCTCAGTGAAAACAAACAGTCTTCATCTCCTGACTTGCTCCTGAAGAAGCCAGCATTGCTGGAAATATGCTGGCATTCATGGTTAAGTGAGCCCATTTCAGTCTCTCCACACCCTCCACAAAGTATGGGCTTTTTTCAGTGCACACAGAAGATATCTCTAAGTAATTTACCAGGTATTAACAGGTAGGACCCATCCTTTCATTTTATTAAAATTAACAGCTCCTTCTTGTTAATACCTGGTAAAACATTATTAATAGCCAGTAAGTCGTTGGCAATAAATCCCATCAGTCAAAGACTGCCTTAAATAGGGAAGAGTATCAATACCATCTGAGAGGAAACAAGCTATAACTATTATTACATATAGAAAACTGTTGAACATCATTATTTAGGCAACTAGGTCTGTACTTCATATCTAACACCCATTCTGAACACAAGGGTACTGATCCTTTCCTACTGCTCATCACAATTTACTTGCTTCAGGACCATAAGTAAGCTGATAGCATCCTCATCTTCCCAATAAAAAAGAGGGAACTGAAGGTCAAAGCAGTTACCAGATTACACAGTCCTTGGTGAGACTTGGGTAAATGAGACATGCCAGGGCTCTCATTTTCTGGCTACAGCCTCCCATTAGAACTGTGAGCACTCACAGCACCTCCCCACCAACACCCACGTCTTCAGCCACCAGCCATGCAGGTTCCTTGCATCTGCTCCAGCTCTGCCAGGTTTGCCCTTCCTCACTCCATTTCTCAGGTTTCTCAGCTTTACCCACCTTGCCCTTTCAGGCTCTGCCTTCTGATCTCTGGATGCTGAAACAGCTTCCTTGTTCCTTTTCCTCAAACATTTATTCTCATTTTTCCTTTTCCCATGCTATAGCTAATCCTACACCTACAAGGGATTTTGTGGAGATTTGCCTCTTTAGTTTCTGTTTTTCAGAGGCTTTGGTAACTTAAAGAGGAAAGTTGCTGATAGTGTAATAAAGAACATATCCCTACTACCACCTCCAGATGCTGAAGTCTATCTAGTCTATCACCTTGAGCTGTTTGCTAGCATCACAATTTGGATACAATGTTTTTTTAGCTTCCACCCTCTTCTAGATCATTATTGAGTTTCTATATTTCTCCATATTTTTTTCTAAAGCTTTTATCTTGGCCAGAGGCTTTTAACCAGTTATAGATATGGCATCTGATGTCACTATTTATCACATTTCAGGTTCTCTCTCAAAACCACCAAAGTGCTGGAGATATTTAAAGGTCTCTTCTATTCTTGTGATCTCTGTAACTTGTCTTTCCTTAGCCTTGTGCAGAGGTCATTGGAATTTTCTCACTTCCAGGAGAAATCATGCATAGAAAACTACAGTATAAGCAGGCAGAGGCTTGCAACATTAAAAACAACTGTAAATACATTTTATAATGGGAATTATTTTTTGCAGTCTCAACAGAAATATACTTACTGGATAGCTCCTTTACATGTGTAAACAGTTACAATTACATGTTGTTTACTTTTCTGTATCTTGACATTTTGCTAAGAACAAGAAAAGGGAACGGTTCAGTATAAAAGAGAAAATTCTCCCAAAGATAATAATGTGGTCAAGGTTTCTAGTCAGGATTCCTCTGATAAATCCTCATGCACCTGTGGAGTTACACAGGTGCATCTAAGATCAGAATTGACTTGGTCAGTCACTTAGGTTGTGCATCTTCTCTAATGTGTTCAGCCCAGAGTCAGCCTTGCTATGTGCAAGAAATTTAATGTACTTACTTTGGGCCGAGTGTCAACAACATATATGAAATCACTTCCTGGATTGGCTTTTCTAATAGCCTGGAGCATCTGTTCATCCTCAAGGCATCGAGCACTAAAGCCAGATAAAGGCTGGCTGCTTCTACATATGGAGGCCTGCAGAAAAACAGACAATCAAACAAAAAACCTAATATAATTATAAAGTAGAAATTGTTTAGTGTCCAGAAGCATTTACAAAACCAGATCATTAGATGTTTGCATACAGTTACATGAGAAAGGCAGAATGGTAAAATTAATTACATATTAATAAACACATTATTCCTAAAAAGGCAAGGAAATATTAAAACAATACAACCCCATTGGCCCAAGTCTAGTTTTGAATGCAAATTTTAAAGCTATTTAAAGTACTGTATTTCCCCAGTGTGCAATAACTCCTGAAAGGTGATATCTCAAGGATGTCAACAGCCTTGAAATCATCAGAATATTGATATAACAAATAGGTCCTTTTGCAGTGTCACTCACACTTACCAGGTACAAGACTGATTACACCCAACCTATACCAGTGCCTGCTTTACTGAACAGCCTGACACCATGAGTCCAGGAAACAAAAATGTGTAACATGCAGCCAGATCACCAATTGTGTATTTTTAGCACTGCCTCTGGAAAAAGACCATACTGCACAAGAAGTGGGTCAGGCAGCCTGACTCCTAGACTACTTGTATTAAGCAGGGCTATTGAAGCAGGCAAGAGAGTTTCTCCACAGACCCATCAGGATCAGACCTCCAGATGAAACCAAGAAAGAAGAAACAAAATGTGAAAGGGGTGGGCAGGGAGATTTTTATTTTTGCTAGGCAGAGGACAGCTAGATTTGTAGAAGGCAAGGGGATAATATATGTACTTTCTAAGCACTGGGCACAGGCATGAAGAGAATCTGCCTGCTGAAGGTCACAACCTGGGCAGACTGTCCAACAGATTATTTATTACTGTGAGAAAGGACATGCTTTTTTCAGTCACGTCTTTGAATTATCAGTAGTTAATCAGGAAAGTATGGATCTTTAAGAGAGAAACCCAGAATTATGTGAGACCCTGTTCATACTTCATTAATGGTTTTGCAGACAGGTTATTGTTATTTAGAGTCCAGTCTTCTGATCAGCACATATTCCAGTGATTTATTACATGCTATTGCATAAGCTGAACAGGTTGTTCCAGACTTTGATCTTATCATATTCACACAGACTGTGTAAGACGCAGAGGTGTCACATCACCACTGAATTTGTCAGGACAAAGGAGCTAGGTGAAAGTTCTGGATATGAAAGACTGAATGAGTGGTACCTGTCTCCTCTGCATGCAGCAGGCTCTTCTCAAACTGCTGTGAGCATTTTAAATCTTACCCCTTTCCTGCCCATTACTATTTGCTGTCAATTCATGGCAACCTCCAAACTCACAAGGAGGTATTCCCTCCAACATTGCTTTTCCTAGCTCTTTGAACTATGAAGGATCCAGGAGTAAACACAATACTTCAGATCCTGGTATTTTGAACCTCAGCCTGAACTCCAACCACAACAGGGAGAACATTCAGGCTGAAACTCATCCAAGCTGAATTACTATATATTGGAATCTACCTGACCCCAAGACCTTTTCTTTCACTGAGATTTAGAAATGTCCAAGTGTTTTGAATACTAGATATCAATATTTGAACATAGTTGATTATGCAAAGTGATTACCTCAGAAAAATTTGACCTTAACAAAATGTTAAAAATAATACACGGTTTATGCAGAGATTGTATTTACTATTTAAATCTTCCTATTCTTCACTTTCATTGTAAAATTCATAGATCTTTATGGAAGCAATGCTCTGATGCAGGGTAAATGAGTGAAAAATAATGCAGGGTAAAGGAGTGAAAATAACATCTCATTCCTTTCTTCTGAAGCTCAAATCTATGCTAGGGGCTGTTGTAAAGGCAAGATTTCCATGGAGATGGTAGCTTATGATACCTGCTTGTCACATTCTGCAGAAAAATGTCCCATCCTGTGTGGCAAGCACTACAGATGCCCTGTAATCCCAGACTAGCTCTGTCTCTTGGAATGTCCTGACCATCCCTGAGCACTAGGGAAGACCTCTCAGTGCCACTCTGGACTGAAGCAGGAGTCACACAGATCCTTTCAGACTACAAAGGGGACACCATTCTCCTAACTGGTAATGACAGCTGAGCTAAGCCTGCCCCTAAGGGGCTGGAGCACAAACGTAAAAACACCCAGTTTGTGGGATTCTTCAGTCTCCTTCCTCACCTCAGCTGCCAGAAACAGAAATGAAAATAGTCTAGGTACAGGGTTTTTTTCCAAATGGTTACAGACAAGTGAAGCAGATCCTTGCTTGGCCCTGAGAATATCTGCTATGGAGAGGGGAAGATGGAACTCCTCACTCTTGCAGACAAGGAGAGTCTCTTCAGCAAACCCACAGCATACTGCTCAGCCAACATCGAGTAGCTCTTATATCCATCCTTTCCGTATCTCTTCACAGATCTTTTATCAAAAAGCTACTCCTGATTCTCTAACTGATGCAAGTATAGTTTTTCAGCTCCTCAACTTGCTCTCAAGCTACCAGATCCAAAATTGCACTGTTCTCCTCCCAATCATCTACTAGGCTGCCTGCTACTGGCATTCACTCCTCTGCCACCCATATCTCAAGGCCTCTTGTACCACTCCACTTCATTGTGATACAGAGATCACATATTTTTTGTGTTAGCTGGACGATGAAACTGGGTTTATGTGTCTGCATTAAATGTCTATTAACGCCTATTAATGAACTAACCACACTAACCAGACTACGCTAATAATTTTTTTTTTTTTAATTAAATAAACACTGATTTCTTCTTGCAAAACCTCACTAGAAGAATTATGAGACCAAGGCCAAAATAAGCAAACACTTCAAGGCTACAAATTCACACTTACATTGTTACCCTTGCAATAGTAGGAAAGAGCTGGGAAGCGCCTTCGGCTCCGAAATTTAGAACTCCCCACTATGATGTGTGCAGTCGCAGACTTTGGTACATAGACTTCTGTAGGATAGGAGTCACAGACCTGTGAAAGCAAACTCTGTTTGGTCTACAAAGTACAAGTAGCATTAGCCATTTCCACAGCAAAAACAAAATATCAAGGAACTCAAACCTCAGGGATATTCTGTCATTATTGTATACATATCACGGACATTGCTCAAAACATTCTTTCCAAGCTGGAAAGTATTAATCCTAACTTACACATGGCAAAACCAAAGCAAAAGGGTTGAAGGGCTGCATTTCCAAATGTTAATTCAGGCCTTGTTGAGGACAGGTTTAAACACACATTCATACCAGAAAAGGTTTATCATTACGTATAGCAAGGTTCTACTTAGAACTGCAATGTCCTCTGTACCAGAATTTGGGAGTAAGGATGGGAGTGGGTGAAGTTCTCAAACATTCTGCTGGGAGGGGACAATAGAGCCAAATTTTTTGGAAAACTTGATAATAAAAAAAAGGAAAAAAATAGGGACATGGAGACAAGAAATTAAGCCACATGAAACAAAGTTACCAAAAGGCAAGCAGCCCTGACAATGCCTATCGCTTCTGAGAGGAGCCCGATGAGCCTGCAAAAAAAGCCCCAAATTCCCTCTGGAGACAAGTGAGACTACAGATGGAATCCTGGTTTTGCCCCCTTTTCCTGATATTGTCTGAAGCATTCTGACTGGGGTCAGAAGGATATTCAGTACCTCCCTTTGACTTTCTGAGATGACTAAATCACTAAGGATGCCCAGGATGAAATTACTTTCTGAGTCAAGAGATATGTAGTGAAGGAGAAAGGAAAGGAAGAGCTTGTGAAAGTTACTGCTGTGGTGAACTGGATTTTATTCATGATGACATTTTTCCTACACTTTATCTTAAAAGAGGTCAAACATTTTTTTCCACTCATTTTAACAAAAAGAAAACAAACCCTGACAGCACATTCAGTCTTCTCTGAGAACTTCACGGTCCTTCCTTAACATGGATATGTTCCAGCAACACAACCAACGGAGCGTATGGACAAACTTTCTTCAAAAATATCTTGGTTATTATTTCTCACAATTAATTAAAATTCTAAGGCCTTCAATCGGACAAGATAGAACAAGGCAGGACAACAGGCAGCTGGGAAGATATGTGACCTATCAGATGACTGTGAAAAACACTGACAATCACAGATGCTTCAAAAGGAGTGTGGGAATAGCCAATGAGGAAAAAATATTGCCGAGCTCACTATTTTGAGTAATTTTTTTTTTCTTAAAATGGCTACAAAGTAATTTAACATAGCCCAGCATGTCAGGGAAACACTTATTCACACACATAACATTAAGTATGACCTAAACTTCTTCCCAGGCAGCCGAACCCTAACACTGAAAACACTGTGGCCATATTCTCTGTGCTTCCTTTCAACATCTGTTAAATGAAGACACATCCTTCCTCTCACTTTCTGTGTGCCATTTTATGTGAAACAGTAGAGGAACTGCACCTTACTATGTGTGTGTAGAGTGCTGAGCACAGAGATGCTGCCATTAAGCACGATGGCAGCCCTCAGTCAGGCTGCTGATTTATTGTACAGACAGCCTCTGTAACAGAAAAATCACAACAACTCACTCCGTAGTCTCTGTTTACATCACTAATCTGCCAATAGTTATTTGGAACACCCATCCGATTGTATTCATCATTGAGGTCCACAAGCTTCCAGCCTTGTTCTCGTTCTTCTTTATCTAATTTTGGATTGAAGGAGAAGCAATACAGCTCTTCGTATTTCACTGGGAAAATAATAAACAAAGAAACAGAAACAGTAAATGACTTCAGATTTCTTGTCCTGAAACCACACTTCAAAACCAGAACTTGGTGTTGATCTTGATGTAGTTTCCTTTAAAAGAGTACACTTTGCTTTGCAAAAGCAAAATATCCTGGTTTATATCTACTGTCAAGAAAACTTTGGAAGTACATGCTCTTTTGTTATTTGTATATATTGCAATGTATGTGCATTAATAGAATACTACTTAAAATATACTGTTCTGCTAGTCTTCAGTAGATTTGTAAAAACCTTCCCCAGCACAAAGACAAAATGTCAGTGGTATGCTTTCATCCAAAGAAAACTGAAGTCAGTGCCAGAGTAAGCACTTGTTCTTCAAAAGAATTTGCTATCTAGACCTAGTTTAGAAGTCCCTTTATTAATCTAATATCTGTCCTGTGGCAAAGACAAAAGATATGAACAATGGACTATGCAGCACATTCTTCCAAAAGTGAAAAACACTCAGTAGTCTTGGTCCCTAATTAGGAAGGTTTCCAATAGATCCAATGAAATCTGCAAAATTGCGTCCTTGAATTAATAGCAAATGCATTTGAGATACACATGATGTAATAGCATAAAAGAAGCATATGCTACATCAATCATTTGATTGATACATCAACCATGTACCATATATGAAAGTTTGGTGGTGCTGGAGTTTTGAACTTTTTTCTGGGCGTATATCTGTATTTAATGAGTGTCTTAATCCTGGTGACCAGTGGCAGCCAGACACCACTGCCATTGAATCCCAGCTGTTACTGACATAATAATTCAGCACACAACTTGAAATTAATGTTCTCATTGATACTTTAGATATTGCTATGTCACAAGGGTGTATTTCAGTCTGTTGCTCAAAGTTCCTTAAAACTTTCCGATCAACAGATCTTTAACTTTAGAACTGAAGTAAATCACAAGCTAAGTCCTCTCTGATTTCATACTTCTCCACTGGCACACTTGCTCTACAATCAGTAAATTTAAATACTACACTCCCTTTTCTAATAGCATATACCTAATAAGCAGAATCTTAGTACACCACTGTTCTCTACTGTACAGAACTTAGAGATATAAAAATAAAGATGCACACACCCCTCCTAGTAATAACAACAATGTTCCCATCTTTTTCTGTAGAAAGTCTTTACTTTTATCTTGATTATGGTTTCTAAAGGTCTAATATAAGTTAAGTTTTGCCTTTTTAAATGTCATTAAATTGACTGGATACATACACATGTAAAAGTATGAACAGAAATAAAGAAAACTTCACGTTAACTCTGTCAGGAACATACTAAAAATCAACAAAGTCTTGAGTAGGGAGAAAAAAAGAGAAAAATTTGCACATTTTCCAGGTGTTTAAACTCCTGTATTCTCTAATTTCAAACTTCTGGCATGGCACTGATTAGGAAGACAGTTTGGTTTATTTCTCATCTGTTAATGTAAAGTTTCAGCACAATCTATAAATCCAAGCTGAGCTTTTGGTAGCAATCTGAGCTCCTGTTTCCACTGGTTGTCAGAAGCATCTGGATTTTCTTTCCAAAGGACCTGGTATTCACAGGCACAAAGAAAGCCTTTAAAATCCATCTATGTATCCAGGTTATTTATGACTGAAGTCTGCCTCAACACTACTAGTATTATCACATGATGGTATCTGTAGGTGGTAACAAAAATGTTCAAGTATTAGTAGTCAGCGCCTTAAAGGTCAGGTGCCACATCTTTGCCAGGACTGATAGGACCTTTCCCAATCTTTCACAGTTATTTTGCCATAAACATCTGCAATCCTGCAATTAAACATGTCGTATCTTATGGTTAGCTTGTTTCCCAATACGGCTTAATTAAGCAAAAAGGCCAAATTCAGCTGACAGCCTGACCTTATTAAAATTCTGGCAAAAAAAATCAAGCATAACCTTCACCTTTAATGTACTGAGAACATTAGACAGCATAGAACATCTTAAGCCAGTACACAACATGAGCTTCACTCAGGAATGAATGAAATGAAAAGTCAGAGAATGAAAAGTAGAGCTTGAATAAGTCAAATTATCTGCTCATGGAGTAAAGCATGCCTTCTAATGCTGAGTAACTGTATTACCTAAACAAAGTACAGATTCACGCCCTGACAAAATGACACAGCAGAGCACTGTCAGGGTACACATGACTCAGCTTGAATCAGAGCCTTCTAATTTTGAGTAGGTAGGCAAGATTTTATCCTGTCTCACATCACGATCATGTAGTTCGGTGGAGAAGGAAAACTACTGTGCAGCTAAACTATGCAAAGAGCTAATTCTATGGTGCTGTTACTGCATCTTCTTTACCCAAACCTTCTTGCCTATTGCAGTCAGTCACTAAACTTGTAATCAGGGTCCTCACCTACTCTTCCTTTCATCATTCTGGTGCATAGCAGACATACCTCCTCCTGCCTCCAAGAAAAAGGATTACAGAATCACATGCCTTCCAGCATAGATGAACATGTACCTGCAGCTGCGGTGCATGGAATGAATCCAGATTTACATCAGCAGAATCACTAACTGAATTTTTCTCATTGTTTCAAATTTCTTACTTTCATCCTGCATCACCTACCTTACCAAGTTGCTTCTGCTACACTTACATAGTACTACTGCTACTACTAGTCCTTTATAAAGTTCAGTAGCTGTGCTGGTGGACTGTGCAGTTTTTTTCCCCTCTACACACTAGATAAAATTGGTGCTCTCCTAACAAAAAAAGTTAAAGCCAGTGTTGCAGCTTTGTAAAGACTACAATAGACAATTTCTTTGCATACTGTTAAAATAATAGTAAAGAACAAAAGTTGGTGTTATATTTCTAGAGTTATAGTTTAAAATAAACAATCCAGAAGCTTTGTAGGCTGGTTCTTAGGAGAGCACAGCGCAGAGAGGAGCTAAAATATAGGCAACCAAATGTTGGGCTTTGATACAACATTTGGTTTTTCATTGAAAAGGGGAAAGGTTTCAAAAGGATCTTGAACTGAGTTCAGAAACAAACAGGGCATACTCAAAATGTAGATAATAATAGGCCAAAACACAAGCAGCCCAGTGAAATTAAAAAACTACTTGCTGCAAAACCTTTCACTGATTTTAAGGAATTTCTGCACAGCACAGAAAGCCAAAATGAAAATCTTGACAGGGCCACTAAATATATTGTAAAGCTTTTGTTACAACAGGGACATAAAATTTCCCTGAATATAGAGTATTCTCCTAAATTTACATTTACACAAGTCATCCAGCAAATGAGTTGCACATAAAATAGCATTGTAATATATTTTATGGCCCATGATGCCCTAGAGTATTATTTTAAATAGAACTCCATGCCATGCTTTATGGAATGAACTACTTGTTATAATGAGCTTTCTTCATTGCTCCACAAATGGTTTTTTCAGTATTTCTCTCATAACACATCTCTAATGAACCTTTTTTTCTTAACCTGCAAAGGACAAAGATGCACAGATACATTTCTTCCATTAAATTCTCCCTCTTCAGGATGAGGATTGATTTTTGTGCTGTTTTCTTCCCATACCTGGTCGAGCCAGACGTATCAGAGATATGTAAACGTCATGGCAGTCCCGTTCCTGAGGGATGACCAGCTGGATGACCTGGAAGTTCTTGCAGCGGATCAGTAATGGGCAACCAGTGGCAGTGGTGGCCTGCTTCTCAATAGAGGAAATCTGGCTGTGGAGAACCTGAAGGGAATTGAAAACAGGAATGCTAGTCAAATCCTTAAGAAGAAAAGTAATTATTTATAATGATGTGCCAGGGCAGGCACAGCAGCTTCCACTACTGTTTCAGAAAACCCCCACGCTCCTCCTCTTGTAGTTTGGTTGCTCTCTCCAGCTTCAGGCTCAAGCAACTTGATACATCACCTACAGACAAAGAGGCATTTCTGGAGTGCTTCAGCTGCTCAAACATCAGCCTGCTGAGGTTACACAAAGCTTTTTGTTTGCTTGCTTTAGTGTAAGCTAGTGGTTGTCAAAGCTATTTTCATCTATTTGCACAGTGAAAAGATGAACCAGCATCAGTTACATAAGGCTAAAATACCGTGCCTCCTCATGGGTAGAATGGTAATGCTGATATAATTTTAAATACTGCATCAAACGAGATGAAACACTACAAAAAAACCCTGGTCAGGAATAGTGGGATCAAAGGAAGATGGAGTTAATTAGTGCAAAAATGGACAAGGGGTGCATAATTAAGCTACATAAAAGACTCTCAAATGTATGACACCGAGCAATAGCGGTACCTCTATATGTACACGTGTGCTGGGTTTGGCTGGGTAGGGTTAATTTCCTTCACAGGAGCTGGCATGGGGCTGTGTTTTGGATTTGCACTGAACACAGTTAATAAGAAAGATGGCTTTGTTATCGCTTACACAGAGCCAAGGCCTGCTGCAATGCTGGCAAGGAGACTGAGAGTGTATGGGAGGCTGGGAAGAGACACAGTCAGGACAGCAGACCCCAGCTGACCAAAGGGATATTCTAGGCCATGTGGCATCATGCTCAGTATGTAAAGTGGGAGGAAGGAGGAAGCAGGGCACCCTGAGTGATGGTGTTTTTATTCCCAAGTCACCATTACACATGATGGGGCCCTGCTCTCCTGGAGATGGCTGAGCACCTGCCTGCCCATGGGAAGCAGTGATTTTATTCCTTGTTTTGCTTTGCCTGTGTGTGTGGCTTTTGCTTTCCCTATTAAACTGTCTTTGTCTTAACCCATGAGTTTTCTACCTTCTACCCTTTAGATTCCCTCCCTGATTCTGCTGGCTAGTGACTGTGAGGGCCTTGGTCAATGCCTGGGGTTAAACCACAACAAAATGCAATGTATGTTGTCAATCAATCAAAACAGCTAATTCAAAATACTAATTTATAAAAACAATTAAAGTATTAAACCAACGAAATCACTGATTCAACACTAGCAGTAATGGAGAGGACCAAGAAGTGACAGAGCCAAGGAAGTAGTTCGCATACAAGACATTTCTCCTCAGTTCTTCCTGGCTCATAGGAGCAACAGTGCAGTTTACAGCAGCTGTTCCTCAGTCAATCACGTCTGGTATTCATACAGTGAAGGCCCTTCTACTCCTCTTACTGTATCATAATATCTGGAATCCACTTAACTTTTGAAAATTACTAGGCTGGAACTTCACATGGCATCATAAAAGCATCCATATAAACTTAATTTACTATGTTTAAAGAGTTTTGGAAGTAATTTTCAAATTAGCACCCGTAAAGTGCCATGCACTTACAGCTAAGTGAAATAACAAAAATTCATACCCAGGTTTCTTTGCGGGTTTCAGAACCGTTCTCCACAAATATGACATGGGTAGCTGTTAAATATAAGGTTCCCACCACAGCTCTTCTTGAAGATAAACGATCAAGTAACCTAACATTTTCCACCTATACAGAAAAGCGACAGAGGAAAAAAAGAAATAATTAGGCTATGACAGAGAGCTCAATAGTGAGAGTTCAATGTTCACATTTTGTCTATTACAAAGTTATTTTCAGCACAACATTAAATATCAAAGAAGAATAACAAAATGAGAAAATGTGATTATATTTTGTGATCTATTTCCAGATCTTCCTTAATGTTCCTTTTTTCCCTCTCTTGTTGTACCTCTGTATCCAAAAACCTGTTTAGTAACACTTCCAAAGACAATTTCTCACTTGAGCTCTTCCTTGTGATCTCATCTCACCAAAACACTGTGACAGCGAGGCAGGCCCTCTCTTTCAGCTAAACTCTAGCTCCATGTTTTTCATTCAAGACATTCCAGCTAAATTTAAATAATAATAATAGGCAGGATATAATAGTGGTAGACTGTCTTTATTCAATGGGTCTGACTCAGGCAATTTTTCTCCCATGCAAATGTGTTAAGATTTAAAACGTTAAAAGAGTTAAAAGAGTTTAAAAGAAATGTTTTTATGTTTGTCCCTACATCCTGTTAATGCTGACAGCAGAGGTCACACTGGAAGTTTTTGCCTTCAGTCACTTTTCAATGGGACTCAAGAACTCCACTTCCACTGCTCTCCCACCTTGGGCACAAAATGGGCATTGTCTCTTCGCTGCACTCCTGGCAGCAGGAGAGTCCATAACACGTTATTAACTCTCAGATCACCAGCTTGTGACTTGTACATCATTAATATTTTTATATAGCATGCGCTACAGGCACCAATTAGGGGTAGGAGCTAGATGATCTTTAAGGTCCCTTTGAACAGAAACCGTTTTAGGCTTCTCTGATTTCTGACTGAGAAACTAGAATAATGAAAAAAATAAGTTGGATATTCAGTGGGAGGAAACCTGCCCAAAACAGTTACCAATTTCCTACCATGATTTTGATGTATCTTCTATTACAATGATTTCAAAACTAAAAATAATTGGTTTTCCTGAAAAACAGAATGCCAGCATCTGAGGATTACGTTTGCAATGTGTATTCCAAATATATTGCACTATTTTAAAAACAGGAATAAAGAAAACCTTAAAATGAAAATAAGCCAGTTTAGTAGCAAAATGCTTAAAATCAAACAATTGTTAAAGCAGAGTCTTCTCCCTCAAGGCCAGTTATAATTTGTTTTAAACAAAAATAAAACTATTTATCTAAGAAAAAACAAAACTCCTAGAAAGAGTAGATGAAGTCTTTTCCCAGGGCCATCTCCTTCAGAGGTCATGTATTGGCTTGACAAGGAATGGAAGAAATACAGTATTAACCCAGCAGTAAGCAAAAGAGGAGGGATGACACAAAAGAAAAATGTAGGCAGTGCCCTTCTAAAAGGAACCCACAAAAACAATAAAAATCAGCATTGTCTGGATGAAAAAAGGGTCCCTACACTGCAGTCCAGTCAACAAGGTCTCTGCTGCACAGGCACTCATCACCCCAGCTGACAAAGTGAGCTGGCATGAACCATGAAACACAAGCAAAGCAGGCATCTACACAACAGGGCAGGGCAGAAGGATGAATTTCCAGACCTCCTAGGTCACATCCTTACCCCCTCATCAATCATAGCCCCACGACTGAAAAATGCTAACCAACAAAGCTCCTCTTTGGTTGTGGTTTGGTTTTTTTTAATACAGAGCTACAAATAAATTAAAAGTTGGATCTGAATGAATAGGAACAGCTGCAGTAAGAGCTGTGTGGTAAGTCTGATTTCATCAAAGCAAATGCAGTGGCTGCACCAGGGGAGATCAAAATTCACCTCTCCCTGCAGTTTGTCTCTCAAGAACAGCCAGTTGCAGCAGCTGAAGGAAGAGTGTGAGAGGCAGGCATGTACTCACGTTCCCTCAGGATCTCAGCCCAGCTCTGGGGCCTTCCTAAGCTGAGGTCATACTTTTTAATAGCCATAATTGTGTTTACATTCCATTAATTTTATTAAATAACATTTTGAATGTCTGTAACCTATTGGCATCCACAACACCCTGTGAGAGTGAACTTCCCATTTCAGCTACACATTGTACAATAAAATCCCTTCCTCCTGCTCTTTTTGAATCTGCCACCAGTAACGTGCCACACGTGCTGTTACAGATCCTTCCCTCCATCCTCGTGTTCCAAGAGTGAAGAGCCCAACTTTATGTAGTTGTGACCTTTATGGAAGCCATTCCAGACAAGCTCTTTCACACTTTGATTATTCTGGGTGAGGTATACTTCCTGAGAAGAGGCCAAAAGTGCAAACAGAATTCAAAAGTTGGATGTATGACAGGTTTTTGTAGTTTGTGTAGTGGAATTGTGATGTTTGCTGTTTTGCTTCCTATTTACTTTTTTAAAGTTCTCAAACATTGCTCGCTTTTTTGTCCTCTGCTGAACATAGTGGGGTTTGGGTTAGTTGTTTTTTGGGTTTTTTTAGAACTAGCAATTGTAACTCTTAGTGATGCCTGCATACATAAGTTAAGATCTACCCGCCATGTGTATTATCTTATATTTATTAATGATAAATTTAGTCCATCAGTATAATGAGGCATTGCTCAATCTTCAATTTTATTCTGCTGATCAAAGGATTCAGAGAATGAGCCTTCTTTCTTCTTCTGCATCCCCCCAATCAGGAAAAGAAAGCCAAGACCAGCAGTGTCTTTAAACCTAGAGAGTCTGGGAACAGAGGAGATGAGAATATGTTCATTTCCACAAGAGGGGAACACACGTTGCAATAGTGCTTTGGAAGAAGAGGAGTTTTCGTATCTAAAAAGTCACAGCATGTTGAGAAATCAGCATTAGTAGTCAAAATTTATATTTAATACCAGAAAGAGATAATAATTATTTTTCTTCTTTTTTTTTTCTGAAAAACAAGGCTCTGTTTTTTCACCAAAATGACTGCAGACTTTATTGGAGAATGTAGAAAATTATATATGTACATGTCAGGAAAAAGAGACCATGTGTCTTGGTTTGAAAGACAAGTGTCTGCTAAGGAAGATAGGAGCTTCCCTTAGAATGGAAAATGGAACCCCCTTCCCTCCGAATTATTATAATTTTGACATTAAGGGGCTTTCAGGCAAATATATGTGAAATAGGAATAACAGTTCCCTACTAGTATATAGAACAAGGCAATAATACAGAAACACTGGCTTAACCTGGCAGAGTCAGGATATGACCTGACACCCTGTTGGGCAGGGTGGTGGTAGCAGTCCTACTAAATGGTGGCTGCAGTCCTGTTTGAAGTGATAGATGTGGTTCTGTTGAAGCAGTGACCCCGTAGAAGGATCTGGTCTTGCTCTGAAGGTCCAGTGGTGGTTATGCAGCTCTTATCCTCTGGGAACCCAGGAGGTAAGGGCTGACTGTGGTGTTCCAAACCTCAGATGATATCCAGGTAGGAATGCTTGGTTCCTCCCCCTGGGCGGAGCATCACACGATGGGATGATGTAACTTTATGAGTCATGCAGTGAGGCTGGATAGCCCATTAGCAGAGATAGCCCCCAGAGGGAGTTATCAGGGATATGTCATGGAAGAGGTAAAGAACTCTGCCCCACCTGGTTTCAACAGATGGTGATAGACTACATACTTTTGGTTACATCTTATATTGTAACCTAAGACACCATGCACATGTGCTTTGCCTAAAATGAACAGCTGGTGGGAGATACCACATCAGAAAACACAAATCTGTAAAGCTGAGAGCTGGAAGACGTCAAAGAGTTAAAAGCAAAGCATTAACCAAGGCAGTCTAGAGAGCAGCATCTAAGTAAAACTTTGTTACTTTAAGTAACTAATTTGAAGCTCTTGTCCCTGTATTTTTTTTTTTCCTGATGGCTGTGGTTGTCTAGGCCTAAAGAAAAGGCCACCAGGAGATTTATTTCAATGACTACAACTGCTTACATGGAGATAAATAAAGTTGCCCAGAAACTCTATTTTCAATGCAACACAGATGACAGAAAAAAGAAGGCAAAAATAGAAGTTAAAGGGAACACAGATTAAGAACAGATGGAAGGCATTTTTTACTCGAAGAATAAGCATGACAAATGACTTACAAACAAGGCTGCCAGGAGGTCATTCAAGAAAAAAATGTCATATTAGGGAAAATCATGGGCCAAAGTTTTCTTCAGGTACAACTCCCACCAGTTTCAATGGGACTCCCACCCAAGGAAGAATGGCAAGTATACTACCCTGAAAGCATTTGGAAAAGTTTGGATGCCAAAATGTTATTCCTAAAAATATTCATGTACCCTAATTTATTTTCATTTTTAGTTTAGATAACTTTTAAAATAAGCTTTGGCTGCATGGCCTATATTTGAATGCTTTTTGTATATGCTACCTTTATCCTCACATCTTAAAGCTGTTTCTCCAAACATGTCAGCATCATCAAACAATGCAGAAGTTGCTGCTACTATTTCAGGCTGTTCACAGTTCCACATGGGAAAGCTTTTTCAGATAAATGCAGGATCAGTTCTGACTGGTAGCTCAGACTAAGCAGGGAAAGGGGAGAGAAGCAAAACTGGCAGACTGGCCAGAACTGGATCTTCCTGTAACAGCAGAGCTCATGTGCAGCACAGAGATGCTATCTGACAAAACATGATCTCTACTGTAGGATTTTCAAATGAAATGAAATTTCAAATTATGAAAAACCATCTCAAAGGGTTTTGTTCTCACTACACAGGTTTTAAGTCTCTGTGTTTGCTTCCTATGCATTAGCTAACCTGAAGCAGAAGATACTTGAACAGCCACTTTGGCCATGGTCATCACTGACCTGCCCATACTCACTGTGCACCTTGAAGAAGATGAAAAGTCTATTTGTCAGCCAAGAGAAAAAGAGATCAGCTCCCGTATCACCAAGTGTTCCCTGATCCTTTAAGAGGAACCCTGAATAATTTGTCTCCTCCAATTCCTTATCACAAGGAGAAAGGCCAGAAAACCCTCCCAGCCAGGAGAAAGCTGCCAATTAAAGGTAAGCAGGGAATGTCCTCACTCAGGCCACATCCTCAGGAGCATCTCTATTGTTCACAGCTAAAATCCATTGCTTTGCAACAACCTGTGAAAGAAAGTTTCATATAAAAGCTGATAAAGTACCTTGAAATTTGACTGTACAAATGAGTTTCAGTGATTCTTCAAGGGTAAAGAGAGGCCACTTTCACGAAGATCCCTGCTGCTGAAAAGGTTGACCCAAAGCCAAGGAATGGGGCTGGGCCCTAGGGGCACACACCCCTACAAATGCTTCTTCTTGTCCATCCCCTTGGGCTCCTAGGCTGACATGGGTTTTCTGCTGCCTTCCCTACTCTCCTTACGATGTTACACACATGGCTAAAAGCAGGAAGAAACCGCATCCTGGGAATTCTTGACAGGACTCTCACTGGCCTCAGCACTGCAGGCAGACAAAAGCTAAGGGAAGAGCTTGTGAAAGCCAAAAGCCTGAGCCTAATGAGAAAAAAGGAGCACAGCTGGTATGGTTTGAGGCCAAGTGGAATATTTGAGCTTTCTTCACCCTGGTTGACCCCAGCTATCCATGTGTTTAGCATAATTCCTGAGAGTGAAAAAAGACAACATGGAAAAGATCAAATGCTATAACTTCTTTTTTCAACACAAAGATAGTAGTGTTGTACTTGTTAAACAAAATATACAATAAGTGATCTTTTTTGCATGATCTTGGAGCAAGAATAAAAGAAAACTGAATAGCCAATTGATGCTGCCTTTTAATTTGGTTTCTGTTTTATTTCATAAGAATCATAAAAACTGTACTTGATCCATGTTACTTTTTTATACTTCCATCTCTGAAAAGATCTGCCAAGTGAAATAATGCACAATCAGTCTATGAAGTTAGATTGTTGCATATGTCAAAAGACTCAAAGCCAAAAGTAAATCACTAAATTTAAGCAAAGACACCTTAAGATATGCATTGTTAAAAGTTTCCTCAGGGCAAATCTGGCAGGATGGGGGAAAATATTCAAGAAAAATCTGAACAATTTTAATTCATTAAAGGAATAAAGTGAAATGAAAATGCTGGAAAGGAGCTGAAAAAGAATAAGGAATGATTCGTAATAGCAAGACAGAGAACAAACTACCTAATAATTTGGTTAAAAAAAAAAAAAAGAAACTATTGTCTGCTAAGATCTATGAAAAGAGTGAGGTCAGCACCACATTTTCAGATATGCCTGAGTAGCAGCTGTATAATGGGAGCAGTAAGCAGGAACCCATTACACCCATTACAAGAGTATAGAGCATTGCAATATGGTGTCAACATTGTAACACAAGGCTCATACATTAAGTCTTCTCTTTCAGTCTGTATTAGACCTCATTTATCTAGAAAAGGAGAAGAGAGCAACTAAGTATTCTATTAAAAATTCCATCTAAGAGCTTCAATCTAGGAAATATAGGGCTTTCTCAAGGCAGTAAATCTTAATACACTTGCCAAATTTGTTTAGATTTGGTTCTGAAAAGATATATAGGGAGAAAGAATTCTCCATGCAGCCAAGGGACACTGAAAATAAATATATCCTTAAACTCCTGTATTTGATACAGGCTTTTCTGTTCCATGTTTAAAACCATGCTGTGTTCAGCAGCCTATTTTAGAGCAGCAGTACCAAACCATTTCAGCTGTGCAGGCCACAAGAGATTTGCATTAAAAATGGATTTGTAGGACTCCCTTTTCTGGTGGTAGGGACCTGTCTTTCCCAGCAGAGTACACCTGCACAGCAGGAAATGTCAGTGTGCATTTTCTATTGCAAACAGATCATTCCTTTAGTTTGCAGACATCAATAGCTCAAATACCACCCACTTGGGTCCATTAACAGCAGGCCTAGAGATTCCAGCCTTGACCACCCCAAAGCCAAACTTCCCAAATCCTTCATTCCAACCTCAGTCTCCTACTATGCATAAAAAAAAAATCAAAGAGGACCCTGCAGACATGCTGTCTTACTGATTTTCAGTACTATTTTTCAAGTGCAATAAGGTTTGAGTTACTGGTTTAGACACAAACACCAAGACAACAAATGAAAATACATGACTATCCATGATTTTTAGAGCTTATTTTGTGACTTTATCCAGCTACCTCTTTATTGAGTGTCACATTACTGAAAATATGAAAGTCTGAAGTGATCTTCTGACCATTCCTGACTAAATATTTTGAGGACAATGGCTGTTCCAAGATTTTATTTAATCGAAACTCACACTAATAAGAAGGTAGCTTGATGACTCTAATTCAAAACAAATATTTTATAGCAAAATTCCAAGCAGATATTTTTAATTCCACACCATGTGGATATTTTCTGCAGTTCTTGTTTTCATTTATCCACCTCCAGTCTGATGTTACCACAGAACATTTTCTGGCAAAGTATACTACAAAGTTCACTTGTATTAAATTTATCCTTTGTGCTCAAAGTTTTATAGCACAAAGATGGAATAAATAGAACCCAAAGAAAACTAAATTGCATTCTAAATAAGGAAGATTTATTAATACGAAAAAATCTGTAACTCAAAAAATCAGAGCTAAATGTGTCCAGGATTAGTGTAGATGTTTGAATACATCATTTGACTAAAGCAGTGGAGTGACATATTGAAAACCATTAAACATGACTGGACCCAGAACAGGTTAAACAATTTTTAATCATGATGTAAAGTGAGAAAACAGTTATGGAATCAGAAAACACCAGCTGAATTGTAAGGCACACTGCTCCAAGTTATAGACTTAGAGGAAAGTACAGACATCTCCTTCACACAATACTCAAAAAGCAGAAAATCAACCTGGCACTTAAAAGACATTGCAGTAATGTGTCTGCTGTAACCTAATGACCCAAAACACCAATAAAAGGCAAAGGCCATGCCAGACTCACCTCTTCTAGCTTTTCTAAGTAGCAAACTAAATAAAAGTTTAGCCAAACTCTAGTATTATAGTGAAGTGCCTGTGGCACTCCATTACCCGAGCTGGGGGGGAAACTTCCAGTCCACATCCCTAGGTGTTTCCTCATAATCACCTCAGGACTGCTGCCACCTTTCTACATAACTGAAATAAATCAAACTTTTCCAAAAGGAATTGTAGCTTGGATACAGAGAACGTAACTATAATATCACATCTTATCTCAGCAGAAGGCACACAGAGAGCAGTGGTAGAATATGCTAACTTACCTTTAAAAAAAAGGTGGAGATCCAGCAACCCAGAACATGTAGTTGGAGAGTAAAGACTGGGCATGCTGCATTCAGTTTTGCTATTGACCTGGATAAGCACCTGGACAAGCACCTGGACAAATACTTTGCCATTTACATTGTCATATATAAAGTGGATATAAACTATATGGGTCTCCTGATGGAGAATTTGAGGAAAAGGACATGTCCTATAACTTTTTGTAAAAAGTAAGAATTATGGAAAGCAACTTGAAAACAAAAGCAAACACACAACTCACTTACACATGCTGGAAATTTGTTCTGTGAAGCATCTGGTAGAAAGATTTGTCATTAACGTGGGAGCACATCTTAAATTCTGCCTGAGAGAGGCATCATCAAACGGAAATATCTCACCATAACATCACAAAAATGAAAGCACTCGAGCAACTCAAGTCATCTCAAGTATTCTGTTAACACTGAGCCAAAAGAATTTCTGGGCTAAGTCCACTGAAGACAGCTAGTACACCAGGGATAAATCTGATATGTTCTTTATTATAATGCCATTTAGTAGGCCTGCTGCCAATATACAAAGACAAATGATATCTAGAGTCACAAATAAAATAAAGTAACTGATTAGCTACAGTGCATGAAGTCGCCCTATGAACATATCTACAGACCTCTGTATCTATCATCCTGTCTATGACCAGACCTATCTCTACACACCCTCATAAAAAGGGCTTCTAATCGGTTCAACAGTATTGCTGATTTCTTTTTTTCTGACTGTTATGAGCTGTTTGTCATATTTTGGGTTTGGAGAGTCATCCTAAGCTATCTTGCTGTTCAATTCAAATTCATGTCAGTCACTGGTTTGACTAATTTTTAATTTTTAAAAGGGTATGGGAGTTGTATATAATTCTATGTATCAATGAGAGACTGTTTCCAACTCTTAAATGTACTTAAATTACAGCTTTCATACATAGGATGGCATTTACCTTGTGAAAATGTAGTGCCTACGTCTGTTCATACAGGCACACATCACGTATGCACCCTATTTCTACCAAGAGTATAATGACAGAACAATTGTGGCCAGTACATCAAATAGTGCATGAGCAGGTGGATACACACAGTCTGTCGGGAAAGCACCAGAATGGCTTTTTCAGTGGGAAATCCTACTCCAGAAGAGTCTTGCAAAAGAGTGTGTGGGCAAAAGACACACACAGGAGCTTCAACACAGAGACAAAAGTGAAATACCTACAGGAAAAACAACCTAAAACATATCTAGAGAACAATGGACTCGACACAGGAAAGAGGTCTTTGGGTCATTGATGACATTTCTCTGAAATTATCAGAATCTGGTGGGTTGTGATCAAGATTTACTGTGAAGGTGTGGAAAAGGTGTACATGGAATTTTTATTGAACAAATCCTTGAAGCAAGAAGGAAGAAATACTGAAGGAAGCTACTCAAGACTTTTTAACAGAAGAAGGTAATTTTTGTAAAGCCACAATCTTCTGGAACTTGCTTCCATGCAGGCTGTGGAGCCAGAGAGTGTCAGCCTGTCTATAAGATGCTCTGGCTAACTCACACAGAGAGGTCCATAAATGGACACAAACAGAACTAGGAAGAGTTGGAACCTCATACAACTGTAGATGCTGAGAAGCTGCAGAACGTGGCCAGGTGTAAATGCTCTCTCTCCTCTGTTACTCTGACACAGAGTAGTGATCTTGATGATCTACTGATCCAATTGGTACGGAATTACCATCTGCTTTTTTAATGTCTGTTATGTTCTAGCAGATTAATTTTAATATTTATGAACCATAAATCACTACAGTCATATTTCACTTAAAATTAAAGCAATTGCTGAGACCTAATGGGCACCATGTAATATAGTCCTCCCTTTGAAGGAAAAGCTTTTACTTGGGCCAAGAATATTTTTTTCAGATACTATTAACTTTTTTAATTTGCTAAGTATGGGATTTATCTTGATTTTCCATTTGGCTGGGTTTGTGAATCAAGGAAAGTGTCATTATTCTGAGATTAATACTTTTGCAGAGCAGGGCAGTCACTTCTCAAATTTCTCTCAGGACATGTGACACCAGAGACTAACACATGATACTGTGAGCTTTCCCTTACCTATTTTTACATTACTGACATTGGAAATAATTTCATGTTCAATTCTAAATTATCAAAACCAAACTCAATAAAAAGAAAAGGAAAAAAAACCCCAACATTGTTCCAGTGACTGATTTTAAGCTGAGTTTAAAAAAAATCAAAGGTATCAATTCTGTTAGGTAGGTGTAGATACACTGATTTTTCAGTGTATTTAGGAGTAACTGGAGAGATTGAGTATTTCAGTAGTGACTCATGTTGATTTTCTACATTTATGTTGGAAATTTTAAAGGATTTTTGTACCCCTTGTACCTTTAAATCAGGCCTTCTAAACTGCTCTATTATACCAGATACCTTTTAGCATAGCTATAATGTAAGAGAGTGCCAGAATCCAGGACTGCAGAATCAGTGCAGAACCTCACACTAAGTTAAGATTTTCAGTGACCTGAGACACTGGTACAGCGCCTGCTCATAGTATCAGATACAGAAATGGGTTTTACACATGCAGAGTAATATTTTCAGGACCTGGTTGTAGAAAAGAAAACAGATAAGCTTCCATTGCCTGAAATAGGGACTTGTCTGGGTCCTCCATTCACAGCAAATGCAACCATTTATTTTTAGGATATTTTCCTACCCTTATTAATTTGTTTTCAGCATTTTCTCTCATTCACGCTTTCAGCATTCTTCAGCAAATGGTCAGAAACATCTGTTCAGACAACTTCCACTGACTGTATCCTACCTGCAGTACGATGCAGTCATACTATTCTGAAATTCTTCCTTCCCAAAAAGGTGGATAACAGGTCATGAAATGACATGAGAGAAAGGCAGTTGTTATAATTGCCTATCTTCTCAATAGATTAACAGCTTAACACCTAAAGGCCAGAGAAGACAAACAAAATACAAGGCCCTAATCTCAAATTCATGTCATCATATTAAATAAATAAATACAAATAAATTCCTTATTTCGGAGGGTTGAGTTATTAAATAAATAAATACGAAAATAGATTCCACTCCATTTCAAATTAACATATTGCTCTGGGTCACTTGTTCATTATTACTTTTGATCTAAACCTTTTATGTGTTAAAACGGTATCTTTTTTTTAGATCAATGTGGCAGTTTTGTTAACAAATTGCCTCGTGCTTAAAAAGCTATAGAAAAGGACTGATTACGTTGGCTGAAGATCAAACGTACATAAAAACACTAAATCAATTCATCACCGAGTCTGAAATCTTGGGGCAAAATAAAGGCGTTTGGAAAGCAGGTAACACATTTCGTAAAGCAGGTAAAAGCAGGCTCCCATTTCGGATGCCCACAGCTCAGGGACAGTGCCTGCGTTAACAGAGGCACTGAATGAGAAGCCCGACAAATCCCCGGCCCACACCGCAGAGCAACGCGCCCACCTCTCGGCGTTTTGGGCAGGTATCATGGCAAACCGGCCATGGAAAACCAGCCCGCAGCATCAGCTGGAAGGCCGTAGAGGCCCGCAAGGCTGCGGTGCAAGGCTCCTTGGGGCTGGAGCAGACGCCGGAGGAGGGGCCGCGGGAATATCGCCGCGGGGATGGGGCAGCGGGGATGGGGCAGCGGGGATGGTGCTGCGGGGATGCTGCCGCGGGGATGCGGCCGCGGGGATGCTGTCCCGGGGATGGTGCTGCGCGGATGGGGCAGCGGGGATGGGGCAGCGGGGATGCTGCCCTGGGGATGCTGCAGCGGGGACGCTGCCGCGGCCGGGGCCGCCCGGTAGGACCCACCTTGGGCATCCGGATGTGCTCCATGGCGGCAGCGCCCGGCCCAGCTCCTCACGCACTGCCCGCCGCCCTGAGCACCTGGCCGCTCCCGGCTTCCTCCGGCCCTGCTGTTAAACAGAAATTGTTATTTGTCTAATAATATCTTTTCATTGTGTGTTTCCCCGGCGTTTTCCGGCGCAGAGAGGAAGGAAGAAGGGAGGATTTACCCCGCGGTGCGATGCCGGCAGGTCGGAGGCTGGCCCCACCTCCCGCAGCTGCGGTGCGGCCCCGGCGCCGGGGATGCTCCGAGCCCGGCCCGGCCCCGGCACCGCGCCCGCAGCCCCCGCCCCAAGGAGGGCACCGGGGCAGCGACCCGCACCGTCTGCCGCCTTATCCGGAATTGCACCGCTCTGCCCCTTCTTCCAGGGAAGATAACATCGGGAGCATAAAGCCAGCTCTGTCTGAGATCGCCTCCCCCCCATTTCGTTTGTTCCCTGGCCCAGCCTGTACTGTAGCTCAAAGACAAAAGCTGCACTTACTGAAACTGAAGAACTGAGTTTTATTTGTCTCAAGCTCTGTGTGTCTGTAATTCACGACTTTGCTGCATCCTCAGATTTGCACAAGGGGGTATTTTCTGTGACTCAGAGTTTTCAGCCTTAGGCCAGAAATGCCTTTTCACATCTTTTGCCTTACCTATTGCCAGAGATGTGTTACCTGGTGGAGCAAAAAGAAATTACACTGAGATTGTTTTCCTTGTTTACCAGTGTGACGATAAAGAACGGGTATCTCTAACTATCTTCAAATTGCTGTCATTTTCATAGCAAAAAAGAAACTTCTCAGTGTTTATGCCAATGTGCAAATGACTAGAGGTGCTAGTATATTATTTCAGATACACCATAAATGTAAAATGCCCAGGTCTTCCATATTGATCAAGGTACTCCAGCAATTCTTCACAAGTAGGGACTAGCCTCATCGAGGCATAGAAATAAATGTAGAGACCTGTCAAACCCCACAAAGGCCACAGCAAGAGGACTGCTCCAGAGCAACAGAAGCTCTCCACATATCCTCTTCTTGCCTGCAGAGAACAGAGCAAGCTTAATTTGTTTTGTGAAAGATAAAATATGGGTTGAAAATAAAACAGGGTTACCAAAAAACAAAAATGCGCTTTATCCCAAGGGACAGGGAGCAATGGGTACAGATGCACTGGTTCCAAAGTTTCTCCAGTCCTGCCACTTTCTTGCTAGTGAATGGCTGTATGAAGGCTTTTTTCCTCCATTTCTTATCCACAAAACCCAGGGCATCAAGAGAGTTTTTTTGCATCAACTCTTAGTTTAGAGGAGAGAGAAGCTGTACACTCATGAGTGGAAAATGAGTCACCCCTGGATTTGACCACTCTGCTTGCTCCTCCCATTTTGGCCCATTCCTGTCTCCTTGCTCTCATAGTTCAGCTGCTGCTATTGAGCAGGAGTGGCTGTTATGGCCATAGTCTGAGACACCATCAAATTAATAAAAACTCTTCTTGGAGTTTCTAATCACTGATTTTCACTCCGTTCACTCAGATCTGAAATGAGGCTTGATAATAACATCTGCTGTTTGAAAGCCCACTGGATAGCATCCATAAATGTGCATAAAGTGTGGACTTCACAAGACTCTTGTTCAGTGGCATTTTTTATTCTCTCTTTTAGGCCAGAGCATCAGAATCAATTAAGAATTATGCAGCCATGGAATATGTTTCCTTTGTAGTTACGGCTGATGTGATTCACTGCATATATTATCATCTTTTGGCATTACCACCAATGAGTAAAGTTGGAAGAAAGTACATTTATCCTTTCAGTCCCCAGAGATGCTTTTACTCTGGTACATCTTGTGATTCATCGCAGCCAAGTTCAAGTCCTACTGTTGATGTCAGGAAAACTTTCAGATGTAAGCGACAGTTTAACTCTGCTTCACATTCATAAATAGCTGCAAAACTAAAGCATCATGTAGCAATTGGTTGCTTAACAACCTAACAGAGTTTTTGGCCTGTCTTGGGCTGATAAAATAATTGATGGGCGAATGCAGCTGTAAACAGAACTTAGATAAAATTTATGTCTACTGTAATTGTCATGGAAAGCTGCAGTAAGCACAGCCTTCTAAAAATTCTCTTACATTTTTCCTTTGCATGTCAGGCTCATGGAGACTGCTGCATCAACAGTCTGGAAATTAAATCCTCTGTAAGGATATAACCAGAAATAACTCCACAGATTACTGCTCTGACGGAGCAGGAAAATTAAATTGCCACACCTACATATGTTTTGACCTATCTGCTGAAACTGCCAACAAAGTTCTTAATTAATGTCATGTGAAGAAGGCTGGTCACTGAGGACTATAATCGTACCAGTGTAATTATTTTCTATATCCTTAAGTAATGGAGTCAGCTTTCAGCCTCATCCATTAAAACCCGAACACACCTCACTTCCAATATGTAAACATTTCTGTTATATTCAGTGGAGTCACCTGAATACTCAGACATTTTTCATCCTACCTGCCTGGCCTGGATTTGAACCATCATGTTAGAGGTGGAAGGCTTTATGGATTTATTTGTATTTTCCAATTCTATCTTACTTGTTTAAAGGTAGTTTCCTGTGGGCTGCATTTTAATATAATACAAAATCAAAAAAATACATTTATGTACTTTTAATACTTATTTTAAAGTTTATTCTACAGATTTGTAGACATAAATACTAACATGTAGGGAAGAAAGTAACTGAAAATTGGTGGTATAACAGCTTTGTTGCTGGGACAACTATAGCCAAGGTGACAGAATCCTCCAACTAAAGAGTCTGGTACATGGGATGAAGATGTGGAGATTGGGGTCAGCCCATGTTACTGTGGGCTGAAGGCAAACAGTAGTGGTTTGAGTGCAGCCCTGGGTTTGTGGATAAGGAATGGAGCTTAAAAAAAACCAGCTTGACATCTCACCAAGGAAATGCTTTTGGACCCATTGACGGCAAAAAGTGTTTTATGGGAATTGACTCTTTCTCATTCAATCCATTATACAGGTCTTTGTACATTATTTGTTGAAAATTACACACAAACCAAATAGGGCTATCCCAAAGTCAACTGACTTTCTTATCAGTTTTCTTCTAATGAAAATATCCTGTAAGATGCATGGCAAAATAGACTTCATATAGTAGAAAAAGGGAAACAGTACCACTTTTTACCATAAAGTACAGTACATTAATACATTTTCGAACATATCTACACCACTAATACACCGTGTAACTTGTAATTACTTCATAGTTTCAAAATTCTTTTCTTCCACAGTTTCACAGTACTGCTTTGTTGTTTCAACCCCTTCATAAGATAAAAACCACTCCTATAATTTCTTAGAATTATGGAATCTTTAAGTTTGGAAAAGACCTCTTAGACAATTGTGTCCAGCCATTAACCTGACCATGCTACCATTAAACATAATGTCCAGTCTAAACCTCCCCTGGCACGGCTTGGGTCCATCTCCTTTCATCCTGTCACATGCTACCTGAGAGAAGAGACCAACCCTCATCTGGCAACAACCTCCTTTCAGGTAGTTGGAGTGATAGTCTCCCCTGAGCCTTCTTTTCTCCAGGATAAACAACCCCAGCTCCTTCAGCTATTCTGCTTCTCATAAGATCTGTTCTTGTTATTTCCTTATGTCAGGGTTTTTCATGCCACTTGTCAAATGATAAATACTCATTCTATTGGAACATGTTTACACCCGGGATAATGAGTACCATGGATTCAGAAACAGTGTGTCTGTTTATATTTGTTTCACAACTTTTGAACTTTTTCAGGGAACATGCAACTTTCTCCTGAAAAGTGCACTTGGACACACAGACTTCACCCCCAGTTAATACAGCAGGAACTGCATGTGACAAGGTAAAGGATGCAAGGAGCAGCTTCCACTTTATTATTTAACTTGGCTGTTACTAGGTTTGACTTTTAACTGAAGCCAAACACAGTTCTTCAAATGTCTTTGCAGAACAACTGAAACTGATGTGATTCCTACCATCTGACTGACAAGCAGTCATCACAGTAAGTGGCCAGAATCAGTTTTGGCTGCCTCGCGCTTCTTGAAATCCTTCTGAATTTCAAGTGATTGCCTTGGCCCCTTATCTACCATAGGATTATGGAAGTAAACTGACACTGTGGAAGCTGTCAGTGAAGTCTCACTAAACTTCTGTGGTAAAGGGGCTCAGAATACATGGTAATCTTTAAGCTACTGACAAGCAATTTAGTTTTTGAGAAATAGCTAATTAAGCAAGGGTCATATAAAACTCAGTGTTCAGACTGAAAGGGTGTTATGATTAAATTAATGTGTGCTTTTACAAAATTTGCCTATTTTTATACCTGAATTCACTTTGTTTCACCTGGTCAGTATTACTGCCCAGGTGAAACATTACTGCTGCTTGGGTTTAGGGAAAAAGTTAAATTCTGGGGTGTGTTCTAAAGAAAGTTCAAACTGCTTCTGGCATTCCTGGGCTGAAAGCTCTGAAGCTCAGGAAATTTCTTTTCTCTCTTGAAATTTTCTCACCCTGTGTAGTATTAAATTTGTGTTCTTTATCTCTGTCAATTATTTTCATGAGAAGACAGCATTTGATGTAATCTGTTCCCAGAGTGGAATGTCCAGAGCATTGTTACAAAATACTTTTGCTCATTGGTCACAGGGTGCATGAATTATCATGGTTGAATGGTCCTCATCTGAGTGGAAAGGATGCGATGTCTAGGAAAAAGTATCTGTGAGATGAGACGTATCATTAACTTCAGATCGTTATGGACATGGTTATACAAAACTGCCCACTTTGAGTCAACAGTTATAAGAGCAAATTAGTTAACAGTTAACAGTTAACTAACTTAATGGCTACAGTCAACTCATAAAGCACATGTCCACACTGTGTTTTTTGCTGCATGTCATAACATGAGCCACTGAACTGAGTTGCTACTTGCCATCTTACATCTCTAATTTTGCTGATCTACATCTCTACTAGTATCAAGAGAACCATTCACATCCTAATGTCTCAAGCTATGCCATGACTTGGTGCCCACACAGGGCAGACCTCTCGTGTCTGTGCTCACTAGCCACCTGCCTCGTGCACTTTATACATCACTGGGTTATGTAAGAGCAATGCTTCTGAGTCTTGTCCTTTCTAATCCTTCCCTCTGCCTCGGGGCTGCTGCAGTTTTGCAAGTCAGGCTATGGCAACTGGCCTGAAGCTG
Organism: Monarcha castaneiventris obscurior; assembly: GCA_026261815.1. Lineage (NCBI taxonomy): Eukaryota > Metazoa > Chordata > Aves > Passeriformes > Monarchidae > Monarcha > Monarcha castaneiventris. The sequence continues at coordinate 28,361,546 of JAMPIT010000433.1, forward strand.
TTGGACGTCCCAGAGGGGACCCCAACATATACCCAAATCTGAACATCATGCAGAAACTGCTGCCACTGCAGCTGGAAGAATCTGCCGAGAAAATACTTCTTAAAGAGCAGACTGTTGTGTCTTGGCCTGGGCTTTGGTTGGAATCATCTGTGGTCTCCACAGAGGCAGAAAATATTTTGTCTCTATAAAGCTAGGAATGGGACCACATCATTGTATCCCAAGCTGACTGTCAGGGGTGAAAGCAGAACTTGCATGTATGAAGGTTCACGTCAGAAAGCCTCCATTTCTAGTTACTTCCTGCTCCTCAGAAGCACCGATATCCTCCCTTTTCCTCATTTATCTCTGTGGAGAAGAGGTTGGAAACCGGAAAACAAACTTTTTTTCTGAATAGGATTTAACTTTATGTCCTATGTCGCTTCAAAACAGCTGTTCCTCACTCAGTATGGGGGTGGAGCCTGTGCTCTGGCCTCACCTCCTCCACAGCTGGTGTGGACTTAAGATTGGATTTTTTGTGAATCTTCACCATGAGTCATCACACTTAAATTTTTGTCCCATCAGTGTACACACTGCTAGAGATGGACTGCTTTCCTGAGGAAGATGGTCTGTTTGCATAGGCCCTGCTCCTTCTTTCATTTGAGGTTCTATAAATCTGTAGAGGGTGCTTTCTGGACAATGCCATCCCTTCCATGCCAAATAGGAGCTGAAGCTCCAAATAGGAGCAGTCTGGTGCCTGATAGAAGTTACTCAAAGTACTCAACCTTTTTTCTGCTGTGCTGTCAACGACACAAGATCTCTGACAACCTTCGAGTCACCCAGCTTTGGACTGATGAGCTTGTCAGTGTGACTGAACTGCAGGAAGATGTTTTCCTTGCTTGTGGTACTATGGGGAAAGATATCCCAGACTTAAGCCCTCGGGAAACTTTAGCGAAAACAGAGCTGAAAAGAAGAGGTGTTGCAAACACTACTTCACCATGTTTTTACTCATAAGCAGAACACATGGTATTCCTTTCAGGTGTAATTGGTGTGGGTTTTGTGGTTGGGTTTGGTTTTTTTTTTGGGGTTGTTTTTTATTACTTATGCAAAGCTATTTTCCATAATTCCAAGGCGCAATGTCACTTTGGCAGAGGGGGAAGAACATGATTAGGTTGAGGGAACACATGCATACCTATATGGATCATTTTTCAGTAGAAAACTACCAGTACGACTATAAACTTCATCCATAGCTGCCACAAAGCCAAGCTGTCAGTGCTCTATAAAGCACAGGAAACTGCATTGGAGACTCCTGTTCTCCTATGCCAACATGATGTATACAAAAGACCTAGACCTGGAAGACACTTGAGGTATTCATGCCCTGCCCAGCAAAGAGTGCTTTCCCCTTTCTGTCCTTCCTGGTGTTGCAGGGACAGTGGCTGAGGAGGAGTTTAATGATTCATCTGCTGTGATAGCATTTCAAAGTTGAAGACATCCCAGAGTCTGGACCCCCACGCAAAGATTGGATGATAAACCTTCTGACATAGCATCTTCCTTATTGCAAACAGGGTGTCACAGATTCTTGTGCTGTGAACACACGTGGCAAGCTGCCCCATGGTATCTGCTTCAGCATGCTTCAGTATCTGCTTCACTTGTCCTCTTCAGTGTGAATCAGAATCCCTGGGTAAGCCTGACATACACAAACCCCAGGAAGCTCTTTGGCTGTCTTCTGTCAACATCTCCAGTCCTTTGCTAACATAACTGAGCAATTATGTGAGCTTTAGTCTAGTCCCCAGCTCACTCTTCTATGTCCCATAGGCATCTTCTTTTTTGCTGAGAATTAACAGGACAGTAAAGATTAGGGCCAAATCCTGAAGTGGCTGCTCTCTGGCACGCAGAACTTTAGTTATTTAGCACACTGTTTGGTGGTTCTCATGAGGATTGAGGGCATCTTAGGGCATTCCTAAGAACAGACTGCTCTTGGAAAATTTTGGGATTGTTTCAGAGGGAGAGAGAAAATCGCACTTGGCAATTCATGTTTCTACACAGTCAAGGAGTGCTCAACTACTAAAATTTCCTCCCAGCAGTTCCCAGTAAGTCTGAGGTGGATCTACCTTCATTGTCTCTGACTACATCTGATGGGCCCAAGAAGAGAGAAGAAGAAAGAGGAAAAAAATTGTCAGATTGGTAAGGTAGAGGTACTTGTGGACTGGCGTTTGAGGAACAGATTCCCTGCCTTCTTGTTTTGCAGAAGTTGCACTTCAGAAGTGTCTGTATGTAGTATTTATTACATATTGGTACATGGAACATATATTTCAGAGAAAATATCTCTACATTTCTAAGTGTCTAAGCCTACCTTCTGTACTATCAACTCTATCATCTTAGAAAATTTTTATATTAATTGAATTATTTGAGGTCTTAATCTTACTGCTGTGTTTTGCAAGAGGGAAAGTTTAGCATTTGTAGAATCATTCAAGAAAACACTGGGTTTCAATATAACTTTATTTCTTCTAGATGTTTTGGCTTTTGGTTATTTTTTCTTGTCAAGGTTTCTATTGTTTGTTGGACAAGCCCTTTATTGGAAAATTTCCAAAGTCAAAGGAGTCAATTCATTTGTTTCATATTACAGTGAATTTTTAAATGTTCATCTTTAAATCTGTATTTGTTGAAAAGTATAGTTATTTTATTTGTTTGGGTTTTATCTTCTCAATATAATGCAGAAATGGACAAAAGAAATTTGGCCTACATGAGATAAACACAGAGACAGTAAGAAATATTCCTGGTATATGGAAGAGACAAGAGACAAAAACCTCAAAAAATTTGCTTTTAAAAAAACCCCTCTCCAGATGTCCTATGGTTAAACATTTATTTGAAGTGAACCTTTAAAGATACCAAAGGTCTGTCTTTACAAGTGAACATTTTTAGCATGACAGTAAAAAACTTGTCACGTTAAGAAAGATAAGGATGTCCTCCACTGATTTCCCTGAGACTTAATTGAGTTGATTAAACAGTGCAGAAATGCACTTTTTTGGGGGAAGACGTGATGTTTTTACTAGGCTGTCACTTATTAACACCCAAGCACATTTTTACTGTGAAGGATAATATGACACTGTGCTTTTTTTTTTCATTTCAACATGATCATCAAAACGTAATTTTTGGTATCTGTCAGGAAAGATAAATGGAAGATATGAAAAGCAGATGCCTAAATGAAACTACATAGTCTAAATTTCTATTGTTTGAATCTCTTTCCATATTTGATATTGGTAAATACATTACATTGATATGTTTTTCAGTTAAATAAACAATCAGTCAAACAAAGCCCTTGAGGGCTTATTTAAATAGAAATATGTGATGTGGATTTAGTACAGTAGAAATCCAAGGTCTGTGTAATTTAGGACCTTGTGTAATTTTCTGGTTGGTAAATCACATGTGGTCTCCCTCACAGCATTGACCTTAGTTAGATTTTGATATGGCAATAAATGCAGGCAAAATCATAATAAACTCCATGCCACATCATTTCTAGGAAATGAAATGTGACAGTTTACACCAACTCCATCATAAACTCATTTTTCCAGCATTCATTACACTAACAATTCATCAATTAATTCTATTTGCCATATGATCCAATGCATTACTATTAACATAAGTAAGTACATTGCAATACGAATTACAGACTAGAAGGCTGGGGTTTTTTCGTTCTTTTGAAAAATCCTTTTGTGGATGCTTCTCTTTGTTATACTCTTTGTTGATACATATTGAAGGGATTAGGAATTCTGGCTGTCATCTGGACAGCTTAGTGGGTTCTCAGAAGTTGTGCAATCAGATTCTTCATTTCCGAGATGATTTTTGTATAATTAACTAGAAACAAATTGCAGGATTAACCGATTTTTTTAGCCAGTAACACTCTGCACTTAAAGTGTGACAGCTCCCTCTTCACCAGGTGAATACAGGAATCAAGTTGCAACAACTAAGAGGCAGCAAAGGCATGAGCACTGGAAGTCTTCAAGAAAAGACACTCTGAAGTAGCATTGCCTGTAATAAAATGTCCACATAGATAAATGTAAATCATACTGCCAGGGCCAAACCTTGCTCCAAAAATTACTGTACAAAGGTCAACCTACCAAACCGCATTGTTCCACAGGTTAGAGCAAAACTAAGCAAGGAGACAAACAGCTTTTCTACTCCAGGATGTGACATGGTTATAGCAGACAGGGCTTCTCATGATCTGTGGTTCTCCTCCTACAAGCACGCTAAAGTTTTGCCTTAGCACCTTGGTAACCGTAGATCTTGGAGCAGGTATTTTAAATACCATAAAGACAATGGCAGTATGCTCTCCCCCTATGAAACTTCCATCAAGTTGAACTGGTCCAGGATTCCATCCAAGAAGATTATTTCACAAAACTGAATTAAATCAAGATTTCTACTCACAGGTTTTTCAATGGACTTCAACGTTAGGTATTTGTTGGAGTCTGGTATACATTATGATATTTTCCCTGAGAATTAAGAGCTGTCGTATTACTCAAAGGACAGAAAATGCCATGGTCAGAAATAACCTGTTAGTATATCAGATGAAATATAAAAACTATATTTCATTTCATCATTTTGTATATGAATACTCTGAGGTTTCCCTTCTGGTTTTCTTGTTGGGGTTTTTTTGTTGTTATTTTTTGTTTTAATTTGCATTTAACAAGGCTGTTTATGTCATAGGAATTGTCATGTGCTTGTTCTTACTGGCAGTAGAGTGTGAGGTAGCTGCTTTTTTTCTCTGTGATTTTTCTGGTCTGTACAAATGGAGACATTCCTAGTTTTTAAAATGAAAACTTGTAAAAAAATAGCTATTTTTCAGAAGTTTTCTGCCACCGTCTCTTCTCTCGAATGTAACCTTTGACATAGAACTAAATAGTGGCAAGTTTGAGGCCACTTTTTAAAAGCATCTTGCTAAAATTAGCCTAATTTGGAGGGTGTGAATGAGAACAGGGTGAAAGCTCCTATTCCACAGACAAATAACAAATACATAACAAATGTATCAGAGTATTGTTGGGATGAAGTACACCAAAGTCTCTTTCAAGCTGAACTAAAAAAAAAAAAAAAACAAAAAAGAAAAAAACCCCTAAAACAACACCAAAACCCCCCACACAAGTAGCACTTGAGAATAGAAAATATGTTTCTGTTACTGTTGGTGGATGATATGCTGTATAAGACAGCTGCAAGTCTTCACTTCTCTGAACAATCCCCGTCCTCCTCCACCCTGAACTATTTCCCTTTTAATGGATGATTTTGTTTCTTGATTAGGAATCTAATTCTGCAATACACTAAACTCACCCAGACTCAAGGGGCTTTAATTGGGAGGATTAAAGTGCATTAGAGAATCACAGAAACACAGAATATGCTGAGTTGGAAGGGACCCAATAGGACCACCGAATCCAATTCCTGACCCTGCACAGGACATCCCAAGAATCTTCCCAGGGGGTGTGCAACACCTTACCAAATTGAAACCTGAATACAAGGTACTTCTCTTTGAACAGTTTTCCAGTCAGTACATATATCCAATTATGGATGCTGAAAAGCTCCAGCAGAGAATTTCTTCAGATCTCTGCAGCATTTTGTGAGAGTTCTGTCTTTCCCATGCTGATTACTTTGACCAAGGTTGTAAACTTCTTGCACCTGCGGGCTGTTTTGCAGTATTGTTATGGCTATTGACCAGAAAAACAGTCAGAGATGGGTGCCTTAGAACTTGACCAATCCTCTTAAGGGATGGATGGCAAAACCAATCACCTTATGCCACTTAATACCCTTTGCAAACTAACGTATAAAAGTTTTCGGAGAATTCATTAAATCTGCTGCTGCCACTTGACCTGAGCCTGGACTCTGTGTCGTTTCTCTACTTGGCCGCGGTGAGAACAGCGACATCCAATGAATGAGAATTTCTGGGTTTGCACCTTCAGTATTATGATACACGCAGTCTTTGCCACCCTTTTACTATCAGGTTTAACATAAATACCTCTTACAGCAAGTGCTTAGTGTCTGAACCTCGTTCTTTGGTCTTTGCATGACTTGAGTTGGAACAGCAGTGAACTTCTTATTGTATCCTTGTGATGTATGGGTGAAGTGGTCAGTAAAACTCTTGCTTCTGTTGTCACTCCAGTGCTCTCTCCTTTTTGAAAAGGAGACGAAAACCAACTAACTTTGCAGCAAATCCATCTATGACAGAGTTCACACGAATTCACTTTAGGCCCAGAACTTCAGGGGCTGATTTGGAAAACTCCACAGGTACTCAATGCAGGCTGGAGGGAACCATTCAGTGCATCTACACTACACTGCTGCTCTGACTGATGCTCTGAAGGAGACAAGAGAGGAAAACTAGCTGAGTTAGAAGCCTGTAGTTCTACAGTGTGAATGTTATGTGTAGCGTAAAAGAGGAGTAACATCGATCCATCTCTCTGACATTGCTAAATCACAGTCCTGTCAAAGTATTCTGATAACAAGCTGGGCAAGACTCAGCATCAGATTCAGTGGGAAGCTGTTCATGCAAGCTGAAGTGACAATTATAGTCCGAGCCACTTTTGGACTTCTCTGAGAGGAGCTGGCTCCCACATCGCCCTGCCAGATCCACCCCCACTCCCATATGTGATCATCAGTCCCTGTGGACAAGAAGACTGACATAGCTTGTAGAAGCTAACTATTAATGTGCAGTAACACTTCTGGCTTCTACTCTGGGCATGGGAAAGTCCACCCTGAATAGATTGATGTGTTGGAAATGTGCCTAACAATACAGAAAGCCTGAACTTTTTGTTAGTTTTTTTATTCTATTCCATTTTCCAGCATTCTTGATTTTTTGGCAAATTTCTATGTACTCTTATGGTTGGTTTTTTCCCACAAAACTGGAGAGTTCATAAAAAGTATAATAATCAGGAACTGTACCTGGTCTGACTTTTAAAGGCAGTCAATTTTCCTTACTAACGTCTCAAGGCAGTGAATATGGCAATGGAATTAAGGGCAGGGGGTGGAGTGAAGAGAGAGAAAGAGAGGGACAGAGGGAGAGAGAGAGGAGATAGAGAAAGAGAGAGAAAGTTTCCAGAAGTTTTTGGCTACTGCAAAGAGAGTCTCACCTAAACAACAAGCTGCAATGTGAGCACAACATCTACTAGAGACCAGGGAATCTCACATGACATGGTGCGGGAGAAATCCAAGATCCCTCTTCTAGAACCCAGTTACTTCAGTAAACCAAACAATATGCATTTTCTGTCTTTCTACTGCAGCTAGCTTCCCTTTCACCTGAGCAGTGCCAGAGTTAAAACTTAATTGTTTTGCTATGAAATCCTGTTTCTTTTTCACTTTCCGCTACTTGGGCTTTCTGTAATATTTTCTTACCAAATGCCAGAGGTTCTGTCAAATTGAAGTTTCAGTATTAGCAGTTTGATTATTCTAGCACGGACTCACAATTTCTCCTTTTAATCAATCTTGTCTGAATTATCCCCTTGTCTTAAGGTCCTTCTACTTAAATAAAAGACTTAATCACCTTCCATTTTTCATACTTCCATGAGTCAGCTGTTTAAAATATATGAAAAAAATTCTACAAATCTGAAATTGCATATAAAAAGATTAAATCAACTTCTTGAAGCTGTGGTTCAGACACAAAAAAAGCCAACACAATCCTGGTTTGAATTCTTTATAGAAATACAGGAAGTATTAGTGTCCTGTAGGCAATGTGTGGAGAGGACCTAGTAAGCTCCTATATGAAAGAGTCTACAATTTTTTTTTCATCCATATTCAAGAAATAGGAACTAACTTTGAATGGGTGTAAGAAAAGGCAATTATCTTGATCAGGGATATGAAGAACCTACTACACAAGAGAAGACTGAAAGCTTTTTGCTTATTGAGCCTGGCAAAATAAAATCAGAGACAGAACACATATTTGAGAAGGAAAGGGAGAGGGAAGGTTACTCCAGCTAGAGGATAGTATTGGCACTCTAAAAAAGAATAAAAATATAAATTGTCAGTGCATTCACCTGAGGATGAAACAGGAGTATCTCCTAACATCAGAGCAGTGAAGCTCTGAAATACCCTTCCAGAGGGATAACTCAGAGCTTTTGTACTTCAGTGACCAAAAAAATGCTTATATGACTCTGGTTATGATGAGCTATTCTGTTTTAGCCCATAGCCTGAAGCATCTATCTTGAACACAGTTTCTCAGTTTTGTGAAATTTGCATAATTCAGGATTTCTTAGGAAAAGACTAAGTCACAAGTTACAGGGAGGACCTTTTCTGACCTGTACACTCACAGGCATTTACTACGTGAACCATAATAGCTGCCAGACTACAAACTGCACCATTGCCACTGCCATTAGCTTTAGCTCTAGAAATATGCTACCACAAAACTTGGGATTGGAAGGTCTTCAATACCAGGATTAATCGGTCATGATCTGCATCACTTCTGACAGTGAGCAGAGATGAACAAATTACCCTGCAAAGAGTTGCTTTTAGTACAGTCCGTGTCCAGCAGGCACTTGCAGGGTGTTAAATCCTATGTCTTACAAAGCATTTCAAGCCAACCTGTTAATCCTCATAGTTATAGTGTTGTTGTAATGATTTGAGTTCTGCTCTGTGTTGGATATCTTGCTTCTTTGGGTCATACTAAAACAACCTCTTTTTCCCGCACTCTTTTTAATTGGGAAATAAATCCCAACGTTTGCTCGTTCTTATAAAAAGCATATATAAAAAATGAAAACACAAATTGTCTCTAAATCATTGTGCTTAGTCCTAATGTTTCCCAGGCAATGTATCGAACATAGACAGTGTTCTCCAAAACTACTTCAGTAATTAAGATACATCCACCCTTTCAGAAAGACAAAGGATTGAAGGGGATCTTCTGGATATCATGAAGCTATTGTGAACTAATCCATTATATTATCTTCTTCATAAATCAGCCAGTTCCATTTTGAGACCAGTTACTTTATTTCCTCTCTCTACATGCACCACTACTACAAAAATTTAGATATTGACTCATGTATCTCAGCCAAATGTATTCATGGGCTTCTTGTGCCAACATCTTCTTTTGCCAACATCTTCTTTTGCCAACCTAAACAATTCCTCTCTCTTCCCAAAACTTAGCCTTTTAAATATGTGCTGCAATCCTATCTCCTATCAGTTTTATATTTGTCGTGATAAAACCCTTCTTTTTTGAGTATTTTCAGTGCAGATTTCAGTACAATATATATACATTACGAAGCAGAATTTGATGAGGGCAATTGTCCTGTGAGAGCTGGCATATCTTTGACAAGATTTTTCTTTGCAGTTTCCATGTATTTAGTAACCTTACTATATGGTGTCTTGTGCATCAGCATTTTAACAAATGTAAAGATCAGCCAAAGAATAAGAAATTGTAATGCAAACTTAGATATACACGAATGTATTACACAAATACACATTCACATTTAAAGTAACGATTCACTGCTTTCTACACTGTAGATTTTTTATTCCTCCTCTGTAAGTACCTACAGGCAGGACTCAGGTACGTATGTAGGTGGCTAGAGGGGATAAAGTATATTTAAATCACAGAATCACAGAATTACCAGGTTGGAAGAGACTTTCAAGATCATCGAGTCCAACCTCTGTCCTAACACCTCAACTAAACTAAACCATGGCACTGAGTGCCACATCCAATCTCTTTTTAAACATGTCCAGGGATGGTGATTCTACCACCTCCCCAGGTAGACCATTCCAATATTTTATCACTCTTTCTGTAAAAAAGTTTCTCCTAATATCTAACCTATATTTCCCTTGGCGCAACTTAAGACTGTGTCCTCTTGTTCTGTCAGTTGTTGCCCGGAAAAAGAGACCAACCCCCACCTCACTACAACCACCTTTCAAGAAGTTGTAGAGAGTGATAAGGTCACCTCTGAGTCTCCTTTTCTCCAGGCTAAACAACCCCAGCTCCCTCAGCCGTTCCTCATAGGGCTTGTGCTCCAAGCCCCTCACCAGCCTTGTCGCCCTCCTCTGGACACGCTCAAGTGTCTCCACGTCCTTCCTGAACTGAGGGGCCCAGAACTGGACACAGTACTCAAGGTGCGGCCTCACCAGTGCCGAGTATAGGGGAAGGATGACTTCCCTGCTCCTGCTGGCCACACTATTCCTGATACAGGCCAGGATACCATTGGCCTTTTTGGCCACCTGGGCACACTGCTGACTCATGTTGAGTCGGCTGTCAACGAGTACTCCCAAGTCTCTTTCTGCCTGGGCACTCTCCAGCCACTCTGTCCCCAGCCTATAGCGTTGCAGGGGGTTATTGCGGCCAAAATGCAGGACTCGGCACTTGGACTGGTTAAACTTCATCCTATTGGACTCAGCCCATCTATCCAACCATTCCAGGTCTCTCTGCAGAGCCCTCCTACCCTCCAACAGATCAACACATGCTCCCAGCTTAGTGTCATCCGCAAATTTACTAATGAAAGACTCAATACCCTCATCCATGTCATCAATAAAAATATTAAACAGAGCAGGTCCCAGCACAGATCCCTGAGGGACACCACTGGTGACTGGCTGCCAGCTGGATGCAGCACCATTCACCACCACTCTCTGGGCCCGGCCATCCAGCCAGTTCCAGTTCCAATACAATATGTATTGATGTAATGAAAAAAATAGTCTTCTATCACTTTTTGCTCAGCTAAGCTCAGCACATTTCAGGTATCAAAAGAAGAAAATAATAATATTGCATGACTCATACTTTTTATTCAATAAAATGAATAGCGGTGTGCAGAAAGGTGATGGATACAAATCCATCATTTGAATAATACCCCAAATTTAATACCCTAGAATGCTCTGGTGGGTTCAACAAATTTTACAGGATACTTTTTCAATTATCATGTCATCTCTTACTGATGAATAGTAATTGCAGGAGTGGAACAATACAACCATTTTTTTGGTGCCTTCTATTGTATTGTTCAGAAGAGAAAGTGAACAAAAAGATCAAATGCAAAATCCAGTGGCAGTTGTAGGAAGTTATCTAGGTGATATTTTTCTTTGAAGAAAAAACTTGAAGAGCAAATGTTCTAAATCAAGAAGAAAAACTATGTGCAATATCCAAAATTTTGCATTCTTCCTTACCACTTAAAAATTTAGCTTAATCTCATCAAAAAGCTGCAAACATATCATTTTAGTCTGCTTCAGAGTACATCTATGCATAATGCATACTTAATTATAAAGTATACACATCAGAACACTGATGAGCAAGGACATACGCAATGTACCTAGTCATAGAATCTGTGGCATCTCTGTAGTCAATTACAAGCCTCAGTTGTAAACATTATTTCCTTGGGGAATATTTCGTAATTAATGAATGCTGTTGTTATGCAGAGATGGAGCAGAGTGTGCTGACATTATGGTTTCCCCAGTGGTATAATTGAATGAGACTGAATGATTCAGAGAACTTCCTTCCCACCATGCTAGGCAGAGCTGAACTTAAAAATGTGTCAGTATATATTTATACTCCTTCTTTTCCAAGGGCAGAAGGGCTGTTTAAGTCTTTCACATCTGGCTGCTCTCTCCCACCCTTTTCCTGTGGGAAGTTCTTCTCTTACATCTTCGGCTACAGAGAAGGGGAAGAATAGCTGTTTGAGGGACTACACAGCAACCCAAAGGTCAGTGAAATCTTCCTGGGAAAGCTGATTAAAAGTATTACTTTATTCTCAAAAGTGATTTTTAAAAAATTTTGGTCAGTTTTCTGAGCGACAGAGACACGCTGAACCACAGAAACTAATTTAGGAGAGCTGGAGGTTGTGATAAGCAGGAGCTCGAGGATACAATGTAAAACTGCTGAACTGAAACAAAAACGTACGGTGAACATCAAAGTAATAGACTGTTAATTAATTAAAGACCAGTGCCATTGATGTAGAATTGCCTTTGGCATTAAAATTAACTATCTGACTGAAATGTGTTGAGCAGCTCATGTTTCTCATGATGTGTCTACAGTGCACAATTGGTATGGAGTGATAAAGTGCCTCCAGACTTTTGGAGAACTAAGTTCATGTGTCAGGTAAAATACAACAGCAGAGACACAAAGCTCTATATAAATAGTTACCAGAATCCAGAGTAAAAGACTTGTTTGTTAAAAGATAACCTAAGCATCCTTTACACAGAAATATACAAACCTTTACACAAAGGTTTGTTCTCAAGTGTGAACTTTTTTCAGGAACCCCAGAAGCTCAATGAGACAGCATCTGTATCTGGTTATCCATGCTTTCTTTATAAATCACAGGCAAGGTACAATCTTCCCTCTAAACTGAAAAGTTTGGACTCTTCAAGACAGCTGAGTGTGTGAGGACATTAAATCATACAGTCTATGGGTTCTGTTGATGCTGGGAAAGAAGAAAAGTTTATGGTTCAGAAGATATTCTGGGCTTGCAGAACAGATAACACTAGCAGTACCCAACAGAATCACTTTTACAGGACCATTATTTAGTTCCAGTTTAAGCCTTAGCATTTCAATTCTGCTGAAACACCTTATAGTTTTCTTTCTGCTGCTCTCCATACCAGACAAGTCTGCATCGGCAGATACTAATTTTGCACAGAACTCCACTGAGTAATGCATGTGATGCATAAATGAATAAATAGTGCATACAATTTCTGAATTTAGCTAGCAGCTCTACATAGATCAGATTGAAAAACTTGCAGTTATTTCATGCCTTAGAAAGAGTCAATAACCAAAATCGCTATCCCAAGTTAGTTTAAGCGATTACCTCCTTAATTTCTCTCAGACAAATTAAGGCGTCAATTCGCTGCACAGGTCATGTGGAAAAGTAGAAGAGATGAAAAGAAGCCAACCCTCACAATCCCATAAGGCACATTTCTTTCTCTAAATGGGCCAAAACTCATGCTGCTGGTTCAGCTTCAGTAGGTCACCTAATACTATCTTACTGAGGCCACTCATGTGATTCATTATGGCTAATCAAACGCTAAGTACTTGAGCAAATTCTGATCCCAGAAGAGAATATGTTGAGCCTGCAAACAGAGGCTGTTAAGCACTGGTTAATATGTAAGCAACCTGCTGAAAACGGAAACAAAAAGTGTATTTTCTTTGCTGATGAGGCTGGGCAAGTTGCTAGGCATGCATTCCTTCTACTTTTAAAAGTTTCATTGACATGGCCTCAGTTGCTCAATGCCTGAGACTTGCCATAGGTTGCTGGAGGTACTTGTTAGTTACCTCAGTGTTGTTCACTGGAAAACAGGAGATGATTGCAGCTCTCCTGCCACTCCCCCCTACACTCCCCTTGGTACACCCCCTTGAAGTCTCAAATGGCAAGCCTGCTTCAGGCAGCTGAGGATCAAGTCCTGCTAGAACTTTTTCCTACTGGAGAAAAGCAATAATTCATTTTTGACTCTACACAGCCAAGTTCTCTAAAGAAAATAAATCTCCAACTACTAAAAATTGTCATCCAGTGTTCATGTAAATATTCTTTTAAACCTTCATACTTCTTTTTTCCATGCAAATGGGTACTTAATTGCTTACAGAGATACACTACTTTTCCACAATTTATTTAAATGCCCGTTTTGTTGTTGTTCAGTGTAATAAAATACAGTGGTTTTTATTTATTAATGCGGATTAAAAATACTTCTTGGCTTTTTCTTTCTTTGCAAACTTTTCCCCCCCTCTGTGTTTGTATTTTAAAAGTTTAAAGGACAATCTGTCCTGCATAATAAAAGTCCTTAGTAATCTAATGGCTAAAACATGAACCTTCTGCTCTGCTACATAATTCTGTCATGGCCATCTCAGCATTAACCTGCTTTCAAGGAAGAATGCCTTCATTTTTACAGCATTTACATTACTCAAAGAACCACTGTCTATGAATAACTTTGCCATGAGCTAGGTGGTGAAGAGGGAGGAGGCTAGAGCTTAGCCTCCTCCCCCCAGATCACCAGCCAGCACAGCTCACAAGTACCTATTTAAACTTCAAGACATTAAGTTTACTATATGTTCATTAAGTATATTAGTACTATCTCTTCAACATTTCCTCCTGCCAATAGGACACACAGGACAATAAATACTCAGAACAGAGACAATTAAATAGAAAAACCCAGTGAAAAACAGGAAGGTGAAAGGAACACATTAATAGAGGAAAATACTAGAATTTTCAAAATAAGAACACAGTCTTATGTTTCAATTGCTTCACTCACGTAGAAGATGAATAGTGGGGAAAGAAAGAGGATGCAGGTTTTTTTCTCTTTGTTTTGTACACATGATAAAAATTTCCTTGCATTTATCAGCTAAAGAATGTGGTGGAGAATGGTCATTTCATATTCATGCAACAAAAGCACATGCAGTGCAGCAAGAATATGCTAGGTAACTGGAAATTTCACAAAACTAATTTTGTATCAGATTTGGTGAGACTAATTTATTCTGTTGTGCTTAATTATTGTAGCATCTGACTTCTCACATGTAATGTAGTATATAGAGCATTTAGTGAAACACTTACGTTTACAAATCCAGTTACTTGAAAATTACCCTTCAGTAGTATTCAGAAGATTTTATGTATCACATACATAATTTCCCGATATGGATTGGAACATTTAGTCAGAACTGTTGTTCTGCACACATGGCAAGGGCAAAGGCAAATAACTTTCTGATTGGCAATATTTTGGTTGAATAGGCTGCCCCTTTAGTCACATGATTTCTCTGAATAACTGATATGTATTCTGAAAAAAATCTTCACTGTATTGCTTACCTTATTGATGTAGCTATTTCTTAAAAGGCTGATGACACCATACCTAAGTGTTCAGAAGAGGAAAGATGAAAAATTCTAATGATAATTTAAATGTAGAAGTAGTCCAACCACATGGGAACACAACATGACTTTTAACAGAATGGTCAATTATTATTTTTCTGCAAATAAACAGAAAATAGTTTAATTTCTAGTCATAAATTCACGTATGAAGTGCTAAGTCACTAAACAGTCACCCCCCTCAAATATGTTTCTGCTCTTCTTATCTTGTCAGATTGGCTCTCTGCATGATCTTCCTCTGTGAGAAGCAAGAGACAGAATGAGAGCTCAATCAGAGTTATAGATGTCTGACTTCTTTCCGATTTGCAGTTCTGGAAGAGTTTCCCTGTCAAAGGAGAAAGACAAAACCTAGCCGGTTAAAGATGGAATTCAAAGTACTTTTGAAAGGAAGTTCCTGAAAGCCTACAGTAAGGATGCATGTGTGTGGGTATATGCATCCATAATGTACATATTCACATATATACATACACACACACACCATATATGGTGACAGAATATCATAGAAAAGAGAGGAGCAGATCCATAGCCAAAATTTGTAAAAGTATGCCCAAGGATTTTATGCATTCATAGAAGGCACCCACTAGGATCATCAAAGTCCAGTTCCTGGTTCTGCACAAGACAGCCCCAAGAGTCACACCCTGTGCTTGACAGCATTGTTCAAACACCTCTTGAACTCAGCTTGGTGCTGTGACCACTTCCCTGGGGAGCCTGCTCCAGTGCCCAACCACCCTCTGGGTGAAAATTTTTTTCCGAAAATCTAACTTAAACCTCCCTTGACACTTCAGGCCATTCCATCAGGTCCTGTTGGGTCACCAAAGAGAACAGGTCAGTACCTGCCCCTCCACTTTCCCTCAAAAGGATGTTGAAGATTGCTATGACATCTCCCCTCAGTCTCTTCCAGGCCAAACAGACCAAGTGACCTCAGCCTCTCCTCACATGGCTTCCCCTCTTGACCCTTCACCATCTTTGTAGGCCTCCTTTGGACACTCTCTAATAGCTTTATAGTCTTCTTCCATTCTGGTGCCCAAAATTGCACACAATATTCTATGGGAGGCCATAGCAGCACAGAGCAGAGTGGGATAATCACCTCCCTGAACCAGCTGGGTGATTCAGATTATAGTGTTAAAAGGAAAGGACCTATGTAAGTAGAATATATGCAGGGAGAAAATGATGGTGACTGTAAGATTTATTCCGGCTATTCTTAATGTTATTCTTAGCTTTAGCTATTCTTAGCCTAAGGCTATTCTTAGCCTTAAAATGAGTTTTTTAAAGATATCTGGCTGAGAGAAATTATTTTAATTATTTAGGCTGAAGCAGAGGGAGGCACTAAAACTCTTCAGCCTGTGGACAGACAGGGCTGCTAAGTTCCAGGTATCTCAAACAAATGTGACAAGGCTTGAAGGAAAAGGCAGTGCTTTCATTCACTAGAATGAAAAGAAGCTGCATTGTACTTGTACCCATCCTGTGGCACTTTCTGCTACTCTCAGACAAATGTTGCCTATGATGTCTCCCAAAACAAACATAGGAAGTGTTATCTGCTAGGACAGACACGGCGGCTCTTCTACCTTCGTTCCCACCACTGCCTGGGGCTCCTCACAAAATCCCGCCACACGCTGCTGAAAGGCGCCTGGGGCAATAGATCCCGCAAGCGGCAAAGGGCGCTCGAGAGGCGCCCGGCCCGGGAGCAGCGCTGCTCCCGCCTGCCAGCGCAAAGCCAGGGCAGGCAGCAGCGGCCCGCACGCTCAGCCGTATGAAGAAGCTGCGGGGAAAATTGTTTATGAGGGCGGATCATTCGTGAACCCCCCGCCAGGGCTATTCGGGTGCAGAACATCAAAGCACTAGGGGCAAAGCAAAGCTAGAGAAGCCCGTGGTTGCTGGGAGTGAGAAGTGGGAGAGCGTGGCGGGTGGGACTCCAATGGTCGCTCCCGCGGAGGTGCAAGGGTCTGTGAGGGTGGCGGCAGCGGGGCTGTGTGTACGGGCTCTCAGACCGCCGTGCCGGGGCTTACCGGCCTCCCCTCCCCGGGGCACACGGCGGGGAGCGCGGTCCGACCCTGCAGGGAAGACCCCCATCCCTGCTGCGCCGCTCAGCTGAGCGGGGTCCCCGAAAAGGAGGACAAGAGGGAAGGGAGGGCAGGGGGTCGGCAGGGTGGGGTTGGCCGGCCCGCACGTGTGGGAAGGCCGGGCATGGGGGCTCCCTGAGGGGAGGAGCGCCGAGAGAAGCCCGCTGCTGCCAGCGCAGCTCCGCGCAGCCCGGAGCCGCCGCAGGGAGCCGTGCCCGGGCCGCGTAAGTGGCTCCCCTCTGCCGCCTTCCCTTCCTCGGGACCGGGTGGGCGAGGGGTGGAGGAAGCGCCGCTGCCGGGGGCTCTGGGCTGGCTTGGACGTGGTGGGGAGGGGTCTCAAGTCCCAGGTGCAGCGAGGCCGCTGTGCGGCCGGAGGGGCCCTGATCCCTCGCTCCGAGGAGTTATTCCTGGCGTCGGGAGGCTTGCGCGGGGAGAGGAGCAGAGGAGTTCTCTGCTGCCTTTTAAAGTCGGCCGTCGGGAGAAGGGCGCTGGCGTTCCCCCGCTGGCCCTGGGGCCGCGGCTCCAGTGCCGGGCGGCTGCAGCCGGGAGCGCGGGGCTGGATGTGGCACCACTGGGTGCCGGGCACAAGGGGAAAGGCACCGGAGGGCTCCTGGGCGGCCCGTGTGGGACCTTGTTTGCTGCTCCTGGGGTAGCATTTGCTGCTGCTGCTGCTGTAAAGGTTTGGAGGCGCCGATGGGTGAAACGCCCCTCCTTGGGTTTCTGACCAGCTCGCTCCAGGCACTGGCTTCCCCTGGAGGTGCTGTCCGTGCAGGTGTTACCGTGCTGGGGGTCACTGACTCACAGCACACAGTCGCAGTGCAACCCCAGTTCTTCCCCAAAAACACACCAAACCACAACCCAACAAAACAAAAAAACAAACCCCCCAACCCAAAAAAAAAAAAACCCACAAAACACACTGCCAGCACATGTAGTTTCTGCTGATTTTTATGCTGGTGCTTAACACATCATTCTAGCAACTTACCTGTGAAAGGAAAAGAACTTTCCTGAAGTTTGACCTAAGGTATGAAAGGACTTTCTTCAAGCCTACACTCTGCTTCAAGTATGTTAATACCCAAAATTATTTTAGAAGTTTTCCAGCTTTTCTCTTTATATTCCTTCTGTTAAAATCAAAACAAATATATTGTGAGGCATTTGGATGTTTCAGAGATGGTGGAGGTAAGACAGGGGATCATGGCATATAGGACTTGTATATATTGAAACAAGCTGATGGTAGTTTGTTTATGCTAGAAAGACAAAACACATTCTATAAAAAGTTCCTGTAGACACTGTGCAGACTCAGTACACAGTGGGTCTTGGATTAGAATTTGGATTACACACTGTGGAAAATGTTTTGAGTTCTGGTTTGTGTTACCTAATGGCATTAAAACATCGACAGTAAAAATAGGCACCAGACCTATACAAAAACTAAGCTTGTTTTCATTGACATCTATAATGTACTACATACTCAGGCAGAAAAAGACATGGTGCCTGCTTGCCCTGCTCCTGTAAGCAGATCTCCATGGCTGCAGTTGATTTCATTTGACTCTACCCCTGTCCACACAATTCTTCCAAACCCCAGTGCACTGGGTTCTGATGCAAATTGGCACAGAAATAAAACAACCCCACAGAGACATAAGTAGCCATATTGATATCTTATGAAAAGTGCAGTGATGTTTTGTATGAATGGCATGCATTTTTACTCTTTTGCCACATGTTGTGAAGAAGGTTATTTGTGCATGGAGTAATCTTCTGCCTAAGTGATGTTACTAAAAATGCGACTTTGATTCTTCAGATGTGGATGAAAACTGGCACTTCTTTGACGTTTTAACGCAAGGAGTTTTGATCCTGAAGTTCAGTATGTGTGCATGCATAAATGGTCTGACCAAGGCTCCTGACCTCAGTAGAAATGTAGTTGATAAGATGCATGACAAGGTAGCTGTTTCTAGCTTTATACATGCTTACAGATGAAATCAAAATGAGTTTCAACTTTCTTGTTAGTCATAGAATCACAGAATATCCTGAGTTGGGAGGGACCCACAAGGATCATCAAAGTCCAACTCCCGGCCCTGCACAGGACAGCCCCGAAAATCACACCATGTGCCTGAGAGCATTGTGTTAATAAATTAATGTACTTAGCATATTTTAGTTAGGGATCTTTTAATGCCATATAGCCAAAGGTATAGAAAGTTAGAAATGCCATTTTAATGCATATTTGTGACTTTAAAGCAGAACTTCATGCATTCATATTAGCTTTTTCCATACTAAGATATTAAAAATTATTTTATACATTGCTGAAATTATTAAAAAGTATACAGAAATACTTGGAGTAATGTTTCTGTGTCTGTAAATTTTCACGTGTCTGAAAGTGTCCATCTTCATGATACTTTTGCCATTTAGCACATTGCCCTTGAGCCCTCAGTGTCACAATACAATTCTGATCCTCTGGCTTCTCGATTCTTTGTCCTTTTGTTTGTTCTCCAGCTGGGGAGAGCTTCATCCCACTGGTTTAGCAGCTGAGAAATTTAGTATTGGTAAGTCAACTGACAGGGCTCTTGGAAGCAAAGAGTTGAGCTTTCAGAAAAAGACAAATGTGTCCTCCTCTCTGCTGGGAAAAGCATTTGTATAAGTGATCTGCAACTACAAGTCCAGTGAGGGTTATAAAGGTTACTACTAAAAGTGGCTTCTGGGACTCCCGAGTTTAGTCATTGCTGACAATCATCCAAGATCCATGGTATTATCTTGCCTGATTTCAAAATTCTCGTTTATCTGAGTGGACATACTCCAAGGAAAAGATAATTTAGAAAAGCACTGAATTTGTCTTTTCGAGTTCCTGCATGGGATTGCATATGTGTGGAATGAGAGATTTCTGAATGGATGTAGGATACTGATGGGAAATGTGATTGACCACAGGATGAGCTCAGGACATCTTGTCCTACACACAGCTGGAGAAGAAATTACCTCGAATAAAGGATTCTGGTTGCAATACGATTGTTGCAGGTCTGTTAATGCCAGTATAGGATCTACAGCAGTTACATACATGAATATCCCTCTTTCTCACTTGACCATGAACTGAACCCTTGTAGAAATGAGGGTGGGCAGGTTGTGACAGTCTAAAAAATTGATAGTTTAATGGCTGGTGTTGTGCCTGTGTTTGTTGGCTATGGAGAGGTGCTACTGGCATAGCATACATAGACAATTGTCATATCTTTCTTTACTGTGACTGTAAAGATTCTGTCCTAGACTACATAGACTCCCAAGTGTATGATGGCTGTGAATATATGTAAGCAGCCCCCCAAAAACTGTTATGAAGAATTAAGCAACAAACTGGAGAAGAATATTTTATGGTTAAACTTAATAACAGAGGTCCTCACAAATAAAGTACATCTCCATTCACATTTCGTAAAGGTAATAGAATCTCAAAGACAGATGGAGCAGCTCAAAATGTTGCCCAGACAGCAATGAACTTTTGAATAGTATGGAATAGTAACATCACACCTCTGATGACAGCATCTGCTCTAGTTTGGGTTATGGCTTCTAGAAACATTATCTAAAACTAATTTACATAAAAATCCAGGCCATAGGATGGCTTCCACATTTACTTTGGAAGAGTATAGTCTCTCATTAGTGTCTGACAAGTAGAAGTAAACCAGCCTCACAGGAAAAAAATTGAGGAAACAATCCTATATAAACCATCCCATTGTCATCATGCTTGTTCACTGACTCTGTTTCTTCCCTTTCAGTTTTGCACTTTTCCCCTTTCCTGCCACACCCACTAGTTAATGTAGGTGACCCAAAAGACCTCCATGCAGTTGCTAGAGAAGGGTGGGCTTTGGTGCCCTCAGCTCCCTGTGACAGCTCATCAGAAATGCAGTGGAGTGCACACAACATCTGCTGTTTCTGATAAGTAATCAAAGCAGGCAGAGTCAGTGTTGGTGATTCAGTGTTATGCTGTACTTCCCTCTATCACTAATAGCAGGGTAGTTTTGCCTCTTTGTGGTGGTAACATCAGTTTTCAGCATTTTCTTGCATCATCGTTCTCACTAAATGACCTCATTTCTTAAAATTACTTTGTCAGATGTACTGCCAGAAAGGGATGATTGCATTAATCCATTTTACTGGTTACTGGAATTTTTGTGAATTTATCTGTTGTAGCAAGGTAACAAAACATAGAAAGGTGTCAACTGGCAAAATGCAAATAAATAAACTTCTGCAGGGAGCTTAACTAGGAAACATTTGTCACTTGAGATTGGACTGAAGGAAAAGACAAACTGTACCAGGTGATTTTGCAAGATTTTTCTTCCATCATCTGTATTTAATACACAAATTTACTTCACCTGTGCTTTTTGATTTCCAAAAGATTTTTCTTTGACAAACGTATGGAATAAATTTATTTTTGCTTTAAAGAACATTATATTTTAGGTGACTTTTTTAAGGGGAGGGAGTTGGATTCAGTGCAATCTAATCTTCATTTCCTTTACTGTAATAACAGTGACTGATGTGGATAAGCTGTTCTGTAGCTCTGTGAATTAATGTAGCTGATCTCTGCTCCTTGCCCATTTTGTTTGAGGTTAGTTAATTCTTTGCCTGGAGTTGGATTGCAAGCTGCTTGACAACATGGGAAAGCGATTGTGCTTATTTTACTTTGTTTGTGCAGTACCATGCAGATTGTGGTTATGGAATAAATAATAATTGAAACAGAATTTAGAAGGGATTATTATTGTCCTTTATTCAGTTTCCTTAGACTGAGAAACATCTCCATATTATTTAAGGAAATTGAAACATTTGGATATCATCAAGATATCTGATTACTCCCATGAGGACCCAAATTAATTCTTCCAAATACACTGTTTATGAATGATTTGGTCTACTATTGAATTTATTTTGCCCTCGAATGTTTTTGGACTCTCATGCAGTTGAGAGAAAACAATGGGATGTGACTTGCCATGAAATACTTTCAGCACTGTGAATTAGATGAAAGTCTTGTGGATATATAGAATTAGCACGCATGTGTGATTCTTTTCAAAAGTACTGTGCTTCAGTGTGCTTTTTGGAAGCAGTAGTTTAGATGACTAGGCAATCATTTTGATCCTTGTAATGACAGTCTAAGGTTTAAAGTAGTGGTAGGTATTTGAATACAATCAGTTTCAGAATTTAGCTGCTCTGTTCTTGCTGCAAGGATTTGAAGAGAGGGGGAACTTTTTAGGGTAGTACTGAAGAAGTATCTCGAAACATCAGGTTTGTTAGGTGCAATAATATGTGCATAGTAATTTATATTTCTGTGGTTGTTGTTTTTCCTCAGCTGTATGTTTTTAGAAAATCTTCACACCTTATCTCTGTGCACTGTTTACCAACCTGTGCCCACTCTCTTTCTTTACAAAGACTCAAGGAGGGGCCCTGGGCACTTTCTGATAAAGAGGGGCTGTTCTACAGGCGTAACAAGGCCTCATCCTGAGTAAAGAGGGAAGTCCTGAGCTGGAAGCCTGTTGTAGAAGGTGCCTCCTACATCTGTGAATTTGGTTTTTCTTTAAAAAACTATTTTTCAATAAGGCATGCGTATGCACTAGATAAATTGCTATGCTGGCAAACTAGTAAGAGAAGAATTGCACTTATCTGAAATTATATCAGTAAAAAGATTCAATATTAAAAATTCAAATATATGAATTACCAAGAAGTACATGGTGCTTGGTTAAAAATACTATGAAGTTTGCAATTATAATATTCACTGTCAGACAGAGTAAGTCCAGAGAAATAGAAATTAGTGTTTCTTAAAACACCGTCTATGGGTAGACTTCCTGTTGTATCAAACAGACCTGCTTTGAAGCTTTCATTGTTTTAAGGTAGCCTGTGTACCTGTCCTTGCCATCCTTTGACAAGTATCGTATCCTTTCTGTTAGTTTTATTCAGTACCCCAAACCCAAATTGGCCTGAATAGTTACTATGAAAAAAGATTAAAATATCTCCCAAGGAAGCCTCAAAGGTGAGTTGCTGTTACTCATATTCTCAGAGTGCTGTTTTTGCTGTTTCCCAACTTCTTTTTCAGCACAGTAGAGACTGCTATTCTTCATGTTTACATCAGTTTGTCTAGAACAAATTTATTGTTTTCTGCTCAGGGAAATACATGGTTGGTGCAACACAACATGTAGGAAAATAATGAGAGAGACCATTGGATTTGAAAGATCTCTTGGAGTCTATGGAGGTGGAGCAGTGGCAAACTAGTGTTATGCCAGTTACATGAGAAAAAAGGATATTGTGAGGTTCTCTGTGGTAGATGAGATGAGCTGCTGCACAGAGAAGCAATGATGCTTCAAATGGTGTTTGCTCCTGAGAGATTGAACAGGTTTGTTTAAGATGTGGTAGATCCAGATCACCTGAGAGCTTTAGGTTTTCAGTCACATTCTGCATAAATTCTTGTGCTGCATAGAAATTAGGTTATGCACCATATCAGGTCTATGGAAAGTTGCGGGAAAATTAAATGTATTATAAGTAAAACATTCAGAGCTGGCTTGCTTACATATTCTCAGAACACTAGGAAGAAGACCTTACTTTGTGGTCTTTGGTTTTACTGTTGTTGACCTGCTATCAGAAATTTATTTTGACAACAAGATAAACAGGTTAGAACAATCCCACAGTGGACACCAAAATTATTTAAATACATACTTCTGCAGGAGTGACTTGTTCATAAGTATGTTTTATATGGAAAGTGTTGTGACTTCACAATTGATGTGTTCTCTGTTTCTTCCTTTATTAAGTATATTTTATTATCTGAGAACAAAACAGAGTTAAAAATTGCTTCCCAATTAGCAACAATAATTATTTTTTTGCTCAAGTCACACCAGAACTTGAGTTCATGGATGCTCTAGGCCAAGATCATCATGCATGTGATCTTCCACTGCCCTCCCCAAACACACGTACTCCCAAAAATCATACATTTGGATGTTACAGCTTATTTTTATTGCAGGATTTCCAATTACAATATAATATTAATATATGAATTTCCTAGAAGTCTTGCTTTTTGTTCATTTCTCCATGTCTTCTTAGTTTTTCCTGCTCTCTTTTGAATGTCCAACCTCTGAAACTGCACAATCTTTTTCTGGGAATTATGTCAACCAGCTGTTACATTTCTAACACAATTACAGTAAGTTTTCAGGAGTTAAAAAGTAGATGTTCATGTATCATTTGGACACATCCCATTTGTCCCATTAAAATGCAACTTTCATCATCATAGTAGAGTCTGATACTGAAAAATACTTTGTGGTAGCAATTTATCATTGCTATGATAAATTGGTAGAATTTAGAGCAATGAGGGATTCATTGTGTGGATTTTTACAAGGTAGAGAGGGAAGAAACTGAGAGGGAAAAATCAGCCCTGTAATGCGCTTTCTCTAAGAAATCTGTTCTAATTGTCTCAACATTTATTCCTTAGTGGAGCAGTGCTTCTGAGTGTCCAGTCCAGAATGTTTTACAGTCTCCCGTGCAATGTCCAGCTATTAGAAACAGTTTGTTAGACTGTTGAAATTTATTTTTTAATTTATGCATGTGTCTTACTCTGAAGCAATTAGGTTCAACATCAGACTTAATAACCCCATTCTGTATTTCTAATTGTCCAAGTTATAAACATTTACAAAACTTCATGTAATTTTACAGTACTCTGCAAAGCCTTCTATGGTGTTTAATTGCCTGTATATTCCACTTCATTAGTTGTCTAAGCAAATAATTTTAGTTTTGTATTAAATGGCAGGGGGGTTTTTCCTATTTGACAGTTTTTCTGTTCTATATGGTAACAGATGGGTTGCACTTAGTTCAATGAACCAAATGCAAAATGAGCAGAATTTGCAGTAAAATACTGTTTATGTTGCATTTTTGTTCACACACAATAAATTTAAGTCAGCTTTCTGATTATGTAAAGTGAATGTTTACACTCCTTCATTGATTAATTAAAATGTATCCACTATGCTCTGTGAAACAAGTAGTTTTCCAGGCCTGGATGAGCCCATAGGTACAATTTGTACATTTCTTACTGAAGCTGTGTCAGCATAAGGAGCTCTTATGTTGTGCTCCCAGCTGCTATCTCTTGTTCCTGCTCCTGTAACCATCCCTCTGTGCCTGCACAGCTGTTTGTGGTTCTGTGCAATGAACTGGATTAGGAAACATTAATCTTTTTTCTTGGGATACTTTTGAATGAGGATCAGTTCCCTATTCCAGTTGGAATGGCCACACACATGGCTGTGCAGCCACAGCTAAGGAACGGACACACAGTAGAGGACAGACTGAGTAGTGTGAGCTGCTTCAATTGTACTGCCATTGGAAGAAACTATTCAATATGCTCCACATAGCTGTAAAACATACCGTAATTTCTCTTGTGCCCTCTGATTTTTGTCTTCCCTTCCTTTTAGACCATCTTTGTCACTGAAGAAAGCATTAGTTGAAAAACTTTGACCATGACTGTGGTATCCCTCAAACTTTTGAAGTAAGTTTTGGCATTTAGAATAATTCTTTTCCTGCAACAAAGGAAGTGGTGTAGAGTTCAGTTCCATAGTTTTGTCCTTTGGACTGGAGCTAAAGAAACGAATAAGTTCTCAAACAAGAAGATACCGCTTACCAAGTGCATTTTTACTGATGCTCTTCTAGACTGGCTTGGTAAATGACTTGTGTGTGAAAGGTTCTGAATGAAGAATTTTGGATAGTTCCTACTTTTAATCTGCTACATCCTTACTATGACTGTAGCTCCTCTATTGCATATTTGACCTGATTCTGATCTCTGGAATTGTAAATAGAGAATATTTCCATAGAACCAGTGAAATTACCGAAGTGGCAAATACCTTTCTTCTTCCTCCCCATCTCAAACACTATCTCAACTCCCATTTGCATTTATTAGTACACTATTATAAGCTATCAGAATTTCTTTTAAAATATTTTTTCTTCAGAGTTATTTCCTTGTGCTTTTTCATGAAAACAGGCAGTATTACAGCATACTTGTCCAAACAGCTGTGTGATGATTTGTACAAATTACTTCTGTAGAGGATGATGAGTATGGTAAGTATCTTCCTTTAATCTACATAAAATAGCAGTGAAATACAGTATTTTAGCTTGGCTGAAACTTAGAAGTGTGGTTTTCAGTGTTCTGTATGCTTTCTAAGGATTTGATAACAGGCATTGCTGACAGCACACAGTTAGACAGTGAGTTGGCTTCATTGCAGCTGTTTGCAAATGGCAGAAAGGCAGCAGAAAAACAGGGATGTGAATGTTGCTCATAGTGTTCCGTGGAGGGGCAGCTTGGGGTAGCTGGAAAGAAACCTGGAACTGAAAGCAAAGAAGCTCTCCTGGTACTTTGATTCCTTCTATGTTCAGGGAAACAGGACTCTGGAAACACACAGCAGGGCATGTGACATATGTGACTTTGAATTTCATCACCTCGCTGGGCGAGACTACAAACCTTTGAAAACATCATCTGAGTTGAAAGGGAAAGTTGAAGCAGCTGGAGACAACGCTTCCAAGTGCTATATGTAGAATCTTCTTTGATAGTAAACACCCCCTTGAAAACCCATCCAAAGGTTGAAATGGTGGTATAAAGCAACTTAATTCACAATGCTACTTCTATGGTGTTCTCCTGAACAACTAGCATGGCTGCTGCCTTGAGTGCGGAGAACTTTTGCATTTCTTTTAGCAAACTTAGATAGCAGGGTTTCAGGAACCACAACAAATAAGTCTCCACAAAACTTACCTGGGAAATCAATCTGTGAATTGGATAGGCTATAGAAGTTGCTTCTCTTGATATGAAACTGAGTCAGACAGGGAACTTGCATAAGGCTGACTATTTTGCCATGGATTTCTACTCTGGAGGCCCAGGAAGGGAAGGTTTGGATTGCCCCATCAGAAATACTGCAGTCCTTGACATTAGCATTTTTCATGGCTGATACAGTTCTGCTGAAATGTATTTGGCTTGGTTCATTATTGCTGATAAATTGGGTAAATTACTGGGCAGAACAGAAAGGTGAGGTTCTGTGAGCAGACTCTGAGGTAGGAGCCATTACAAGAAATACATTTTCTTGCCTGAAGAGGTGAAACTTCATATTGTAATAGCCTTCAAGAATTGGAGAAGTGGGATATGCTTCAGACCAAGAAGGGAGAAATAATAGAGTTAAGATCCCACTCAACGTTGCAAAATGTGAAACAATATGTGTTCAAAGTGGTGTTTCAGAATACAGTCCTGCACCAGGCTGCCCAGTGAGGAGTGGCTGTGTGTGTCTTCAGGCTTGTACAGGGTACCAGCTTGCTTTAGGGTGGTGGGAAGAAGGTGCTGCCTGTATGCCTGACACAGCCCTTTTGTTATACTGAGGCATATACTGTGTACTAAAAAGGCATATACTAAGCCCTGTGAACTAGGTGGACAGTGACCAATAAGAAATTTATAACTGAAGGGAAGGGGAAGAAGTCTACTCTGTATGGATTTAGATATACGAACCCTAGAATTTAGCAGTACTTCCTACTTGAATTCCAAGTTCATGTATTAAGACCATTTCAGCATGTGGTGGGGATGAGCTTTCATAATTCTGGTCTTCTCCAAAAACTGTGGAAACAGAAGGTTGAAATAAGAAAGTAAATAAACCCCTCCTATACAAATGCAGCCTCTGTAGATTGCTGTCCTTGTCTTTCTTAGCTGCTTTTTCCTATAGTTCACACTGAAATAAGAGTAGGCACACTGAAAATCAGGCATGCTGAAATAGAACTTAGGCTGTGTTTTTGTATAAATAAAGCAGAACTAATAGTGTCTGTATTATTTCTGTAGTATCCTTAATATGCTTTTCATATTTCAGATCACATAACTTGGAGTCAGAAGTTCATTTGGCCTTCCCATCAGTGAATGCCACATCAGGGTGCAGGGTGTGGTGTCAGTATTCAATTCATTTCACAGAACTTGGAATGGAGTAAGACTTAAAGTAACTTTTGTAACCGTTATTCTCTAAATATCTCTATTTCCTTAAGATGTACCAGTAATACTGTGTGCTGAACAACTGAATTGTCCAAGTTTACTTAAAATGGTTTTGTCTTTTTCACGTGTTTCTACCAGTAATGGGATCAGTTTTTATGCATTGTTATGAGTCATTCATCATCAATGCTGCTGCAGTGTTACATTCTAGACTTTAATCTTGCCATTCAGACTGTTGTGGCCTTCCTTGAGAATAATCTTGTCCTTACTCAGAGTTATGGTTGCACCAAATAGAGTTGAAATATTTTGAGTCTTGCCTACAGTAGTTAATCCTTCTCCATTCTACCCTGCAGTAGTGCTGGTACAAGAACTTGTGCAACTCTGTAGTAAATTCTATCGGAAAACCAATCTGGTTCAAAATTGACTTAGTACCTACCCAGTGTTACTGTGGCTTCATTCCCCAGTTTAATTCATTTTTTCAGCCACAGAAATGTTTATGTTGGCCCAAGGGAAGAATGTGGGAGCAAGCATCAAGTACACCACTTTTTTTGAAAATGCTGACTTTAAGTTTTAGTTCCAGCTATAGTTGCTGTAGCTGCTGATGAAGCAATGGCAGCACAGAGCTTAGCTGTCTGATAAGCACCTTTGTATTCAGGTGGGTTGCAGACCAGCCTGCAACTTTTGCACCTGAGAATTCAGTATTATCTGTGTGCAGTGGCAGTGTCTACTTCAGCAACTGGTGCAGCTCTGCAGGAACAAAGCTGTAGAGGAAAACTTCTGATGCAGTGGATTCACTAACCATGCCACTTACATTTTGCTATGTGTGGGAGAATTGGGATGACTTCAGGTTAGGTTTTGTCTGGTCCCACAGACTGAATTTCCATTACAACTTGGAGTGTACTAGGTGCTGTTCTGGAATACATATCCAAATTTCCTTTCATACAAAAGGATTATCTCAGGATTGGTCTATGGAGTGAACCAAGGCACAGTGAATTGTCTGTATGACAGGAAAAATATCTCTGAAAATATGCATCTGAGTGAAAACGCCAGTGTAAACATGCCAAGGGTAAGTTGGCCCTGCCTGTAGATGCTGCAGTCAGACTATTGCACTGTGGTACCAGTGGGGTTTCTGTTGTTGTACATGACTCTCCCATTCTTTCTGATTCCAGTTCAAAACCTGTTTTAGTGACAGTCCAGCAGCTATTCCCACTGTTGCTCTCCAAGCTCTGACTGATGCATTCATTCACTGTTGGTGGTAATGGTCAGAAAAAAGATATTTTTCAGCACATTTTATCACCCATCTCTATCTACCTTGGCAGTATTCCATGAAAATTGAGCTAAGTATGACAACTTTAAGTCAAATAAAAGGTTTTGGTTGGACTTTTCTTGGTGTGCACATGTGTTCTTGTGAAATTTATTACCCAAAGAAGGGAATTTCTTATTCCAGACTGACTGTGGATCTTCTGCTGATGGAAGCATAGAATCAGAATACCAGTTTGGAAGGGACCTCAAGGATTGTCTGGTCCAACATTTCTTGGCAAAAGCATAGTCTAAACAAGATGGCCCAGCACCCCATCCAGCTGAATCTTAACGGTATCCAGCACTGGGGAATCCACCACTTCCATGGGGAAGTTATTCCAATGGCTGAATGTTCTTGTGAAAAACTTTCCTCCTGTATCTAATTGAAATCTCCCCAGGAATAACTTGGACACCTTACCCCTTGTCTTTGCCATGTGGCTCCATGCAGAAAGGGAGTATCCATCTCCGTGAGGCTTTGCCAAAAAGAGGGAAGTGTAAAAACAGTGCTTGAAAGTGTTGCGTTTGCTGTGTAATGGAAAACAAAAATTTGAATCAATCTACAAAGCACCAACGAAAGAAAGCTGGATGTATGTGTGGCAGATGAACTGTACTGACTGTTTCCATGCTTGTTTGGTCTTGTTTGACCAGCAATAGCTACCCTGGCGCTTCTAGGTATTTTGATAGTATCTTGGTATTTAGATAGATTTTCATTGTGCATCTGTAGGAAGGCAGATAACTCGCCAACACACACACATTTCACTGTTTAACTCCACTTTTCTCATACTGTTGATTTTTCTTAGATTAAGCTCTAAGGCCTTGATTCTGAGCTGGGTATTACTGCAGTATGAATAATTGCAGAGATATTTTTTATCTTAGCACAGTTGAAAAGTTTTTTGTTTCACTAACTGGGGCTCAAAGTATATTTATAGAGAGAATTGTGCCATGTGGCTACAATCTGTAGTAAATTCAAGTGCTTTTATAACAAAGCCCTAATTTTGAAGGGATTTCAGTCTTTTTGGTTATGCATAGATTTGAATTTCTGGATCGAGGATAAAGAATTAAGTAGGTTTTTTTATTTTTTAAAAGAAATAAATGCTGACTCTTTCTCCTGTTCTGGAGCTTAAATATCTTGGCAGCAGTGTTTGAAAAAGTTCTAGTTAAACTAGTTTTGGAAAATAGTTTGGCAGGCAACAGTGGAGTAAAGCCAAAGTATGATAGATGTAAGTTTTAAAACCTAATTGTAAGCTGAAATTATGCCTATAGTGGCACAGAGTGATGTGCAACTCAAATACAATATTTGTCTCTTCCCTCACCTCCTTTTTTCTTCTTTCTCCAGTTAAGCTGTGCTAGACTGCTAGAAACAGTGCTCAGACTTCTCATGGATCCTACATTTCTTCTCCCTGAGCCTCAATCAATGTAGACAGGAAATGACATAGTTAAGTAGTTCTTCGAAAAGTAGCTTATTTTTCATATATCATATCATATCATAATCGTCATTAGGTAAAATTTCACATGCCTTAAAAATTAAGTTGTGTGGAGTCTATAGCACTGCAGATAACTGATCTTTTTCTTTGCTACATCATTTCTTGCAAAATAGTTGAATCAAAGGTTGTTTCCATTTCCCATGATACCTTCCAGGGTTGTACAAACACAGCTACTTTCAAATGCTTTAGTTTATCTGCTGTTGACTTTAGAAGCACAGTTTGCAATATGACAGGATGACTGCAGGATATTATTTTTAAAGTTTGTATAAAATGGATTGTGATTCTTTTTTTCCCACAGTGAAAATGTCTAGACTCTTCAGAACCTTTGTAAAGCTGTTATCCAGACAAATTAGTTCCATGAATTTGAGTCACATCAGCTTCAAGAATTATCCAAATAAATGGGGTCGCCAAGTCATTTTACTCTTAGCTATAATACAAAACTCTGCTTGTAATCTGTAAAACTGATGGAAAATTGCTTAGCAGATACAGCCCAACTTCTTTTCTTCTTTTCTTCTTTTCTTCTTTTCTTCTTTTCTTCTTTTCTTCTTTTTTCTTCTTTTCTTCTTCTCTTCTTTTCTTCTTTTCTTCTTTTCTTCTTTTCTTCTTTTCTTCTTCTCTTCTTCTCTTCTTCTCTTCCTCTGTTTTTCTTTTTTCTTGTATTTTTCTTTTTTTAAGATTTTCTGTTCATCTAAGCATTAAAAGTATTTCCCTCAGAGTGGGCGTTCTGATGCATAATAATTTTGGCTGTCTCTGAGCATTGCTAAATTGTATTAAGCATAGATGTCATAAGGAATAATTTGTGGGTGACATCTGATGCCTAACCTAAGAGTAGAAGTCCATGTAATACCCAGTTATATTCTTAGGGAGATGTTAAATTCATTTTGGGGAAGTAGAGATGTCGTAATCTTAATGGTCAGTAGCTTCTTTTTGATCTTTTATACCATTCCAAAATTCATACCAATGCCAAAAATTAACTCCTCCTTATCCACAACTTCTCATCTGGTTTTGATTGCACTTTCCAAATAGCCTTTGATCCAGCGTGTACTTTTTACTTGTGCTTTCTTTGTGTGCCATATACTCAGTTTGATAAATTTTGACCAAAGAAATCCTCTGAGCACTACTCACATTCACTTGGAGTCCATCTCCTTGCTTTTACAAAAGCTCTAATGAGTGTGCTTTGTTTTACTTCCAAGCAGTTAAAACTGTGAACATTATTTTGTTTGGTCTTTTGTCTTTAGTGGAAGAAAGGGGAGAAGAAAAGAAGCAATGTGAATAAATTGAGTTAAGCTAAGTTTAGGAAGAGACAGACTCATAGTTTTAAGAATTTCCCCAGCGGATTGAAATTTTCATGCTCTGTTTATGTGTTGTCTTTGGAGAGAACCTGTTAGCAGAACATAACTTTAATCATATGAAATAACTTTCTGAGAGATGTAGTTTTTTCAGAGTTTGCATTGTAGAATTAGGAACAAGTAGAATGAAAGGAAATATGAAATTAATTATTGAAGAAGTCATGGCATGTCATGGATGATTTATGTCTAGGTCATGACAAAATTTCTAATGTCACACACTCATATAATTTTCACAGCAGAGAGCAAAGTTATAAATTAAAAAAAAAACAGAAAAAGAGTCTTTTTTCTGAAGGAGTAGCTGTCTTTGATCTGTTTGATCTCTGGGCTCAGTAGCTTAACTGCCTTTTTCTCCTTTTCTCATGTTTTGGCTTAATATCTGTCACCAGTTTCATATGAATCATTGCAGTCCAGTGCTGAGCCCACCAATGTCCTTCAAGAGTAAACCTATTTATTCTGCTCTAGAGAATTTATTCATTTGCTGTTGCCTGCCCTAAACACCCTTTCAGAAGTATTCTTGGCCATCACACAGTTGTCTGCTGTACGTGGTGGATTTTGTAATTCCCATCAGAAAATAAAACCCCTTTTTTAAGGCCTCTTTTGAAGATAATTGATCTGTTCTAATGCTTTGGAGATTTTTTTTTTTTTTAATTTCTCTTTGCAGTTGTTGGGAATTGCAGAGTAAGTGAAATGTGTCCATCTGTAACCTTCTGGATTCTTAGCCTTCCTGCTTAGGACGTTACCTTGCTATTGTTGACATGTAGAATAAGTTATCTTGAAAATTTCAGAAGAAATACCTGTTTGTGGTGCATGGCTAGAGGAACAGCGTTTTTCTTTCTCAGACTTGTACTCTCATCTTTCAAAAATTTCTCTCAACATTATGTCAACAAGAGACTGTAATGTGTCATCATCCAGTTAATCTTCAGGGATAATCAGAGTGAGGTTGGATGACTACTGGTGCTACTGGAGAGTTACACATGAGGAGGTAGAACATCTACCATAATTTAGAGGCAAAGTAATTGCAGATGGTTTGTATACCACAGGAAGGCTTCTATGGTAGTTTCCTTAAGTATCTGCAGTGCTGAAGCAGAGTATCAGATTTCATTGATTTTTGTTTTCTTTTTTAAAGTTTTGTGCCTGCAGGGTCTGGAAATAGAGAGGAAGTTAGACTTTAGGGAGTAAATCCCTGCCTAAATCAGAAGAAGATGACAATTAATTCCAGGTGAGTCATCTGGATTATCTTCAAGGTTGATTTTTACCTTTTGTTCTAGCCAGAATTCTGCTGTGTATATGATAGATCTCCAAAACTCTATCTGGCTAGCACCAAAAAACATGTCTAATTTGTGCACCACTGAAACTTTGCTAGAAGGTACAAAGTTGCTCTTAATTCAGGAAATCGCAAGGAGCTTTTTGTCCTTCATATCCTTTTATCTAGACCGAGACTTCCTGCCTTGGATTTCCAAACTTCCAACCTCTTTTGTTACTTCAATTAGAGCTTGTTATTTGTCATTTAAGTATACCGGATTGATAGCATTTGACAAGGATATATTTTTCAAAATGGTTTATTATCTCAGACCAAATAACCTGAAAGAATCATGTTGTTACTAATGGATGATATGTGGACTAGTAATTGCTGCATTTTTCTTCTTTTTTCCCCTTCTTTACCAAAAAATTGATTGTTAATGTTTTAGGTAGTTCAATAACAGATGTTGAACTCTGGATGGTTTGTCTGAGAAGGCTACATAAAATTTGTGAAACTGGAGGTATTTTGGTCTTTTGACCTATTATTTTTAGATTTCAGTGGAGAAATACTGAAGAATAACAGTGATTTTCCTTCTATTATCATCAAAGTATTTCTAAATTGTTTTTCTTTTGAACTTTAGAATTATGTTAGGGGTTTTTTTTGAGCCAAAGCGAACAATTCTTATTATAAAACTAGAAGCAATTTAAAATATTTTGAAGAATATTTTTGTAGTGTAGCACTTACTGTATCTTAGTATTTTCCTGATGAATTATGACTGAAGAAGGCAGAAAATAATGAAAATTTGAACTTAGTATGTATGTGAAATGTGAAAGAAGGTCAGAATTAAAGGGAAATAAAGTAACTGGAAGTTTATGGGAGTCTGATCACAGGGAACATTTGGTTCTGCTTAAGCCTCTTCAGCTGCTGGAAATTGAGATGCACGAGATATGCATGTGCATTGCTGCCTAAGTTTCTAGGGACAGAAATAAAGAGCAGTAGTTTGACAAATGCATGCCAAAGTGGCATTTTCTGAAGGCCAATAAAGCAATGCATAGGTGAAAAAGGATCTTAGCCAAGGGATACTTGCTGACATGTTGATTATCATTTAAAGTAGCCAAGAATTTTTTTTAGATTAGGCATGAAGGATTTTAATCCTTAATTTAATTACATTGATTATAATAATTTTATGTAACACAGTTCATTTTATGAGTATCTGTTAGTGGTGTAGAACAACTAAAGCTTCATGTTTCTGTAGTGTTTCCATGAGGGATGTGTTCTTACTCTTCGTGCCAAAATTTTTTTGCATTATGAAAACGTATCATTTACAGGTGGTACTAACCAATGGTCAAGTTCAATAAAAATCAGTAGGTTGGTGAAGTATTCCATCTAGTACTAATAAGGGAAGTGGTTGCATTTTGAAATTAGAAATAATTTCGATGACATTTTCCATTCGATATTTTACCCAAAAGGAGTTGTATGTGTTCTAGTTCTATGAAACAAGATATCTGATGTCGGAAGCTTTTTTCAACTAGCAGCTTGTTTTCTGGGTTTGGCCCTTGAGATAGTGGATCTGTCCTGGCCTCCTTTTTCTCCTGGGGCAAGTAAGGAATGGGTTGTGGCCAGATCCTGCCTCTGTTCACACAGGCAGCTGGAACTCAATTTGCTGTCGTTGTCTCCAGAGCTCATGAGAAGAAAGTGAGCAAGCAGTACAGTTTTACTCCAAAATTGTGATCCAGCCATAATAACAGTATCTTTTTGCATAATAGGAACTGAGAAATAGTGTAGTTTGCACTCATGAATAGACACAAAGCCACATACGCACAAAATATGTGGAAGGATATCTCTTTAGTGACAACTAGTCTACTTATTTGCAATGTATGGACTTTCGAGGCCCTCGTGCATTTGGAGTGGTCTTTTTTAAGCAAATATATTTGACTGTATTAGGATCTAGCTTTCTATGTGATTTTCCCCACAACTTATTCACAGCGTGGCTGGAGATGAGGCTGATTTGCGTATAGGTTTAGAAAAAGTGGTTGACTCAGGAACAAATAAGGGGAGAAATACCTGGTTTCACTTAAATAAGTGAAAGATAAATAAGAAATACATGAACATAGAGTTGAAGAAAAAATATGAGACAAGTTGGTAACTAAATGGGCTTGATGTTCTGTATTGCTAATGTTCAGTACTTCTTAGTCAGAAAAGGACGTTTGAGGGAATTATCTGTGTGACATCCCCTGACCTTTTCAGTCAGAAGTTGGTCATGCCATTTAGGATCATTGGATGTGGCAAGGGAACAAAGTGGCTGAGGGAAGGAGGTGGTATAGAATGTTTATTGAGATGCTTTGTGTCTGCTGAAGACAGAATACAAAGTTATACATTTATGGGGCCTTCTGTTGTCACAACAAAAAAAAATGGAAAATTGTATTTCACCCAATCTTCATGTGGGAGAAGTAATGGCTGTCCCAACAACTTCCTATTTGCTATGTGACACAAATTATCCTGAAAACACATTTGCTAGTATTTATTTTAACTAGTGCATCAGTTAGTACTGCAAGTACATTACAGCAAGCAACATTCATGTGGTTTGTTCCTCTGTGCCATTTGCTAGTCAATGAAGTAGCTTCATAGGTACAGTAAATGCAATTTAATGCTCAAGTGACTTTTGATTTTTATAAGCAGAACTGCCTCCTGGCAAAACTATGGAACTGCTAAGCTGTTTGCTTTTCTAATACTTCCAGATGACTTATGTTGAAGATAAAGTTGCAAGTAAAGAACTATTATGCTGGCTGGCTGGGAGTATAGAAACACATGCACACCCAAGTTGGGTTTTCTCTCAAATATTTGCTTCATTCCATACGATATTTATTATTTACAGAATACTCATTGCTTTATGAACCAATGCTTGTGCTTTCAGTGCTCTGCTGAAATGATTCTCCTGTTACTGCTGAACTTGGATTTATTCCAAGAGAAGATCTGGTTTCTTCAGGCAGACTTGCCAATGTTTTAGTCCTTTTATGTTACATCAAATCTGCATCGATCTGAAAGCATGTCTTCATCACAGTTATGCAATTGTCATGCATAGCTGTGATTTGATTAAAATACAAAAGAATACTTCTTTGTTAATGGAAGTTCACAGAGGGTTTTC
This sequence comes from Monarcha castaneiventris obscurior, assembly GCA_026261815.1. NCBI lineage: Eukaryota > Metazoa > Chordata > Aves > Passeriformes > Monarchidae > Monarcha > Monarcha castaneiventris. The sequence goes on from JAMPIT010000433.1 coordinate 28,397,794, forward strand.
GATGTACCCTCGGAAGATGTTGACCAGGGCCTTGCTGTCTGCAGTGCTGTGTTTGTTACATCATGGAGCACTGCAGCCTGTGCAGGCTCTCTGGAAAGCCACGACGCATGGTCAGGGTCACTTCCGTACCTGTTGCTAACCCCCCTGGAAATCTGTGAGCAACATCTCAGTCTGCAGCTATCGAGGTCAGTACTGGTTTTTGCTGTGTTTCGAGGTCTTGGTCGTGTTCTACCTGTGAGATGTTACATGCAGTCAAGTGGTTTATTGACTTGCTTAAAAATACTGATAAATTTGAAAGTCTTTCCAAAAATTTACCCTGTTGAAGGTTATAATGTTCTTCAAACTCTGTTCCTGAAGCATTAAATGTAGTGGTGCTATTTAAAGCCAAGAATGAAAAGGGAACGCTCTGGCATTAGTTACCTCAGTTATAAATCATGTTAGATGTTTGGATTTATATGATCTTGATATGTACAGTATATATTGAGAATGTCTCTCTGGAGCGTCTACATTTAATGTCAAAGGGTAGTGCTCTGTAACAGGGTTGCTCTAGTGACTTTGCAGTGACTTATTATTCCAGTTTATTTCCAAATATTTCATATTTGAAAGAAGTGGTGTTTGATTTTATGGGGTGCAGAAAGTACCTCCAAGGAATCTGGGGTGGTCTTAACAGCACTAACTTCAGACCACAGAATGCTGTTTAATGCTTCTGGGATTAAGCACTGCAGATGCAGCTTATTTATATCATGTGAACTAACCATTCCTGTTTATGTTGTTTTGTATTGTTCTGATATATAAACCTAAAATTAATCACGGCAGTGCACTTAGTGGACACGTTATGTCTGGTGTGTGAGATGTGTGGTGGTGGTGCTGGGCACGTCACAGTTCCATTTTCACACAGAATGGAAGCAAAATACTTCTCTGATTTAATATTTCAAGTCCAGTACAGATCCAGTGAAGAATCCTAATTTAAATACTTTGCCATTATTTCATAGTAATAATTGGTTGCAAAGAAGATTTTTCAAAACTTTAATGCAAGAATCTCTTAAATTAATTCTTACTGCCCTTGACTTAAGATGAAAGAAATATAGAATGTGCATCTAATTCTTGGATTTCTATAGGCAAAAGAAAGCAAACTTAACTTTTTAAAACTCTTATAATTGGCAGATAATTAAAACATGCTTCATTTTAGATGTTCCATTATGAGAAAGTTGTGACACCTTGATTAGACCTAGTTTTTTTGTTGAGTTTTTGTAATCTCTTTGAGATGGCATCTTTTCCAGGTGGCTTAAAAACTCAAAATAGAAACAAGTAAGGTGTGTAATAGGAATTCCCTTCTTTCCCCTGCTCCATGATATTTTTCTAAGTGAGGCTATTTCTGGGATCATCTGTGATTACTTTTAGTCTTGAATTAGATATATTCCTCTTTTTTTTCTTCTCCAGTCACTCTTCTTCCTTTCTTGGCCCCCACAGAAAACAAGGGGAAAGGCCACTTTTTAATATATATAATACTGAGTTATTTTAAACAGTTTTCAGTAACTCAACACAGAATATTAATTGCACTGCTTTTAAAGAAAAAAGATCTGCTGGAGCCCACTAGTGTGTGGTGCACTGGTCAAATGGGCTGAGAGGTGCTGTGACCCAGGGATGGGACTGGACAACCCCAGTGGAGCAGAAGCCCCGGGAGCTGGTGCTGCTTGAGCCATCAAACCAGCCAGCTGAGGTTGGGAAGGGAGGAGAGAAGTGAGCTAAATCATTAGTTCTTTGCTTAATTTCCATTCTTGCACCATGAAATTAGGCTACCTTTTGGGCCTTTCAGCTCCCATGTGGAAGTGCACAGGAGCACAGAGACAAAGCCATTTAAAAAATACAGATTTTATAGACATTTTAGAAGCCACCTCAGGAGTTCAGACATGTGAAAGGACTCTCATTATTTCTACTTTAAAACCAGTGTCTAACTCCCTTTTAGAGAATCACCAGCTTTTGTGCAAATCAGTGCAATTTTCAGCAGGGAAATGTTTGGGATTTAATTTTGATCCTGCAGTCATTGCGTATATTTCCTGTTATCACTGAAAAAAAAATATTCTAGGGCTGTGTATGTAAATACATCTCTACTAGTTTTTCAGCATTTTATTTTTTGATTTTTCAGGTTTTCAACAGAACAGAATACATGGAATTGATCTAATGTTACTTTCTAAGAGGCTTTTGCTTGTGTCTTACACAAGAGGCTGTTACTGAAAACTTGGTAACCATGGGGTGAAAGGTAAAGCCCTGTTACTGATTAAAAAGAGTAAGTAAAAGCAGCAACCTTCATGTCATTATCTGGAAAGGAAAATTATTATTAAGTAGAAATTGAGTTAATAGAAATTTTCTGGACAAAATTGTTTTTTATAGGAAAAAAATTTTAATTAAAGATAGTAACTGGAAAAATTTCCCTTTTTGATACAGGGGGAAAAGATCACTTTTAGCCTTTCCAGATGAATTTTTAAAGAAAAATGAAACAAAAAAAAAAAAAAAAAAAAAAGGAAAGAACTCCCCCTCACAAATATTCCAACAATAAAAAATCCAAGTAAACTGAGGAAAGAGATTGATTGTCTGGGGTGAAAAATAGTAAGTCAAAGGAAGTCCTATGTTACAGAAGGATTGGGAAATAAACTTTCAGTTAGTAAATTCAGGTAATGAAGAAAGTGATAACTAGAACAGGGTGACCTTGAAAAGCTATAAATGAAGCACATTCAAAACAACTGAAAAACTATTATCTCTATATATGATAGTACGACTCTTAATAATAAATAACCCAGAGCCTCATTATTTGGGTAAAAAAGCTTGGTGTTTTGTCTTTTTTGACATTAAGTACTACTTCTAAATGTCAGTTGCATTTACATAGGCTGGGATGGTTTCTATGAAATGTGCCTAATTAGCTGCCTAAGTGGTCTTTCTATGTGTTATTGCACATTTGGCTCAAACGTGGACTGTTGTCACAAACTGAATACTTTTTTTTTTTAACGTTTGCTTCAGGTCAGTATGTTGTAAGTTCAAACAGGCTTATAGAAAGACAGAATAAGATATTACCCAATAGCTTACACTGCAAAAAATCCACAATGCCTTAATAGTTTGTTTTCTGGTAGATCTTTCTCCTTGCCCTTATTGCAAGCTCCTGTCTCTGATGGAGAAGTGTGCTCATGCTTCAGCTGGCTGGTGGTGCCTTCTCCTGGTCCTTCCCAAGCTGCAGTGTGGAGCTGCATCTGATGCTCCTTTCACAGGTGTCCAGGGAGGTGCAAAACAGAATCATTTCAGTTTTGGCAAGACATGGCATCACAATTTATTTTCAATTACAGATCAAGTCTTAGTTTTCATTTTGATTTTCTTGTTTCTTCTTTGCATATATTACAGACTTTTCTGTTTAAATTTCTTATCTATATTTGTCCTGTATTCAAGGCCGAAAAAGTATGTGTGGATATTTTTTTATAGATAGTATGGCTTTAAATAGTTACTTTCCTTCTCAAAAACTCTGATTTTAGACTTAGGGACAGCACTGTGAGTCAGCACTACAAATATTTCCTTTAGACCACTGGGAATATTTGGAATTCAGCAAGTGGCAGATAGTAGCTGCTTGGGACATGCTTAATATTACGTTAAATTATTCGTTCCTGGATCAAAATAACTAATAGGAATTTATGCCAATGTAGCTCTTCTTATTGCTACATACGAAATGATGCAGGATTGCAGGTTTTTTATTCCTGCCTGGATTAGTCTAGTAGCATGTGATTATTTTTTATGGGTTGTATTAAATTTCTTTTACAGAAGTTCAGGATTTGAGGTATTTTCCTAAGTACAAACTGAAAAAAGAATTATTAAAAGTTGAGAGAATTGGTAAGTGATAATTTTATTTTAATCTGTACAATATTTTGTAGGAACTAGTTTCAGTGATCTGCTTAAACCACGAGAAGCAATCTAAAATAAATATATTTTTATTTTAATAAGTAGGAAGTCCTTTAAAAAGAGTTGTAATTTATTTTCTTCAGAAATGATCCTGTCATAAGATTATAGAGATTAGAAGATTATAGCCTATGCTACTGTTGAGCTTTATAGAGATTCTTTCGCTCTTGAATGTTTATGCTCATTTTATGCAGATTAGCGCACAGATTGCAGTGGATTTTTATTCTCAGAACCACAAGAAGCACAAGTCAGAACCACTGAAATGTAATTACTTTATCTAGAAAAGATTCTTCCTGGCACTTGATGAATTATCTTATGAATACAAGTACACCTTCTCATAACCCATCAAAGCTGCACAAAGTGTACAAAACATGTTGTGTTTCTTTTTAATTGCTCATGTCAAAAGTTGGGTTTGTTACAGTTGGCTGCAGAGTGGAGGGATTGCCATGGTTCACTGAGGCCTGGGCCTGCAAGCACTTTTGTTCATGTTTAACTTTGGTGAGTTCTGTGTAGTCATTTGGGCAAGCACATGGATATGCATGTGCGCAGTTAACACCTCTAGTTATGTAAAACTCCACAGATTTATGGCCTGTAGCTGTGAGGCTGTGTCTGTGAGACAAGTCAGAGTCAACAACCGTGCAGCTTTTAATCCCAAAAAGCAGCTTTGTCACTTGGGCATCTGTAGAGCTTTGTTTCAGTCCATGCAAGAGTTTCAAAATTAACAGCTTGGGGTTTTTTTTTTTTTTTTTTTGAAAATTAAAATCCCCTGAGCATGAATTTCTGCATAACTTTATAAAAATATGTTCATACTCTTTTGATACTCTAAGGGAAGGTCTTGAAAGGAGACTTCATAGAAAAATAAGATAAAATAATTTTGTCCTTCCGTTCATTCCCTCTAATGTGGTCAGCTGTTTCCTGGCAAGAAGAAAATTCCTGATCAGCATTTTAATGGAAAGAATGTGCTACAGAAGTCCTTGGGGTATGTAAATCAGAAAACTGTTGGATGAGGCTCTTTAGATTAATCCAAGTGATATAGTTCCTAAGGAGCAGAAAAGTCTCTGAAGTCAGAACTTGGTCCAAACACAGCTGGATTTGTAACTGGAAACAAACGGGGAGCCACAAAGTAGGTCTACCGCAGCTTTTTCCTGGAGAGAAAGAAGAATTTCCTCCAGGAGAGAAGCTGGGTATGCTATTGCAGGTAGCTGCCACCAGACAGCACTCTGTCTGCTCAGTCTTGTCCAAAGAGCACCACGTCTGGCGTCCTTCACTGATCCCCCACTAGACCCCTCCCTTTATGAACATCTCTCTCATGCTGCTTTGTCACAGACCTCCAGGCACACAAACACACATTTCAGCTGAATCTACAAAAATGACCTTTGCTGGGTGGCAACATGGTCTTCTTGTAGTTTCAAGCATGTGTTACTGAAAACACACACAAAACTGTCTGAGTGTCCGTCCATAGGGCCTTTGATCCAAACACTGTGTAATGGGGATGTACTGATCTACCCCACAGTGCGCTAGATTGAGGTGGGACCCCCAAAATGTAAGCCCTGTCATTCACCAGCCAGTGTGCTCCCTGCCTCTTGACTGGGAGCCAGGAGGATTCTAGGTTTGAATGCCTTTAGCAGTGTAGCTTTTGTGTGCTACTGTTCTCAGGACAGAGTTTTTGAAAGTCTAGAGCAGCCTAGCTCTGTCATTGTAGTGATCCATAAGTGTACTGGTGTTACCTGGGATGAATTGTTATCAAAGACAGGAGGTAAGCAACAAGACAAGAGGCAACGGGCAGAAAAGGATGCGCAGGAAGTTCTAGCTAAATATGAGGAAGAACTTCTTTACTGTGAGGTGACCAGAGCACCAGCACAGATTGCTCAGAGAGATCTGGAGTCTTCTTCACTGGAGATATTCAAGAACCATCTGAGTAATCCTTGAGTCATCCATGGACTTGTTAGAAAGTGCTAGTTTTGTAAAAAAATGCCTAGATATTGTCATGGGTCAGAGTGATGCTCCTTAAAAGTGGTTGTCATGTACTGCTGCACAAGAAACCTAACCTGTGGCATAACTTCTTGTTTCTATCTTCTGACTGTGTATTAACTGTGAAAGAGATAAAGTTCATCTTTAACAAGGATGAGGTCAACAACAGGAGAATAATTAGCATTGTCATCATCAGACCTTCAGCAAACAAGACCTTTTCTCTTAACATGTTTTTTCCTGTAAGAAGGTGACTGCCTTGGGTAGCATAAGCTGGACTCCTGGTTTTGCAACACAGCCCATCCTTGTGGAGCACACTTTCTGGGATGCATTTCTCCTTGGATCTGGGAAAGCTGAGGAAAGGTTGTATTCTTCCCTTGCATGTGGCTGCAGGAAGTATGGCTATTCATGAAGCAAAAATAAGGAACCTTGTCTGCTTCTAGAGCACTAGCAGACTTTACACTAAGAGAAAAGTAAAAGCTGAGTGAAAGTTGCAGTGGGCTGCCACACAATGTATGTTTTTCTACATACTTTCCTAGGAAAGATCTTTTAATGATGAGAAGCATAGCACTTTTCTCTGCTGGGTTTATCTTATGTTAGCTCAACAAAAATAAAGTGATTGAAACTTGAATGTTTAGAAGGAAACAATATGCTGTGAATAATATTGGTTGGAAATACAACTACATGTTTATAGTGGGGTTGTCTGCCATTGGAAGTATTAAAAATACGGCTGTAAATTATACATTGGGGTTTGATTTATTCTGAAAGCTAATTTTTAAGAAACTGAGGTTTATTTATTGGTTGTGTCACAGGAATATTTGGCTTGTTCTAATTCCAGTCTTCAGCATTTTTCATTTCAAGCCATATAAAGGAGAAGATCATCTATGGTACATCTACCCCAGTTCAGAGTGGGCTCTAACCCATCTCTGTAAATATACTGCCTTCTGTGTTGCTTCTAGCCACAGCAATAGTTTTAAAATTATTTATATTCTTCTAAAATTTACTCAACAAAACCACTTTTCATGCTATGCTATTGCATTCGGGTCTCAAAACATTGCAAAGCATCCTTCAGTATGCTGTTAGTTTTTCACAAGGGCAATGGAAAAGCTTTGCTTGGTTTCACAGTGGGATCTGACGTCTGCATTTCCTTCAGAATATATGAAACATTTCCCTGACACAGGTGTGTTTAAATGTAGGAAATGGCATTCCAGTTGGGTTTCGTGTCATGAAGAAAACGCATATGATTTATCTGAACACCAGCAAGACTTTCTCTCCCTCCCTCCCTGCCTGCTTCACTGGGCAAATAGCTGGCCAGCTCGCAGCCCTCCAATCACCTGGGCTGCCAAGCCTCCACCCCTCAACCCTGAGGGTTCCTGCACCACCTGCAGCTGGCTTTTAAAGCAAGTGTTTTAATAAAATCACTTTCAGTCATTACTCTTCCATTTATGACAGCAGGAGTTCAGGACTGAGTAAGAGGAGCAGAAATTTCCCCAGCAGAAGTTATCAGGTTAGTAATGAAGTTTACTGCTGAAAGAAGTAACCTGAAAGCAGCACAGGTTATCATAGGAAACGTTGCCTTTAACATATGTGCTGTTTGTGTAGCAAGAGCTGTGGTATGCAGTTTGTTTACATTACAGCATTATTCTGTCTTTGGTGAAGTAAAAATTACAGTGTTAATATATAGAAGATGCAGTTATATTTTCTTTCCCAGTCTGACTAGAAGGTGTTACTGCATTTGAACAATAAAGCTTTCTTTCCTTTTCCCTTTTATGCATCATACACTTCTGTTACAGGTGCTGCTTTCCAGTTTTACGGCTTGAAGCATTATTGAAATATGCTACTTTAAATATTCCAAGGCATTAGGGGTTTTGTGAAAGTCTTGGGCACAACATGGACTTTTAGGACACCTGCACTAAAACAATGTATTGGCTGTGCATGTGTGTACATGAACACAAATCATAGACTATACCTAGTTTTGCTTCATCTCCGAATTCTTTTACTTTCATATATTACTGCACAAGATCCAATCAATGCAATTCTTTTACTTTCATATGTTATTTTACTTCAAGAGAGATCTCCCTTCCATATATTATTGGACAAGATCTAATAAATGTAATAGTGCAGTTTTTAATAAGGCTACATGTACTTAATAGGAGACGAAAAATTCATAAGCTTTTACAGGTTTTTCAGGAAAATGAGGCTGAAGAAAGATGCTAAATTAATCTGTATTAACCAGTATATATTAATATTTTCCCATTTTCAATGTTACAAACTTATTGGAGTATTTTATCCTTAACTGACATGGTGTTTAGAATGTTTAACTACTGCATCTAAAATTAATAGTATGTTATATAATATTAGCTCAACAGAATAGTTTTGAGCAAAATATCTTTGTTTTACTTTGGCTTCAAAAATCATTGAACATAAATCTTAGTAACGGTACTAGAACTGTCAGAGGTTTCATATTGCATTAAAACATTCGGTTTCCATATGAGATTTTAATGGTTTTTTATTAGAGCTTTTAATGGAAAATTTTATCGGAAAAGTTCAATGACAACTGCAGCAAAACTTTGGATTTTCTCATGTGTAACTTGGGTTTAATGTCCACTAACCTAAACCATGTATGAGACATAATTAAATTAAAATTTTATTTTAATGGAAATAAAATTATTGACACATTATGTAAATTACCTTTTTTGCTCTAATATCCACCTATTTTTTGAATTTTGTGTGGGATAGGAGGATAGGCTAGGTTATTTTTACATGAAAAATACTTTGCAGAAATGATAGATTTTACATGATTGTGAAGCTGTCAAAGCAGTTTTAAATATGAATATAATCTTTGCAGATAGAGACTTTGTCCCTTGAATTGTGTTTTTAGTTAAATTTTTTTGACACTAAACATTTCCTGACAGAAGAGGGCTAACAACAGATGAGGATTAAATATTCCTGATCATCCACCTGAACAAAGAGCTGATATGAATTGTAAGGCTGAACTCATCTTCTTGGACTGGCATTCAGATGTGATGTGGACAAGCAGTAAATGATCTGGTTTACAATTGGCCAAGAAAGGCTGAAATTAAGATGATTTTATCAGCAGATACTATAGAGAAAAAAATTAACCAAGACAATAAAGAACAAAAAGGATTGGAGAAATACCTGCTTATTGATGTACTCTGACAAATACCATGAAGTCCTTCAGCCGTGAGGAAGCTTTATTTTGTTTTTTTCCTCCCCCTGTGTTAGATAAATCTGTCAAATTCCTTTCCTGTCTAAATTATGTCCTACTCTCCTGCCTGTGTCTTTGTTGAATGCAGTTGAAGGGGTAAAACTGAACTGTAGTGTGGATGGCTTAGCATTTCTCTCTAGGAATGTGTTCGAGGGAGGAGGAGGTTTCAGTAAGGGCTGGTCATTGGTCCTTAAGTCTAAGGCGGTTGAACTGAGACCTGCCTTTTTTGGAGGACTGTTGGAGCGTATTCTGTGTTTATGGCATAATCTGTAGCTAAATTAAAACTTAGTCCAAAAGAGACTTCAAAAGTGCAGTGACCCAGCACATGCAGAGCCAAAGAGCTGCCACCTCAGTTGTATGCAGGAAAAGGAATGTGCCAACACTGGTAACAAATGGACTTCAAGGGTGTTTGCTTGCGACTAAGTGAAACTTGCTTTGCTTGTGACGAAGCACTCTCTGTAAAGCAGACTTCAAAGTGGAGCCTAGCACAGGTTTGAATGCATGAGAGAATCATCAGGTTGTGTCTGCTTCACACCTTAATTAGAAATAACTGCACACCGTTGGTGAGTTCAAGGACATTTTCCTTTTTCGGTTTCTCATCACTCATTGCCTATGTTAAAACTCTGTATAAGGTCAGGATTCAATCTTTTCTCTGTTTAAACTGCATGAACAATTCATCCCACCCTGACTGGTCATCCTTGCAGGCTAGATGCCTAACATTGCTGTTTAAAGGCAGGCAGGTATCCAAGTCTGCTCCAAGAAATGTGGGACGGGTGCACCAAAGATGCCTCAAAAGCACTCACTTCCGTCTTGATTGATTACCCAGTGTAATTATCAAAAACTCCTTCTCCCAAGGTGTCAAGTGCATCTTCCCAGGAAGGCTCAGAGCAGAGCCAGTGCTCCTCAAGCTGTGCAGGACGTTCAGCAGGGGCCAGGCCAGTGCTGGCAGAGCTCATGTCAGAAGAGGCCAAGATGAAGCAGAGCCCAAGGTTGTGTGCTAGGATGAGGCAGGGTTAGGCTGCAGCAGGGAAAAGAGGAAGAAAAAAGGAGCAGTTAGGAAAATACTGAAGCCTGGTAGTCGAAAAGTAGGAGAGAGAATTCTTTAATGTGTTTGCTTACCCTGCTTTATGTTCCTCTCTGTCATAAAGATCAACAGGAAAGAAAACCGGTATTTGTCCAAGCTCAGGAATAAGATCTGTGAGTCTGCAGGAATAAGACCCTTTATAAGAGTGTGTGGTGGCGGTCAGTATAAGCTTGTCTGGGACAATGCTGCCACCAAAAGGCACAGCCAAGCTTCTGTAGGTTTGTATTTTAGCATGAGGTGTGCTCAGCCTCAGTGTTCTGATAAACTGCTTGTGAGTCAGCACATGTCAGCTGTGAGTCATTGCCCAGGCTGTTCTGTGCAGGAGGTAATGCATTAAAGGATCTGCTGTACAAGGGACACCTCAGGGAAGCATTACACTTGTCAGTTATTTCTGGAGACACTTGTCACCTCACATCTATGTCATTTGGTCCTGTGTGAAGCCAAATAGCTTCGTAAGCTCATCAGTTCTTCCCGCTTCACTGTCTTATCTGAAGTCTTGGAATGTGTCAGCCAAATCTGAAAGGGGGCCATGTCTGAGGTACAGTGCTGCACTTGGCACACGGCAACAGAAGTTGTGAAGCAGGGTTCAGGCATTGTTTACTATACATTTAGGCATACTAAGTATAGGAAACTGTGGAAGATATGCTGGATTCCAGTGGTTGTTGTAAAAGGCCATGTGTTTGTCAAATCCATGTTAGGATGGATATGCTTACAAAGATAAGTTTTCCATGCACGAGGTGTTTTTTTTTTTTCCTCTACAGACACAAAGTCTTTATATTGAACTTTGTCTTTGGTTGTGCTCCAGTTTCTAAAGGCTGAAGAAGAAAGGTTGGGTTTCAGTCAGAAGAGGTGTCCTGTCTTACTGGCTTGTGGCTAGCAAGAACTAGCCTCCTTCCTCTCCACAAGAAGCAGAAAGAAGAAGCAGAAAAACTCCTCCTATCTTGTCATAAGGATTCCTTCTCAGCAGAGAAAACCATAATATCGCTACTGGCTACTGCAGTACATGCCTGTACAATTTTTGGGACTTCTTGCTCCAAAAGAAGCAAAGAAGCAAAACAATCTGAGATGATGTCAGAATAACAAGAGTCTTGGACATTGCTGAGTGTCTGAGAACAAGATCTGCCAGAGTATTTTTTCCTGTTAATGAAATACCAAATGAAATATTATCTGGGGGGAGGGAGAAATAATTCCTTAAAAAATGCTATGTTTCTGCAACATTGAAATTGCTAAGGTGAAGGGCTCTCAAGAGCGTTGCTACCTGTCACATGGGCTGCATAATAACTAATAAGCATATTAATATAACATCCACAGCTATTCAATTCTATTCGCTACCGTTTATCAAATTCTCTTTACTTAAAATGGAGACCTTTTTTCTTAAGGATGCTCTTTGACGACAGGGGTGGCATGTTTGAGTTTGCTACTTGGGGAGATATTACAGGAATAGGATGAAAATGTTTTTTCTCTTCTCAGGGGATTGTTTTTCCCAAGCAGTCTTGTATCAGGATGGCAGTTCCTGATACTCTCTGCTTCTGACTCTCTGTTTTAGGATCAAGCACTGTTAGTTGAGCTATCCATCTTGATACAAAGTCATTGCTGTTAGTGGATTGAACTAGTAGGAGTAGAAATGTCCTGTACTGTTCTAGGAAACTGATACAGACCAGGAAGGAATACACCAGCAGAATATCTTTTTCTAAATTAAATAGATTTTCGGTTCCCAGGAGGGTTCCATTTAACAGATCATGAGCAGAGTAGAGATATATATGGTATGACTTGCAAAGACAGCCATCAGTTTGGGAAGATGACAGATGGTATCGCATGCTTCTTACCAAACTCTTAGCCATCCACAATACAGTTCAAACAAATACATAAAGACAGAACTTGTACATTAATGTTTCCTCTTTAAAATATTGTTTTCTATGGGATGCCCATGCCCTGCCTCCCAAGCAAACACTTTGGACCCTCAGTGACCATCTCTTTGAGTTGGGAGGCAGGATCACTGCTGCTCCTAGCAGGCGCCTGTATCACAGACCAGAGAAGCGCTGCCTTCCTGCTGGCCTCCAGGACCAGGCCAGTCACAGAATCTGAGCTTGTGTGCTAGAGCTGATCACATCCCACACTGTGACAAGCACTCAGAATATTGCAGAACTACAGTTGGCATGGGATGGGCAGTTAGCCCATTGGGTTTTGTTAGATGATTGTCAGGCAGAGATGTACAAGATTTCTTGTAAGGATAATCAGATCGGGGAAACTTTATTGATGCCTGAGAGAGTAGAAATGCTATTTTAATCTACTTTCAAGCAGTTCTTACTGAAGCAAATTCTAAAGGCAAAAGCCGTGTATTTAAAGACAAAAGGATATTGAATTGGCTCAGTCAGAATGCTGTATTTTAAAGCTTTTGCTGTTTACAGTCTTAGTGTTGGAGTTTCAGATCTCAAAACTCCTTGTTTATGTTGGTGTTGATCCTTATCTTAAAAGGCTTTGTGATATATGAGATAATAGGCTGTTTCTGTTTTAGAAGTGGTTAAGAAGTGGCCATTAGCAGGGTAATAAACCTAAAGAAAATGTATCTCTTTCCCTGAGGAAATAAGTGCTACATATAAAATTAGGAGTACTGTATCCATAATTTGTTCCCTGGGAAAAAAGCACATGCCAGTTTATTTAATGTCACAGAACAATGTGAATGTACTAGTTAGTAGATGTGATTAAAGTTCTTCATGCAAACACTTCTTTTCCATTGTTTTTCACCAGAGTCGGCACTATCTTTTGCACACTGCAATAATTTCCTTTGTTTCAGAGCTCTCCATCCACCATGTTGCCTTGTGGACCAGCCCTGTCCTTTATTCGGTGTCTGGTGCGGAAGAAGAACATCGGTGGCGAAAGCCTTGAGGACACCAAGTTGTGCCGATGCTTGTCGACAGTGGACCTTATAGCCCTGGGAGTAGGAAGTACCCTTGGTGCTGGTGTTTATGTCCTTGCTGGAGAAGTAGCCAAATCTGATTCTGGACCTAGCATCGTTGTTTCTTTCCTCATTGCTGCCCTTGCCTCTGTGATGGCAGGTCTCTGCTACGCCGAGTTTGGGGCTCGTGTTCCCAAGACTGGTTCTGCGTATTTGTATACCTACGTTACAGTTGGTGAGCTGTGGGCTTTTATCACTGGCTGGAATCTCGTTTTATCCTATATTATAGGTAAGCTTAAGAACAAACACAGGTCCTAGGTGTTTCTGATAAGAGCAGATAATAGATACAGATTTAGGGCTGTTTTTCTTTTCTGTCTCTACACATAGCTACTGTTTCTTTTTAGTCCAGCTGAGATGAACTAACTGAAATAATTTGATTAGGTTATTTCCTTCTGTGCATCACCATTGCAAACAGGGTCTTTTGCAAGATATTTTTGTAAGACTGTGACATATGAACCACATAGCTTGTGTGAAAATTGTGCCGGACAATTCAGTGATGATACACAAGAATAAACAGGATTCTTTGTCGTCTTTGGGGTCAGCAAGAATAATTTCAGTAAAATCAATAAGCATTTTTTTTTCTGAATACACACAGCAAGGATGTTTAGAGGGACCCCATCACTATGCTATCTTACAAGAAAGTCATGGTGTTTAAGTACTAACTTGCTACTATATCCTTGTGCTAATTAAGTGCTGTCCTATCAGATAATCGCATAAAATACAAAGTTGACCAGATCTGAATAAAATCAGTGCTTATGTGGCAGATAGTCTAATAACTATTTCAGAGCTTCAGCAGAAAAAAAACATTTTTGGATTTAAAAATTATTTCTTCCAGAGGAATGTGTTCCAAACTTACATTATATTGTGTGTGAGCATGCTTAGCTTTATATGTGTACCTTCAGGATGGTTACTCAAATCATTGCAAAACTGATATGCCTCAGTATTGTATTAAAATGTATTTCATGAGAGGAGAGTTATAAAAATAATATTGTATTTGGCTGTGCACTCTTTACTACAGGAGAGCATTAATTTTAAATACAGACTCTAGTAACATACATATTGCTAGTAATTTTTTTTCTTTTTTTTTGCTTTACTTACAGATAGACAAACTTTCCTCCATGTTCTTTCTTCGGATGCTTTCTTACATTACTTTATATTGTTTAACATATGTCGTAGTGTAATTCTAGAAATAATCTTCTTCCAGAATCAGACCTAAGTGACACAAAAATAATTTCTGGACTATTTTGGGAATAAACAAGGCACAAATCTGTATGTTTTAGTTCTAGAAAAACTTGTTACCATTTAACAAGCAAAATTCTAAAGCATTAAAATTCTTTAGCAGAAGAAACTCACTTGCAGCACAAGCTCTGCTTTTTTAAATGCAAGTAGCAACAGGCTTAGTTTTGTTTCTTTTTCAGTAGAAGTAGCTGTATCCCACTGTATGGATGTAAAACCCTAAACATGCATGTGTTTTATGAAGGTACATCAAGTGTAGCACGAGCCTGGAGCGGCACCTTTGATGAACTTCTTGGAAAACGGATTGGTCATTTCTTCAGTGCCTACTTCAAGATGAATTACTCTGGGCTAGCAGAGTATCCTGACTTCTTCGCTGTATTACTTATATTACTTTTATCGGGTAAGACCAGAATATATGGCTTAAATTATGGTGGTTTTGATATTTTACAGTTAAAGGTGCTAAATTGTAGGATTTTGCACCGGAAATAACTTAAGGAAGTTCAAATGCACATTTTGTACTGGCACAATGGCTCTGTGAATTAATTAATATATATGTATAATTATTTATAAAATTAATTAATATATATAAAAATCAAATTTTCACATGCACCCTCTTCTCTTGAAAGTGAGACATGAATTAATCATTTGTCAGTACTTTTTTTATAAAACCCATGACACAGATTGATGATGACAGGAAAATTACACAGTTCTCTGTGTTTTCTTGGCTTTATCACCAATAAATGCTTTCAGAGTGGCCTGGAGGTTAAGCTCTGTAATTTGGTGATGTGGTCTCCTTAAATCATATATTATGCACATTGTGGGCATTTTTAAGGGTTTTTTTTCCATCTAAATTGTTCACTTATTTGGTATAAAATAATGTTCCCCTTTCTAAGTCTTCAGTTGTTTATCCTAGAATTTGAGCTAAAGGGCACCCCAAGGTACTTAAAAGGACCAATAGACCAGCTTGAAATCTGAGTAAATCTTTTCTGTCAGCTCTTCCAAGTCCTGTTTCTTTATCTTTACTCATGTATAATACTTTTAAATCACAAGCATTGACACCAGCTGCATGCTATTTGAGGGATCAGAAAGCTCAAAAATACTGCAACTTATTTCCATGTTTGTGTTTAACAATTATTTACCACATGGAAATGTTTCTACTGCCACTGGAGGAAGCAGGAAGGGTATTCTGAAGTGTGCAGTTTGTTTTCAGGTAATACTAGAAGCATTTCAGTATTCAGTGGAGGTCTTACCCATATCTCATATACTTGTCCTGTTCAGTCTTTCTTTGGATTAAACCAAAGCAGCAGCTTTTCTTTTCTGGGAAGTGAAACTAAGTTACATATATAAGTATATAACCTGTTCTCTGGTTCTGAGTGGGGTTTTTTTGACACAGGAAAACATTTCTGTTCAACCTACTGCTAGAATGAGTGACCAATGCATATGAAGGTTTATTAGGTCTCCGTACATAAAAGTATGACTCCCTACACTTAGGAAAATCTGGGAGTTGACTTGACTAGGTTTAGTCCAGCATCCTGCCACATTTGTGGCTCAGAGTTGCCTATAGGACCAGTTCAGACTCTTACGTCCTCAGGAGGGTTGGGAATGAATTTGGAATATACTTAGAGCAGAACTTTCAGTTTCACCTCTTCCAAATACAGGAGGAAAAAAATAACACTTAGAGCACTGAAAGTCCACAAACCAAACGATACAGTACTAGTTTAGATGCTGACACCTTTTATGTATCCTTCATTGCCATTGCTGCTTCAGAACATAAGAATTAGAGGTTCTTGATAAAAGAGGAAACGTTTCTCCTGTTGTTCATCACTGCTCCCGAGTTTTCATTTGTGTCCTATCTTTTCATTCCTACCGTCATTCCTTCTTCACTCCTTTCACATTTGTGCTGCAAATTGCCTCTTCAGGTGCGTGTGATAAGGAGCCAAACCCCCAGTGACTGAACTGGGTGGAATTCCCCACTGCTTAGAGGAGGGGCAGTGGGAATGGCTCAGGACTGTATAGGCTGAGCATGATACAGTAATTGGATTGTGAGCTGTGTAAAGCTGGATCATAGGAGTAGCAGGTGATGTTTTACAGACAGTGTTATGTGCTAGGCACAAGGGAAAGCACACAGAAATCTGGTTTGGATTGTTTTGTTTTGTTTTGTTTTGGTTTTTTTTAATAAAGAAAGAGCTTTAAAAATGCGCATACTGTGATTCATACTGCATTAGGCTGATTGAGACACTGCATTTTTGGGAAGAACTGAGCTGCAGAAAGCATACACCTATTTCAATAAAAATGCCATTGGTGAAGAAAACCTGAGCAGCTTATAAGATAATTTCTGTGTTCTGATAAGAGAGCAAATATCTCATTAGCGCAGTCAGAGACTTTTTAAACATTATTTTGAGAGGCTTAAAATTTTCAGACTTAATCTCTAAATAATGAGGGAAAGTATGTATGGGATATTAGTGGAAACGCTTAGAGCGTAAAGGACCTGCAAAAACTTTCCAATTGTATTTAATTTTTCCTTATCTGCTCACTGCCTGCTCTTCCATTAAACTGTTAACACTTTAACACTTAAAATTGTTTAAAATCTAATGATAGAGTAGAATCCTGATGAAATAACTTTCAGGTTGTTTAAAGTTCTTCTTTTACACGTATGACTTCTTTAAAATTACATTTTATTAGTATAATGGGCCATTCATCTCTATAAAATACTTTTATTTTACAGGTCTTTTATCTTTTGGAGTAAAAGAGTCTGCATGGGTGAATAAAATTTTCACTGCTATTAACATCTTGGTCCTAATCTTCGTTATGATTTCTGGTTTTGTGAAAGGCGAAGTTGACAACTGGAGAATAAGTGAAGAATATCTCAGAAACCTTACTGCAATAACAGAGTAATTTTTAAAAATCTATTTACTTGCTCATATTCCAAGCAGTTTTCTGTTACACGTGCTTTATTAGTAATAAACACTATTAGTGTTCTAATATGTTTTGTCAAAAACTTCAAAGCAAGTAAGGTGATGGTTACTTGATTCAGCTATTCTTCCTTTTGCTGTTATTTTTGTCTTTCTTACAAGCTTGGGCATAAAAAAGTTATCTCACGCAGTTTTGTAAAGCAGACCTCTGTCATGATGAGAACACTTAACCACTTTTTTCAGAGTTGTAGGGTAGGAGGGTGCATGTATTTATCCTACCAATAATGGAAAAAAAAAGTTACCTTTCTGCTGTATTTTTGTTCTTTATAGGAACCGCTCGTCTTACGAAAATGTGACAAGTATGTATGGGAGTGGTGGCTTTATGCCATACGGTTTCACAGGAACACTGGCTGGTGCTGCAACCTGTTTTTATGCTTTTGTAGGATTTGACTGCATTGCAACAACTGGTATAGTATTTCTATGTGTGTATATGTATGTTTAACACGGGGGTTTTTTGCAAAAAAACCCAAAGAACCACAAACAATATAATAATCTGTCTGCTCTTCTTACTTTGCTTTCTTCCATAATTCTTTCAGTCAATGTAGAATGAGTTTAAGTTCATTTCTGAACGTGGCTGTCTTTCTGGGAAGAAGGAGGAGATTTTGTTTATTGTATTCCTGTTCTGAAGAAATGATTGTTGCTTTCTAAGTCTGGAAAGTGCTTAGTATACAATTTTTCTGCTTAAATAATGTTAATCACCTGCTCACTTCTACAGTTCTCTGGGATAATGTGTCTTTTCTAATGGCTGATAGGTAATGAGTACATTGAAATTATAGTGTAGGTAAATAACTAAAAATAATGGGCTTGGAGTGCTCTGAATATACAATGTATTTTATGACTTTTTATTTACCTCTGTTTTAATGCTGTTTCTGACAACAAAATACTGAGTTCTGTTCTGTGTGTCTCAGTTTATTTTACTTGGGTCTTTGAAAATTCCATTACAGATATGATTCCCATGACTTAGATTAACAAGTGATTTGTCTTTGATGTTATCTTTTAAAGCTGGTGGGGAAAATCAGTAAGAATTTTTGGTGGGGCATTTTCTTTTCCTTTTTTCAGGAGAAGAGGTCAAGAATCCTCAGAAAGCCATACCTATAGGAATTGTGGTGTCCCTGCTTGTCTGCTTCATGGCCTATTTTGGGGTTTCAGCTGCACTGACACTTATGATGCCATATTATCTGCTAGATGAGAAAAGTCCTCTGCCAGTAGCATTTGAATATGTTGGATGGGGTCCTGCTAAATACGTTGTAGCTGTGGGATCCCTCTGTGCTTTGTCTACAAGGTAAAAACATTGAAATACTAATTCTATTGGGAAAAGCTTTGATGAATAATACATTACATTTATATGTATGTTTGTGCATTCATTCTGAAGGCTCAGTCCATGCAAAGAATTAGCAATAAGTATTATAAGCAAGTTTTAAACTTAAGCAGGTGTGCATGACAGTAGCTGTGTTAATTTAGGTACCTTTTTTTTTTAAACTGTACTGTTATTTAACTCTACCTCTTTGGTAGAAGCTTATTACCCTTTTTTTTTTTTTTTTAATTTCAGTAAGTATTTTCAAACATATGACCTGCAAATTACCTTATTAACTGACAGAGTAAATCTCACCCATTTTGTCTTTTTTCGCTGTCCATTCCCAGTGACTCAGCAGCTTTATGGGCTCTGTGTATTTGCAGGCAAAATTGAAGACATGATTAACTAGCTCCACTCCTCATCTTCGTTGCCTGTCTCTGTTTTCCTCCAGTAGCCAGTCTGTCTTGTGACATCATCCCTTCCTGTGGTTTCTGTGTGGGTATTTGAGATGCAGATTATAGCTGTGAAAATATTATAATTTTTTCCCCTTTGTGAAACTGTGAATGTAACCTTAACTTACTATTTTGGTTAAAAAGATCAGGGAGGGCACGATATGTATTAGTTTGTGTTCAGATATAATACACCCCAATTGTAATGTGATTTAAACACTTTAATGAAATAGAAAATTGCTTGATACTTGAATTTAGGGGTAGAAAAATGCTGATGCCAATCTTTTGTCTGAGCTTGTGTAGGTAAGGAGTCATTTACATGAGCTTCAGTGGTAAGAACACTGGCTGCCTTTCCACAAAGGAAAACAAGTTGCCTGTGGAAGCACTAATACTAACAGCACTCCAACATAACCCTGTAGGCATTAGCCTGAATATGAGCTTGTTGACCGTGGGCAGTGGTTTAAAGGAAAGGAACATTTAGATGTAGGAGGGGATAGAAACATGAAGTAGCTCAAGAAGGACATTAAAAGAAATGTAGGACTGACTGAAGGATGTCACAGTTACATAGTTCATCCTGGGATTATAGTTATTTTCTATATAGTTGTCATGGTCCCCTCAGTTTGGAGGGTTTCATTGATTTTTTTATTTACATCAATAAATAGTAAAAGTTACATATAAGAAACTAGATAAAGGAAATTAATACTGGAAAACAAAGTGAACTGAGATGTTAAGAAAGCGTTTTTAGAAATTTGAACCGTTGGTCTCTTTTTCCAGTGTATCCTGAAGAATTATATTTACTCCTGTGGAGAGATAAATCTTCCAATCTGTTGACTGATGTTAGTTTGTTCTAAAGGAAACTGTATTTCATACCCCTCAGTTTAGAGGTACAATTAAGAAAAAACATTGGAATTAATTGCTTTTGGTCTTTACAGTTTCCTCTCACTGTGCCCTGTCATGAACTAGTTTCACCAGGGTAAAGGTATTTGTTAATATTGCCATTATGTTTGCGAATGTACATAAAGAAAGATAGGATAAATGAACTTTACAAAGCTAAAACAACAGAAAACTTTCTGGATTTTTTTTGGAATGTACCTTCTTTGTGGAAGGTGCGCTCATACATCAATATCAGTTCATTTACAATAAAACTTCTCTCCTGTCTAACCTTAACACTTGGGTCCCACAAATGTTATTGGATGTACCTAGCACCTGTGGTATGTAAGAGCTGTGCGTTCTTTAAGTGTTATAGTTGTTTCTCTAAAGTAAGAAAGGAAACCATTCACCTGGTTAAAAACTTGTGTGCTTGCTGCAGAGGTTACACTGGCTATGATTTCACCTTTTGTTTTCTTAATTAGAAGTATTTCTCTTTGAGAGAAAGAAGACACCTAGTTTAAGAAGTATGTTTAAGAGCTTCACGTTATCAATAGTTTAAAAGCTTAATGTGTTCTGCTAATAACAAATCTAAATTAATTAGCTTTACTTCTTCCAAAAAAAGTCTTAATGAAGCTTGCCTCGAGGTGCTTTAATCAAAATAATTAATCTGCCCAAGTATACTTGTATGGTGCTTACCTTGAATTACTGTTAATAAGTAGGCTTACATGGAAATACAGAGTGTAGGGGATGCTGCTTATGCCTATTTATTTGCTGCTGCTGACTGACAGACTTTCTTCAGGACTACTAAAGCTTAATTGCATAGTTAGTGTGATCTGGAACATGTTCCTGGGCCACTAACACCCAAGAACTACAGTGAAGGCAAGAGTTATCTTGCTAATCTGGATTCATTAATTTAATAATAATAATAATAATATCAACTTTACAGTTAAAAAAAAATTATTTGTGTCTGATCTGTAGTACCTTGGGCTATGGGACTTTCTGGTTTTGTCTTACAACCATACATTTTGTTTCTATACATGCCATTAATTAACATTTTTTATTTTGTCCATGAATACAACTCTGCATGAATTGTGTTTGCCATGTTGCATGTGTTTGCTTTTTACTCAGTCTTCTTGGATCCATTTTCCCAATACCACGTGTAATCTATGCTATGGCGAAGGATGGGTTGCTTTTCAAATGTCTAGCTCAAATCAATTCCAAAACGAAGACCCCACTAGTTGCTACTCTATCGTCTGGTGCAGTAGCAGGTGAGACTAAGAGTTGATCCTTGTAAAGAAAGGTGCACTGCTAAACATGTTGCATATATGGAAATAAACCATTGTTGTGCAGCTTTGATTTGCTTTGGACTGAAATGATCAAATCTGCTTGTTGCTAGGTAAAGTAGTCTACCAGTAACACTTCTCTACCAAAGATTTTTATTTGTTGGTTTATATCAAGTGCTTTCAAAGCCTAGGGTGAAAATAAACAATAACCCAAACCCAAGAACATCAGTCAACCAAACAAAATACCAAGAGCAGCAACACAGAGCCTAAGAAAAACTATACCTAAACCCATTAACTCCTCCAAGCTTTCTTTTTGTGTAGTTGGGTTTACCAGTAAAGCATTGTGCTTTTAATAACCTGTATTTGAACTATACATTTTTCTGTTCTAGTCTTCTCGGCTCTATGTTCCCTTTGCCCCGAATTCTGTTTGCCATGGCACGTGATGGTTTACTCTTTAGTTTTCTTGCCAAAGTGAGTAAGAGGCAGGCACCAGTTTCTGCCACCTTGACAGCAGGGGTCATCTCTGGTAAGCTCTCAAAGCCCATGTTACTTAAAACTGAGATTTAAGCGCTCTATGCACGTGCATGGTACTTCATATTTTTGAAAAGGGCTGCTTTTAACTTCCCTTGCATGTACAATGGGAATAAAATTACTGAGTAATCAATGGGTGTAAGAACTCCAGATCAAGCCAATCATGGTGGTGGTGATGGTCTTAATGTCACAGAATTCAATTTTTAATTTTTTTTTTTCAATATTAACCCCCTGTATGGTGAACAAGCTTGTTATTTAATCTGAGTCCCTTAGGCTGATGCTCTACTGACAGGGCTTCCTTGTCTGATGTAGACCTAATACGTTTATCCCATCTATAACGGGGGGGAAAGAACTGTCACATTTTTTATTATGAGATATAAGGAAAAGAAATTACATTTGCAGCAGAATCAACTTTTGTGTAAAATACAAAGATTTTTTAAATTGTCTTCCAAAGAAAATTATTCTGTTGTTGTATAGGCTTACCAAGTTGTGGTTGAGGGGCATGTGTGTGTTGGGGGCTTTTGTGTCTGCACATATATGTATACACATTCATGCCTACATATATTTTACTAAAACAGTATTTTGGGAGCTGTTGTCAACTCTTATGGTCAATTCTTAAACTACAACTGCTTCACTTTTGTCCATACTTCTTGCAGAGGTGCATGTAGCTGTGCCCAAATTTCATTGATTAGTGGGATGTCTAATCACTCAGGAAAACTGGAAGCTTCAGAAATATTTCACTCAAAGGAAAATAAATAATTTTTAAGTAATTCAAATATGAAATACATGCCTGAGAACTTTCAGCAACCTTGGCTAAAATTAATCTCAAATAAGAGATGAGACTAAACTATTTTTATTTTTAGTCAGGGTCACCCTCATATGCCACAAGACTGGAACTGCTCACACTGCATACTTGACAATAATGCAGAAAGGCACAGTCATTGTCCAGATAGTTCCCACATGATGCATTATTATCAGTTCCCTTTCCCTTTCCCTTTTTTGTCAGAGTACAAATAGATTGCTTAGCATTACTTTTATTATTTCAACTCTATTTTATTTGAATTTGTCTTATTGACATATTCTCTTATAAGAGTTTGGAAGTGTAGTTTTGTGGGATGAAATCAAGATCTTTACATGAAATCACAGTAATGATAAGAAGAAAGAATAGTGTATTACCCAGCTGGTAAAGTGATTGATACAGTTATACAGCCCTGCCTATGGCTCTGCATCAGCTGACATTGGACCGCTTCTAGACAGTCTGGGGAATTTGGTGCATCAACAACTCACCAGAAAACAACTTTATCTACTTCTGGAGAAAGAGTAATTTCGTCTTCTAATTTTTAAAAAAATCCATATTTGGTATTTTGTGGTCATAAGTAGTTTTGACAGAATAGTTATGGATGTGTGCAACAGCTTGTATTATCTGACTTTTCTATGCATTTGTAGCATGAATAGTTTTACAGCTGTAAGAAATATTAAGCAGATGAGATGTTTAATTAAAGTTATCAGGTCAAGAGTACAGCTGAGGCAACCGTCACATGTTATTATGTGACTTAACATTTTCACAGGTGGTAATTGCGTGAAATTGGCAAAATGTTTCGTTGTCAGTCCAGTTTCACCATAAATGGACCTACTGTTGTCTCTTGGAGTAGAAGTAAGAGAGGTGGAAGAGAAATACTCTGCTCTTTTTTCACTTAGTGGAGAAGAACTACTAAGAAAAAACTTGCAGGCATTTTTCACTTTGTTTCTAAAGTTATAGAATATCTGGGCTATGGAGTAGCTTTTTGAAGCTAGGATTAAAAATTAAATATAGCTACTGTACACGAGGTTTTAGTAAGTTCTGTTCTTCCTCAGCTTTGCTCTTTAGAAAATGAAAAGCAGTAAGATATTCAAACATCTACTCTGCAAATTGCTTTTTGGATTTAGGAACATCCACTGTCATTAAAGAAAACAGGACAGTCTTTCTTAATTGGAAAAAGAGACCCCCAAATTATATAAAAGTTCTCATATATTATATAATCCAGCAGTCTTGTTTTCAGAAAATCACATTTTGCTTCCTCCTTCAGGATCAAATACCAGGGGAGTATGTGTCCATGTGTTTGTGCACTTACTCAGCTGTCTACAAATACGTTAACTAATGCACACCATAAATATTAAATACAAATATTTTTGAATATAGAATAATTTTGGTGTGCATGTACACACAGTACATAGAGACTACCTTTAATAGTTTCTTTTGATGTTGAGATTACTGATGACTCAAAATATATGCATCTCAAAAGTACTAATAAAATATAAATATTTTAAGAGGTTCTTTGAGCACATGTATTTCAAATCAATTGGAATTAGCCTTTCATTTACTTATAGTTTCTCCTAATTTCTTTATGAATAATGGGCTTCTGTGTGCAAACAGCATAGACAAAAAAAGACAATGCAGAATCTCCAAATGAATGGGGCATTAACTTTCATAAAACAATATTTCTTTAATTACTTCCACTGTAATGGAAGTTCATTGATCTTAAGAATATTCATTCTTGAGAGATGTTACTGGTCCTTCCTGAAGGTGAATTGAAAACTATTTTTAGTAAGATAACCATTAAAAAAACCCCACAAAACTATTTTATTTGAGGCAGCTCCTGAAAGTCCTCTTCACATAGAGCTCTTTCCCAGCTTGGCAGAAATTTTTTTCTCAGTTTGGCAGTGGGATCCATCCTTTCACCTTTGGTGAGATTCTGCTGCAAGATCTGAACTTTATTCTATAAAAATGTATTTTTAATATGGCCCAAATTCAACAATATATGTGCAAATACTTATATCCAGATAAGTCCAATATAAGCATTTGATTATGCAGCATGACTCTATGACTCATCAGTGCCTATCTATATGAATAAGATCCCCAGCTGTAGGGATTAGTTTTGGAATGATACCAGCGCCTTGAAAAATGTGGTTTTAAGGATTATCACAATTTCACTCATATTGCTGTCAGTAAAACAATAAGTTACACTGTGGACAGATTTGAAAATCTTAGCTTAATATATCTTAATATTAATCTTGGCACTTATGGTTAAACTTGATGATCTTAAACTTCTTTCCCAATGTGAATGATTCTACAATTCTGTGTCCGTCTCATGGAATTTTTTCCATTTCTTTTCTTTTTTAGCTGTAATGGCATTTCTGTTTGACCTAAAGGCTTTAGTGGACATGATGTCTATTGGCACACTTCTTGCTTATTCACTTGTGGCAACCTGTGTCCTCATTCTTAGGTGAGCCAAAAACACCATTTTTATTCCACTGTGGTTTACTTTGTGTTGGTCAGTAAATAAACAGAAGTCATATTTACAAGACATTTTTTCTGCTGGATAGCCAATAGCTGTAAGCATATAAACAGTTTCTAAGAATCAGTGACTCCTCAAAGAAAACAATGGTATATTGTTACATAAGTATAGCAGTGAGCTGGGTCAAAGCTTCTGGTGAAATCTAGAAACCTTTTATTTTCCAGAAGTATTGGTCCAATGATTAGTTCCAAAGGTACTAAATATAAGCTTCAGTACAGAATTCAATGTATGATATTTTGATATGAGTACAATCTATGCTGTACATCAGGCATATTGCATTTTGGGGACTGTATGTGAAAGGGGTAGATGTTCTAGGTGGTTCACAGGATGAAAAGTTCAAATAGTTGCTTTGCATTATCCTAGTCAGAAATGTAAGACCAGAAGAGGGGTTTAAGTTACGGAAGCCCTAGAAGAGAATGCAAATATTATCTCTCAATGCGTGAGATTATAAATACTTCTCAGTAAAACTGGTATCAGTCATGTTTGTAAAGCTACAGAATTATATATTGCTAGCTACAGCTCATTTTATTATGTTTTGCTCTTTTTATTTTAAGAAGTCAGGCTTTATTACTTAAGGCTAAGTAATTAACTTTGAAAAGTGTAACAGCTTAAATTCAGCTCAAATTCACTGTTGCAATACTTTACACTTTAAAAGAGAAGCCTATTCTATTTAAAAAGGACTTACTTACCATATGTATTTTTAAAAATACACTTAAAAGCTAACAAAGCAGATGTAAATTTTCAGTTAATGCCAGTTAGAAGCCTCTTATAGTATGGGAGCAAGTCAGAAACAGGCTCCCTTACTCTTTCCTTGCTGTTGACTACCAGACCCTGTCCTTTCTTTCTGTATGGGACTGGTCATTTATCTGAGTTGCTGGTGCATTCAGGTAGCTTAAAAAACTGCCCAAAAAATCTCCAAACAAACCAATCCAAAAAGCGAGTTGCCATAGTATTTTTACATAGGATAGTGACTAATAATGCTGTTGCAGTGCAGTTATGACTTGGGAAATTCTAATGCTCTACTGAAATGAATTTAGTACTTAAATACATTCCTAGAGTCATATTGCTTCAAATCTGGAAGTATTCTTAATGGTTTTTTATTACTCTGTTTTATGCATAGGTACCAACCCACCTATGAGGAACCAAAATACTCTCCAGAGAAAGCAGCTCTGGCTGCAGCTGAAAGGGAATCTGCAGTGAGCGAGTCACAGATAAACATGATAGAAGAGAATAGCTTCCGTCTGCAGGCCTTGATTAGTCCATCCAGTTTACCAACTGAGCAGACTGCAACTATAGTTAACTTTTTAGTGGGTCTCTTAGGTAAGTATTCGGCTGTCCAACCTCATGTTTGCATTAACATATATGGTGGAATTTTATTAAAGACAGAATTAAAAATCCACTGAGAACACGTCTTCTTTCAGTCATACTGAAAGTGTCATTCTGTGCTTTTATCCTTCTTGATGAATAAATCTAATCAGTAGTCATTTTCATTTAATGAAACATATTCATAACAACAGTACACATTGAAGCTTGCTATCACTCTTCTTAGAAGTCACTTCCTCTTCAATGCAGAGATTAAGTGACCTATTTCTGTAATTTTTTTTGGTTTTCATACAGCTTGCTTGATTTGTGGCTTGAGTGTCCTCATGACATATGGGATTCATTTCATTGCTAACTTGGAGCCCTGGAGTATTGGCCTTCTTGCTTTATTGGTGGTATCATTCATAGTTACCATTCTCCTCATCCAAAGGCAGCCTCAGAACCAACAGAAAGTAGCCTTTATGGTAAATAACTTATTCTCTACGTTAGTCTCTGATGAGAGTTTTGGATGGATTCTAATGAGTGGAAGAGAGAACTTAGAAGCTGGAAAACAACTCAGAAACTGATGAGTGTACAAGCACTTGTCTGTGTAGTCTGCAATCCTTTGGACCTCAATACAGAGTGTAAATCCTTTCATTTTGTACTTTCACTTATATTCTAAGATCAGTTATTTAATGGAAATAATGAAGTACAGTGATGAAGGTCAAGGAATCTGGTGGAGCCGGGGGAGCATTTCAGAATAAGAGAGATAGATACATTATTTTTCAGCTGTAAATACAGGAATTTATATGTTCAGCACAAACTGCAAAGTTTTTCTATAGCCTTAGAGAATATATATTAAACATAATGTATTTTAAAAGTTTAAGATCTGTAGAAACTGTTGGTTAAGCCCAGTGAAAAACAAAAATTTCTCTACATTACAACAGCAAAAAAAATTTCAATTCTTTATTAGTGATTACACGTGTTACCTCTAGTTTGTGTTATATACCTGAAGCGTGACGTGCAAAAAAATATATATTTAATGCAAACAAATATTTCCTTTTAGGTTCCACTATTGCCATTTTTGCCGTCATTCAGTATACTGGTAAATATTTACTTGATGGTACAATTAAGTGGAGAAACTTGGATGAGATTTAGCATCTGGATGGCACTTGGTATGTACTTTGTTCATTTCAGTCACTTCACACACTAGAACTCATGAATCCCATCTTAGAACATTCTTTTCCTTAAATATTTGAAAAAATCCCTGTGATTTAATAAAAGTCAGCCAATATTTCTGATCAAAACAAGAACATGCTTCAGAAGAAGTTATTTATATGGATTCAAAATTGCAAATACAGCCTTTAGGTAATATGAAGAATTCCAATGAGCAATGATTTTTTTTCCTAGTAAGTATAGCCAAAATTGTGTAGAAACCTGCTTGTAACAGGTTTCTTTCCAGTATATCAGTCTGTCCTCTTTTAGATCTAGAAAATTGTATTAATTCAATCTAGGCATAAATTAGAGATAGTAGTTTCCAGAACCTATTAGAGCATTTAATTATGCAAAAATGATGCACTGGAATTTCCTATAGAAACAGGGAAGACCTGAAGCATGAGCTCTGATTCTGGTACCTGAAGAAGAAAATTCTTTTGCAAAATCTGTTCAGCCAGAGAGAAATAACTACTTTTTAATGCACTACTTGCCTGAAAACCCTGTGAACCTTTTTTTTTTCCTTTTGGAAGGCTTTGTCATTTACTTTGCTTATGGCATCAGACACAGTGTTGAAGGTCATCGTGGCGATGGATATGATGATTCTTGTTCAGAAAATAGTGGATTGCAAGAAAAGAACCCAGTGGAAGAAGGGGAGGATGCTGAAAATGCAAATGAAAGGGATCAATTTCTTCCACATGAAAGGACAAGTGAATGTTAAACTCTGCAAACACGCCAGTATTTTAACCTTCAATTGGGATTTTGACTGAAATTTTGGAAGCTTTCTGCCAACATTGGGCCTCTTGAAAGTGTTTACTACAAGGCCTGACCGATATTTTGGACAAGCTGCTAATCTATCTTCGCCATTTCGGAACTGACAGCATGGAGACGAACATCTAAATTTTTTTTAAAAAGTACCCTTTGGCAAGCAAAAATTTGGAGACATTATTTGAAGTGTCATCCAGAATCACTGGCAATCA
Organism: Monarcha castaneiventris obscurior; assembly: GCA_026261815.1. Classification (NCBI taxonomy): domain Eukaryota; kingdom Metazoa; phylum Chordata; class Aves; order Passeriformes; family Monarchidae; genus Monarcha; species Monarcha castaneiventris. The sequence continues at coordinate 28,426,428 of JAMPIT010000433.1, forward strand.
TCAAATATGAAGAATTTTAGAACTGTCTGCAAGAAGTTCTGAGTATTTGTCAATGCACTGTGAACACAAGTGCCTTTCATACCTTCTCCTTATCTTTGTTACATGTTTTGGTAACAATCTAAATTCTCTTCGTTCTGTTGAAGTAACTCACGGGAGGTAAATTTCATTCATTCAGTCCTGGAAAGTACTTGCAAAATGAATGGTAATTGTATGGATTAGATACTTTGTAAAAATTAGAGGATCGTATATTTATGTAAAAAGAAGTAATTGCTTGTCTTTACTACTCGTGACTACTCATCAGTAGTCATGGAGAACTCAAGCAGTGAAGATATTTCAAAGGTTTTTAGTCCCTCTAAATGGCATTCAAGATTTCTACTTAACTGCATGCCTTTTCTTTGAAGGATGCTCTGTGTATAGAATAATATTCACAAGAGGAGCTCTTATGTTTTCTGCACAATCATCTGGGAAATAATCTATTGTTTACGGTATTGACAGTGACAATCAGATGTGATTTAGCAAATTTTGTGCTTTTGACTTCAGAAGGGCCAGAATTTCATCCCACTATATAATTTGGTACTTACCTACAGCAGTCATCCAGTTTTCCTCCTCACTACTCATTTTTCACCCTATACTTTCTCCTTTATCATGTTCCAGAACTGATATTGCTGAGATTAGCATTACACATCATTTAATTAAGAAAAATTAATACACAAAATCCTGGCTTTCTTTTAAGGGGAGGTTAAAAAACCAGAGGTTTGGACTTTGGGAAAAAACCTTATCAAAAGAGTATTTCAGTGCTTCATTAAGTCTTACACATATGTTAGCACAGCACTTCTTTGTGAGCCAAGCCTACATCCATAAACCCCTTCATGTGGGTATGATGTCTAAATGCTAATTTATGTAAAGAACCAAACTGGTGTGGCAGTGCTGGGTGAGCAATTATTTTAATGCTGGTAAAACCAGAAACTGTTCTTCTTTCAGCATAAGTCATGTTATCTGTCAAAGGCACCCAAATATTTTAACACTTTTTCTCAGCAAGGAGTAGGTTCAAGTCCCATGAAGGATTCCACAATGTGAAGTCATTTTGCAAGAATATATTTACAAATCCTTCCCTATAATAAGAACTGTCTTGGAATTTGTCATGGAGAGTTGCAATCTGTTGCTGGTATTAACCATTGGTATTAATCTCTGTTGGTATGTATAAAAACTTTAAATGCCCTGAGAGCTATGCTGATTGCCAGTGGAAAGCACCTTACTTTTTATAACAGCTGGAATTCCACAAAAAAACCCAAAAAAACCCCAAAGTAGTTACGCTGCTTCTGCCTCTCTCCTTTTTCAGAGCAACAAGTCACTCTTTTTAATCTTAAAATTACTTCTTTCCCAGTAGTGTTAAATCCTCAGCTTCAAAAAAAGCCATTGCTGTGGGAGCAAGTCAGCTGCGCCCATGTAAAGTTTTTGCATGATGTCTTTACAAGCCTACAGTGAAACACAGCTCATAAAGTTCCTTCCACATCTCAGCATGTGGGAAGCACAGACTTACTTTTGCTATGGTTGTTGATGCCACAGAGCAGGCCAGCCAGGATGTGCAAATAAGACTCCATTCCCTCCCAAGGCCATCGTACAGAATGTGTGTGTGCACCTGTCCTTGCATTTGCATCTGTCTGACATTAGCCCATAGCAAATCTGACATACTGGTTAAAATAATTTCTGTATTGCACTGGAATTTTCCTTTGAAGGGATACTGTCAATATAATTAGCTTCTGACTAAAGCAACTGCTAGCTAAGGCCTCTGGAGAGAACTAAAGGAAGTGAATTTTCTAGCTTATTTACCTGACAGATGTGTCAGCACTTTGTGTATTGACAGTTTCCCCTTTCATTTGTATGAATATTTCTCCCCCCTTGTTAGAGAAATTAATTATTTTAAAATAATAGAAAGTGCCTGTACAAGTTTTGCTAAGACAGGTGGGAGGAGCTGCAGCACCAGAACTATCCACATAACTAATGAGATATGAAATGAAATTAGAGGAAAGTCATAGTTGCTTCAACTGAGCAAAGCTTATTTATATGTATGTATAGTCATTATTAGTCAGTGGCTGAGTGAAAACAGACAAGCCAGAAGTTAGATATTTATGGTAAATTTGATGTGCATTTGTATATGCAGTCTTAAAATTCCAGATGCTTTAGGAGGACTTTGCAGAAGCAAAGGACATGCCATGCTAGTCCTTACACAGGAGCAATGGATGCAACAAATCCTGATTTTGTTCTCACATTTGCTCTGTATCTGTACTTGCTGAAACATCAGCTGAAAGCACAAGTCCATTGGAATTAAATAGTTGTTATTTTTTAACACAGTTGTTGATATTGTAAATTGTTCTGTGCAATTAATAATGGTATGTATTAATACAAAATACCTACTTTTGAAGGTAGCTCATTGGTTTTTTATTTCTATTGTAGAAAAGAATTCTCATAAACTTTATTTGTGTTGGTACATTCTGTGTATGCCATTAGATAAAGGAATTATTCTTACCCAGTTGGCTTTAAGAAAGTAAGCCAAAACATATTTAAGAGAACAAATAAATATTTTTGTTCTGAGGTATAGGAGTTAAAAAACATTTCTGAATACTTCATGTTAACTGAAGGGATCCTCCTGTGCTATTGCGGTCCTAATTCTGCAATGGGAAGTTTTATCAGGCAACTTAGATTTAATTGTCTGTTATCATGGATAAAACAATTCTGTTAATACCAGTGTGCTTTTTTGGGCACGACAAATGCTGGTCAGATTCCTGAAATCTGTCATATTGTGCATATGTTGACAAGTGTTAAAGCCATGTATATTACCTGCTGTTGCAGAGGTATCTGCAATAAATGTCAAGAGTAGTGATACAGAGTTATTTATGTACTTAAGTAGGAATTGACGTGTCATCCAGAAACTTCGAATGATACAATGAATTTAGAGGCAAAGCTTAAATATATATTCTGTATTTTATTACATGATAAATGTACAAGTCTAGTCACCTTTCCGCTAAAATTTATGCCAAAAAAAATTCTATATTTAAGAAATATAAGGCATAGTGTTTTCGTAGTTTTAATAAGTGCCAATATCAATGTGCCTTAAGCATCCTGAGCTGGTGAAATTGTGACAGTGCAGGAAACCTGGACTGTCCAATTGGGTATGAGGCTTTTGACACTGAGGCATGTTTTGTACAGGAGGAATTTAATTCACAGGAAGGCTGGCGTGTCTTACTTGAGTGCATAAAAAAGAAAATAAAAGCACCTTTTTAAGCTCCTGGGCCCTAATTCTTCCTAGACACTCTGGGAAGTCTGTACGAATTGCAGTATGCTCACTGAAGGCACTGAGGTTACTCAGTGTTAAGCAAATATGTATTTTACAGAAGGAGCAGGTGGTACTTCATATAGTATAGGATCTTTGTATTTGTTTTTAATTTCCTGTACCTTTAGTATTTCTGGTATATGTTTTGAGGACCTCTGCATTTTTAATAGTTGGACCTTTTCACAGCTAAATATAATGCCTTTACCAGGTGCTGATCTGTTTTCAGTTTGATCACAGAAATCAAACTCCTTAACATGAGCTAAGTTGAAGGATTTCTGTGCATAGACATGCAGACATGCATTACAAAGAACTGTGTGTGTATATATTTTTTTTATTGTCAGTTGGACAAATTCTGTTGTTTTTGTATGTTTTCATGAGCCTTGTGCCAGGTAAACTCCAGCTTCACCAAGTTCAATTGGAATCAGAATATGAGGAATATTGAATATTTAGGAGAGCTTTTTTCCTTTGTGGTACCAGAAAATAGAGCATGAAATACATGTTATATATCTTGAAAAACAATTATGTGTGCATCATTTTAAAAAACATTAGTGTTCATATCCATCTTTACTTTTCTTTTTGTGCATATGTACATTTTAGTGATTATTTCTGTATTGTATGCTGCTGAGCATTTAAAGTGTAGATAGGATGATTATGATGCAATTTAAACTACAAATTTGTATTTCTTTGAAGTACTCTACCAAAATGAAAAGTCTTGAATTTTTATGAATGTAAAAATGCTTGTATTTAAGAATATGGTGCTTTTTTTCCACTTTACAACAGAATTGTTATCAGTGACATTTTTAGTTACCTTAGTTCCAAATTCAAATGGAAATTACATTGCTCTTCATTTACTGTAAAACATGCTTTGTGCAATAACAATTGTGCATTTGTTCCATATTTTTTAAATAAAGTTGAATATCACTTGTATGTCCTTCATACAGCAGCTGTAACTTTAACCATGACTATAGTTTTAGTTAATACTAAAATAATATAGTGACTTAAAATCATCCATATGCCAGATACCTAAGGTCATGACATTATACAAATCATATCACGTTTAAAATAAATAACATGATAACATTGTATGCATTTTATAGAGGGGAAAACACAACCATGTTTTATGTTTAAATGGGGAGATGGTCTGGAGATGAGGATACGTGCAGTGTTGCTTTTCTTCTTGCTTCCAAGCACTGAAGAAATCACTGAAATAGAGAATAACAGCCTTTGATTTGGGCATTTTGTGTTACACTGCCAAGCCAGAGATGATGTTAGGTTTGATTTCCAAAGCGGGGCAAGTAGCCCTTGGCATTTATGCTCAAATTTCTGAAGCAGCAAGCCTTGTCCTGGTACTCACCCAACCTCAGAGCTGAATGAATAAACATTGTTGTCTCCTTGTTGCCTTTTTGTGGAAAAAACCCCAAAATAAATCAACTAACCACAGCACTAACAACACCCTCCCTCCTCCCCCCCCGTCCAGTCCTTCAAAAACCCCCTCGAAAACCCAAAAAGACCCCAAACAAACCAACCCCCAAAACCTTCCTCTGTTTTGAATAGTACTGTGAGTATAGCAAGAGAATAAAAGTGTGTATCTGGGCAATGGATAACAGTAGTCTGGGCACAGAACTCTACTGCCAGGGCAAGATTATCATCTTCTTTTCAAAGACATTTGAGTAGTTCTCTTTGCTCACAGACTTAAAAGTAGCTTTGGCAGGTTTTTTTTCCAAGGTATACGCTTTATAAGGAATTATATAATAGTTTTCAAATTATTAATAATCACCTTACTGTACATACAGATGTACTAAGACTGGTCTTGAAAATCTTGATCCCATGAAGCAGTGGAATAGGGCCACTGATTTAAATGAGGACGAGTCATTCTGCAAGTATCACATCACATTTAAAATATTACTTGAAAATATGTATTTAATCTGTCGGCCTACTCATGTGGAAGACTTGGCATCATTACGTGAAGGTTTATGTTGGTTCTTCTGCTGGCTATAAATGAAAATGTTTTCCATGCATACCCATGGTAAAGTAGGACACTTAAAATTCGTAAAATAGTTTTCTTTCTTCATTGTATACATCTGCATAGGAAAAAGAAATATGTCAGTTTAAAAATGTCTTAAAATAATGCAGTCTGAGTGTTATTTCCATGTGCTATTACCTTATTTTCCATAATACACTAATACTTGAAGCTCAGACACCATTAGATCATTGATCTACCCTGTGTTTGAAAGCAAGAGAAAAATTACATGTAGGAAGGCACATAAGGATTGCAACTAGCAGTTTTGCAGATGACAGGGGAAAAAAAAAACAAACCAAAAACACTCTTCATCATAAGCAGGAGTTGTAAGTATTTCTAATGCAAATTTGCAGTTTATACTACACAATTTTCTGAGTTCTCTCTGAGATTCATTTATCTCAAAACAAAGACTGATAACCTTATCAGATATAATACTTGGTGGTATCCTAACTGTTTCAAGGGGAAAAGACTTTTAAAATATCCTGTAGCACCAAAACCATTATTTTTCTTAATTTGTCACAGATAATGGATGACATGTCTGTGGTCAGGGACACATTTTTAATTTATTTTTATCCACAGTGAACTGTGGTTGTGTCTGCTCCAGGGTCTGCCTGTGATCTCTGACAGACATTATTCTGCCCCCCTTCCAGTCCAATGTCTTCACCTTGCCTTGCTTCTACCTTTAGGGCCCTTCCAGTCATATGTTCCTCTCCCTTCTCCTCCAAGAAACTGTCAAATTTCAAGGAATGGCTTTTTACAGCTCATTGTGGGCAGAAACATGCATGCGGCAAACATCAAGTGTATCACGTTCATCTCTTTGCTAGCAGCAAAGACACCTGCACTGTCTCAATGTGCTTCACACAGGCATCCACGGGAACTCTGTCATGGCTATGGAGCCTCAGGCTGGACCAGAGACAGACCTCCTCTGTCTTCCACTGTGAGGTAGCTTTTCCTAAGCTGTTGGGAATCTCTTGCGGTGGCAGACTGGTACGAGTGCAATAGTTTGAGGTAAAAATGTACTTTTGCTGTCTCAGGCCAGCACTGTTAGTGCCCGACGTGCAGCCCTGGGGCCACCTGTGGTACAGCGTGTGCGGCTCTCGCCGCTCCGCCCTGCCCGCCCAGCGCAGCCGGACCTCCGCAGAGCCTCGTACGGCGCGGGGCAGCTGTCACCGAGGAGCCGTTCCAGAACGGCATTCCCGGCTGTCCCGAACGTACTGGGGCTGCAGCTCCGCTCCGCACACAGGGTCTGCAGCGAGCAAGGGCGGGCGGCGGCGGGAGCGGCCCAGCGCCGGCCCCTCCCCGCTGAGGCGCCCCGGGGCCGCCCCGCCGCCACTCCCGGCCCGCCGCCGCCGCCGCCGCCGCGCCCGGGCCGCTCCCGCCATGCGGCTGTGGGTGCTGCTCAGCCTGCTGCTGCTGCTGCTGCTGCAGGAAGCGCTGCCACACGGTGAGCCGCCGCCCCGACGGGTCCCACCGCTCTGCCAGGCGCCGCGGGCTTCCCTTCTCCCAGTCGTACCCTCTGGCCCGACAGTCGCCGGGACAGGAGCGGGAGCCATCACGGGAGGGGGCGGCGGCGGGGCTCCCGTCCCGCGGGGCAAAGGCGGAGGGAAGGCGGGTTGCTCGCATCGTGTGCGGCCAGCAAGTCGCCCAAACCTTCCGGCGAAAATGTGGGTTTGGGTTTAGGGGAGAGGCGTTCGCGGCAGCCTCGGCTGCTCCGGCCGCCCGCTCTCCTTGGGGTAAAACTGAGCCCGCGTCCCATCCCGTGTGGCGCCTGAGGAGGGACGGTGCTGGACGTGGGACAGTGCTGGACCTGGTGCTCCGATTTAGGAAACAACCAAAAAACTTAACTGGTTTTGTGCATCGTTGCTCGGTTGAGAGCATCGAACTTCACTCGCAACTCCGCTTCAGGCTGTGAGAAGGGCTTGGTGGGGAAAGGCAAGTTTTTGGGAAGGGACATTCATAATTGGTTCTTGACTCACGTAGACTTTAACTAGGCAAAAGAGAGGCTCTTTCCCTCTTGAAAAATGCGAGTGAACTTATTAATGCTTATTCAGAATAAACAATAAAAAATCATTCCATTGTTTTTCACCATGGAAGGGCTTGGGTATCAAGGCCTGCGTAGCCCGTGGAAGGGTTTGTAGAGCAATGGGAGGCAGGCTCTTAGGTGAGTGGTGAAAGGCAGAGAAGCATTTACCACAAGTACTTCAGGAGGTCATAAGGAAAACATTCTTGTAAGAACATAAAAAATCCTCTACCCTGAGAGCTCTTAAGCATAGAAAGAATTTGTCAGAGGAGGCTGTAGAGTCTCCAGCCTTTGGCAAAGTCAAAGCTCAACTGGACAAGGCTCAGAGCAGCTGAACAGAGATGGGAAGGGACTTCCAGAAGCCTTTTCCTGCCTAGTTTTTCTCATGACTACATGCAGAGGAATTACACTGTGGATCAGAGTGGTGGAGGAGAGGATTTTTGCTGAAAGATCTGGTCTGTAGGTATACCACATCAAGAAAAGTGTTTTCCATTTGAGAAGTAGACAGTAAAAGCACAGAGTAGGAAACAAGTTGTAACTTGGGCAAAAGATTTCCCAAGTTTATGTTTTTGTCAGTTTGTCATATTTATACTGAGGTTTGACTGGGTGCTTCCCTCTCTGCCATCCAGAAGCTTAGCAATGGGAGAAAGTAATCTGGCATGTTTAATAAGAGTTTCTTGTCTAAAGCTAAATGTAGAAGTCCTAATATAGGAACTGTAATTTCGAAATAGTCTTCCTAATTTGTCTTATCTTAATTTATGAACTAATGCAATATATCCCTCCAGATTGGTGGTGTGTTTGGATGATTGCCTTTTTGTTTGAAGTACCAAAAATGTTGTGTCCTGCTTGTTCTGTTACATTACTTTGTGATTACAAGACTTTTTCCTCACACAGTAATCCCGCTGTGTTAATTATACTTTATGGTAACCTCACAATTAATTAATTAATTATCTTAAAAGAAAAATTCTTAAATTTATGGTAACCTCACAATTTATTTTCTTCTCAAGGAAGAATTTATCAGTATTAATTGAGGGTTTTTTCAGTCTCTGACAGTGCCAAGATGTAGCATGGGGCCTGCCTTGTGGGATGGGTATATCTGGTGAACAGTGAACCTGATTCCTTTGTACTTGTGGGAGACCTTGCTCCCACTCTGCTCCTCAAGTTCTCCAGGCTGACACTTGAAGATCAGGGGCCTTCTTGAGTTATTAACCTGTGCAGCTGTGAGACCAGTGGAATGTGCTTGTGCATGTAGGTCTCAAATAAAAAATGACTGCTCTTTAGGATAGTATAACTAACACCCATTTTGAAATTGTTTTGTGTATGACATTTGTGAGAACAAGGGGCAGACAAACATTAAAGGATGAGACAAATACTGTGAAACAGGAGCAGAAGTGCTGCATGATGTGTTTCTGTGCATAGTCTCCTACTTTGGCATGATGAGTTAGTAGGGACCCTGACTGTTGCAGCCGAAATTAGTACAGTTCCTCTTAGAACTGACATTAGGAGATGATCAGAGGTAGAAATGAGGCATTTTCTCAATGAATATTTTTCTAAGTTTTAATTGTATTATATTTTTATATGTAATAAAGAATGTTGTTGCACTGAAGCAGTGCAACATTAAACAATGCCACATTATTGAAATAGTGAGGGCTCTGTGCATACCTCTAGTGAGATGGTAAAATATCCCAAATGTGGCATATTCATGTGTTTGCATAAATGGGAGAGTTGACTTTGTTCCCTTTCATGGGAAAGTTGCAGATTGGGTAAGGAAATGGAGGATTCTTGGTGATAGTTTCTGTGTTCCTGCAGGGATTTGATTGTGTGTCCTCTTTACCTTAGGTGATACTGTAGCAGTTAATTTAGTTATCTGGCATAGAGAGACTTAAGTCAGCTATGACAGAAGACAGGATTGTGAGGTGCAGAAGTGGTGGTGTCAGTAGGTATCTGTGCAGACTTATAAGGGAATGTTGGGAAGGAGCATGGCCACGGCTTGCTTGGAAACTCACCTCTCTGGGAGGTGCAACAGAGGCAGAACCAGGTTTTCTGTATAAGAAGATAAAATCTCCTCTGATGGCGCTTCCTGAAATGCCCCTGCTGTCGCCTGGAGGGAAATACAAGGTCAGGCAGACAGGGGTGTCACTGGGCAGCTGGGAGTGTGGTACAGAGGGAAAGTGTTCAGACTCGCTGAACTGCAGAAACATGGAACAGAGGGAGCTTGTGTGGAGAGAAAAAACTTCGTCTTGAGAAAATCAAAACCAGGCTGCTGGCACTTAAAATTGAAAAGCTTTCATAGGGGAGTCTTTAACAGTTTCTTAAAGGCAGAATGTCAGGTGTGGCAGAGCACACAGTATGGGATGAAGCATTTCCTGGGGGTGAGGTTGCAGGATCCATGTGCCTTCAAAATAGTGTCAGGATCAAGGTTGGCAGGAAGTAGTGGAAATGTCAAAGAGTAATTTGAACAAATTTCAGTGGGGTTTGATGGGGGGAAAAAAAATGAAAAGGGATGGCTGAACCAAAGCTTTTGTGCTGCTACAGACTATTCTGGAAAGTTCAACAAGGAACTGGAGTGGCCAATTTGAAATGGGAATGCTTATTCAAAAGGCTTATCAGGCCTGTAGGTGGATGTGATGGGCACAGTAGTGTGATGGAATTCCGCTAAGATGGAATAGCTTTCCCAAGGGAGAAGTGGCAGTATGTGCTGAGGAACACTTTAGTGTTAAACCTATTTCCTGGTGGGTTTTGATGGTAGAAGTCATCTGGACTGAAATACCAGTCCAGAGGAGGAGAAGGGTAACTGACCACCCAATGTGTAGTGACTGGTCTGCTAAGGATAATCAGAGGGGCAGCAAGGACTGGATAGAAAAGCAAAAGGAAGAATAACTTCCCCTCACATGGGCTGGGTCACACACGTCGGGTGTGGTGCACTATGGAATTGTTTAGATGCCACAGATAATGACTTAGAGCTGCTACTCAGAGAGCTGCTGAGAAGAGCAGCAATTCTTGACTTGATCTGGAGCAGTACTCAGGTAATTGGATTCAGATGTTGCTGTGCAACAGCCAGACTGTGGTTTTAATATTCTTGCAGGAATAATAAAAGACAAAGAAACCACTGATGAATTTAATTTTGAAAGGGGGAATTATATAAGAGGAGGAAGCTCCTTAACTCACATATGGGTTAAATATAAAAACCAGAATAAAACAGACAAAAAGAGTTTGAGAAACAAAGGATAAAACCAGCCATAAATCCTTTTTCTTCTTCAGATGTACTGTGGTGGGGCAGGGAGACGTGGCTGCAGAATTTTTCTGGTTTGTAGGAATGGGGGATAAGAAAGAGCATCTATAGAAAGTAAAATTTAAAAAATTATCTGTGTGCACCCATGTTCACTATGGAGGTGCTTAGAGAAGTTTTAATGGAAAATGGTGACATGATAAGCATAGAAGAAACTCAGAGTGCAATATCCCACAAAGCACTACAACAGCAGACTCTGAGACAGAATTCTCCTCTATGGGGAGAATCATTAGAGGACATCTCATTAATATGCCAAAAGAATCAGTGTTGGAGAAAATCAGCAGCAGAAACTGTTCAAGTGCCATGATTTTATGAAATACACCTGAGGTGTAAGAAAAATTTGAACCTGAAATTGATGAAGCCTTAACCTGAGTGCATAGCTTGTCATAACTTAACCATCTTTTTCCAGAGAAGGGCAGTGAAGCTGGTGAAGGGTCCGGAGGATAAGTGTTATGAGAGAGCTGGGGTTGCTTAGCCTGCAGAAAAGGAGGCTCAGGGGTGACTTTATCACTCTCTACAACTGCCTGAAAGGAGGCAGTAGCAAGGTGGGGCTTGGCCTCTTCTCCCAGGTAACCAGTGACAGGATGAGAGGACAGAGCCTCAGGCTGGGCCAAGGGAGGTTCAGGCTGGATATTAGGAGGAATTTCTTCACAGTAGATGTGATCAGACATTGCCCTCCCTGCCCAGGGAGGTGGTGGAATCACGGTCCCTGGAGGTGTTTAAGGAAAGACTGGACGGCTCTTAGTGCTGTGGTGTAATTGACATGGTGGCTTTTGGTCAAAGGTTGGACTTGATGATCTTAGAGGTCTTTTCCAACTGAATTGATTCTGTGATATCACTACATGCCACTATATCATATCATATAATTATACCTTTCCAGGGAAATGGAAATACCCTAGTATTTTAGGATATTTGAGGGAGGTAGAGTCTGTAAACTGAACTCATGAATAAACAGGTATGGATTGCAGAAAAGTCAGTATGGCTTTGGCATGACTGCCTTTTTTTTTTTTTCTTGAGAAGTGTCTTTTTCTGATCTGCTGAGGTTCTGTGAGGACTTTTTCTAAGAGTGTGGCCATGGATGAATTGGTTGATGTATTTGGGTTCCCAAAGGCTTTTATTAAGCCTGTTGTAAAAGTTTCCTTGGGAACCAAGTTGCTGTGAGACAAGGGAAAACCTCTCATGAAACAATAACTAATAGGAAATAAAGAGTAGGATGGATAGAATTTCTTTTATCCAGTTGAATTTAACTGGGATCTTGTAAGGCATGTGCTTTTCAGCATGTTTAAGTATCTGTTAAAAGAATACTGTCAATAAAGAGTTGTAGAATGATCTCTCAGTTTTGAAAGACTGGGCAGGGAAAATAGGACTTCAAATTTTGTGTTGGTAGATGCTAAGTAACACAAATTGTTCTAACTTCATTTATACCTTGATAGGTTTCTACTTAGGAATTATTAACCAATAGTTCCTTCTTAGGAAAGTGATCTTGGAATTACACTTGATTATTTTAAGGAAAGTCATCTCCTAATAGTGCTGTCTTGAAAAGTAATAAGGTGTTCTAGACAGGAAAGAAGACACCATTGATATGTACAACTGGATTTGAGCATGCCTTGAACCTGGTGTACAGTCTGCTTTTGTGTTCTTGTTATCACCCAAATGTGGTGTAGCAGAACTGTTGTAAGATGCAAATTCTTTACAGGAACAATTATACAGAGTAGGACTTGTCAGTCTGGAAAGAATATCAGTCAAAACCACTCAAGTTTTGTAAAAGTATATGTGCTGGAGAGAATGTTGTTGGAGAAACATGGATATTTATTAATTTAATACAAAAACTAGAAGGCCTCTAGTATTTATATGTAATTTGTGTAATTCTGAAAACTGACCAGACAAATAAATGAAGGAAAACATCCAAGAACAGTATAATAAAAAAATACAAAAAACCACCCCAAAAAACAGCCAAGCACAATAAAATGATGACAACTGTGGTTCACAGACCCCTTGAGCTAAAGGTTCTTGGAAGCTTAGGGAGAGTATTATCAAAGGAGCAGATTTAGTTGCCCTGTTCCCTGTTTGGCATCTGACACTAGGTGGTGTCAGTGCAAATAATTTTGGCCTGACCCACCGTAGCCTTTCTAATGTAATGCAAGGAAAAAACGCTACAACCTCCTGATTTTTAAATTTGTGCTCACAAGGCAGCATGCTGTTTATAAAAATATGTTGTACATCAGCCTGGACTTGGAGAAGTCAAAGCTGACGCAGTGCAAGGTGTCCAGCTGGGGTTTCAGGAGTGTCACGGGAGCCATCAGTGGCAGGAATCTGGAAGTCCTGCTGTTCATACTGGCAGCCAGTACCAGTTCTAATTCATGCTGAGTATACAGCAGGGCTGGTTTTCATTCCAGAGGGAGCTTGTTGATTGATTTGTACAATGAAAAACCTCAGTGTTTCCTTGTGGAAAACAAGAATTAGCTCTCAGGTGCAGCTAGTGGAGTTTCTGGTGTCCAGCGAAAGTAGTTTTAGGCTTGTCTCACCAAAAAACTGTGCTTCCTGATGTCAGTTAAAGTTGGAATTTTTAAATTGTTTAATTTTTTTTTTTTTTAGTATTTGAGACACCTCACTTTTTCTTTCTGTTTTCTTTGTTTGTAAAGGCAACTGTGCTTCCCTGTTGTCTCTAGGAGGTAATGAAATCTCTAATTGTTTGTCTCTGAATAAGATTCTGTCTTCATCTGGACTGTGAAAATAAATGGCTCTTACAGAGAAGTGATGGCTTAAATAAGTCAGCTTCAAGTGACTAAAGTTACTTAAGTGTCATTTGCATTTCAGTAATTACTGTAAACAAAGAAAACTGCGTCATTATCAGTATTTTATAAATTGTCATGAAGTTCTACATTTGTCAGTTCTTCATGTGTCCCCTATGGTAGCATGGTCTGTGAAGAGGTTATGCAGAGCTGATGGGTACGTGCCATGAATTTGAAGAGCTTGTGTGGCATTGAGTACTGCATGGCAATGCCAGGAGGTGGAAATGACAAAAGTGGCTGGAGATAGAAGTGCTGTATTTCTTTCCCTTACCATTTGTAAAGTTTTCATACCTTGCATAGTTCTCTGTTTATGTAAGTATAGATTTTCCACATGTTGTTGAAAGCTCTCTTTTTTTTCTCTGGGAAAATGGGTCATGGCAGACTTCAAAAACTTATGGAGATTAACTGTTACTGAGTTTTATGAATCTTTTCTAGGAAGAACAAAACTTCAGTTATTCTCTGGGATAATAAAGAAGTTTTTTTTTTTCCCAAAAAGACTGTATAAACATTGCCTTGTTTTCTTTATTTTACTAGTTATTGGACAGCCTGCGAAGAGTAAGCGTCCAAAAGAACCTGGGGAAAACAAAATTAAGCCTGTTAATAAGAAAGTAAAACCCAAGGCTCCCAAAATGAAGGAGAGAGAATCTGTGGATTCCTCTTTGAAGTCCCAGTCCATACTGACACAGGTGATGGATAAAGGTCATTTCCAGAAAGTAGCTGCCACTTTAAGCCTGGCTGCAGGACAAAGCATAGAACTGCGATGTAAGGGGAGTAATGTCACTTGGAACTACCCTTCATATTTAGACACCTTTAAAGACTCCAGACTCAGGTAAGCTATTTTTCATTTTTTGCAGGAAAAATCCAGAACTCTTTTCCCCCTTCTTCTTTCAGCACCACGGGTGTTTTTGTTTGTTTGTTTGTTTACATTTTTACAATCAAGATGTTCTATCTAATAGTTTTTAGTGTCAGCAAAAAGGATGAGCAACTTTTAGTCATCACCAGTTACAGCCTTGTGATTTGCACTGTGGGATAGTCTTACAGCATGTGAACTGTATTTCCTTCAGATGAATCTAAAATAAAGATGATGCTCACCATTGTGCTCTAACCACAAATAGGGAACACCTTAGGGTTGGTCCAAAGTAAAACTCTCAAAATGTGTAAGTGTGGATGTCAGGTGCTCACTACAAACCCTGCTGCTCTACAGGGACCTGCTCCTGTTGGGCTGTACTGGTTGCTGATGTGGCTACCACATGAGATAGTAGGGTTAATTTCCTGAAGAGACTCAAACCCACATCTCTTAACTAGTAAAAAATACACCAGCCTCCGTGCTAAGGAGCAAGTGAGAGTAGTGGTTCAGAGTTGCCTTTGTGTGCAAAAGGGAATTGCAGGGCTTGTGTTGTGTCAGAATTTAATGCTGAGGATTGTCACTTTAAATTGAGGAAAGCTTTTTCTTTCATCTAGAGACGTCTTAATGAAAACCATAGAAAGATTTGTTGGAGCAGAAAGAGGAGCTGAGAGCTCCCTCCCTTTTTTTGCCCCACCATCTGAGTGTCCTGTTGCTCTGAACATCTTTTCTGAGATTCCATACATTGTTTGCCCTCCTGGTTTTTGAGGATAGTACACACAGCTAAATGTAGATTAAATGTAGTAATTTAGTTCTGTATTAGAAAGAGGAGGGGTATATAAGAAGCTTAAGGATGTCTTCCACAGGCATTTTGCCCTGAGTAGTGATTGTTTTCACCAGCTGTTTTATGGAGACAGTGAAGCACTGTGAGTGATACCCAAAGAAACAATTGTGTGGAGCTTTTCTTGAATTGTTAGGTGAGAAGGGCAGAGATGAGTCAAGATATCAGCTGGTCTTTTCCTTCTGTTCCTAAGTTAAGTACAAGTGTGTATGCTCTCTAAGTAACTCAAATTATGTGAATCTCAGTGATCTATTTTACTTACTTAAAGGTGTGATGTTACCTTAAAATCACTCCCAGTTAATTAATATTTCAGATATATTCTTCTTCCTTCCACTTCTCTTTCCCAAGAGGAGTGTTGATGGATGGCAGTTACACGCTGTGATCTCTAGCACATCGTCCTGTAATTCCTGAGCCAGTTCTCTGTGCAATTATTTGCTTGTCCCTTGCTGGCTGAGGAGCTCAAGAGCTGCCCGGGCTGAGTGCAAGGCTTCTGCCACAGTGAGTTACAGCGGCAGTTCCTGCTGTGGGCTTAGCGCAACAGTATCTCTCAAAAGATCTTGTGGCCGATTTAAACTGCTACTGCTTATTCTTTTGCAAGGAATACTGTTCTATCCAGGTTTCTTTCAGTAGGTGGCGTTTATTAGCTGCCGTACAGACCTGGCCTCCCAGCAAGCCAGAGCTGGATGTGCAAATCAACAGGGAATGTGTGCATACATGGTGGTGGTTGTCGTTCTCAAGTCTGTCTTAATGTTTTGTGCACTTGCAAATAGATTGCTGACATGGTTTGGTCCTGTAGACCCCCAGGCCACGTTATCTGAGTGTCAGCATCTGGCATTGAAGAAGGCAAGTATTCAGATTTTTTGGAGGGAAATCTGAATGCTTCTTAATTGGTTATTTGGCTGTCTATTTCTCTCATACAAAATTAAGTGTTCTCCGTTGATGCATATGGGACAAAATACTAGAAATTGAGATAGTTTGGGAAAACAAAAAAAATATGTGTGTCCTGATTGTGTAGTTTCCTGTTTTCCAGTTTGAAATAGTTTGGGATCCTGTTGCCGCAGCAATTTATTATTTCGGTTCTCAGTCAAGTTAACAGTAGTAATTTAACCATACAACAAAGGCTAGTAACACCACACAAAACAAAACATTTTGACTGGGTGGATATAACTTGCCTAAGTACCTCTTTTCCTTTAGAAATATGTAAGGCATGTACTTAAGGATCTGTCTTGAAATATAATAGTCATTGCTTTTGAAATAAGTTATTAAAGCAGCAGGGCTGTGTTTGACTAAATCAACAGTTTTGAATGCAAGCAGGAGATCCTAAAATTAACTAGAGAAATTGAAAACAGATTAGAAGCAGATTTCAGAGTCACAGAATAGTAATAATTTATGGAGACATTGACCACAGAATCCTGTGCAGTTATATTTTCATCACATTTTTAGCATGGCTTTGGTAATTATCTCAAGGTCTTTGCAGTAGTGCTAATAGGTGCATATGAATTAAAGTCTGCTCTATAGAATGTGAAATTTGAAATATGTGTTCTGTGGTTTTAGAAAGCTTTGATGGAGTTTAACGGGAAGTACCATAAAGGTACCATGTAACTTAGCTCAATTGGCAGTGTTCATAAGTGAGCTGGCACCAGAAAAGGTTAGCAAAGGTATGATCTTTCAAGAGGAGCTTAGATCTTCCTTGTGGCACATGCAAGACCATGCACCAAGCATGAACTGCAATAGGCAATGTAAAAAATTTTACTGATATATTACCTTCATTATTTTAAAACAAAATGATGAATATAGGGCAGAGGGGGGAAATTCAGAAAAATTCTTAGCAAATAATAACCTACAGCAGAAATTGTTTAATTATCTAGATAGGTATATGGCCAGTATCTTCTAATATTTTTTGAGTATTTGAAGACCAAGAATAAGGTAATCCCTTCATTACCAGCTAGTAAGGTGTGGGGCAGAACCCAAGCTAATTAACTGGGCTGGGCTTTTTTACCTTAGATTTCCATGCAGGTCTTGCTGGAGCTGGGGCACGGGTGCAAAACAGAATTGATGGCAGCAGCAGGGGGAAGTGATGGGGCCATGAGTAGATAATGGAAAATGAGGAGGGTTTGGATTGGTGTGCCAGAGGAAAAGTGAAGAGGAGGAGGGACAATGGTGATGAGATCCCTGCAGTTGCTGGAGACTAATGACTACAATTCTTCTATTCTTTTTAATGTCCCTATAGAAACAGATGCTCAGGCATCCAGTTCCTACTTTTCCATTAAGTAATAGAAAGGATGTGCAAATTCAACTATTGTGGCATTTTGGTTTGCAACTAGTTGAATTTAGCATCAATGTAATGTATTTTCTATGGGTGGTTGCAAGAAGAAGTAGGGATAAAAACTGGATGTTTTGCCTCCATGCTATGCTTACCACATTTTTAACTCACCCAAGATGGTAAGGAGAATACAGCAACCCGGGGGACAATCTGCCTTTTCTAAGGAGGAAGATTTTAATTAGAAAAGCCATTTTTCTAGTATTAGTGGCTATGCTTTCATTGAATTTGTCCTTGTAGCCATACTTTACAACCTGGTAAACAAAATATTTTGCTTGCTGTACTAGAGAGTCTCAGTTTTTAATAGGTCTGGAGCTGTTACATATGCTAAAATTATCATATCTGAGGGAGGAAGAGATGCCAAGTGAAAGGAGGAGGAGGGCTCTTTGGCTGTTTCCTGCTGAGATGGAGCAGAAATTCTGCCTTTCCACTGTTCTAACTGGAATACATTACAGTACACACTGAAATAATTTACTTAGCTTTAGAGACTGTAGCATGCCTTACAGCTCTGGGAGAAAGCTCGAATCATGCAGACATGGCTCCCAGCTTAAGGACACACACAAGCTTGCTTCAGAACTTCAGAGCTAGCCTGTTACCTGTAATGCTTTCTTCCTTTGTGCAGCACATAAATACTTCTTGTCTGAAAACTTTGTGCTGGATGAACTGGCCAGAAACATTGATGGTATTAAGAGTCAGAGGTTGCTCTTGCACCCGGAGTATGGAAGGGCTGGAATGCTGTTTTGTAAGACTGTGAATAACAAATTAATGACTGGAGGCTCACCCAGAAACTGGATCTACAACATACGAGAGGGATGAAAATAAAAACAAGGGCAGATACATTTTCCCTTTGCTAAAGCTTTATAGCAGAAAGCTGCTCTAGATGAAGGCAGTGTGACTTCACACAGTCTCTGTGCTGCTTGATTGGAGCATGGGTCTCTCCCCTGCCAAAGACCAGCTGCATTTAACTTCGTCTGATAAGTGAACTCACATGAAATGGAGCTGCTCTAATGGAAGAAGCTGGGGCAAACAGCTGGACATGCATCACATGGACAGGAGCACTCTCACAAAAATTGAAGAAACTGGATGTTGCAGGGGGCAAAATTAGACTGCAGTTAGACTGCTTTCACTGAATGCAGGCTCCCACAGGCTTAGTGGAAGGTCTGTTGTGCTCCTGTGTATAACTGAATTTTGTTTTGCTGCTTGTGCTTTGAAGTCTGAAAGCTAAGGATTTTTTTGTTGTGTAAAACAGTGAGATGTTATGTTCCTGTCCTAGTGAGCTTGTATTTGAGATAAGCTCTCTTTTGTCAGTATGAATGCTGCTAGAGAGGAGTTTGGTAGATGCTCTTTGAGTGATGCTATGTACACTGGTTTTTTATAT
Organism: Monarcha castaneiventris obscurior; assembly: GCA_026261815.1. Lineage (NCBI taxonomy): Eukaryota > Metazoa > Chordata > Aves > Passeriformes > Monarchidae > Monarcha > Monarcha castaneiventris. Next base: position 28,445,263 of record JAMPIT010000433.1, read on the forward strand.
ATATATATATATTTTTTTTTTTTTTTATATATATATTTATATTTATATATTTATATATCTAAATATATAAATATATATATATATATATATATATATTAGCTTCTAAATGTGGCATAGTTTTCTGGCAAAAGTCTCCTGAACTGTATATATCTAAAGTTTAATAAGATGAATGTATGGAAAAAGATTTTGGGCTACTTTTTTAGTTTCTTTAAACAGTCTGGTAACATTTGTATATACAAAATTTTTACTTTGTGACGTCTTACAATGCAGGAAAGTTTTGGCTTCTGAGTGAGATTTCCCAGCATCTAAAATACTAACAAAATACTAATGAAATAATAAGTTATTCTGGAGATACTGGTCAGCTGTAGGATTTACCATTTATAATTTACTTTATATGGCCTGTTTTGTCTGCTTTATGTCTCATGTCTCAAGTTTCAACACTTCCACTCTCAGTTGCCAGGTTTTGTTAGTGCATGTTTGTGGATGACTACCTTGCTAGGTTATTTCCATTGATTACTGGATAGCTTGTTCTCAGTTAAGAAGAACACACTGTACAATAATTAATTAACTCTGACCTTATTTTTCTATCTGTTAGGATTTCAAGCTATAGCTCAGTGTCTGCATTAATGATTGGAGGCAAAAGTGTTCTGGCATAATGGTTTCTCTGTATTGTTGACATTTAGTACTTGGTCCTTGGAAAACATTTTATTCTGAGGTAATCATATAGCCTGTGAAATGTGAACTGTGAAACTAAATAGTAATAATACAGACTAGGACATGTTTTGGATTTATCTTTTCTTCCTGTTGGGTATGATACACATTCTGTCCTCTTTCACAAATAGGTATCGCTCAAACATTATCCAAAAACTGAAGATAATGTATAATGTAAGGTAGTGTATTTATTAAAAATGGAAAGGTTACTGCACCATAATTTCATGATTCTAAAAAGTGGAATCAGACAAGGTTGTGTAGGACAAATGCATTAGTGGATAGGAAACATGATTTGCCTGTTTATTGAGGCAGGCCTCAAAACTGCCCTGTGGTGGATCCATGTAGTAATGGTGTCTGAGGGCTTAACTGGAAAAGATAATTCTCAGTTATCTCTGTTTGAGGTGTGTGTTTGGTGTGCTTTTATCTCTAAGCTGCTGGCCTGACTGAAGGCTGAATGTTGGGTAAATTGCTGCTTGTGATTGCTGGTAGTTGTGCAGACTCCTAGCAGAGCACCTGGGGAGTCAGAACTTTTGGGAAGCACATGCAGCTGAAGTGGTGGCCTCTGCTTAAACAGTTATTCTTCCTGCAGTGGAGAGTTAAACAAAAGAGAGCATTTCAAGAACACAGCACACTCAGGCGTGTTTATAGTACTGCTGTTACTCAGTGATGAGGTGTTTCAGAGGATAAAAATTTCTTCCAAGATGCTAATCCCAGAAAGAAGTGATTCAGTTGGGTATCTGCCTTACAGAGTAACTGCCACGTTAATAAGAATTAGGAGGATAATAAATATTCAAAAAACCCACAGTTGAATGAGTATGAGAGCTGTTCATATTTCATGCAAGCTGTGTATTTGTCCAAATCCCATTTAAAACAGTAAAAAGAAGTTTATTTTTAAATGCCTAACTTGAAAAAATCATTCCTGACTTGGTTAGAAAAGAAATTACCTTGTAACTCCATGTTTCAAAGGAAAGAGGGAACCCTTCATGACCTTGATGCACAACCATGAAAGGCAGTGGTTGCAAAGAACATTTTTAAGGGTCAGAGCAGCAGCAGAGTGCATCAGTGCTGCCACATGGCTGTGCTGACAGGGGTCCCTGAGAACTGGTACTCTCGGGCCATTGCTTTTGCAGTCCATCAAAAGTCAACCCAGCAGACTGCCAACCACAACACCATCTGTCTGCCAGGAAGAGCCAGGGAAGTAAACCTTAAAATACATAGAAAAAAGAAAAAGATGAGACTAGCTGCTGTATTTCATAAGACAGGACCTTTGCCCCTTAGAAAAATTGTCAGTATCTATGTATATGTCTACATATTTATAAATATTTGGACATTTACAAATGTCAATCCACTGAGAGAGATGCCTTGGAAATTCAGGAGAAGAAAAGAAAAAAAAAAAATCAAATGGAGTCTGAAATAATCACACAGGCTGAATTTTGTGTAGTTACACAATGGCAGTGCCAGTGCACCTCCAGCAGTTCTCAGGGTCATGCTCTAAAATAGCTGGGGAATGAGGAGGAAACTCCAGTGAGGTGACTTAGAGCAGAGGCGTAGGTGATGCAAAATGGTTTAACTTGCAGGACAAACCCAAGCTGAGATAGCAGCTCTTTGCAAGTGGCAACTTGGACTAGTACGTTAAAGATTGGTAAAGCATTCACACTGAAAGTAGGCACAAATTATTAAACAAACTTCAGTAGAGTATCTGTTACTAACTACTTGTGAATTATCTTTGTTAGATACTGTCAAAGCAGTGCTACAGTATTTAAAAAGGACTGAGATGCATGGGGGTTGCCTTGTAGAATGAAGGTAAGGACTGTACATGGACAAACTGGGACAAAACATAGATGAACATTTTGCCTAGAACCACCACAGCCCAATTTCAAAATGGAGACTTGAAGGATTCCAAAAATGAACTGTACAAGACAAAAGCTTGCAAGCTCTTATATGTAGTTAAAATCAATAAAACTACTCATGTAAACAGCCTCTGCTGGAGCAAAAGGGGAACATGCAACAGAGCTCTAAAGTGAAAAGTGGGTCAGTTACAGAGAAGGAATAAAAAATCAGAAGTGGAAATGAGCTGACAGATATGTACAAGGAAATACATCTGTGCTTGTCTTTGCCTTTTGTTTTTATTTTTCCACAGCATAAAGCAGCTTGACAGGTATAGTCAGCTGATCCTTGCAAACTCCACTGCAGCAGACACAGGTGAATACAGCTGCTGGCTTCAGCTGTGCAGTGGTAACAAATGCAGGAAGGATGAGACTAAAACAGGGTCCACATACATCTTTTTCACAGGTAATTCACTCACTGGGGAATTGTTAATGGAAATGTATTTGCTGGTAAGGCAGGAATAAAGCTACATCAGTGGTTTCACTGTTGAGATTTTTACTTCCACAATTTTCATCTATTTTTAGTGGATGTTAAGGAAGACAGTGCTGGTGGGCAGAAAACTACTTGCTTAATGTGTTTTTTTGAGTCCATTTTCCCTGTAGATTATGTGAAATGTGTACCCAGAGTAATGCATAATGCAATGAAAAGCACATACCTTAGGAAATAGTAGAACACTTTCTGAGGATTTTCTACAAAACGAATAAAAAATGTTTTAATTCTTGAAAACGTGTCTTGATAAAGAAGATAAATCTGTGCAGAAGATTCATTTTGTCCCAGCATTCAGATGGCCCTATGGACTCTCCCCCACTGCCACTTTATTCCAGTTACGTGCACTGCCTTAAAAATCTTGACCTTGCTGACCTTGGTAAGGCCACAATTTCTCTGAGGAGTCATTATAGCATGTTAAGAGGCAAAACACTCTTCAAGTACATGTGATGTCCCCCAGAGCCTGTGCACAGTTTCCTGCCACTTGGTACAACAGAGATGAAATCAAATGGTTCATTTTTTCTTCTGGAAACCATGCTGAATAGTAAAACAACATTTGATGCCTCATTAGAGCTGAAGTATTTGTGGCTAGAAAATGTTTTAGTACAAAATGTTGAGATAGGATTGTTTGCAATACATTTTGGAGCTAAATTGGACCATGAGACAGAAGTGCTTAATGTTTTTAGGATACATTCCTTTAGAAAAGCTGGAATAAACTTCCCATCGAGTTATTATGTAAATGCTCATGCTAGAAAGAGGAATTTCAGATTTATGTTTCCAAGAAGCATGCCAATTATGGAAATATTCCTTAACTGTGATTCTAAGGGCACTAAATATTTCATCTACTTAGGACAGTAAATCAAACATTTTGCCTAAAAGCATAGGTATAAAAAGTCTGTAGCTTCAAAGAGTATCTTTTTCTAGTAGTCCTTATCTTACCAGTGGTGATGGGATCCAGATAAGTATTTGGAAGCTTACTAAAAGACATTCCAAAGATTTTCTTAAGATTAAAAAAATACTTTGTTTTTATTTTCAATTTAATGTTTTCTAATGCAAGCAATGTTCTTTTTTCTTTCGTGGTGCATATTAAAATTAAGCCAAAGCTTTTTGTTTCATATGTTGCTCACAGCTATTTTCTTTTGTCAAATGTACTTTTCTTTCTCTTAAACCAAGATGTAAATATTTCTGTAATTATGTCAACTCTTCTGCACAGACAAAGAGGAACTTTTTGTACCTACTCCCAGTTACTTTGAGATTGTCTACCTGAACCCAGATAAACCTGCAGTCATCCCATGCCGTGTTACTACTCCTTCAGCAAAAGTGACTCTACACAGGGAATTTCCAGCAGAAGAAATTGAAATAGATGGAATTGATATTATTTATGATGCAAAGAAGGGTTTTGTCTTCCAGCACCCTACTCCTGATCATAAAGGTATTGTCTACTGCAAAGCGGAGTCACAGGGAGCACCTCAGATTTCCATCAAATATCACCTACTGTATGTGGAAGGTAAAGTGCAGTTTTCTCTATGCTTAAACTGACTCTTCTGCTGACATTAAGAAAATAATTTTTAAAAAGTAAAGTAAGTAATGCAATCAGAGTTTGAAAATCTTGATCAAAAGTATATGTGATAAAATATTTATCAGGTTTAAATTCTAGCAAGTTTCCCAGTTTAGAGGGCAAAGTTGCAGGTGCAAAACACCCGTTGCATTAAGCAAACTGAGTCAAAAATTGACTCTGAATTTTATCAGTGTATTTAACTTAGGCAGCTAATTTTCTGTTTCTAAACACTGTGTTTGTCTCAGTTCCCAAGGGCCCGCCCTCAACCACGCTTGCCGTGTCATCCAGTAGAGCCGGACGCAGTGACAGAGTTCATGTCGTCTGCACAGTCCTGGGGGAGCCAGATGTGGATGTGAGCTTCAGGTGGCAGTACCCAGGGCAAGAGGTAAGAGGTGTATGCCCTGCCTGAAATGGTTTGTTCTTCACAAAGGCAGCACTTTGAATGCTCTTGCCAGTTCAGGCGTGCTGGCAGGAGGAGGCAGCATATCCCCTTTGAACTTCAGCCTCTCTTTCCTTGAGAATCTAGAAGCAGCACAGGGATGAAGCTGGAGAGCTCTACCCCATTAGTAAAAATCAAATTCAGCAAAGCTCACTCCTCCGTCAGATTTCTGTTCCAGTGGTACTTGGCCTCTGGCAGCATTTCCAAAGAAAGCCTCAGACAAGGTCAAAGCCAACCAGCATCAGGAGGCTGTTCTAGGGCAAACCACAAGGCCCACTGATGTGTCTGCATTTGATATTCCTTCCTTCTCCATGGCTTGGGTGCACGAATCATCCCAGCACAGAACTTTAAAGCTTGCTCATATCCAGAAGCAGAATCTGCTCCTGCCCAGCCTCATCATCTGAAAGAATCCACAGGGAACCCAGAGTGAATCCATGGTTTCTTTTCTTGCACAAAATAAGATGTATCTGAGTAGCATCGCTGAGCGTCCCCTCTCTTTTCCCACTAACCCACTAAATGAGCTCTGTTATAGCAGAGCTCATTTCTTAATCGGCCTCATCCCTATTGGCTGTTTATCCTAAGCAGACAAGGAGCAGAGGAAGGACTGCTGGAAGATGGAACCCTTCACCAGGAAAGAGGGCTCTTCTATGACTGGAGGGCTGGCATTGTATCCTATTTGCCAGCTCCTCTGGTGCTGGGTTGTCAAAGGACAGTGCAGAGCTTGCTAATAAGATTCTTTTATGAGCACTGGCCTCCTTAGGAGAGCAGAGAAGTAAGTAATCTAACGGCAGAGATAATTGCTTAAATGAGTGATTTGATTTCAGTGCTTTACAAGGCCTCAGGAAATGCAAGTCTGAGGCCCCAGAAGTTTGCAGTAGCCATTCAGGTGTGTGTGTCCTCAGGGGGACAACAGTGAGAGAGCAAGTGAACGCAAAAGGGATTTGAACTGCTGGTGAGAGCACTGGGCATGTAGAACCAGCTCCTTGCTTAGGTGTTGTTTTGTCCTTTCACTCCCTCTATCCCCCTCCAGCCACCCTTTTCTGGAAGGGAAGAAATGCCCCTGCTTGATCACATTAGCTTTGTTGATTGATACAGTTTTCCATTTTTTGTCTTCTGTTGTTTTTTTCGGTTTTTTTGTTCAGCTTCTCTTGATATCTGTTTATTAACTGTAATAACTGGCTGGACAAACACCATTTTTGTCTTTTGTAACTAACTGTAATTACTGAGAACAGCTGAAGGAATTAAATGCTAGACTCAGCTTGGCCTTCCAAAACTGTGTATCTCATTAGTATCCACCCTAGTTTTGCATCTTTCCCAGGCCGCCCCCAGCCTGCTTTGCTGACTGCTATTGGCCCAGCTGCTCCCAGTGGTTTTAGAGCACCTGATGCATGCTGGCATGTGTATGTTTACACCTCTAGCACTGAATGTAAACAGCTAAAGCGTGCAGATTATCTCCCTTGTTTGCTATGGATACGGGAGCTGCAGTGCAGGGCACATGCACTGTTAGCAGAGGACTACACCCTCTCACTGCACCCACCTACGGGGTGAGAGGCTTTGGCCTGTGGCCTGCATCTGCCCTGGAAAGGGCTGATGTGCTGATCCACTGGAATAAACAATCACAGCTCCAGCCGTGCCTGGGGATAGGGAGGGGAGAGTTGTGTTTGGGTTTCTGCCCCAACAAAAGGATCAAGTAAATGTCAGAGTAGAAGCACTGTGTGCTTGCTGGAGACTTAACATTTATTATTATTATTCACATACTGCACAGAAAAAAGGTGGGGCGGAGGAAGAAGGGACAGGGCCATCAGTGTTGCTTGTCATACAGACCTTTCATGCAAGAAAAAGGACCAGCATGGTTCTGAGATTCACTGAATGTTTCCATTCCTGCTGCTGCTCTCAGTGCTGGGAGCTCAGTGGTAGTTTTGTCCCACCCCAGGCTCTCACCTACTGCTTGATTCCTGAGCAGAAGCAGCACATTAATCCCTGCTTGTCCCTATGTATGCTGTGTTGTGGAGACCCTTATTTCATCTCTCTAGCCACTAACCTCTCCCTCTTCTTTTTTTCCACTCAGTTGGTTTTTTTTCTTGTTTCCCCTTGCCACTCCCTGACAATTGCATTTGCTCTTCACCTGCTGTGAATGCATACAGATCCACCCTTAATCTGATTCCGTGCAACAGGCTTCAAAGCAGAAGGCAATTAGTTGGAGAAAAGATGGACTAGCAAGAGCCCAACCAGGCAAACAGGGTCCACCTTGCACAGCCTTTACCACTTTCAGAAGGGTCAAGAAAGTTCCACTTGCTGTAACTAACTTAGACTTGAATTAAGTGTGCAGTAGTACTTGATTGCAGGTAGCACTTAATTTTGAGGCTTGGAATGGGAAGTAGTAGTGCTTTGCTAAGTGGCTTAATTACTTTGAAAAGTGTAAGAATTTCTATGACATTTAAAGCCAAGAATTTTATATATTTTTTTAAAGCTGGTAAGGCATTCCCTGACTGCATTGTGACTCATCCCTAAGTTTCAGAAGACTGGCAGCTGCCTTTGTACTGGTCATTTTGCAATGTGAGATGGTAGCTTTGACTCTGTTTAAGTGTCTAATTTACCCTTTTGCTACATTTAGCTTAAGCCTTGTAGCATTCATATTGGATGGTTAATCCATCTATTTCATGAAGCAAGGGAAGATGGTTTCTAAGCAGAAACCTCTCTCTTACCATCTTATCCCAGTTTTTGGAATAGCACAAGCCATAAAGCTGCTGACTGGCAGCTGATGGATTTTGGAAGAAAAGAGACTGCCTTAGTCTATCTGTGGGCCAATTTCTCTTACCCAGTATTTTGTGACCTTCTGAGGTGCCAGGCAGTGTGACCTTATAACCACTCCATTAGGGAACTATCTTACAGAATTAAAAAGAAGAAAAAAAAAGCCTTTTATTTAACAACCAAAAAAAAAAACCCAAAAGCATTTTTTGATCTAAACGTGGCAGGTGTATGTTTCTTTTTTGCTTTGAAGTTACATACACATTTTGGAAAGCAGAAGGTGAGGATTAACTGGGAAGTATTTGAGAATTGTTACTTTGTATGTTTTCTAATATAGTATTTTGTAAAACTAGAGGAAGAATTAGTTCTCAACATGTGATTTGCAGCTACTTGCTGTGCTAAAAAGAGAACTAAAACTCAGTCAGCTACCTCATGCCACTTCTGCCTTCTTTTTGAGACATGCTGAAAGTCTGAAAATGAGCTCACACATCTATCCTGGCACCTCCCCCAGGATACCTCACCTCTTTATTTGATGACGTACCCAAATGCAGCCTTCGTAAGTGGCCTAAAACTGAGCTCATGCACAGGCTCCAGGCACAGCTTTGGCAAGCCCATCTCTGATCTAAAGATACACAGCACCTGTGCTTGGAGTGGAAGAGCCACTGTATTAACCTTATTTGGCATAGCTTGTTGGTACATCAATATTTAATGCAGGAATGTTGCTGCAACTGCCAGACACCTTCAGTTCCCTTGCTTAGGGCTGACTTTTGGATATAGGCTCCTACTCTCCAACCTTTTGCTTCAGGGTGATGTGGTGGTGTCACTCAATACACTTTTCAGAATCACCTATTTTATGTGGGTGGGTTGTTTGTGTTTTGTTTTGTTTTCAAACAGTCTGAGAGGCCTGTGATTATTCAACACTCCTGGAGACTGATAAACAGAGGAATTGGACATACTACAAGAATCTCAAAGAGTGTTCTTCTTGTTGAGGATTTTGAAGACATAGATGCGGGAAACTATGTTTGTATAGCTCAGAACCTACAAGGAAAAACAACAGTAGCTACCAAAGTTGAACTGAAGTGATAGGCAAGACTTCTGGACATGGACTGACCTGTATGTTATCTGACATTATAGCCATTAATTTTCTTTATTAATGTTTAAATGAAGCTTCTTGCTCACTGTTTCTTTTATATGTCAGTGCATTCCATGCTGACCAGCTCGACAGGCCACAACGGAGTTCCCTGTGTCCAGCAGTAGTGAGTTGTGAGTTAATGAAACTACTATGAAGCATTAAAGTTTGAGTCTGAACATGCATAGGGTGTGTGCATATTTAGAAACAGGTGCTCTTTGGGCTTTCCTTTGCATATGGGCTCTTCCCTCAGACTCTTGCATGAGGTCAACCCGCTGTGTGGAACGTGCAATTTTAACATTAACAGTACTGTACATGTCTAAAACAACAACAAAAAAGCAAACTAAAAAAGCCTTGTTACAAAGTTAGCCAATAGCAGTTGTTTATTTTGCAAGAATAATTAAATTTCTGAACATTATGAAAATATAAATGTGTGCGTGCTCATTTTCATATATGTGTAAAGACATAAACACAAAATTTTTTCTCCTGGTGAAGATTTACCCTTTAGCATCTTAATATATATTTAGTATTTCCAGAGACTTGTTAGCAGTGGGGTATGCTGGGTTTTCCTTATGTTGTTGCATTCTTACATAGATGTATGGTGTTATGTTTAGTAAATTATATAGCAAATTATGGTTGCTAAAGGTAAAACGTGCATTTATTTATATATTAAAATTTACAGAAGAAAAAAAAGCAAAAAAGCAAACATCAGAATAATGTTCAGTTTTACAGCAGAATTTCTTCTTAGGTTAATAACAAGCTCAACTTGATTGTATTAATTTACTTAGGAGAAAAGGAAAGATATTTTCATTTACACAGAACTGTACCTGGATAAATAAGCCACTGCTTCTCTCACCCTGGGTTTAGTTACCAGAACAAGGAAAGAACTTGCCAAAGGAGAAGGTCAGAACTTGGTAACGACGTTGTCAGACATTTTGGCAATGTTTTTTTCCTTAGTCTCAAGCACCAACTTTATGTGGGCTAGAACTTTCCATACAAATCTACTCCTTAGTAGTGAAATGACAAAAATGAATATAATGCAAGCCATTTTAGTTACAAGGCAAGTGAAAACCAGCTTTTTCTGGGCATACAAGGAAGCAAAGCAGGAACTGGTCCCTTGGTCACGCATTTCCCTCTGTCTCAGCCTGCATTTGACTGAAATTCCTAAAGCTTCTGGTGAAGGCCTGAGGTAACCCTGTGCTCCAGATAATTCAGACCTTTGAGCAGATGTGTACAGCACTGTTTTGAGAAGTGACAGCTCTAAGTGCTAATGCAAAAATGGCAGCTTCCCAATAAAGTCAATAATCTGATTAGTAGTGTAGCTAATGAAAACATTAAACAAGCTTGCTGAGTGCTTTTTCTTCAGCATGCGGGAACCTAAACCAATTTAACTGATAAGAGAAATACCCATGGTAAAGACTGAAAAGGTTCTATGGATGTCTGATGTAATAGGCTACATGGAGAACATTCTCCAAGAGCTTTTTCATCTCTGGCCTCTGAAAATAAGATATCCAAAGAAAAAAAAGTGAATATAGCATGCAGCAGAACTAACTTTGAAGGTGTAAGAGGCAAGGTTAATATGTTAAAATATATCAAGAACATGACACTGTAATCCAAAGGACTAAGTAGGTTATACAATTTCATAGTAATACCTAAAAAAGGTCTTGGTATCATTTTTTTAGGGGAAAAAAAAAGTCTTTGTACCATATATATTTTTTTATTCTGACCAAATTAACTTTAACAATCCTTGAGCTTTTAGATGAGGCTGTGCAATGTGTTACTTCCTTTTTAGCATTTTAATTTCTGAGAACAATGTTCTTCCTTTTGAACTAAAGGAGTTGTGCCAGCTTTTTTGAATTTCAAAGTGCATTTGACCCTGTAATTCAACAACTGATTTCCTTCGAAATTATCTGGGAAGTGGGAGATGGTGTCACCTGCCCACACTTGTTCAACAGCACAGTGGTGGCATCACTTCCTTGCTGGCACTTTGGCAGGAGAGGAACAGAAAGTGTAAATCCATTGCTTGAGTAGTCCCCTGAGGTGTAATGGTTATGCCCACCCATCACTTGCAGGTCTCAAGAGTGACACAGAAGCAGTGCCTCTAAGGAAGAGTTTTGGTGGGTGTCGTGTCCTGTCCAGCCTTTCTGTCCTTGTCCTTCCACCAAACATCAAAATAATTCTTGTAATTGAAAACTATGAGAATTCTTTTACTATGTATTTTACATAGTTCTTATTTTACTGAAAGCCTTCTGGGCAGAGCTGATGTTACATTGATGCAGTTAATTGCACATTTCCACCTAAATGAACAGTGACAGGGTAAGAGAATGAAGCTGTGGAAATGAAATTTAAGTGACTTGTCAAAATTACATGCCTAAAGCTGCCAGTGCTGGTATTTCCATTTCCATACCTGTGTCACTGCTCTTCTAAGGCAAGGCAGCAGCAATGGGCAGAAGGTATTTGTTTCTCAAGGGTTCCGTGGTTATACCAACTTTATGATGACTTTTTTAGCTCCAGCTCAGCCCTAAATGATTTCCTGGCTGTTGGACAAGATCAGTGGTTGGTTACTGTGTAGAAGGAATTTCCTGCATGAATTGCATGATACCAGTTTACATGGACGTGTCTTTGGTGTTAGTAATGAGAAACATCAAGTGTTTAGTTAACTCAAGGAAATGATTCACCTCAAATTTGATAGAAAATACAGTGCAACTCTCACAATGACCTTTAGAAAAAAGTATTGAAGGTGAACCATACTATGAATAGTTTGAATGGCAACAAACTGCAACAAACTGTTTGGTACAGCTGTTAAATGTCACCGTAGCTTCCTCTGAAACTTATCATTAGAGTTGGAACTGAGAGTTAAAGTTGAGTATCTGAAGAAAATCACTTGTTCAATTGCTTAGCCTTTGGCTTATGATGACGGTGAGCAGGTTTCTAGTTTTTCCTGAAGGAAACCTTATGCTAAAGAAAAAAAACCCCAAAATATGTAAAAGTTTCTGGATTGAACAAAGCCTTTACTAACACATGGTACTTAAGTTAAAGCTTGAAATACTAATATTCAAACAGAGAAAACATTGAAACAGTATTTACAGATTAGCAGAATTATTTAATTTGTTGAGACCAACAGGACAAACACTAAACAGGTATTTCTGTAGTCTGATTTCTACATACAAGCAGTCTTCATTTCTTCATAAAAGCATTAAAGATTCTACTTGCAAGCAGTTTAGACAGGAAGAGCCTCCTGTATTGTGGAGGGACTCTATCAACAAATTAAGTCTTTGTATTATCTACTATACCATACTTACTGTTCTGTACGGTAGCCAGGAAAAGCTTTCCCTGCTCTTGTTACGGGGAGGGCTATGCCATATTTGACCTTCAGACATTTGCACTCTGCTTGCATGTTTTATTCAAGGCATTACACTGCAGCTGAAGTAATGAAGTTCTTAGGGGTGGCTAGGTAAGTGTCCTTGTGCCATCACCTGTTACACTGCTAACCTCTAACTGTGGCTTTTCTCACATGCCCAATGTCCTGAATAATCACAAGCAAGTGCCCTGTGTCTTCTACCTACAGGTGGAGTAACAAGGGGAAATTTTTCTAAGGATTAGCTGAACACTAATGATTTGTGCAGTGAAGCTTCACCATTGCTGTTTTGCTGTGCTGAGCAGATACTAAGAGTTTTTGGTAGCTGGAAAAATGTTCCTTCTTAAATTAAAGATCATTTGACTTACACAAGCAGAAGAAAAATCCTTCAGTTGGTACAAAAAATTTATTGTAAAGCATTCAGCTCAAATACATGTGATCAAATCTCTTTGACCATATAAAATAAGAATGTTCCAGGACATACTTAAAGCCAAGTTGTAGCCAATATAGGATTTTCATAGTTAAATTTGAACCTCATAGTAAAAATTTTAAGTACTGACAGCACTAGTAAGTGGTATGCACAGTGCCCTAAAAAGGATTAAAAGAAAGTATAATGTTCCATAGAAATGGCACCCTTAACTTGTACATTATGAGAGGTCTAAGTAAATTTAATGATGAAACAGTCAATCACAAGTTTAAATATATTACAAATTTACTTACTGTATGAGCACTGTTAACAGTGTTGTTTCTATGTCTGTGTTCCTCATTACTAGCCAAGATTTTGCAAGTCTTAGGTAACATAGTTTGAAGTGGTTCTCCAGTTGTGTTCCCTAAATGCTTTCCCATGCCCTTGATTTCTGTCCCCAAGCTACTGAAAAAGACAGGGAAACTCAGCCAGCTACCAGCATTAGCTAACCAGCAGTGTAACAATGGTCCTGGCCCTACTGTGAAACCCAGGCTACTGTAAGCATTGGCAGTATTTTCTAAGACTGATCTGAAGCTGAACCTGGTTCAGATGGTACAAAGCAGTCACCTTAAACAGCTCTGATCAAGGGTGGAGCAAGGCTATACAATTACCTTGTAGAAGCCGAAACTCAGCATGTGACACTTCCAGAAATGCTGACACCCTCATCCTCCAGTTCCAGCAGCCAGGACATTTTTTCCCCTACTCTATAGAATCTCTTGTACAGGATTTTTCACCTGATGAACTGTCAAAACACCAATATCCTGCAGTCTAAGAGGGAAGGTATGGCAGAATTAGCAAGATAAAATACACAGACATCACCTTTTCCCTCTTCCTCAGGTGAATTTAGCCAACCCTGAGGAATGTTAATACAAATGCTAATGCTTAAAAAGGCAAAGTGTGTAACCAGCTACATTGGAATTCACAAATTACTGAATCTTCTTGAGAACTGAATAAAGAATGCACCTAGTTATAATTATTGCATTTTTCTCTTTGGCTTTCAAATCTACATCTAGTTTATCCTCAGGAACAGACATGCTAATTTGGGGAAATTAGTGCTTCCTTTTCAGCAGGTAATATACTAGGTCTAGGCTTCTAAACCTGCAACTCAACTAAGAACTGATCTTGAGTGCTACTGTGGTTCTGACTACAACCCTATTCACTTGAAATCCAAAATCCATTTCACCCTGCAAAAAAAAGTCCTCCTCATAAATGGCAGAGTTGTGCATGGACATGAAACCAAGAACCCATGCAAAATATGGCTGCAGTTCAATTTGTTTTTAAAATTAATTCAAAGTTGCATACTCAGGTTGGCCAAGACACTAACGAGTCAGTTGACAAAGCTCTTCATGCCATTTTTTTACCAAACTGAAGCCAGAATGATGAAGGAAACAAACCTACAGTAGCAGTGGCAGTTTCTCCTCATTCCCAGGCAAGGGTACTCTGTTAGCATGCATACTGAGAGCAGTATCAAGGAAGTACATGTCCATGTATAGTCTCCAGCTTTTGTCCTTTATTACGTACACAGCAAAGAAGGCAGCATTAGACACACGCACAGTGTGTTACACCCATTCCATCCACGGCACACGCACACACACACACAGCCTTAAAAAAGTGTCAGTGATAAGGAACATACTATAAAGGTTGTGATCTTTATCTCTAAGCCCCTGAGCTTCTTCTTATGGTTAGGTGAAAAGGCAACGAACAAGTCTTTCCTTGCTCTGTAAGTGCTTTGTGCAACGATGTCCATAGAGGTCCATAAGTCTTTCTGGGAGGAGTGAATGTCTTACTCCCATATTCACAGTCTCCTATCGCCGTTTTTGCACCAAATAGTTTCCAGTTATGTTTAGTTGTCATAGGCGGCTAATATAGCTCTTGCTCCTGTGACTGAAGTTAGGAAAGGTTCTGCAGATCAGAAATGAAATGCAGGCCCCCTCTTTCTCAAGAGGTGTCATCTTGGTGACACTGCAGGACTAGAGAAGTTACCAGAATTTCGTGGGGACTGAAGAGGCACAGATGAAGAACTGGGAGACAGTTTTCTTGGGCTGCATAGGTCACCATTGTGCAACTTCCACAAAAGTTCTTCATTTTCCATTGACAGGCGTTTGTTTACTTTTGATTCTTTCTCTAGTGACTCCTGTAAAACAGCTTGCTCTGTAGAAAGTTGCCTGCAAACGGAAGATTTACATCAGAACACATAACCCTACTTGGAGGCTGCAGTGTTGAAACTTAAAGGAAGGTTTGAAAGTGCATAAAGCCTTGCTTAGCCCACAACTGAATTCCATCTTTATTAGGAGGATTGAGCATGCTCTCATCCTAGCTGTATTTAAACTAGTAGCTCGCAGAAAGCAGGACAAAGTTCCAGTAAGAAACATCCCTAAGGGGCAGAAAAAGCATCTGAAAAGTGAGGCTTGTCCTGCTTAAAATGACACATCCTTTTAAATGGCTATGCTGGAGCATTTGAGTCTTGTTGCAGGCTCAGCTCAGCATAGAAGCTGCAGATCCCTCCACACTGGAAGAGTCTGGCCATCCATTTAAGCAACAGTTAGGAAGACCTCAGACCTGGTTTATTCATGTTAAATATTACTGTTATTGCTAAATAAATCACACTGATCTAAACTGGACACAAATCACTCACTGAAGTGGTTTTAAGTATGACCCAGGTCTAGCTCACAAGCCAGTAGTACTTAAAAGGGACAATCTTTGTATGATGGTATTTCTGAGTTGCTTCTTCTTCCCTAAAATATTGGAGTACTGAGAACATACTAAACCTTTACCTGCTTTCTATATGTTCCGGCTTGTTACTCTACAAAGGAATGCACATTTGTAGAGATACAAGTGGGGAAGAAATGGATGTGTTCTTTCACAGAGCACTACAAAATTGCATTCACCAATATTTCAGCAGAATTTTTTTTGTCACAGGAACCCCTTCCCCTGATTAATAAGGGCATCTAAATGTCCACAGATATTTTTCACCTTGAAAGCTCCATGTGTTTGTCCATCCGAGCTTTTAATTCTTCATTTTCTTGCTGAACCTTCTTTAATTTATCCATTAAGATCGTGTTGTTCTCCACCTTAGAAAGAAGGTCACAATTTGAAATAAAACCCATACATGAACTCACCAATGCACTGACTGAGCTATCACAGACACTGGTGATGTGGAGCTTGCAGAGGTTGTTACAGTTCTTACAGAAACCTGCAGTAATGTCAGCCTGACCTGCTGCCCTGGCTGGATGTTCTCTCACAGTCAAATAGACCCTACTCACCTTATCCTTGCATAGCACTGGCACTTGGCCACTTGTGCTGATTAGATGCCAACAAGGAGCACTGGATAAGCGATCTACTGTTAACTAGCACATTCCAGTAACTTATGCCAGTGATGGACAGCAGTTTTAGATACTGCAGCATCTTTCTAGACAGAAGACTGTCTAGAAATACCTTGACAAATTCAAGAGTTCCCCTCAGTAAACAGCTTTGCTTATTGCTCTTCTGATTCTACTTTGTTGCTGGAGGATGTTATCAAAAATAAAAGGAAAAACTGAGTAAGTGGTTGGATGGTCCAAGGCCTTCTGCACTGTGGCCATTCAATGTCTGCTGCAGAAGATGAAGGTTTACTAGTAATGTGCTAGTTTACTAGTAATTTACTAGTAATTACTAGTAATTTACTAGTTTACTAGTAATTTACTAGTAATTGTAGACTAGAGTAACATCCACTGCTGCACCATACTGAACAGCAACTGACACCTGTTCCTTTGTATCCAAACCTCTTTCTATACTTCCACATTAAAATCTTGCTTAAGCAAGTATTACAACAGTGTTCAAAGGCCCCACCCATGAGAAGGACCCTGTCCTGTCACAAATAAGAGCATGCTAAGTAATTACAAGTTCTGCCTCCAAAACTGACTTTTCATGTGGAATTACACACAGGTAAGGAGCACAGCTACACAGCTAAACAAGCAGCTTAACAGCAAAAATGTTTGGCCTAAGCTAATCAAGATGTACTTGATTTCATACTAGATCCCTTCTTGTTAAATTAGGATCATTTCCTTGTTAATGTTTTCCTGACACTGCAACCTATCTTCCATACCACTTGAGCAATGTAGCAGGTAAGGATTTTGTTCTTTGGGGGATGAGGGAGGAGAGAGGGAGGAGGCTCCTAGATAACCTTCTACTAACTTAGCAATAGTTTATGCAAAGCAGTAGTTGTCTCGAGATGTTAAAAGGTCATTCTTTTCCCCTCTTGACATATATCCCAATGCTGTATCTGCAATGTGAGCATGTCCCATCATGAATTCCTGTTTCCTTTTAAACAAATAATTGTTGCATGCAAGTTGTCCAGCCCAAGTTCATTATAGGATCACAAGTCAGAGACACAGCCCCAGCCTGCCAGACCCCAAGGAACACTCACCAGCTTTTCCATCTTCATTAGCTTTATATCCTGCTGATGGAGCTTCTCATTCTTGATCTCCAGCACTGCTTTCAAACTTTCCAGCTCCTGTTCCAGGTACATAATCTGCGGGTTTTTCTGAAAGATTGCCAGAGAGTTTGCTTAGTACCCTGAATTTCAGAAATAATTTAGATGTTTCTCTGCTATTTAGAAAAAACAAGTAAATAATTATGGTAACGGGTTACTTTTTCTAAGTGAAATCAAGTCAACCACTAGAATAAATAAGATCTGATATCACTTTCTCCTCAGTTTTTGTTTGTCCTCCAGGATAGGTGGACAGTTGCAGTTGCTTCATTAGAAGCTGTTCAGAAAACACTTAATGCACAGACATGAAAAACCCCTGTGAATCAAAGGAAGGCATGAACGCTGTCACAGCAGAACTTGTTTCACGGGAGTGCCCAAAGGCCTTAAGGCTAGGAGTTCCAAAATTCATTTCATATTACTCATAACCCATCCCAAGAGATAATTAGAGTAAACATTTGAAGAGTTTTCAGGCACTGGAATAGTTCAAAAAAGCACCAGAAGTTTAAGTTCTGAACCTGACTGTAGCTTATCTTCCCTGGTTTGAGTCTGAAGGTAGCTGGCTCATAAGCAGAAATTGAAAGTTTTTGGTTTTACATTCTTCTAAAGCCTGAAAATGCAATTACACATACAAATCTTGCACTGCTGCACATTCATTACTTATCTACTGTATAGCAAGTTAGGAATTTTTTATTTTTCCTTTTTCTTTTGTTTTCTGGGAGGTGGAGGGGAGAGCAGGAGGAAGCCAGAGCAGGGTAAGATGTGGTTTTCTCAAGGACCTATTTTCCAGAGTAAGAAACCATTCAAACACTGCAGAGTAAAACATTCTCTGCATTTCAAGGCAGCCACAGCCAAAAAAAAGGAAAAATAAAGCAAGCCTTAGTCCATTTCCAAGTAGTCAGAATGGAACACAAGCTGAAATCAATCAATGATTAAGCATGTTGTGTAACTAAGTTTATCTGGAAAGTCAAACAAAACTTGTTTTAGTGTATTTGGATAAGAACAGAGGTGCACCACACTGAGTAACAGCTTCACTGCCACACCAGAAACCTCGGACAGGAGGGCAATGCCTGCAGTTTTGTGGGGTGTGGTCCCAGAAGGACAGGGCCAGCACATGTCACAGGTAATAGGGGCTCCATCACCTACACAGTTCATTCTCCTGCTTGTTTTTAAGGCCTGTTGCATTAGTGGTTCTTGTTTAACTTCTTTTGAGAAGTCTGTGCAAGGGTGAAGCACACTGCACTGCCTCAGTTAAGGCAGCACACAATGTGTTCCTCTGGTTTGTGACTTTAACTGGAATCTAGGAGCTAACGAAAAGCAATCCTGAGAAGTTGAAACCTAGCTTACAGCATGTTCAATATTCAATTTATTTTCTTTCCTTCTTCAAGCCCATTGACCTTAAAATATCTTTTTAAAGTTAAGTCTGAGCTCCCCACATTTAGCTATTCAGAGAACACACAGCCAAATGAAAAGACTGAGAGGCCTACATAAGGTTTTAGCAAAAAACTGGGATTATCAAGTGACACTATCTAAATGATACCAGAGAGCTGGAAATACATCTCTGTCTTCAAAGGGCTATTGGGAATTCCGATGTTTCAGAATTTGTGCTTAGTGCAGAAGAGTCTGCTGAGTCAAACTGGTGCTTTTCCAACGAGAAGTCTCAAGCTTATCATCACTATTATGCTGGCAGGAAAGCACATTGTAAAGGCACTTGACTATTGCTCCTTTAATTTAAGCAACATCTGAGCGTGCCTGTGGAATACAGTTCGAACTCCCACTGCCACAGTGACATTTTGTGGTTGCAGATTCTTCTTGTGGCAGCTCTGTCCTGCCACTGAAGTAAGCAATGAGAGAAAACAAAACAAAACAAACTCCAGTGAAAACTAGGGCAACTTCCACTAGAGGCATCCTAAGAGAGTCTTCAAGCATGGAATTTCCCTTTGTGGAATAAGCAATACTCCTGGTATTCCGCTTACTTCTGGGTAACCAGAAAGATAAGCATGTTTGTGTCTAACCCTCCCAGTGCATAAAAAACCCCTCTCTCAGTGCACATTTCTATCCCAGGAGCATCAGAGGTAACAGCAGCCTTGGGAGGAAAGGCAGGGCAAAATAAAAGTTTCTTTAAAGGATGTATCAGTAAAAATTATGAATCAATGTTTAAATAAAAGCATTAGAAATGAGCTTTGTAGTAGTGATGCAAGCCCACACTGATCATAGCACTGGTACAACAGTTATCAACTGTCCAGAAAAATGCTATGGTACAACTGCTGCACACACACGGGTCTTCAATTTAGCTCAGGCTATTATTTACACCCCTGACTTAGACACTCAACAGCTTTATAGAATTATAATGGTAAAGTTAATACACATTAAAGTTAAAGCATCACAGTGCTTGCAAAAAACTTGTGGCAGGTGAGCCATTTACAAAAAATATTACCAAGTATGGGACCCCTGTCAAGCTTCATTGCAAACCTTCTGCATTACGCAGTAAAATAAACCCAGGCAAGATCTGCTCGTCCACATTACTTTGGAAGATCAAGACTTACAAGATTGGCTTTTTCTTTGGCTATTTGTTTTTGTTCTTCTAATTTCAGCTTCTCACTCAGAGAGTTGTTTTCACTTTTTAGTTCATCGATTTTTTTCTGTAATGCAAATATATTGTACAGTTAGGCCAAGAATTCAGTGCACATCTCCAAACTGCTTTTAAAGTTTTAAACTGTTGCAATGAACCCATCCCTTAACAAACCTCCAGCAATTCCTGCTTCTCTTTAAAGGAATCTTCAAGCGACTTCCTTTCAGATTCATGGGTGCTCTTGAGCTCTAAAACAAATTGTTTTTGCAGATTTTTAATACCACATAAGACGTGAAAATTCTTTTTGAAAAGAAACAGCCTGAGGAGCCGGCCTACATATATATATATATATGCACAGATGCAGTTGATGGCAACACAGAAAGAACATTTATCATTAACTGACAAAAAGCATGTAAGAAGTAACAGATTTATTCCCATTTCAGATTTGCTGATTGTCCCCTCACATACCCATTTCATTAGCAGACAGCTTGTCAGTTTTGGAGCATTCATCTGCATGCAACAAATGGACTTATTAAGCACAGGCCACATCTGTCAAAAGTTGAGTTCATGGAAGGAAACACAGCAAAAATTGAAACTGTGTCTTCCACAAACTTCTAGGAGAACATTTCTTTTCCTACTTTGGATGCCATGCAGAGGATTTTGCTCTTTGGAGGCAATGGAAGCATGACCAGTCTTCAAGACAAAAAGTATCACTGGAAACTTGGCTATCAAGTGGAGTTGGAAGGAGGATGGAAATCATCATCACTTAAATCAGTAGGATGCAATGCCATGAGCACGGTCACCACTCCCTCCCTGAAAAGCCACCTCCTCCACAGTGTACTGTACACACTGTATAATATTTCTCAACATTTCAATGTCATCATGGAAAGCACACAACCCTACTTATCCTCATTTTCAATTCTGAGGTGCTCCTTACAGAAGTAGGGGGCAGAAAGAATTATTCAGTCACTTGAGATTTTGAAGTCAATTCAGACATCTTTCACTGCAAGAAAAAGTCACTTCCACTCAAACTGTTTCAAAAGTTTCATTCAATTACAATGGAATCATGGTTACTTCTGTATGTAAAATAAGACTTGTCAGTTCCAAAGGAAGGGATTCAGCCAATGTTTTCAAAGATAGCTGGCCACAAAGAACAGTGAAGTAGACATAATGATCAAAAAGCCTGAATATTTTTGTTTGTGACTAGCAGTACTATAGCACATGTACTTTAATACAAAATACTTGCCTGAAAAAGAGGATTCATACTCCTTTTTCAGCTCCTCTACTTTTTCTGAGTGTCTGTTTTCGAGTTCCAGCTTAAAGCTTTCATGTGTGGTATTTAAATTGTCCACCTGCAATATGACAACATGATTTTTTTCCCCTTACATGTAACAACTTAACCCTTGTTTAAAGCATTGTTTCAATGGCTTCATGCACTGTGTCAAGTACATTTTAAATGGTCTAGTAGGATTTAAAAGAAGGAGCTGAGCCCTGTACAACACTTAATAAATGAGAATGATGCCTTACAGTCTACCACTACCAACTGGATGATGTATCCATCTGCATGGAGTTGTTGCATAGCAAAGTCAGAGGGCAGGTGTGTTTCTATAAATCTTAAAACTCAAGCTGCCACAAATATCCCATGGAGTTCTAGAAATTATTTAAGCTGGCAGAACACAAGCAATCTCCACCACATTTAAAAATAAGCTTAAGATCTGTACAGCTTAGTGCAGCAGTATTTTTATTGCTGCAATCAAGTGAAGTTTCACATTAAATAAAATAACTGTTATTAGCAAAACCCAGGGTTCTTTGAAGGCTCATTTATAGCAGAAAGCAGTTACTAGAGAAGTTTTCTACATTGAGTGTTACAAACCTGCTCCTGGAGTTGGGCTTTGTACTTTTCAGCTTCCTCAATGCAGATACTTTGGAGTTTCTCACATTCTGCAGTGTAAAACTGTTTAAGCCTCTCCTCCAGCTCAGCTAAGTCATCATGATGTTGCTGGTTTAACTTCTGCAAAAACCCTTCATAAGCAACTTGCAGTTCATTCCTGTCTCTTTCCAATTTCTCACAAGCTGCAGAAGTGGTTACTGAAGATGTCAAAAGAAAAAAAAAAGAAAAAGAAAAGTGGATCAAGTTCAATATTAAAGTCACTTCTTCATTTACAGGTATTAAAAATAATGAACACACTACACAGCAACATGGTTATATACAAATGAATATATCTATTGAATGTGTGCCCCCTCCAAGGGCACATGAAAAAATCTTTGCAAAAATATCAAATTCCATGTTTCTTAGGCTGAGAATTAATTGAACCTAGTTAAGCCAGGAACCCACATAGAAAGCACAAGTGTTGCAGATTGACATGACATGGAAGAAGGAATGTCTCATGAGAGAAACTGAAGAGCTCCAATAAAAAAATTAATTGCATTTGGTACTTCACCTTATTTGATTCCATTTCAGTAGAATATTTGTCAGAGTACTTCACTTTTTGACATATAAACCACTTAGCTAAATTTGAAAGTCTTAATAACCTGAATACTATATGTTTAATGACACTCACACTCAGATATACAGCAGAGAAGCAATTCTAGCCTGACATGGACAGCCTGATACAGATCTGCCAATCTGCTCATGTGTTTATGCCTGAGATATTTAAATATGCAAGACAGAGAACGGTTTTAGGCAAAAAGTGCAGAGTATTAAGAAAAGAGAAATGCTGTGCAGTTCTCTCTACATCTGCATTAACACAGGTCTGCTAAGAAGGCTGCCCACAGTTGTCTCCCCATATTTGCGGCTGGTTAAAAGCCTAAACAGAAGTTAGGAACTTGCATTTTTGAGTTTGAAATTTAGCATTCCCAACTCCAGCCAGCCAAGCCTGAATAGGAAGAGTCACCCTCCTAAGGAAATGCCTTATGCAGTTCCAGCTGCACCCAAAACCTGGAAGCAAGGTGAAGCAGCATCTCTAACACAAGTGTGGGGTCACTGACCTTGAGCAAAACTGGTTCTATACAGACTCTAGTACTATGGTTTAAAATAAATTAGTCAGATGAGTGGCTGCTTAAGAGAAAAATCAACTAAAATGTTAACTTGCTCTTCAAAGGCAGGAGAAGTCATGCATGCATGCACTTCACAGCAGACTGGCACACTGCCCAAACCTTGTAAATATAAATGCTATGTAAAAGCATGGGAAGAGTCAAGGATTTTTGTACAAGCAGTACAGGAAATTCTCATCACCGCTGTGTTTGAGCCTTAAGATAAATAAATTACAGTATCTTCAAGGACTGATTCCCAAGGCAGTAGTGGGTCAGCTCAAGGGAAAGCAGCCTGCCCCAGAAGAGTGCCTCAAGTTACACGTGTCTTATTCTTCTTTGCTACAGCTCATTAAAAGCATGTGAGTAACTTGATGAATGATACTTGCACTCTCTTTTAAGGGAACTGTAAAGAGTCTTGGCCCTGCTACCATCACTTGG
This sequence comes from Monarcha castaneiventris obscurior, assembly GCA_026261815.1. NCBI lineage: Eukaryota > Metazoa > Chordata > Aves > Passeriformes > Monarchidae > Monarcha > Monarcha castaneiventris. The sequence goes on from JAMPIT010000433.1 coordinate 28,468,553, forward strand.
AACCTGCAGTGGAACTAGAAAGTGTTAAGAGAGTGAGCTGTACTGCATGGAAATTAATCTGCATGAGTGTCTACCTGAATTAGGCTTAACAGCAAGCTTAACTGTGTTGGGTCTATGTGAAAGATCTGCTGATCTGGATAGATTTAGGCCAAGCTCTTCATTCTCTGACTGGCAACAGAGGCTCAACTGAAACCACAACATTCTCTGCAACCCAAGCAGATTTCACAGTTTTTGCTACTTTCTGCACCAGCACCAAGAGATGGTTTTACTTCCCTATCTTTATTCCTTACACAAACTTCTCTTACCACTGTTCCCTTAGGGAAAGGAAAAAAACCAAACCAAACCAAACAAAAAACCAACCAAACAAAAAACCGAACAAAAAACACAGAAAGAAAATTAGCATTCACACTTCTTTCGCACCATGGTGGCATGAAGTTATTAAATATATATTCTCTGCACTGCCACGTTTTTGGAGAAGAGGAAACATCATTGTTAGGGGACATTACTTTACAATGCAAAGAATCAGGCAGCAAGCCAAATGGAGGTATTACACAGCCAGCCACATGCAGATTGATCTAACCTTCTGTAGCAGAGTAAGGGCGTAGCTGAGAGGCAGGCAACTTGCACGGCTCAGCTGAGGTAACTCTAGCAAAATGCTTCAAATGATCCACTTCACTTAAAACCAACGCAGGGAGAAGCATCAAATTCCTTATTTGCAAGGCCAGAGCTATTCGTTTGCCTCCAGTTAGCCAGAAGAATGTGCTGCCTATCGTTGCGTTATCTTTAAATGTCAGCACGCAGAACTTCAGATGATGCAAAGCACTTCAGAAAAAAGGCAAATAGCAAACCACGCCTTTGTCAAAGAAAACAGACGCATCAGTTCCCCTTCAGGCAGTTTGCAATTCAGATTTATGAGAAGACTAATGTTACAAAGGCAAACAAAAAACTTTTAAAACTTGCACTGGCAGTTAAATGTTGTTGCTGTGAAGGTAACTCTGGCCTCCACAAAGCTGGAGGCTGCAACGCTTCCTTGCAGATCACAAGCCTGACTTGAATCCCTGCCATCCAAACAAGAAACAGAACTACACAACCAGTGAGCTCCAAGTATCATGGTGGTGCAAGAAACTGACCATGTAAGGCTTCAGCACCAACTAAAGAATTGTTAATTTGAAATTATGAGATGTCCCGTAAATCAAAGCTTGTCTAAATACTCGAGATTGAAATCTGCAGCAAGTACTCTGCACAGCCCTATCCATCTGCAGACTGAATCATGTATTTTATGACTGCTCTGCCTTTTTTAAAAGTTGTCTTTTTCATTATTTGTCCCTAATTCCTTAATTTGGCCATTTAGCACTGACTAACCAAACTTGATTGCTACTCAACTGAAGAGTCTTCTCATTGAACTGATGCTAAACTTTGAGGAAAAATTTGTAACAAAGATTTGTGCTCTTCCAGTAGCAAACACACAAATCTATTTCAACTTCTCATCCACTTCAGAGATATCTGAAGTGCATACTTTAGAGCTTTTGTACACAACTACTGTGTTTCCTTTCCCTTCTTGAAGTGTTTTCCTCCATGATCCCACATCTTCTTTAGACCACAAACCTTGAGCAAAAAAACCCAACAGGAAACAAATGGTCCAACAGCATTTCAGGGAAAAATCAAGCCATAGAAATGAAAAGGTGCGCTATTCATTTGTCCATGAAATTTGTTCAGTTTTACTTGTAACACTAAACAGTTTAAGCTTTAAGTTTAGAGTATATGAAATGCTATACTTGGCAGCCAGAAGCAATTTTTACTTCTTTATTCAAATAGCAGAGCCATTAATATTTTTCCTCCAAATATTAATATTTTTCCTCCACTTGGTCGTCCCAGCCTCTCTCTCCAATCACACAACTGTCCCTCCCTGTATTATTATAACACGGAGCAAGATTAATCTGTGTGTTTAGGCTTCTTAACACCATTAATTATAAATGAAGAGCCCGTTTCTTTTGGGCCAGACCATGACCTTTGGAAATCATGGAAAGTTCCTGAGATTTGGTAACAGCAAATCTTCAGAGCAGAAATGCTGGTTTTGACATGTAAAATTACCCTTTATTTGTAGTAGTTAACAGCAGCCACTTGCATCTTGGGTATTTCACTACGAAGCTTCTTAAGTGCCAAAATCATAAAACAAATGCCTGTAAGAACAGCGTGGAGAACCAGGCTCATGGCAACTCCCTGCAACAGTGCAAACAGCAGCACATCCAAACCACACCAACAGTTGCTGCAGCTGAAAGAGAGGACTGCAAAAGTTGCCTTTGTATCTCCAAGAAAGCTATTTTGTATTCCCACTAGCAGCAGCCAAGACATAAGACCTTACAATTGCGCAGCATCTCCTTTCACTTTTTTTTTCTTGTTCTAATTATAAACCCATCATCCAATTCAGCCCTTATGGCTAAACTGCTTAGATAAAACATTTTTCAACTTACATTACCCTAAAAGCCACCATAACCATAGCTCTAAGATAAAATACAATGGATTTTTTTGAACCCAGAATTAAATTTTTTGCAAACACTAGTTATCTTCATAAAACTGTCCAGGTCACTCACTGGCCCAGTTAAGATTTATGAAAAGGCATTAGACTGTCTGAAATTCTAAAACAGAGTTCACTAGGACATTAAACTCTCAGCATTTTAATAGATGTGGGGGATGTGAAATGAGGTTGATTACCACAAAAAACCCCAAGTATTTAGTACTATGTGATATTATACTGCACTAACACTTAATTGCTCAAACCTTGTATTTCACACTGCGAGATGCACGTTCACTTAAAAAGTCTGCTATAGACAGGCTAATTTCCTTCTCTATACAATATGTATTTTTATATGTATATGGTAATTAACTCATGGCATTGGCAGATTCTCAATATTGAAAATTCTTCTACCCAAACATGCTTTCAAGTTTATGACCAAGTTTCTCTTGGTGTTACTTCCATAATGAGGCATAATATCATTATACAGGACATTAAACCACATGGCGTATTTTTGTTCTTGGGCAAGTTAGACAAGGCAGGTAGCCAAAAAAGCCTGCTTTAAGCAATATTTAAGCAGGTATGATTGGATAAATAATGCAAAGCACTCAACTGTCTCTGCTGGGAATTAAATTCACATCCCTGTGCTGCAAACACTACAGGTGACAGAGTGTTTAAGCAAGCAGACAGGCAAGTGTAAGAAGTGTGGCAAGTCAGGCCCTGTCCCAAATAAGTGAAAGAAACATCTGCCTATTGAGTATTTTTAAGGATCACCTTAACCTGAAAACCAAATACATTCACTGTAAAACACAACAGTCTCTTCTATGTGAACCTCCAAAGCACCTTGAAGATAATTTAGTAATAAAAAAGAGCATAAAGGTATTTTGAAGAAAATAAAGTTTATCGATTGCCATGCAGCAGCTGGAGGTGAGAGAGAGGGGTCTGGCATTTGGCTGCCTGTCCAGGGTACACACAGGCCTCTCCAGGCCCCGAGAAAGGCTCTCGAACGGCGATGTTCAAAGGGCCAAGGCGGGCACAAGCTGAGTCAGCTTTGCACCTGCTGTTTTGTAGCAGGACTGAGCTGGATCACATCCAGCATGGTTGTGAGGAGGCTCTGAAACAATTTGGAGTGCAATTAATTCAGAGGAATAGTTTCGTACCTCCCAAGAAATATGCAGCCCTTGCAATTTCTACTTACATAGTTAAACAAGTAACTAGAAGTTTATGCACTAGCTTGCGTTTTAAGAAGGGAAACAGTTGACAAGCAGGACATGCCTACCTACTCCAGGCTCCCAAAGCTAAGGTGTTTACATTCAAACCACGAAGTTTAGTCTTGTAGCTGGAGATTTTAAGAAAACCCAAGTTCAGAACCCAACTGTTACTGAATTTGAACTCCCTCTGGCAAAGCCCATCCCCAAACACCTGTCACTGCTAATCCTTGAACATGGTTCCAGCTACGGAGAGCAGAAAGCATTGTCTGGTTACCATCAGCCCCATGGCTGGCACAGTCACATGGTGGCTGCCAAAGACACACTCTGGGAACAGAATGCACATTCAAGCCATTAAACAAAAAGGTATTTTGGTAGAAAGGGTCATACACAATAACCCAGCAAAACAGACCATCTGACAGCACATCAATTTGGTCTTGCAAGGTAAATCAAGGAGCTTGGGAATGTGCACAACTGAACTCCAAAGCAAGAAACTGAGAAGTCTAAACTGTGCAGGGTACAAGCTGCAGGAGACTTCATGCTCCTCTCAAACTCAGAAGCAGGCAGGGAACAGGCTACACCGGGCTGGGCACACCTGGTTCCTCTTCTGAGACTGCCTGTCCCCAAGCTGCAAACCAAGTCATTAAAAACATGGCAGCTGGGACTCCACAAAACATGTCTACATGGCCAAAATAAGATTCAAACTGCATTTAACTTTACCAGCAAAAGTATGCTTAGATCATACTGTGAATGAAAATTCACAGTACTCATGTCAAAACAGTCTATGGAAATCTTAGTTCAGCTGTATCCATTTAACAGTGTCAATAGGAAGCTGATTAGCAGGTATGTATTTAAGCAGATTATTTTCAGCTAAAGCTACTGTTACAAGAATGCCTTTCTCACACCTTGTCAACAAATTATTAATTTAATTTTAAAAAAACCCAAAACAAAACAGTTCCTTATAAAGCTAGGTAGAATTGAAAACCTGGATAGTTTTTCATTTCTATAATTAAATCCACTCCCTTTACATGCTGAGGAGAGCAGTACAGACAGGCTAGACATGTGACGTGGTTAAGACAAAGGAGCTGCATGAAGATAAATGCTTCACTGAAACCATGGTCTGGAAACCTTACAAAGGGAAGTGAGCCCCAGGCTGCCATTCAGATGCTCCTGCAGAACTGACCCAGTAACATCAGCTCTGTGAGGGGAACAGCTGACAATGTCATCCAGCAGCACATGAGCCAGCATCCCTGTCTGAGAGCTCTGTGCTTCGGCTGTCACAGATCCATCAGGCACAGTTGCATTTAAAGTTTTCTCTAGTTATCAACCTGAATGGCATATACTTGCATTGGGAGTCTCATTTATGAGCTCAGCAGGCTGGTAATCAAAGCAGGAAGGTAACAAGTTTATGGAAAGCTCATTTAACCATGAGGCATCTTACAAAGAACTAAGCTTTAAAAAAAACCCAAAAAAACAAACTCCAGCAAAACCCTCAAAAGTTGTAATGGGCAAAAAAGCGTTGGCCAGATTTTGGTCTACCCATCTAAGCAGAATTTTCCCTTTCTAGGTAAGTGATAAACACAGCACCTATGTTGATAAAGGAAAAATAATACTGAAGTTGCAAACCTAGGGAAGAAAAGAGACTTTCTTGCTCTGATAGCAATCCTTCTGAAGCAATTTTCTTGATGAGGCAAACAAGTGGGGTTGTTCAGAGAGCCACATTAAGTACATAAATAAAAATAAATCTGGTTTATAAAGTTTATAACACAATGTTTTAGTGATGCAAGAAGGTCATTTCCACATTAAAACTCTAGTTCTGTTGTCACTTTAGGGTGATGCAGCTGATGGGGGACATGACCCTTCACCCTGCTACTCCTTCCCCTTCTCTGCTCTGGTCCCAGTGCTCCTTCAGTCACATACTGAGCCAGGCCAGGCAACTCTGGTAAAAGAGCACTTCAAGCCACTGTTTTCAGCTGGCTCAGGTCCCCAGGCAGCTCACTGCATCGCTGGGGGCATGGCTGTTCCAGCAGCAATGCCAGCACAAGGAGGACAGAGGGATGCAAAGGCAGAGGAAGGCCAGGCTCTTTCAAAGCCAGCCCCTACTGAGACCTGCCTGGAACAACTGTTAAGTTCAAATACATGGGGTTACCACTAAATGCAGCTGAATCAACCTTCCAAGTTGCCAAAACCAGCCCCTGCACATTATAGCTCAATTTCACGTTAGAGCTGTCCACTAGGATGAGTTAAAAAATTTAATCTCATCAGCCTGAAAGCATTTCCTTCTGTTAATTTTAGACTCATTCACCTACAAGTCACTAAGGCAAAATGCAGATTTTGCACAGTGTGTTTTACAGGTTTATGGAATTTTTGCCAGCAAATCTCTACAACACAGCGTGCAAATAAGTTAGTGTCAGAGACTGAAAATAGTTCATGCCTTAAACATTGATATAAAGTTTTGCTCATTATAAAGAAACTACAACCAAAGGAGCCTCTCTGAAGACTGGGACTTTGGACTGAAAGTCAAACTGCTGATTAGATAAAGGGAAACCCATTGTTCAATCATCTCAGGCTGAAGGAAAGGTATGCACCCACAAAAGGATGCCACCATCTACAACTATCCCTGTCTGTGTTTGGGGTGGGGGGAGAGCACAGCTCACAGAAGCCAGGTTTACACAGACTCCCCTCAGCTGAGGGGCAGGAAGAGGTTTTGGGTGCATGGTGTAACCTCTGGTGAGTGGCAATAAACACCCATCCTCCGATTACACAAACTGGCTCAGCTGTGGAACCCCCAACCCCACAGGCCACATCCATGGGACTTTCACGTGAGGGGCTTGACCCCACAGGACTGCCCGTGATGCAACAGACCCAGAGGCTGCTGTGAGAGACTGCATTCCCCCCCACCATATCCAGGGGGACATGCCCAGACATGCCTACCTAGCCTGGGCATATAAACCCATGGGATTCTATGTTTGCCAGGGGACCTACACCACCGGGAAGACCTGCTGAAGAGGATCATCGAGGCACCAGTGGGACCCATGGAGTGGTGATACTCGTTTATTCTTTCTCTGTCACCTTTCATCCCCCCACCTATATTCTATTTCTTTCGTTCTCTCTCTCTGTCTCTCTCCCTCTCTCATATTTGCCATCAAATAAAACTCTTAGTATTGTCACTGGCATATGGTCTCGTTTGCACCTTAATTGGGGCAGAGGAATTTCTAAGAACCCTAAAACTAGATCTTAACAGTTAGGGATCAAAAAGAAGTATATATACTGTCAGCCATCCTCCCATTTTTCAGAAGCGAGTGCTTTGGTCACCAGATGTATGTTTTGCAAGGAGGCCCTGCAAGGTGCAGTCAGATCGGTGCCGGGAATTTGGTGAACCTGGGGTCACCCTGTCAGGGCTCCGCAGCACTTAAAGCATCTGAGCAGAATTCAGTCAGGGAATTAAATGACTGCCATTATAGTACCAGGACATCTGTCTTCTGCAGATCTGTTTTGCTGCATTTCTGTTCTCATGAAGAATACAAAAATAAATTCTTACCTAGTTCTCCTCGAAGGTTAACTAGCTCTTGAGATAACTCTTTCCGCTGCTTCAGTGCTTCCTCCCTCTGCAGAGAAAAAGAACAAAAAACCCCCAACATTCGGTTACTAGTGATCTGAGCAGGGCACCTTCCAATAATTAACTTACATGTGTTCTGTAGGAAAAACAAGAGGCAGGAGCAAGGAGCCAAGATATGACTCATTTAGGATAACAGTTCAGCTGTTAAAATATACACAGATGTTCTTCTGTTGTTAAGGAAGTTATACTTTAAAACAAAGAACAGCTTTTTCCAGGTTAACTCTGCAATTAAAATCCTACTTTGCAGCAATTCATTATATATTTTATGGTGGGTGTAGCAACATAAGCCTCCAGACCAAATCAAGTGATAGCTGTCAAGGGCACAGAAGTATAGTGTGTATGTGAAAGAGGCATGCATTAAACATTTATCTTAAGCTTACTCGAACACAAAACCAAGAACTTTGCTAAATGCTCAGCCTTCCATGAAGAAAAGGCACAGCCCTGTCCAAAGTTGAATACAACCCACCCTGCTGCTCGCAGTTCTTAATGCTAAGATAGGTGTTTCTCATAGCGAGACAATCACAAGGGACGTGTGAACAGACCACAACAAAGCAGAAGCACGCATCTCTGTGCTTCTCGCAGGAGCTGTGCCCTGGCCAGGCCGCTGTGCCCCGACCCGCGGCCCGGGGAGCGGCGCAGGCACGGCCAGGGCAGAGCCGCCCGCCGCCCCTCACAGCCCGCGGGAGGTGACGATGGCCCCGCGCCCCCTGGCAGGGCTCCGCCGTGCTCCCGGCCGGCTCCCCGTGAAACAAGCACTCATTACCCTTGCTGCAGCGCACTGCGAATAGAGGCACAGCTTGCTGCTAGAGCAGCCCATCTTCCAGCGCCGGCAGCCCCCCGCTCGGCCCCCCGGCCCTCATCGGCGACGCGCGGGGGGCGGCGGCACCGCCGAGCCGGGCAGGTCTGGCCGCGGCCGAGCGTCGAGGCCGGACCTTGCCTCCGCAGGTTATCCTGCCTCCGCGCCCGGCGCTCCCGGCAGCGGCAGATACTGCAGCTCCTGCAATTGGCACAAGCAGCCAGCGATTACTTAAAGCCACAGCCCTTCTTTTATGAAAGGCGAGCCCAGACATTAGATCGATCGATCTCCACTTGCTCCGACGGCAGCCAGGATCACTGAGGGAGCACTGCCCTTTTCTGCAGATAACCGAGCTTATTTTTAGCTGTTTCGAGCTTGCGGTACGCTGCTTTCACACGAAATTTGTTGATGCAGAAATAAGCCACAAGAGGCCTAAGCTGAATGGGAGAGCCACAGATACAGCAGCTTTGCTGCTGTCAATGCCAGGCTTATGTTCATAGCCCCGGTGCATGCAAAGAGCTCACTCTGCATGCTTTTCTTTTACCTAGGATACATTATGGGGAAAAAAAAAAAAAAAAGAAAAAAAGAAAGAAAAAAATCCAAACCACAGACTTGTCCACAACTGAGCACAGCAGATGAATTTGCAGACTGGTCAAGCCACACCTACAACTGGTTCTTCCCAGGGAAAACATCACCTTTACTGCAAATTCTCCCTTTGCCCTTGGTCACTCTCACTGCAGCCTGACCACAGGCTTACACCTTAAGAGCACACTGTCCTGGAGGCAGGGAATACTCACTGCATGCCTGCAGAACAAATAAAGCAGTAAAAGGCTGCTTAAAAAAAAAGACCATTTTTAAGAAAAACTAGAGAATGAGCACCCCAAACCACATCATGTATTAAGATCTGACACAAGACTAATGAAAATCAGTAATTTTTATGCTATACACTCATTTGCAAGTTTTAGGAAATTATTATGCAGCTGTAAAGGCTGCTTAGAAGAAATTGACAGTGTTTTATTAGAAACATTTCTATTTTTGACCTTGTATGAGAAAAATTCCCTTTCAGTCACTCAATTTAAGCAGTCTTAACAGTTATTTGGACACTTCACACTTTGGTAGGGCTATTAAGTAGCTGTGTTGCACTTTTATATTAAGCACTTAGAGGCTTTTTACAGTGTCAGTGGGCTAAGATTGAAAACCACGCCTCACCCTCCACTGTAAATTCTCAGGAGAGCAGAGAGCTCAGTTATTGAAAGGACTTGCCCTGCTCTTCCCTGCTTCTCTGCTCAGAAAGGAGAGATGAGTCATCTCACTCCAGTTCAACGCCAGTGTTCCCACTGTGGACACAGCATCTGATGATGAAAATGGGAATGCTGCAGTGAGTTATTTGAGCTGCATCCTTGCACACAACCTGCTTTCTTGCAGCCCATTCTGTCAGTAAAACATCTCAAATTCTCCCTAGCGGCTGGACCACGCTGCAGACCCTTTGCTAACATTTTTGTTTAGTATTTCCAAAGGGGTTTCTCCATGGTCAACACATTTTGTATTTACTTTCAGTTAAAGAAATTTGATGAGAAAAGGGCATGTGTGATCAGCATATACTGAGGACTAACAAGAGATTGAGACTAAAAATCCAGAACAAAATCAAGTAACACTGCCTTAGTAATCTTTTTCATGTTTCTTGCTGCTCCTAAGCCCAGTTGCTTTTTACTGGTATTTAACCTGTTGCCTCAGCTCAGCTTGTCCCTTCGTTGTTTCACAAATCCAAGAAATCCAGACAGATTTGTATCATCACCTCCTGCTAACGAATACACTCAGAAAAAAACTGCCAGCTGAAAATAAGAAGACTAAGTTGCTCATATGGATAAGAAGCCCCATGAAGTACTCAGACTATCTAGCTGTTAACTTAGTACACTTTTACCTAAGTTTTTAGAGAACTGAAGCTCCAGGTATGGGGGTTTCCCCAAGGAAACATGAAAGTTTCCTAAATCTGAAATCTAAATGCAGTAAAATACCAAAAGCACTTGAATAATCCAGTACGGACCTATCTTCAGTATTTAATTTAAAGACAGGTAAGGATATGCCTTGGGCTGAAATATCCAGCAACATAAACATAAGTTTATGCTTAACAAGATTCTAGTTGAAAAACCAATACCAGAAATTGGAAGAGCAGAACTAAGTTGGAACATACAGGATCGAGTAATTTTGACATTGCTAACCAGATAAATCCGGCAATAAGGATCAACCTCATTTAGTTGTCAGAGACTCATGAAGGATCTTCACACCCCTTTATAATTTTTTCTGGTACAATTTAAGAATTTATGTGAAGATCAGGGAGATTATCTGGTACCTATTTTCTTATTTATGAAGAATCTATTGTAGGTTGCGCTTTAACCAAAACATTCCCCCTGCTATAAACATGGAAGCTATAGGTAGGAACAAGAACAGAGTTTAGGGATAAAAGGTTTGCCACAGGCAGTATTAGAGTGGTGCACCTCTGCCATTGAATGCTATGAAAAACTTCCCAGCATAAAGAAGGAGACTTGGACTTCTTGTTCTGAGAAAGATTAGCCAGTTAAAAAATCCTTCATGTTTTGAAAATCTGACAAGTTCAGGTAGACATATGCCCCACAGCAAGGACACCTGGGAAGGTGAGATCCAAGGCAGAAGGTTAAAGAACACAACAGCTTCAAGATGACAAAACCTACCATGTCAGGAATGGAATAAATTACCAAGTTTCTGTCATTCATATTTGTTTTGTAGGCAGTTACGCAGCCCAGTTACAGGGCTAAGAGTATTTTTCCTGGCAACCAGCTGTTTTTGCTACAGGTTGAGATTCAAACAGACCAGCCTAGGGTCATTTTAGATACAAACAAGGGTGAGGATGTATCACTGTCTGAACAGCTTCCATTGCTCTGCTTTAAAAGCAGGAAGCTCTACAAACGTCCACACTCCAGAATGAACAAGAGGGTTGTTTGCACCAAGCACACAAACAAACAACCTTCCTGGCTACATACCTATACCAAATCTTCACATAAGACAGACCCAAGTTACCTCCAAGATGTGAGGTTCTGAGTAGTTCTCAAGCTGGAATAGGTGGGCATTCCTCAAGTATCCCACAGCAACTTTGCAGACCACAAATACAAGACCATGAAGTTTTACAGCAAACTGGCAACATTGTATTTCCTTGAGAGGATGTGCAACTAGCCAGACTAACCATTCCAGGTTTCCCAGCACACTCCTGCTCCTGGCCAGGCAGGGTGATGCTGGCATGGGAGCCCCATGCTCTGCCTGCAAATCAAAGCTTTGAGAACCACAGACAGGCTGTGCCTGGTCAAAAAGTCCTAATCACCTTTTGCAAGTTTTCCCTCCATGTTAAGAGCTGCAAGTCCTTCAACAGTTACTCAGTATAAAAAAGCAAATCATGGCAGAAAACGGGTTCCAAGTATGAGTGTCCAGACAAGCTAACACTGCCCAATCTGGCAGTAATGATCCACACATCACAGTCCACATTTTAAACAAGCATACTTCTCTGCGAAACAAAATACGTACTCTTTTGGGGCTGTATTAAAGAAAGAAAAAATTACAAGAACCAATAATGAAAAGTTCACATTTGCATACCAAAATACAGTAATTGTTTGCTTTTTTTAATTTCAAGCAGCTATATAACACTGATATCTATGTGATAAGCCACCTGCCACAGTTGCCTGGTCTACCCCAGTAACAGATTCATCAAAAGCCTTATAGATTGTTGCAACCAAAATCTGGAAAGCCCTGGTATGTTGCAAAGGAAGAAACACGACTCACTTCTAGGCCATGAAATACCCCAGGGAATCAGGCCGTGCTGTGGGAATTTTCCCACGACACAAGTGGAGTAGCTGTACTGCAGTGCTGATCTCAGTGCTGAGATGGAATGCGGGATGCAGCCCTGCCCAGGGAAGGTGCAGAAGGGCTCTGACAATGCCAGAACCAAGCCCTCTGCACTGTGCAGGCTGTAATCAGCCTTCTAGTTTTCAGCAGCAATACACTTCACAAGCAAGTAATTTCAAGACTTAAAGGAGTAGAAAATTAAGTGTTACATATAAAAGCATTGTGATGCTTTTTTCAAAAAGCATTTTATTGTAACAGACTAAATAAAATTTGTTCAGAGTGCATAAAACAAATTAATCAATGCAAAGAATGGAAGCACTTAAATGTGTTTTACTATCATATACACGGCCAAATTAATTTTATTCTTGGAAAGAAGAGTCTGGTTTTTGTAAGCCATTTACTGTCAAACCAAACCACAAGCACTTAGTCCTAAAATTAAACCTAGAGAGAAATGCTGAACATTTTAAAAACATTATAGTTTTGATAAATTAGTACATTTGTAAGCACTTCTGTAACATGTATGTTTAGACCCTACTGGAGAAGTGCTTAGGTTGTATGGAAAAAAGATCATAATTAAAATATTTTTAATACTGGTACAAGTCTCAGTTGTCAACAGAGTGTCTTTCTCACCCAAGGAGACATTCCTCTTGGGTACAAAGCATTAGAAATTTATGTCTACTCCATCCTTGTCCTTCTCCAGTCATAAAAAGGTGATGATCACCATTGGCTGTAATGTAGAAATTGAGTCACATCTTTGCATAAATGCCAGTCACTCCTGTGTCATCAGCTACAGCCTGGAGGGCTGTATGAAGGGGCAACAAAAGGGCCATTCATATCCGCTTTGCAGTATGACATTTGACTTAATGGTTTTGGTCCTTATACCACAGTATTTCTGCCTGTCCCTGCTCCTTCGTTCCTAGCAAAATCCAATCCTCTAAGTAAATCTTCTCATTAGATATTAGCAATTTTAGAAATTGATTTCTTTTAAACTCTCCATACCTCAGTTAAAGCCCCCTTGCAATGTCATTTCCTCTGCATCCTCAATGCAAAAGCAAGCTAAAGAAATGAGCCAAGGAAGCAGTACAACAAGCAGGATCTACACTCTCTGCTTCATGCATATTTTTGAAAGCAGCAGCAGACTATTACTGTAATAAAATGAAAACGTCATTAACCATCTCCAATCAATAAATATACAGTGAAATGAATACTTCTAATTTATTCTCGGCCTCATTTGTGTTATGCATTGCATTCTTACCAAGTGAAATATGCCATCAGTTTTCACCTTGACATTACTTCAAGCAGAATTAAGACTCAGAATACAACACACAATTAGCTGATAGAGATTCACTGTGATTTCTGATATTTTAGTTCTTTTATATACTAGGTATCTATGGAGAATCAGATGTTTTTGCCCTGATGTTTAGTGCATGAAGCACTAAAGCAGAGAACCAGCCAAACAGGATTCCTATGAGTCACTATGTATTTAACACATTCAGTTGCGGGCTCTTTATGCTTTTGCAAGCTTTACATAGGATCTTGGGCTCACAGGGATCTTTGTTTTCCTGTTTAAAAGTCATGTCCACCTTCATGCAATAGCCCTGCAAAGGTAGGTCCAGATGTAATAATATGGGCTATTTTACTTCTCTATAACAGCCTGTTTGCTACTTTACAGGGCTTCTGAACGCTAATATTAGTTCTTACTTCTCACACAGAATGACTCCTTCCTTCCCTGTAGAAACTCCAATCCCATAAAAACTAAGTTTACCTCATCTAAGCAAATTACTTATTTCCCAGTATTTTCTACAGCTTTCTGTCTCAGTCCAACTCATCTGAATATGACACAGTCCCCACCAGATACTAGGCAACTTTGACAAGTTATACCTTCACAACTTAAGTTCTCATGTCTATAAAACTGTTATTACCATTATAATGTTATTCAAAATGTTGTAATAAGAGCCTATGTTTGAGCATATTATTACACTACTTTCTTAATTTCATTTTTAAGACCATTTAGAATTTCACATGAAAAGGTAGTACAAATCAAGAGGGAAACAAGATTGAAACATGTTGCTTTCTTTCTTCCACTAACTGCTCCCTTAAATTCTGCATAGATACCTCTGTTTTGCTACTGTCATGAAATCTGCAGCTTCTTGAAAAAAAGTAATTACAAGAAATAACAAGGTAGTCATAAAATCAGGTTCTTTGTGGAAAGCAGCACTGGTTGCCTGAAACACCAATTTTGTTTCAGTCAAAGGTGTCTTTTTCCAAGACACCTTTTGCTAGGAGTAGCTTTAGGACAGGACTCCCAATTCTCTTCAGCTGCAACCCATTCTGAATATCCAGGTGTACCAAACAAATTGCTTAACTGACACATCATATAAAAAGTTATTTCCATCTGAGCTCAGTTTCATAGTAATTAATGGATTAAAATGTTATTCTGGATGTTAGAGCTCACAAATCTTCAATCTATTGCCAAAAACATTCTTGTTCATTCACACCACATTTTATAGAGACATTGAGAATCATATGAAACTTCCTTGCTTTCCAACTGCTACCTGTCAGACACAGGCTGCCAGAGTCTAGGCTTGCTCTACAGGGGGAAACTACTGTGTTATTACTCAAATACTCTCTGTTACAAAACGGAGAATATTTGCATTCCTCAAATTCAGAATATTACATTTTCACTTCTAAGTGATTTTTTCCTTTTTCTTTTTTTTTTTTAAAGTAAAGAAGCACAAAAATTATCTCAATTACATGTCCTTATTCTCTTTTGTAAAAAGTTACGTCCATATTTTGGGAAGCCAGATATACCTGGTGTGAAAATTCTGATGAAAACTGGCCAAGTTTGATGTCAGGTTCTAGAAAATCAAAACTAAAATTTTTACTCAAAGGCAGCTGCTCTGAACAACAGGACTTATAGGTCAAAAGATACAACTGTTCCAAAACTCTTGGGGTTTAGTGATGCAATGGGTACTTCTGCTCCTTAACCTAGATATGCAGTTCTCATTTGATAAATACAAGCATTTTCTGCTGAACTTCCACAAAGGCCAGGACAAACATTTCTGATGCACGTGTTCATGTATTCCAAAATGGAAAAAAACCTGTTTTAAACTGCTAAGTTCCCAAGGAAGCTAGTATCTCAGCTCTTACAGTCATGCACATGTCAGGAAATGCCAGTTACAACAGGTCATATACTAATGGTTAATTTCTATTTCCACCTAGAAATACTGAAGCCTGTTCAGCCACAGAATTTCTAGCACATTCCTCATGTTGTTTCCTGTGTCACATCCACAATTAGTGTTATCCATGTATTACTGTCAAGGCTCTATAGCCTCTCAAATGGCCTTTTCCTCTGCTAAGGAAACTTCTTAAAGATGGCACCACAACATTCCCAAGTAAAGTCTGAACTGTAAATAGCAGTCTTCCCATAACCATACTCAGAAAAGCACAACAGTGAAACTGAATTTCTTTTAATCTCTACAGTACCCTGTTTCACAGATACAAATTTGAAGCCCATTTCTAGAGCAGAATCTGCAGAGAATTACTGAGATGCTTAATTAGATTCATTTATTAAACTAGAAGAATAAAAATAGGTATTCATAATAACTAAATATTTTACCATCCAAAATTTTTTTAAACAGCTTAGGTAGTAGCTCTGAATGTGGCAGTTTATGCACTAAAATGAGAAGATAAAATATCTGCCAATTCACACTTTGTTACAAAGCCATTCTAACTACACATTACCCTTTCCTTTGGCAGCTAAATCTGCCTTAGACAGAGAAATTCAAAACTAGATTTAAAATCAAGCTAGTACCATGCTGCTAAAACAATCACCCTCCACTCCCAAAGATGTAAGACTTTATCCATAGCAGTGAGTTGGAGGTTTGAATAGCCCAACTGCAGGGCTCACACAGCCTTGGGGGGCAGCCCTGAGACAGGGGAAGGGGCTGAACACCTCTCAGAAGGCAAGAAGTAGAGGCTCAGGAAGAAGTGGCCACAGCCTCAACCTCATCAGCTGGTGATGTACTGGGGATTCTTTGCTTCCCAAGGGAGCATCTGGCTCCTAGCCACAGCTGCAGACTTGTCAGGCACACATTCCCACCCCATCCCAGCACTGGCGGTTCTTCACTTCCACTCCTTCCCACAGTGAAACACTGTAGGGGGACATACCCAAAACACTTTTGACATGGACAGACCTGTAAAACTAGACTCATAATAATTTTTTTTCCCCCTGTCCTAACTAGATGCCTGAACTGGCTTCCCAAAGAAGCCCAAGCATACACAAGGGCTGGGGAAGAGAGGGGAGGGCTGCAAGAGCAGCATTCCCAGCCTGACTTATCACAGATACGCCAACCACATATTTAAAGCCTCTGTGAACACATCTCTTATTGAAGGGACAAGAAATAAATTCAAAATGAGTACTAGTGGAAGTTAAAAGATCAACTCAAATGCAGTAGTGCAAATTTGAGAGCTCAATGCAGTTGAAGGTTAATGGCAAATGGCTTTCCTTGGCACTTCATGTGCTTATTGTAAATGGCCAAATTCACCATTTCCTTTGTACAGCCACTTTTCGTTTCTTGTTTGAACTTAAAAAACAGGAAAGTACTCATGAAGTAACAGGAATCACCAGGGGATCAGGGGAAGCGCAGTACTCTAGAAAGACTCCACTTGCTTTTATGATCAGTGTGCAGTTTAACATGTGTTCCTATCACTGCCAGCACACACACAGCTGTCCAACAATGGAAAAACTCAGTGTTCTCATCAGCCACGCTGTTCATTGCCATCAAATACTCTGGATGCCAAGAGGCTTTCCATCTAGCACTAACCCAGTGCAACAAGAGCTCCTGTGAGGTAGAAAACACGTTTTTAGGATTTTTAAACTTGGAAGAGTCTTGGTAAAAGTAGCTACGCGTAGACACTCTTCCCACCCCCCTAAAGAAACACTGACAGATCAAGTGGGAAGGTTTTATCAGAGGCAGCTGTTACTATTGACAGCTCCAAGGTAACTCTTGCAACAAACAGGTTTCAGCTCAGGGTTTTTTGGAGAGATTCCTGCTCAGCTAGAAACAGCAGCGCAGCATTGCTCAATCCCATTTAACCCTTTGACAGCAGCCTCTCAACCTCGCTCCAGATGGGCTAGCTGCATTTTTGACAGAAGTCATTGCCAGCAGGTCCTGATTTTTTTTGCAGCTATATTCCACTTCAAATGAGCTCATAAGAAAAACCTTTTGTGCAGAAATAAATTGGGAACTCTTGGGGAAAAAAAGAAAAAAACAACACGACAGTAAAACCAAACAGATCTAACAGCCAAATCACATCCCAGTAACTTCAGCTTTGGAGGGAAAGCAGGAGAGGCCACCGCAGATTTTGCCAAGAGGCTTAGTCTGGGCTGCCCAGCCTTGAAGTGACCCAAGTGCTCACTCCAGTACTTTACTCCATTTGGCCAGGCAGGCTGTCCTTGACCCCATCTCACCCTCGCACTGGCTCTGACCACATGTTAGGACAGTGCACGTCACCACCTGGCAAAGAGAAATGCTCTTTGGCTGGTTTAGCTTTCTGGTAGTGGCAGGCTGAATTGGCCTTCTTTAGGGACAGAGCAGCACCAGAGGAGTCCAGAGCAGTCCTCCCTCTGGTTCCAGCAAGGTATTTCTTAGGCTGCAATGTGACACTTCACACTTGCTCTAGTGGGAAGAATGGAAGCACAACTTTGTTCCTCATGTAATCAGCTAAGCATGATTCTTAATGTTTTTTTTTCAAAACCAGAGAAGCTGAAGCTACTTCCAGTTGGCTCTGCAGTAGTTAACCTATGAGACCCTACCTCATGAATTAAAGCCTAACCTGAAGTTTCTCCCTGAGTTTATCCAGAGTCTGAAAACTGAACTGAAAACTGAAATCAAAGGGGTCCCCAAAGAATACTTTAGACAAATAATCCAGTGGCCAGCTAAGATTGTTAGCTATACCAGACTCCACTCCTTACACTAAAGGAAAAAATCCCAAACAAATAAAACTGAAACTACTCCTCACTGTGTTCCCTAAAACAGGGAAAACCTTCAGGATGTTTCCCCCAGCCAACTAACAGATTTTAAGCACTCCTTATAGCTCCACGGCAGCAGAGTCCTTCTCATCCCTATGGTATTTCCACAAAAGTAAGGCAGAGAGTCTTCAGCAAGTATTGTCTTACCCCAGGAAAGGAGAGAGCAACCTCAAAATCAATAACTGGTATGAAAATAAATCAATGTGTCATATCTAGCTCAATTTCATGTGCTCAAACTTAACTGTCCAAGACTACTAATTTTATATAATTTAACAGAGATATTTTTTTTATTTCCATCTGCAAAAGACTAACAAAGAGGAATAAGGAGAGAAATCACTTGTAATTCTTCCCTCCATCTTCAACATCACTTTTTCCTTAATTAACCCCCCATTATTCTTAAAAAAGCCCCACATTTAGGCTAAAGCAACCTGTAAAATAGCCTGGAAGAAGCAAATTAGTATGATGGTCTTCTTCTCACTAACATGACATTTATGAAGTATTCGTGAATTTTAAAATGTTACAAAATATTTGAAAGAAGAAACTAGGTCAAGACAATTAATTTTAAGTTACCAAAAAAAACAGTGTGCTTATTCTACAGTAATTAGAAGTTTGCGCAGAAGTTTAGCAGTGAGAATTTCAGTTATAAATTTCACAATATTGTATTAGATGACAGGCATCCAAAAATCCTGTATCAAATTGCTTTGAAGATCTCAAACCAGTTCCTTAGGCAGAGAAAGGTGTTCCAACCAAGAGTTTAAAAAAACCCAATCAAACCAATCCCAGAAAACTGGCTAAGAGCCACTGCTCTCAAGAGTTGAACCAGACTAGGAGATAAATGCACTATTTTTAGATTAAATGAAAATAAGCAGATATTATCCCATAAGAATGTTACATTTCTGCCAGCATACTAAGACAATTTAGTTTTTCTGTATACCAGACTGTAAAATCACCATGTAGCAGAAGAGTTGAAATGGAATTGATACCAATCTTAGAACATTAGTTATAAATGCACGAGAAACGGCTATTAAAGCCTGCATCAGCTGCGCAGTATAAATTCATAACTGCTATAATTTCCTTGACTTCAGATTTTTCTTTTGTCAAAAGTTTTCAAAGCAGACCAACGGTTTCCAGAGTAGCATCAAACTGATGAGGTGATTACATATTTCAAACAGACTAGAAAAATTAAGATTAAACCACATCAAATTAACTCCACTCTATAATTCCAGATGCATTTCTATAATCTTATTAATAATTTTAAGACACCATCAACAATGAAGGATTATAATAATAAAAATGAAAACAACTCAGACTTTATTCTGAGTAGCTCAAAAACATATCCACCTCTTAAATACTCTTCTATCCAATGTCAGGTAACAAAGCAAGGCCATGTAGATTATCTGTTGAAACTAATCTTTCCTACAAGGGCAGAACATGAAGTACATACTTGGAAAGCTACTCCTAAAGGACTCTCTAACTACAAACATTTAAAAACTCTTCTAAAGAGCATGTGAAGCTGCAGAGGCCCTAAAGCCCAGTGCCATGGGTTTGATTTTTTTTTTATATCCAACTGATGCCAGAAGCATAACCTCCATAGGAAAACAGAAACCACTGGAATGGAAACACAAAATTTAGTATCAGTATATTAATATTTTCTAAAGCCCTTGCTAAGAAGAGCTCAAAAAATTAAAGCCAAAATTGATGAGCTGTGAGTTTTTACCTCAGACTGCAGGTGCTGGATGACAACTGTTAATGCTTCAAACTTCTGGTTACTGGACGTCAGGAATTTTTTCAGCTGCAGGATGATTCCACTCTGAGTCTCACATTTTGTTTTGTATTGTGTCAACTCGGCTGCTTTTGTGCCAGGTGAACGTGCATCTGTGGAGGCTTGAGTCCGTATGCAGGAGCTCTTGGGACTCCGCTGCTTGCCCTTGTCAACTAAGAGAACAACAACTAATTAATATGCATTTCATGCTGAAATCTCACCAAAATGTAAAGCTGCAAATGAAAGTAGTTATAAATTCCTACAAACACTCGCTGAAATACTAACTAGAAGAAAGGGTTATTTCAGTAGCGCTGCAGAGCAGACACTATCAATCTGTTAATTCCTAACACCATAACCTTGGATACAGTGTTTTGCACTTCATCCTGACCTTCATGTATTCTGTGGCACACTTTTCAGCATACTCTTCACACTGTGCTTTGAACAAATACTTTTATAAAATCCAAGATCTCTCCTATCCTACCTATTCAGCAACTTATTTCTAACATAAGTTGTCCACTTTTGTGTGCAACATGGATTTTGTATTTCCTGCACTCTGAAGTACTGCTGAATACAAAACCATTTTCTCTACATTTCCTTTGTTATTTTTCTTTTAAAATTTTAATTGTAAAAAGTCACTTCTCTGCAGCTCAGGCCTGAGCTTTATTAACTAGAGGTCTTGCAGCATTTCTTAGTGCTAGCAATTTTCAGTCACAAGGATAAGACCTTAAAAAAGCTCTAAAATGCAATATATTTCAATATATATTCACAGTCCTGAAATTACATTTTTGATTTAATATTCTTACTTATGTGGCAACTTCAATGCTTTCACCGTACACAATCATCTCATGTCAAAGGAAACCAGATTACATAAAACAGCAGTTGACTCATAAACACTGTATAGGTTACAGATTTCTCTACTGCTTTCAGACTGGAAAGGGAGTACAGAACTGCTGTGCAGATAGGGCCAGTCTTCCCCCCTTGATCACAAAGGGAATGAACAAACACTTTTGCAATAAAAGGCTGATGCAACAGATAAATATCCCTTGGCAGTTTAATGAAGACATCTAAGCAGATTACTTTGTACAGTTTCAACTTAACAAGATTTCTTCACGATAGAGTGAAAAAACCTGAGGGGTGAGATCTGGAGAAAAGAAGAATAGGAACATGAAGAAAAAACAGGTGACGAACTAACCAACAAGACTCAATCCTTTCTGAATCCCAAGCACCTGGTTTGATTTCCCTGCACTTCTGCTCAGAGATGCAGACTGTTAAAGGGTGTATTTTCAATTTAAAACATACCATCGTGCAATTTAATAGCAGAGCTGTATCAACCCCAATCAAAATACAAATTTTTATGACAAAAGGATCGAGCTTGGCTGCCAGTTCTAGTTATTTTTACTAATTTAACTAATTTAACTCATTTAACTAATATGACCGCTTCTTTTCTCACTGTGAAGACATAATGTCTTTTGAGTAGACATTTTTACACAAATGCCAGTTCACATCTAAGAGCAACCATGTAAAATTTTCAGCAATCTTATAGACAATACTGTGTGTAAGAAACTACTGGTTACCTTCTGAAGCTCATTCAAAAATCACAAGAGAAAATAATCAAGAAGAGAGGGAAAAAAGGAGCAGGGACTAGAGAATAAACATGTACAGTCAATTCTTCCCTTCCATACTGGCTTACATACTCCTACTCTCTCATATATTCCACCTCCCTTCCTGAATGCTCCACTTATGACAAATACAGAACTAGAACATTATTCTTGATTAAGAGTAAATTGGTAAATTCACTGATGCAGATGCTAATGTCATTATTTAATTAAATATTTGAAATTAGTTTTACAACTGTTTCTAGGACCCTGACAGAGCTGTGTTAAACCTGAAGAAATGTTTGCAGACAATTTTTACTCTGGGAAAAAATTACATCACACATGAAGAAATTTCATTTAAATACAGTGATACAGCAGCTAACCACAAATGGCAAAAGGCTCCACATATCCACTGCTTCCAGAGTTCAGCCAGTCTTTATCACTTTGTCAGTTTCATATCACTGCTTTTATCCTGCTGCCCAGACCACCAAGTATTTTCCAAGAAGCTCATTCAAGCATCCAACCAAGCCAGCCCTTGATAATATACTAAAAAAATCTGAACAAAAAACATGCATGAAATGAAACTCAGTGACATTCCTGTTGGCAATTGTATCATAGACGTGCTATACACAGCCACTTCGAATGCTGAAAAGCATGAACCCTCTGTAGCATGAACTGCCTCTACAGATTAACACCACTGACACTGTGATGTTTATTTATGGCCCACATACCTCTGGGCAATGACAGATAGTTTCCAGATTTGTATAGAAGGCATGCTGTGGTGTCAAAACAAAAGCCATGCTTTCATTAAGACAAAAGCATCATGAGGCTGATTACTGATACCACCACATCAATGACAGAGTCTAATTTAAAGACAGTATTTGTTAACAGCCCAAGTCCTTCTCACTTTGGCCTGTTCACCTGCCACCTCTATACAGTCAGACTTGTAAAGCAGAACAATTTCCACCTTTAAATTAGGTTCTGGACAGGAGTCTCCAACAGGCTCAAAACCACTTTAGCCAATGTAGTTGAAAAGCTCTGTTTTGGAAGACTGAAAATCAGATTTTAAGTACTGCATGTACTACAGTAACTGGACAGAATCACCATCTAAAGTCCTATCCTTCTTCATACCAGTAAAGAAAAAAAAAATAGCAGTGATTTTGCAAAGACTAAGCCTTTTGATCATTGAATCATACACAGAAGATTTGATTTGGATCTTGGAAAAGGTCCACAAATCCTCTCACTCCCTCTACAGTCATTATATGGATGGCACAGCAGCCGACTCTAGTTCAATGAGGAGAGCATTAAACCCATTCCAAGCTTCTCCATGAAGCAAACTGTTTCCCATACAGAGCTTCTCTAGTTAATAGCTGTTCAGAAGCAAGAAATACACAACTGCCAGTACACAGGGTGTGTTCCATAAAGTCACATTTAGGTGCTGGGGTTCTGCCCAGTACTTGACATAGTATTTGTCTGGCTGGCTGCCTCAGAGCTTGTGTTGTGCTGCTGGTTTCCTGAGCCTCCCCATCTTGTGCATTGTTGCTGCATTACCAGAAAAACCTATAACACACTTTTTTGGTTTGCAGAACCAAATCAAAGCCTTCCTTTGCATATCATGTACTAGGAAGGCATGTGTAGTAGTATCTACGCTAACTAGAAATTATTTTAAGCAAGAGATTAAATTTCTAAAAAAATTTACATTTCTTAAAAGCATACAAAATAATTTCTTGACAAGTACAAGTAGAAACAACCTCACTTCTCTCCCCACACTTACAGTCACAATTGTCTTACCCCCAAGCACCTTCTTTTCACATTCCTCATCCAAATTGTTAGCTTCTACAGGTCTTTCAAAACCCATGTGCGTCTGGTGTAAGCATTTTTCAAAGAAAAATCCTTGCTCAACATTTTCTCTCGTGGGAAGATGCAGGCTGGTAAAAACTTTCTGCCTCTCCTCCATTTTCTGGAAAGCCTTGTCTACACATGTTAAATTGGTGCTCACTTCTTTGATCAGTAAGACCAGATCAGCCTGAGTATTTAATCGAGCCTCCATTTCTTCTCTCACTCGCTGGATTTCCTCAAGCACAGCTCTTATATCCAAGTGACTGGACTTCACCTCTGCTTTGAGATCTTCTTTCACCTGTTGCTGGCTCCTCTGCAATGCTAATACCGTCCTGATTTCCTTCTGTGATGTTTCCACATCACGCTTTAGTGCCTTCTGCCCAGCCTGCATTGCCTCCTGGCTAGCTTTCACTTCTGCCAACAGAGCAGCGATGCACTCCATCCCGATCCCACAGAAGTCGCAGGACCTCTTCCAGTGTCACAGGGTCCAAGCAGTCAGGGACATTTGTGAGCCAGCATCAGATTTCCTCTGATAGCAAGCGAGCTAGCACATAGCCCTTGGTATGGTATCCTACCTCAATTTACAGCACCCTGCAGTGAAGGTACTAAGTAAAAGTCTCGTACAAGGTGAGCCAAAGGCACTACATAAAAGACTTCAACAAGCAGGGCTGCAGTCAGAGCTCCTTCTCAGGACTCAGCCAGAGCACTAATCA